>JARQOD010000003.1:133198279-133237563 GCA_033576555.1 Oophaga sylvatica
AAAAAGTGAAACTCATACATTATATAGAGTCATTACAGGCACAGTGATCTATTTCATGTGTTAATTCCTGTTAATGTTGATAATTATGGCTTACAGCCAATGAAAACCCAACACTCATTATCTCAGTAAATTAGAATACTTTATAACATCAGCTTGAAAAAATGATTTTAAAATCTGAAATGTTGGCCTACTGACTTGTATGTTCAGTAAATGCACACAGTACTTGATCAGGGCTCCATTTGCATCAATTACTGCATCAATGCAGCGTGGCATGGAGGCGATCAGCCTGTGGCACTGCTGAGGTGTTATGGAAGCCCAGGTTGCTTTGATAGCAGCATTCAGCTCATCTGCATTGTTGGGTCTGGTGTCTCTCATCTTCCTCTTGACAATACCCATAGATTCTCTATGGGGTTAAGGTCAGGCGAGTTTGCTGGCCAATCAAACACAGTGATACTATTGTTTTTACACCAGGTATTGATGCTTTTGGCAGTGTAGACAGGTGCCAAGTCCTGCTGGAGAATGACATTTCCATCTCCAAAAAGCTTGTCGGCAGAGGGAAGCATGAAGTGCTCTAAAATTTCCTGGTAGACGGCTGCACTGACTTCGGTCTTGATAAAACACAGTGAACCTACACCAGGAGATGACATGGCTCCCCAAACCATCACGGATTGTGGAACCTTCACACTAGACCTCAAGCAGCTTGGATTGTGGCCTCTCCACTCTTCCTCCAGACTCTGGGACCTTGATTTCCAAATGAAATGCAAAATTTGCTTTCATCTGAAAACAACACCTTGGATCACTCAGCAACAGTCCAGTTCTTTTTCACCTTGGCCCAGGTAAGACACTTCTGGCATTGTCTATTGGTCATGAGTGGCTTGACACAAGGAATGCGACACTTGTAGCCCATGTCCTGGATACATCTGTGTGTGGTGGCTCTTGAAGCAATGACTCCGGCAGCAGTCCACTCCTTGTGAATCTCCCCCAAATTTTCGAATGGCTATTTATTAACAATCCTTTCAAGGCTGCGGTTATCCTGGTTGCTTGTGCACCTTTTTCTACCACACTTTTTCCTTCCACTCAACTTTCAATTAACCCCTTCATGACCAGAGCTTTTTTCGGTTTTGCGTTTTTGTTTTTTGCTACCCTTCTTCTCAGAGCCATAACTTTTTTATTTTTCTGTGAATATGGCCGTTTGAGAGCTTGTGTTTTGCGGGACGAGTTGTACTTTTGAACGACACCATTGGTTTTACCATGTCGTGTACTAGAAAACGGGAAAAAAATTTCAAGTGCGGTGAAATTGCAAAAAAAAGTGCAATCCCGCACTTGTTTTTTGCTTGACTTTTTTACTAGGTTCACTAAATGCTAAAACTAACCTGCCATTATGATTCTTCAGGTCATTATGAGTTCATAGACACCAAACATGTCTAGGTCTTTTTTTTATCTAAGTGGTGAAAAAAATTTCCAAACTTTGTTAAAAAAAAAAAAATTATGCCACTTTCCGATAATCCGTAGCGTCTCCATTTTTCGTGATCTTGGATTGAGTGATGGCGAATTTTGGTGCTGATACGATCTTTTGATCGCCCGTTATTGCATTTTAATGCAATGTCGCGGTGACCAAAAAAAAATGTAATTCTGGCCTTTTCGACTTCTTTTCTCGCTAGTCGCTACGCCGTTTAGCGATCAAGGTAATCTTTTTTTTTCTATTGATAGATCGGGCAATTCTGAACACGGCGATACCAAAAATGCGTATGTTTGATTTTTTTTTTAACTGTTTTATTTTAAATGGGTGAAAGGGAGGTGATTTGAATTTTTATATTTTTTTATATTTTCAAAAACATTTCTTTCCTACTTTTGGCATGCTTCAATAGTCTCCATGGGAGACTAGAAGCTGCCACAAACTGATTGGCTCTGCTACATACAGGCGATGATCAGATCGCCTCTATATAGCAGAATTACTCACTTGCTATGAGCGCCGACCACCGGGTGGTACTCACAGCAAACCAGCATCGACAACCATATTGGTCTCCAGGAGACCTCTGGTTGTCATGCCAACAAACCGGTGACCCGCAATCACATGACGGGGGTCACCGGTGGGAGGGTTTCCGGCACGATGGCCGGAAGTGCGAGTTAAATGCCGTTGTCAGCGTCTGACAGCGGCATTTAATGGGTTAATAGGCGCGGGTGGATCGAGATTCCACCTGCAGCTATTCCAGGCACATGTCAGCTGTTCAAAACAGCTGACATGTCCCGGGAAAGATGTGGGCTCAGCGCCGGACCCCACATCAAAGGGAGGGAGTCTGACTTATTACTATTAATCACTAGTACTATTACTCTGTGAACAGCCAGCTTCTTTAGCAATGATATTTCGTGGCTTACCCTCCTTGCAGAGTGTGTCAATGACTGTCTTCTAGACATCTGTCAAGTCAGCAGTCTTCCCCATGATTGTGAAGCCTAGTAAAACAGACCTTTTTAAACGCTTAGGAATCCTTTACAGGAGTTTTTCGGTAATTATTCTAATTTACTGAGATAATGACTTTTGTGTTTTCATTGGCAGTAAGCCATAATCATCAACATTAACAGAAATAAACACGTGAAATAGATCACTCTGTTTGTAATGACTCTATATAATATGTGAGTTTCACTTTTTGTATTGAAGAACTGAAATAAATTAACTTTTTAATGATATTCTAATTTAGTGAGAAGCACTTGTATTTGCTAATATTATTATTATCACACCAACTACATGTTGGGATAGGATTTTGTAGATGGGAATACCACTTTAAGTTAATAAAACAGCTAGCAAGCATTACTTTAACAGAACTACCACTAAACCTAACAAGTGAAATGTACGAACGACAATGGGCAGAGATTCAGCATAAAATGTAGATTTAGAAGATATTCAGGTATGAGACTACATCCATTTAAGACGTATTTGCTAAGGAATTTCCTCAAGGGTGTTTTTTTTTACCCATTTCATGAAGGGTGGTTATTAGCATTAGGCCGGGGTCACACTGACACTCTCATGCGAGAGAATTGGATCAATTATGTAAATGACACTTGGTTAAAACTCAGTTTGAACCAAATGTCAGCTTAGTTTGATTTGATTCTCTCTCCAGAGAATTGGAGCACAGGTGAGGAGAGGACAGAGAACAAAATTTCTACTTCTTCTACATTATCGGAGTCTGCAGAAATCGGACTGCACTCGGAGTGCAATCCGATGTTTTCCACACACCCATAGACTTGATTGGGTGAGAGTGATCCAATGTGCCCAGCATGCAGCAAATGTTTTCTCATACAGAATCGTCATGTGAAAAGAAAACGACCATCAGCACAGCCCCTCAGATTAAAGGGAATCTGTCACCCTAAATTGGTGGGATATTTAAATGATGGCAGTCAGGTCAGATGGGCGGTGTTTTGGGTACTTGCCTTAACATGTTGTTCGCCGCTGTCTCCATTATTTCTGGGACTTGTAGTCGCTGCCCTCCATATAACGCACCTGCACATTGCAATCTGCGGGCAAAGCATACTGCGCATGCGCAATTCAAGATTGCAATGCGCAGGTGCGTTATATGGAGGGCAACGACTACAAGTCCCAGAAATAATGGAGACAGCGGCGAACAACATGTTAAGGCAAGTACCCAAAACACCGCCCATCTGACCTGACTGCCATCATTTAAATATCCCGCCAATTTAGGGTGACAGATTCCCTTTGGTCCATGTGCTATCCGATAAAACCTATATTTATAAGCTGTGGTGAGCGAGCCGTTACACTAAATGGAGCAAAGTAAAATAATATATTTAGATACAGAGGTAACGCTTACTTCGTCCCCATACAGCACTACATTGACGATCTCTGGTTTTGCATCGGCCTCCATAACATCGACCCTGTTAAATATAAATTTATAAATCTATCACATGCTGAAAGTGACATAATTACACAAGTGTCACAATTGCTATATTTCCATTATATTAGATACTTTACAACAGATCAACAAATGGAGATCTGGAGGATTTAATAAGATAAATGACAACCATTTCTTAAGTAACTGTCATTATTCTCTGTAATCCTGCACTCAGAATGTTTATATTCCAGAGCTTATTTGTAAGGTTTATTTCTACATGCTAATAGCAATGTTCATCAGTTCTTATGCAAGGAAATCTCATCTGTTTGCTTTATGTGCCTAGATGACTGATCTGGTTGCGGTGCCCATTTCGATTATTAGGCCGGGATCACACATGCGACGAAGTCGTCCGACACTCGCATGTGAAATCCCAGCTCTGGCGCCGGCACTCAGGAGTGGAGTGCGCGGCCGCATGTAGTTCTATGCAGCCGCTCGCTCCACTCCCGAGTGCCGGCGCCAGAGCTGGGATTTCACATGCGAGTGTCGGACGACTTCGTTGCATGTGTGATCCCGGCCTTAGGGGCCATACAGCTTTATACAGACTGGACACTTGCCAGTGGCAACTGAGACTTTTACAAGTCAAAATGTGTACTACCAAAAAAAGCAGCAGCCGTCTTTATTTTTTTAAAAACAGAGATCACCATAGTCCTATAATTATTAATATAAGTCAACCAATCATAACTAGCACAATTCCTATACTGTCACTGATCTCCAAGTGCAGATTACAGGCTGCAGTTTATATAACTACCCACAATGGGACAAAGTCTGCAGATTTTCATTAACCTATGGGCTTGTTCACACTCTGAGATTTTGTATAGGAAAAAATGCAGTGTTTGCAATACCAGAAAAGTGAATTAGATTCCTGAAATTTCATGCACGTGGTGCTTATTTTATTCCTAGCAGATTGAAATCATGAATGCGTTTTTTCAAACCTGCAGCACGTAAATTCTTTCTGCGTTTTTGCAGCGTTTTACCCATTCAAATGAAGGAAGAGAATGAAAGTAAAAATGTATCAAAAACGCATAAAATGCATGTATTTTATGCAATGTTTTTCCTGCCAACCCTGAGTATTTGCAGCACATTTTTCTGTAGCAAAAACCAAGGTGTGCAAATAACCTAAAGTTTAGCGTTTGGAGATTGGAAGCCACAGTTTTTTTCAGCTGGCAATAAATGGAATAACTTTGGGCGAAATGTTCGTTTGGTAAACAGGTATCTCAGATACTCATTAGCACACAGCCGAACATTCGCATGTTTTCAGTGGGGAAAGAGAAGGGAAGAGTGAGGAGGAGGGTTATCTCCCATGAAAACAAAAAGATTGGTTGTTGGTGGAGAATCAGGAGACCCCATATATATCCCATGGTTGTCCAGTGCTGCTAGTATCTAATGTGGAAGGGGGCTTTAAGATTCCATAGGCAATAGAAAAAAACCCACCCTATTACAACTCGGGTAAGTATTGCCTGGATGCATTATACTTTATTCAATTTATATCCTATATTTTGTGAGCATGATTTAAAGAAAAAAAGTATAAACAGTAAATAAGAATAATAAAAAGAAAAAAAGTAAAATGAAAAAAAAAAAAAAATGCAGCAGACCTGATTCAAGTTATGTCTTCTGTAACAAAGTCACTGATAAAGTGTTGGAGAGGAGATATGTTTCACTGAGGCTATCAGCTTCAGTGATTTGAACTAGAATGTGTTGAGTGGGGTATATTGGCTGGATTTTTGTGGACAACCATAGAGCGGGTGGGAGGTTGTCAACCTTATCCCCACCCCAGGATGTTGTCTAGGGTTTAAATAATCGGCCTCCTGAGGCATACAGTGTTCAGTGTGTCTGGAGAGCCTAACTCCAGAGAAGTGTTCGTGTTTCTGCTATCCTGAACCGTGTGTTTTGATAACCCTGAGGGGGTGGATCCCGCTACCACAAGGCCTGTGCTTTGTGTTACCACTTTGTTTTGTTTTCCTGTTTATGCCCAAAGGGCCGTATTCATTTTTACTTCACCATGGCTTATGACACATATATAATAACCAGTGAAGATCTTAAAGAGACAGCGTTCCTGTGTCTAACTCCATGTACAAATGAGTGAGCTGATCTACCACACTGCCTATGTAAGGTTCTGTGTACATGTTCCTGAAACTCAGTTTGTTCGTCAGCCATTTTACTTTCTGTCTTGCTGCAGCTGTCTTGCCCTCAGTCAAAATGGAGTTTCCAGCTTGCATGTTCCCGCCCTGATTCTCTCCTTTTGCTTCTTAAGCAGCCACAGCTGAGCAATCAGTGCTTCAGAATCTAGCCTGCAGTGAACCTGTGACCTGACTCCTAAAGCCTTGGACCTTGTACTCCAGCTATTCCTACTGAGGAACTCTGAAGCACTTGTGGACTCTGAACCCTGCTCTTTGAAAGACCCACGTTTGCATGGACTTACGGTAACAGAGAAGAAGATCCTGAACCTGTTGTGGAGAGTGATTGCTGAGCTTAGATTACTCTGGCCTGCTGTGTCTCCTGCTTCTGTGTCTGCAAACTGTGTGACTATTTTTGCCAACTTGTATG
Source organism: Oophaga sylvatica (assembly GCA_033576555.1). Taxonomy (NCBI): domain Eukaryota; kingdom Metazoa; phylum Chordata; class Amphibia; order Anura; family Dendrobatidae; genus Oophaga; species Oophaga sylvatica. Next base: position 133,204,726 of record JARQOD010000003.1, read on the forward strand.
AAGTAATACAAGACCTTCTATATCAAACCTGTGTCTCATGTATTTTCATCGCACCCAAGCACAAGATGCTATATGAACTGTACTACATACATTACAAGATTCTGAAGCCAAAACGTTAGTGTCTGCTGGGTCTGGAAAGGCTGTGTCTGCTGTAACTGTGGATATCGGATGTCCGGTTGTACTTTCTGTGATGACAGTGGTTGTGACTTCTCACAACCATTTCAGGTGAGCAATTCCCTTAAGTGTTTTTTTTTTTTCTGCAGTGTTACCACAGGTAAACACTATTGTTTTTTTTTTTTTCTTTTCTCTTTTTTGTCTGCTGTAACTGTGGATATCAGATGTCTGGGTGAACTTTCTGTGATGATAGTGGTTGTGACTTCTCACAACCATTCCAGGTGAGCAGTTCCCTTAATTTTTTTTTCTCTCTGCAGTGTTACCACAGGTAAACACTATTGTTTTTTTTTTCTCCTCTCCTCTTCTTCCAGTACTCCTGTCTTAAAAGATCTGGAAAATGAAGGCCCGCATAAAGGAACTTTGCGGAGTGACTGATAATATCCTTGTAGATTTGCAGAATATAAAGACCCGTTTTACAAACCTACAGGACCTCACTAATCACAATTTGCAAGTGTTTGGACAGACTGCCCAGGATTTGCGAGCCAGGATTGAGGTTCTAGAAGGGCGAGTCCAGGCTCCTGCCGTAGCCCCGAGTTCTGGGATTCCCAAGTTGCCCCCTTTTCGTTTTGGCGGTGAACGTGAGAAATTCAGGGGATTTATTAATCAATGCAATCTTTTTTTTTCTGCACATGCTTCACAATTTCCCACTGAACGATCTAAGGTGCTTACTATAATTATGTTGCTTACCAACAAGGCTTTGATGTGGGCAAACCCTCTGATTGAGACTGAGGATGATTGTTTGAATCACCTTGATGCTTTTATTTCAGCCATGGGGCAGGTGTTTGATGACCCCAATCGAGGTGCAACAGCTGAAGCAGCCATGTTAGCTTTGCGCCAAGGTAAGCACTCGGTAGCTGAATATGCCTTGGATTTCAGGAGATGGGCCCTTGATACCACCTGGGACAGTTCCGCCAAAAAATCTATTTTTCGAAAGGGGTTATCTCCACTGATTAAGGATGAACTTGCTCGTGCCGACCCTCCCACTGCGTTAGGTGACTTTATTAACTACTGCATCCGTATTGATACTCGTCTGACTGAACGCAGGCAAGAGAGATGGTTCGAAAGCAATCGCACTAACCTTTTCCTACCTTCCTCTCCAGCTAAGGAACCTTTGAGTAGGATTACACGGGAACCTGAACCTGAACCCATGCAGGTAGACTCTTTACAACGACGGGTTAGTGATGCACGCAAGGAACATCGTTTTAAGGAGAATCTATGTTTCTATTGTGGTAAGTCAGGGCACTTCATTATAAACTGCCCCAGCCGTTCTTGTAAGACTACTGCAGCACTCATTCATTGTGAGTGTTGCGAGAGGGGATCTGTCAGGTCCGAGCCTCAGGCTCCAGAGAGATCTGCAGCAACAGATCTTGATTTCTCGGACTTAAACTCCATTACCTCTGAGGACGTTGACTGTGTAAACGCTGCCATTTTTCAAGTTTCCTCAGCGGTGTCCCAGCTGAGTTGTAAGAAAAACAATTCTCATTGCTTTCTTTCCATCAAACTCTGGGTTGACTCAGCTTGGGTGTCTAGCTCTGCTATGATCGACTCAGGGGCAAGTGGAAATTTTATGGATGTCTCCTTTGCTCTGAAACAGGGGATACGTTCAGTGAAGAAGGCTACTCCAGTACAGATGGAAACTGTGGATGGCTCCCTGCTGACCTCTGGACCAGTGGATCAGGAAACAGAGCCTTTGAGGGTTCTTATGGGTAAAGATCATCAAGAGAAACTGTCCTTTATGCTTATCTCTTCTCCCACTTTCCCATTTTCTAGGGCTACCATGGCTGCAGGCTCAGAATCCTACCATTAACTGGGAGACCAAGGAATTACACTTTCCAGAGAAACAGATGAGTCCAAAAGTTTCAGCTTGCTCTGTTCCTAAAGGAACCATGTCAGTCCCTGAACTACCAGCTGTATACCAGGACTATGTGGATTTATGTGACAAGAAGAACGCTGACCAGCTTCCTCCTCACCGTCCATATGATTGTCCAATTGAATTATTGCCTGGAGCAGAGATACCTTTTGGTAAGATCTACCCCTGGCGGGGCCCGAGCTAAAGGCTTTAAAGGATTACATAGACGAAAATCTAGCCAAGGGCTTCATACGCCCCTCTTCATCTCCTGCAGGTGCACCCATCTTCTTTGTAAAGAAGAAAGATGGATCTCTGAGACCATGCGTAGACTATAGGGAACTCAATAAGGTTACTATTAGAAACCGTTATCCATTGCCTTTAATCCCTGAGTTATTGGAGAGAGTGCGACATGCCAAAATTTTTTCTAAACTAGATCTTCGTGGGGCCTATAACTTAGTCCGTATTAGACCTGGGGATGAATGGAAGACTGCATTCAGGTCACGCTATGGACACTTTGAATATCTAGTTATGCCTTTTGGTCTGAGTACCGCCCCAGCCACTTTCCAACACTTGGTGAATGACATCTTCAGGGATCTCCTAGATACATTCGTGGTAATTTATTTGGATGATATTCTAATTTTTTCTAACTCCACAGAGGAACATCATGGACATGTGAGAATGGTCTTGGAACGTCTAAGACAAAATCATCTTTACATCAAACTTGAAAAGTGTGAATTCCATAGGACCGAAATTCAATTTCTGGGGTATGTACTGTCTACACAAGGAATTAGTATGGATGGAAGCAAAACCCAAGCCATCAAGGATTGGCCAAGTCCTAGAAATGTGAAGGAGGTACAGCGCTTCATCGGGTTTGCCAACTTCTATAGACGTTTCATTAGAAATTTCTCTGAGGTAGTGTCACCTATCACCCAACTTACCCGGAAAGAGTCTAGGTTCTCCTGGACTCCCCAAGCCCAGGAAGCATTTTCCCGTCTAAAAGATAAATTTACCACTGCACCTATCCTAGTACATCCCAACCCCGAGCTTGCCTTCATAATAGAGGTGGATGCTTCAGACTGTGCCGTTGGAGCTATACTCTCTCAGAGAACAGGTGAGAAGAATGTCTTGCATCCCTGTGCCTTCTTTTCCCAGCAGTTGTCTTCGGCTGAGAGGAACTACGATGTGGGCAATAGAGAGTTGTTGGCCATTATTGCCGCCTTCAAAGAATAGAGACACCTTCTTCAGGGAGCTGCACAGCAAATAGTCGTCCTGACAGACCATCGTAACCTTGAGTTTATCAGGTCGGCTAAGTGCCTGACTCCTCGCCAGGCTCGCTGGAATCTTTCTTAAACCAATTTAATTTTATCATTTCTTATAGACCAGGATCGCGCAATGGAAAGGCTGATGCACTCTCTAGGATTTACTCAGCAGAGACACGTCCAATTACTCCTCCTAAGACTATTCTTCCTGACTCTAGATTCCTAGGAGTAATTCATAATCAAGACCTACTTAAGGACATCAAGGAAGCATACCATGCGGATTCCTTTTTGGCACAACCCCCAAGGGACGTGAGTCTTGTCTTTAAGAGTGGTGTGTGGATTCAGGGACAACGCCTGTATATTCCTGAAACAGTCAGATTGAGAGTATTGCAACTCATTCACGATTCCAAGATAGCTGGGCATAGAGGAATTCTAAAGACACAGGAATTTCTCTCTCGTTTCTTTTGGTGGCCCACTTGCAGGAAGGATGTTTTAAACTATGTCACTTCATGTGAAGTCTGTGCAAGATGCAAAACACCTCGCTCCTCACCAACTGGTCTGTTACAGCCTCTTCCCACCCCGTCCCGCCCGTGGGGATCCATTTCTATGGACTTCATTGTGGAGTTACCAACCTCTCAAGGGAAGAACACCATTCTAGTGGTGGTTGACCGTCTAACAAAGGCAGCTCATTTTATCCCTTGTGTCGGCTTACCCACTGCAAAACAGACATCAGATTTGATGATTAAAGATGTGTTTCGCTTACATGGAGTACCGGATGAGGTTATTTCGGATCGAGGGGTGCAATTCACTTCTAGGTTTTGGCAAAATTTCTGTGCAGCATTGGACATTAAAGTAAACCTTTCTTCTGCTTTTCATTCCCAGACTAATGGACAGACCGAACGAACCAATCAAACCCTGGAGCAGTATCTCCGCTGCTTTATCTGCCACCTACAGGATGATTGGGTGGATCTACTTCCATTAGCTGAGTTCTCGTATAACAACTCTCAGAGTGCTTCCACTAAGCAGTCTCCTTTTTACTCTAATCTAGGTTATCATCCTAACATTCTACCACGATTTCCCATAGAAACGCCTTTACCAGCAGTGGCTGAAAGAATCACGTCTTTACAGAAGAATATGGATCTTCTAAAGGAGAATCTGGAATCGGCTCAGGAAAGGTACAAGAAAGCAGCAGATAAATTTCGTAAACCTGCACCAGCTTTCAAGGTAGGAGACTTGGTCTGGCTGTCAACCAGAAATCTTAAGTTAAGGATTCCATCGTCTAAGTTGGGACATAAGTACATTGGACCCTATAAAATCAGTAAAATTATAAGTGCCGTTGCTTGTCGTCTTCAACTGCCCAGAACTATGAGAATTCACCCTGTCTTTCATGTATCCCTACTAAAGGCTGCGACACCCAATACGTTTCCTGGACGTTCTTCTCCTTGCCCTGACCCAGTGCTAGTCGATGGTCAGGAAGAATTTGTGGTGGAAAGGATTTTAGATTCCAGGTTGTATAGAAATCAGTTACAATATCTGATTAAATGGCAGGGCTACCCAGTGGAGGACAACTCATGGGAACCAGTCAATAACGTTAATGCTCCTCGCTTGCTCCGTCAGTTTCATCAGAGGTACCCACACAAGCCTGGCCTGAGGTCATCCGGAGGTTGTCCCTAAGGGGGGAGTAATGTAAGGTTCTGTGTACATGTTCCTGAAACTCAGTTTGTTCGTCAGCCATTTTACTTTCTGTCTTGCTGCAGCTATCTTGCCCTCAGTCAAAATGGAGTTTCCAGCTTGCATGTTCCCGCCCTGATTCTCTCCTTTTGCTTCTTAAGCAGCCACAGCTGAGCAATCAGTGCTTCAGAATCTAGCCTGCAGTGAACCTGTGACCTGACTCCTAAAGCCTTGGACCTTGTACTCCAGCTATTCCTACTGAGGAACTCTGAAGCACTTGTGGACTCTGAACCCTGCTCTTTGAAAGACCCACGTTTGCATGGACTTACGGTAACAGAGAAGAAGATCCTGAACCTGTTGTGGAGAGTGATTGCTGAGCTTAGATTACTCTGGCCTGCTGTGTCTCCTGCTTCTGTGTCTGCAAACTGTGTGACTATTTTTGCCAACTTGTATGAAGTAATACAAGACCTTCTATATCAAACCTGTGTCTCATGTATTTTCATCGCACCCAAGCACAAGACGCTATATGAACTGTACTACATACATTACAGCCTACAGAAACTTGGCTTAAACGGATCTGCGTAGGATCTGAGGATCTGAGGAGTGGGAGGAGACCAGCATTTTTTTTTCACACAGTGTTGACATATGTGTATTTTACTGAATTCTTGCATTCCTCATGAAATAATAATTCTGGAGCATGCTTTGCTAGAACTCTGTGCTATTATTCCTTTGTTATGCCTCCTAGAAAAGTATAAATCATTTTGTAGCTGGTTGTTACTATTCCCTTTGTCAATGATGCTTATCTCTACATAGTCTGAAGGAAGTCACACGGCCCGTAAACTTGGAAACACAAAACTTGGACTGACCACTGGATCTCGCGACCTGAGTGTGACAGCTTCATAAAAATACATGATGTCACAATCGGATTGAGACAGCTGTCAGGGTTATACGGCTGTTTGACTCTCTTCTGACTGTCCTAATAGTATCAGACTATGTGAGGATATAGCCTTTTCACAATTGGAATAGTAGCAACTATTCTGTAACTTATTAATATGTTTTCAGGAAGAATAAATAAGAGGATCTACAAAACAAAGAATCCATGCTGCATGAAGGAGTAAGTTATTGGTTTGGCAAAATCAAACATCTACTAAAACAAACACGTCCAGAGAGCTTATAGGTAGTGATGAGAGAAAGTGCTCGCTATGTTAGTTTACATCAGGTACTCGGGTATGTACCGAGCATCACGGGTGCTCAAGTGATATGCTCGAGTCCCCACCCTTCATGTTTCGTGGCTGTTAGACAGCCAAAAAAAGAACATGTGGGGATTGTCTGCCATACACGGCCAATCCCCCATCAAGACCGCAGGATTAATGTTACACAACAACCTCACGTGAGCAAAAGGAACGTGAGTGCCAACACCGCTGGAACGGTGATGGCACAGGATGTGAATTTAGGCGTTTTAATTTTAACGGGGGCAAACGTTCAGATTGAGAATGGGTTGTCCTAGTAGTGGACAACCTCTATAATGATTATATTAAAGTAAATAGGGCCAGGTGTTCACTCATATTTGATTGTCCGCATACAGACCACAGTGCCCGGTCTGGTGACAGGTCTCCTGAGCTGACAAAAATACAAAATCATATGTGTCTATGAGGTAGTAAATTCGAATCGGAAGACCCGCGGTCAGTCCACACATTGCTGTCCATTTACAGACTGTGAAATACACTAGTTTGAAACCAGTCTTATATTCATAGAGTCACCTCCTGATAGTTAGGCCACATTTACACGTTCAGTATTGGGTCAGTATTTTACCTCTGTATTTATAAGCCAAAACCAGGAGTGGGTGATAAATCCAGAAGTGATGACGTGTTTCTATTATACTTTTCCTCTGATTGTTCCACTCCTGGTTTTTGCTTAGAAATACTGATGTAAAACTGAGCATGTGAACACGGCCTTAAGCTCTATTATAATACTGGTGTCTGTGAATAAAAGAAGCTGCTGCATAACTTAGTGCATAAACTGGCAGAAATATTGGAGGAAGTCACCTATCATTTACTAACACAGAACATCACAAGTCCTAGCACTATTGTAATATATATTCAGACCGTGAGGTTACCTGTTCATTGTCACAGAAGTATCCGTCCTGCTTGTGTAGATTTCCCGGGCACTGTGTAAGCAAAGTGAGACATGGATTACCTTACACAAGACAGTTCACTATTCACAGACTCAATCATTTTATTCCCTTTCTAAAAAACTACCTGCAGAACGCTAAAGTTTATGAGCCTGAGGATATAGATAACAAATTCAAAGGATATTATTCCTCATCCTAATCTATGTGATATAAAGGATTTTCTCGAAGCCTTCTGCTTCCACTATTCAAACTTTCTAAAAAAAAACAAATAGACGTCCTGAATGCCCACAGAAATTAGCAAAATAATCCAATCCTTACTTATAAACAAAACTCTGGGTCCAGAGGGACTTTCTAACGCTTATTACAAATCATTCAGGGATACGCTAACCCCATTTATAACTAAAATGTTCCACAAGGCAATTGAACTAGGAGAGCTTCCTAAAGATTTGTCGTCAGCATTGCCAAAACACCGAATATACCACAAAATTTCCAACCTATTCTCCACCCTGTCAGTTGGAGTGTATACTAATGGTGCCATATCATAAGAATTTGTAATCACTAATGGGACCAGACAGGGTTGCTCTCTGCCCCACTAAATCCTTGATTTGTTTATTGAACCTATAGATCAAACGATTTGCCACTATACCGACGTATAAAAATAGGAAACTGTGAAGACTGTATTTCGTTACACGCAGTTGTAGAGATTATTAGGCATTATGGCTCCCTTTCATATTATAAGATTAATGAAACAGAATCACAAATACTTTGTCTGCATGTTTCCCATCCTGTGCTAATAAGTATGAAATCTAAATATAATCTAAACTGGCAGCCTCTGCAAATGAACAACTTGGTACTTAACACAAATGCAACCACTAATCAATTACACACAGCAAATTATCTGCCCATGCTGAAATCTCTGCCCTCGGATATCTTAAACATGTTCAAAAGTGAGCTCTCCTGGACCGGACGGATAGTGGCTTTCCAAATGCTCTTTCTACCAAAAACACGGATTTTGGTAAAGACTTACCTGTAAAATCCTTTTCAGCGAAGGAAGGAAGAGAGACACAGTAATTCATTACTGATGGGTAGGCGGAGCCCCAGATCAGGATGTTACCTCAGATCAAAAGAGTGATGACTGGCTGGCCCCTCCAGCTCGGGCTCCTCCTACTCAGCTCCAGTCGTATCAAAGCTTTTAGGAAAAGAGCCAAGATCACCAGCGGAGCAACATAACCCCTTCTGAAGGAACTTCAGAGAAAAAACACAAGGATACAGGTTATGCATGCAAAGAAAGCCAAAAACCACAGAGTTCCAGGTACTACTCACGGAACCTGACTACTGCGATGAGCTGGCGATGCTGGAACAGAGCCTTAGCGCGCTGACCTCAGCCCAGATAATCGCTATCAGATAAGGGTCGCGCTGCATCTGAAAACATCAACACACTTCTGCCGTGGGAGGGTGCTGTGTCTCTCTTCCTTCCTTCGCTGAAAAGGATTTTACAGGTAAGTCTTTACCAAAATCCGTGTTTCAGCTGCAGATGAAGGAAGAGAGCCACAGTAATTCATTACTGATGGGACGTCCCAAAGCAGTTCAAAAATAAGGGTGGGAAAAAACCAACAAAAGGCAGAAACCCAACAACCTTAACAACAAAGCGCAACCAGCGCTAAACACAAGTTCATCCAGAACTTTAAACTACAGCTGCCTGCAGGACCCTACGTCCGAGGGCTGCATCAGCGGAAGCACTGACGTCCACTTTAAAATCTTGTAAACGTGTGGACAGAGCGCCAAGTCGCAGCTCGGCAAAGCTGCACTGCCGAAGCACCTTGATGAAAAGCCCACGATGAAGCCACAGCTCTCGTGGAATGGGCTCGAATCTTAATCGGGCAAGATTCACCCCGAAGACGGTAAGCTTCCAAAATAGCTGACCGGATCCAACGAGCTATAGAACCCTTGGAAGCTCGTTGACCACGCCGACGACCTGCCGGAACCACAAACAGGGAGTCCGTCTTACGAAAACCTTGAGTAATAGATAGATAAAACTTCAAGGCCCGCACTAAATCCAATGTGTGTAAATCTCGCTCTTTCGTATTCTTCGGATCCGGACAGAGTGAAGGCAACACAATATCCTGGTTAACATGAAATTGTGACACCACTTTAGGCAAAAAATCACCCCGAGTGCGAAGCACTACACGATCCGGAAAAAACTCCAGAAAAGGAGGCGAGCAAGAAAGAGCTGCCAATTCAGAAACTCTCCTCAAGGAAGTGACTGCAACAAGGAAAGCCACCTTCCAAGAAAGTAAAGAAAGGCTAGCAGAAACCATAGGTTCAAAAGGTTTATGCTGAAGAGCCTCCAAAACAAGGTTGAGCCGCCAAGGAGACACGGGTGCCTTCCGCGGCGGAAACTTACGAGAGATACCTCGGAAAAAAGAGATCACGTCTCTATTCGAAGCAATGGTTCTCCGGAATAATAAGGACAGAGCAGAAATCTGACCTTTCAGAGTGCTAACTGCCAAACCCTTGTCTAGCCCATGCTGCAGAAAAGCCAACAGGTTGGGAATGGAAAATTTTCTCGGGTTCCGAGAAGACCCCAAACACCACGAAAAGAAGGTTTCCCAAATTTTGTGGTAAATCCTAGAAGTAGCCGGACATCTTGCAGCACGAAGGGTAGCAATGACCTCGGCTGAAAAACCTCTACGGGTCAAGATCTCGGTTTCAAGAGCCACGCCGTCAAACGCAGGGACATCAAGTCTGGATGACAAATGGGCCCCTGAGTCAACAAGTCCTGTTGAAGAGGGAGTGGAAACGGAGGTGCCGCCAACAGCGACATTATTGTCGAGAACCACACCCTTCTTGGCCAGTCTGGAGCTATCAGAATAGCTGGAATTCTCTCTAGTCTGATCCGACGCAGCACTAGAGGAAGTAAGGATATCGGCGGGAATACATAGATCAGCTTGAACTGATCCCACTGAGCCACTAGAGCATCCACCGCCACCGCCTTCGGGTCCTTGTACCTGGACATGAATGTCGGTAACTTGGCATTGGACCTGGAAGCCATCAAATCCACTTGGGGGGTTCCCCAGCGAGAGCACAGTAGTGCAAAGACTTCCGGGTGGAGGCTCCATTCCCCGGGATCCATCCTTCTGCGACTGAGAAAGTCCGCTGTAATATTCTGAACCCCTGGAATATGAATCGCCGAAATGGCTGGTACATTGGCCTCTGCCCAAATCAGAATTCGGGACACCTCTACCATGAGTCTGGAACTCCTTGTCCCACCTTGGTGATTGATATACGCGACAGCCGTCGCATTGTCTGTCTGCACACGGACTGGCAGACCGCTCAAAAGGACCGTCCAATGTTGGAGGCAAAGAAAAATCGCCCTCAATTCCAGGATGTTGATCGGAAGCACAGACTCTTCCGGTGACCATACCCCCTGAATCCAGAGATTGGTCCAAACACCCCCCCAGCCCGTCAGGCTGGCATCGGTGGTTATGACTGACCACTTCAGAGGGAGGAAAGACTTCCCCAGGGAGAATGCCCCTGGACGTAACCACCATTCTAGAGAATCCCGCACCACGCGAGAAATGGTGACACTGCAATCCAGCGATTGCGACTGGTTCCATCGACTCAAGATGAACCTTTGAAGAGTCCTGGAGTGGAACTGGGCAAAAGGAATTGCCTCCATGGACGCCACCATCAGTCCCAGAAGACGCATACACTTCCGTAGGGACATTGCCGTTGAGGATGTCATAATCTGTACATGTCGAAGAAGACATGACTGTTTGTCTGGTGGTAGGGAAACTACCGACCGAAACGTGTCGAGATGCATTCCCAAAAAGAGAATTGTCCTCGATGGTTCCAGGGACGACTTCTCCCAATTGACCAGCCAACCGAAGTCTTTCAGAAACTGAAGAGACAAATCCCGAGCCGTCAATGCCTCCTCCTCCGAGGAAGCCACGATCAAAAGATCGTCCAGATAAGGGAGAATCGTAATCCCCTGTCTTCGAAGGAGTGCCATGAGGGGCGCCAGAACTTTTGTAAAGACCCTTGGCGCTGAGGCTAAGCCGAACGGCAGAGCCACGAACTGGTAATGATTCTGACCTATGGCAAATCGAAGAAAGCGCTGATGAGCCTTTCCGATGGGAATATGCAAATAGGCGTCGCGAATGTCGATTGACACCAGAAAATCGTTCTGTGACAGAGCTGCCACAACGGAACGAAGCGACTCCATGCGAAATTTCCGGGCATGGACATGCCGGTTTAATCGCTTGAGATCCAGAATCGGGCGAAATTTGTTCTCCTTTTTGGGAACTATAAAAAGGTTGGAATAAAAACCTTTCCCTCGGTCCTCTGACGGAACCGGTATCACTACACCCTTTTGTAGTAGCGATTCGACCTCTCGCTGTAGAGCGACAACAAGCTCGGGTTCCGACGGAACGCGAGATTGACAAAAAACATTTGGGGGTTGAGAAGCAAACTCTATGAAATAGCCTGCCGACACTATCCGCGTTACCCAGGAATCTGGAACGCGAGCCATCCAAGTCTCCTTGAAAAGAAGCAGGCGACCCCCCACTCGAGAATCCTCGAGTGGACCCCTGGCGTCAATCCGACTTTGCGGGTTTCTTGTCAAGTTCCCGCTTGTTCTGGCGGAAACTCTGCTTCCAGGGAGTACGAGTTTTCTGAGAGGATTTCTTTCCTGAGAAAGAAGGACGACCCGATCCCCACGAGGAGTGACTAGATCGTCCTCGGCCCCGAAAGGACCGCCGACCACTATAAACACCAGGCTTACTGGACACCGAGGCCATGGCCCTTCGCTGTGGTAATGCTGATTCCTTTGCCTTAGCCTTGGAAATCAGCTCTGTGAGGTCGGATCCAAAAAGATGGCCACCCTTGTAAGGTAAGGCCAACAACCCTTGTTTGGAAACTGCGTCCCCGGCCCACTGTCTGAGCCATAAAGCTCTTCTGACTGTGACCGCTGAAGCTTGCGCTTTGGCCAGCAGAGATGCCGTATCCAGACCGGCATCAAAGATATAACAGGCTGCCGTTTCTAACCATTCACAAGTTTCCCGTATCTCAGATAACGGAGATTCATTTTGCAACTCCGTCTTCAGACGTGCCAACCAGCTTAGAGAAGCTCTAGCAGCACACATGGATCCTAGCACTGCTCGAAATCCATGACCCGCAGCCTCATAGCTTGCTTTTGCCGCCAATTCTGCCTTTCTATCCAAAGGCTCCTGTAAGCTCGCTTTTCCCTTAATAGGGAGTAGTGAGGATTTACTAAGCTGAGATAAGGACACATCCACTTCAGGAGCAGAAGTCCAATTAGCCTTTAACTCCGTAGAGCAAGGATAAAGTGTATCAAAGAAATGCGTTCCATGAAAACGCTTATCTGGACATAGACGTTCCTCCTCTATTACACCATTAAGCTCATCCAGAGCTGGCAATGTTGTACGCGAAGCACGGGACTCCTGGAACATGCGTGCTGATTTACCAGGACGACTAGTTACCTCCTCCGGTAACTGTAGTATATCTCTCATGGCTTCAATTAATGCCTCCGTACGCTTCGTCATAGAGGAACGTCCCTGCGGCTCGTCCGCATCTGAATCGGATATTTCTCCATCCGAATATAAAGGGGAACTCTGCCCAATATCAGATACATCTGACTCGCTCCGTGTAGAGGCCGGTAACGGCCTGCGTCGCTTCCTCTGAGAGGAATTAGCAGACACATATTGACCTAAAAGGTCAGATAAGTTATTAATCGATCGAGCGATATCATCCAATTTTCCACCGCTGTCGACCGCAGCGCTAGACGCTGTGGAGGTCTGCGTATCTGATTGCCGCAATGGCACTGGGACGTGATCCGCGGCATCTGAACTCTGTTCAGACATGTCTCATCTGAATGAGCAGGTCAAAGCGGTAATACCAGCAAAAAACTATGCGGTTTTTTTTTTTTTTTTTTTTTTTTTTCAAACGCTGAAGGGTTAACGCTCCACCAAGCAGAGTTACCCCAGCGGTATTCAGTCAGCAAATTTAGCAGGTAGAAATAACCCTCAAAGGGGTTAATATTGCAAACTCACCAAATATATATATATTTGTGAGCCCCAGCCAATTTTTATGTCTCTGATGAGACTGCAGCTGCAGGATAGCGATCGCTGCGCTGCGGGGTGAGGAATCCACACTCACCCAGCTGGCCGTGGTGTCTATATGAGGAGGGGAGCGGTCCGAGGAGCCCAGGAGCCTGAGTAATGGCCGCCACAGTGAGGGGGTCGCAGGAGAAAAGCCAGAGCGCGCGTCTTCCTGCTCAAAAGACCGGGATAGACAGGCCACGCCCCCTGCTAGCTCAAATAATGAGCGCGAACTCTCCCCGCTCCTGCTCCCTCTCTGTCCTGCAGGTATCTGCCTGCGGACAAAAAATCACCACATCTTCATGTAGTAGCGCTGTCACAGTAGCGCTGAAGCATACTGACATTACATGTAGTAGCGCTGTCACAGCAGCGCTGAAGCTTACTGACATTTACATGTAGTAGCGCTGTCACAGTAGCGCTGAAGCATACTGACATTACATGTAGTAGCGCTGTCACAGTAGCGCTGAAGCATACTGATATTACATGTAGTAGCGCTGTCACAGCAGCGCTGAAGCTTACTGACATTTACATGTAGTAGCGCTGTCACAGCAGCGCTGAAGCATACTGACATAGTAACGCTGACATTAATAATAGCGCTGCTCATTCAGACGCTAAAGCACTCACACATAATTATTATTAAAATTTGTGTGGAGTACTCACCAGCCAAGGCGCCACAGGGACCCTCAGGGGTTTCTGGCGCAGTGCCATGCTTCCCCCCAGGGCGAAGAACGCAGTGACCGCACGTGTGGTTTGCGTTCCCGCCAGAGAAGCTCTCCTCATCCCCCAGGGCCGGCAAGGATTCTGCAGGGACTTTGAGTGAATACAGATCCGCCAAGGGAGAGGTTGGGGTACAGCAGCGCTGGTACCCCTGAGACCTCTAGACCAACTAGTGATCCAAGTCTCCTGTCCGAATATTAAAATAATAAAATTTTCTGAGGAGCTGCATTAGCAGCGACCATCCTCTGGACCTCAAATCTTAGACTGGAGCTGAGTAGGAGGAGCCCGAGCTGGAGGGGCCAGCCAGTCATCACTCTTTTGATCTGAGGTAACATCCTGATCTGGGGCTCCGCCTACCCATCAGTAATGAATTACTGTGGCTCTCTTCCTTCATCTGCAGCTGAAATGTATTTCTTCTCTGTGCTTTACCTATTCTCCTATAACAGCCATTTTTTAATCAGGCACAAAAAAAAATCCTAACTAGTTCATCTGGACACCTAGAATGGCCACTAAAATACTGAACAAAAAATCCGGAGGACTCAACCTACCGAAACTAAATTATTACTATTTAGCCTCTCAAATTAACTTTCTGAAATGTTGGTTGGCAGGAGAATCATCTCAACACTGGGTTCATATGGAATCATCTCTTGCCCCTACAAAAGACCAATGTTTTATTCATTACATCCCTATCCAAACACCTTCCATTTCCCCTGAAGCCATGCATGATTTCCACTTCTTTACAGATCTGGAAGCAATTTCATCGGCAGAACACCCAAGTTAATTATTTCCTCTTTCCTGGGGTTCCCATTGAAACCTTGGAATTGATCCTCCCATATATCTATCTTAAAGACTGGAAACAAAACGGAATCCACCTCGTGAGAGATTTGTTGGATGGGAATAACTTTCATCGATTTGAGTATTTACACCATAAACTACCAAGTGTCACACCGAGACTTAATAAATAATTGAGAATCAGACATATGCTAATCCATTCCGTTTTCAGTTTCAGAAAACGCTAACATAGTCACTCTATGGTCCATACCGAATTCTCTTACAGGCCTCCACCCAAACTATGCGATGTTAAATGGCAAAAATGATTTCACTAAATGTACCCCTTTCCTGTCCTAGGGGAACGATCTGGGCAACATATGTTTGCCTATAAAAACCATAATGCACCTACGTTCATAAAGAGTGGTATTTATGGTTGTCGTTCACCTAATTCCTGGACACCCTTTTGGAAAACATATCACTGAAGTGTACACCCAGATAATATATCTCTATGCCCCCTTTCCTTATTACCTCCTATGCATTGTTTCGTTTTGTTTCCAATAACATTTCTTTATGGTTATTGTATACCTAATAACCCTGTTTGCGACGCAAATGTTTTAATTTGAGAAAACCAAATAAAAATTATTGAAAAAGAAAAAAGTCCAATGATAGAAGCTGCCTAAGGCTGGAGTCACACACAACGTATAAAAAAAATATCGGTCCGATTTTCACGGACGAGAATCGCACAAATGTTCAATGAAAAGTGATCCGTATGTCATCCATTTGCAATGCAAGGATGCGATTTTCTCCCATCTAAGCATCCAGTGTGACATCCGTATGGCACCCGTACGGCGAGACTTTCTCGCCGGCTTGCAAAATGGACATATAATGGATCCATGGCCTCAAATATTTGTGAAAACATATATACAGTCATATATATATATATATATATATATATATATATATATGTCAGTGAGACACATACCGTATATATATTTATATTTCATACAGAGGTAGATAGCAGAATAGCCGATAATTCAATTGTCGGCTTCTGTAAAATCATTACAGAACCCAACAGGATATGAGACATGGTTTAGATACAGTAAACCATTGCATATCCGTTAGATTTATATATGTCACTGAGGCTGCGCATACTCCCTGCCTGACCCGTGGTGAACTGACAGCGTGGGAAAATGTTCAGAAACTTTCCCACGCTAATCAGTTCATCTCCGGTCAGGCAGGGAGGCTGCGCAGGCAGCTTTTCCTTCATTCCTCCATGGCTTACAGCCGGGCCGGTCGCATTAGCGCCACTCCCAGTTGTAAAGTATTTAACCCCTTCAGATGGATTGCAGTGTGGGACTTGACTGTACAGCGGACAGGTATGGGTATATAGTTGCTTTTCTATGTTTTATTTTTTTAAGGAGAACGATGGCTTCGAATGGATTGGGAGTTAAATAAAGATGGAAAACCTGTGTGTTTAATTATTTCATTAAAACACTTTATTCTTAATGTGAGTGTGTGTGTGTGTGTTTTTTTAACCCTTTCAGACTAGTGGATTAATAATCAAATCTGGCTGACAGCACAACAGTCTATGGATGCACGTTCTAGTCCTCTGGACCCAGGGGGACAACAACATATCAAGTAATAAAGGAAGAACAGCATACCAATCCGGGTGAAGATCAGATCATGTCTTTATTTTGCCAAGTGCGACGTTTCGACCTCCATAGGTCTTTTTCAAGCATACCAAATAACAAACATGGCAGCCTTATATAGGAAGCGGATAACATTCCACCAATCAAAAATAAGGAAGGATATGGTACCAAAAGTTTCTGAATATGACCCATTATGGAGTGATGAATATATATTCATGATGGTATATAAATATGGGTAATTCTCATATGTGAGTTATTTGTATAACATTTTTGATATAGGGACACTAGAGCATATAACTTTGTGGTTTGATTTTGACTTTTATCCACATATTGTGATGAACTTGGTCGCCTGTATATATTGTATATATGTTATTTGGTATGCTTGAAAAAGACCTATAGAGGTCGAAAAGGCCCACTTGGCAAAATAAAGACATGATCTGATCTTCACCCGGATTGGTATGCTGTTCTTCCTTTATTACTTGATATGTGGTTGTCCCCCTGGGTCCAGAGGACTAGAACGTGCATCCATAGACTGTTGTGCTGTCAGCCAGATTTGATTATTAATCCACTAGTCTGAAAGGGTTAAAAAAAACACACCTACACGCACATTAAGAATAAAGAGTTTTAATGAAATAATTATACACACAGGTTTTCCATCTTTATTTAACTCCCAATCCATTCGAAGCCATCGTTCTCCTTAAAAAAATAAAACATAGAAAAGCAACTACCGTATATACTCGTGTATAAGCCGACCCGTGTATAAGCCGACCCCCCTAATTTTGCTACAAAAAACTGGGAAAAATTCTTGACTCATGTATAAGCCGGGTGTATAAACTGCCCTCCTGCTCTGTGCTGCCCCCGTCCTCCTCTATGCTTCCCCCGTCCACCGATCTCCCCCCCATCCTGCTCCACGCTTCCCCCGTCCACCGATCTCCCCCCCGTCCTGCTCCACGCTTCCCCCGTCCACCGATCTCCCCCCCCGTCCTGCTTCACGCTTCCCTCGTCCACCGATCTCCCCCCCGTCCTGCTCCACGCTTCCCCCGTCCACCGATCTCCCCCCCGTCCTGCTCCACGCTTCCCCCGTCCACCGATGTCCCCCCGTCCTGCTCCACGCTTCCCCCGTCCACCGATCTCCCCCCTGTCCTGCTCCACGCTTCCCCCGTCCACCGATCTCCCCCCCGTCCTGCTCCACGCTTCCCCCGTCCACCGATCTCCCCCCCGTCCTGCTCCACGCTTCCCCCGTCCACCGATCTCCCCCCTGTCCAGCTCCATGCTTCCCCAGTCCTCCGTTCTCCTCTATGCTTCCCCCGTCCTCCTCTATGCTTCCCCCGTCCTCCTCTATGCTTCCCCCGTCCACCGTTCTCCCCCTCGTCCTGTTCCGTGCTCCTTGTCCTCTCCTCCATCATACTCACCCCTCCCCGTGCCATCGCTGAGCGTCCCTGCAATCCTGCATTCTCCCCGTCTTCCTGCAGCTCTTCATCACTGAGCGGTGATGTAATACCGCTCATTAAGGCCATGAATATGGAGGCCACGCCCATGGGAGTGGCGTCGCCTCCATATTCATGGCCTTAATGAGCGGGTATTACGTCACCACTCAGTGCTGAAGAGCTGCAGGAAGACGGGGAGAACGCAGGATTGCAGGGACGCTCAGCGATGGCACGGGGAGGGGTGAGTATGATCCCAGCCACCGGCTCCTGCCGCGGCATCCCCTCCCCCGCTGGTTTCTGCCCTATGACTCGTGTATAAGCCGAGGGGGCATTTTCAGCACGAAAAAAGGTGCTGAAAATCTCGGCTTATACACGAGTATATACGGTATATACCCATACCTGTCCGCCGTACAGTCAAGTCCCACACTGCAATCCATCTGAAGGGGTTAAATACTTTACAACCACTTTTTTATATATACCACTATATATATATATATATATATATATATATATATATACACATATGCTGTTCTTCCTTTATTACTTGATAGTGGATTAATAATGGATAGGTGTCTTATTAACACCTCTCCATTATTAACCTGGCTTAATGTCACCTTGCAATAGCAAGGTGACATTAACCCCTTATTACCCCATATGCCACAGCTAAATGACAGTGGGAAAGAGAGGCTAAGTGCCAGAATTGGCGCATCTTACAGATGAGCCTTTTCTGGGGTGCCTGGGGCAGATTTTTTTTAGCCGGGGGCCCAAAAAAATGGTCCCTCTCTAGGCTATTAATTTCTGCCCTCAGTAACTTGCTTGCCCTCTCTGGCGGAAAAAAATTGTGCGGGAGCCCACGCCAGTTTTTTCCGTGAATTAATCCTTTAATTTAACACAGCTCCAAAATTTTACACACACACACACACTACTAACATTAATTAGTGAGGGACATATATAAATCTAACGGATATGCAATGGTTGACTGTATGTATACCATGTCTCATTTCCTGTCGGGTTCTGTAATGATTTTACAGATGCCGACAATTGAATTTTCACCTATTCTGCTATCTATATCTCTATGAGATATAAACATACTCTGCTCAAAAAACTAAAGGGAACACTCAAATAACACATCCTAGATCTGAATGAATGAAATATTCTCATTTGTTCTGTATAACGTTCAATGTGCTGACAACAAAATCACATGTATTAACCAATGGAGGCCTGGATTTGGAGTCACCCATAAAATTAAAGTGGAATGTAATGTCCTTAAAACAAGTCAAAATGATGCTCAGTAGTGTGTGTGGCCTCCAAGTGCCTGTATGACCTCCCTACAACGCCTGGGCTTGCTCCTGATGAGGCGGCGGATGGTCTCCTGAGGGATCTCCTCCCAAACCTGGACTAAAGCATCCGCCAACTCCTGGACAGTCTGTGATGCAACGTGACGGTGGATGGAGCGAGACATGATGTCCCAGATGTGCTCAATCGGATTCAGGTCTGGGGAACGGGCAGGCCAGTCCATAGCTTCAATGCCTTCATCTTGCAGGAATTGCTGACACACTCCAGCCACATGAGGTCTGGCACTGTCCTGCATTAGGAGGAACCCAGGGCCAACCGCACCAGCATATGGTGTCACAAGGGGTCTGAGGATCTCATCTTGGTACCTAGTGGAAGTCATGCTACCTCTGGCGAGCACATGGAGGGCTGTGCGGCCCTCCAAAGAAATGCCACTCCAAACCATTACTGACCTACTGCCAAACCGGTCATGCTGAAGGATGTTGCAGGCAGCAGATCGCTCTCCACAGCGTCTCCAGACTCTCTCACATGTGCTCAGTGTGAATCTGCTTTTATCTGTGAAGAGCACAGGGCGCCAGTGGCGAATTTGCCAATCCTGGTGTTCTGTGGCAAATGCCAAGCGTCCTGCACGGTGTTGGGCTATGAGCATAACCCCCATCTGTGGATGTTGGGCACTCAGACCATCCTCATGGAGTTGGTTTCTATCCATTTGTGCAGACACATGCACATTTGTGGCCTGCTGGAGGTCATTTTGCAGGGCTCTGGCAGTGCTCCTCCTGTTCCTCCTTGCACAAAGGCGGAGGTAGCGGTCCTGCTGCTGGGTTGTTGCCCTCCTACGGGCCCCTCCATGTCTCCTGGTCTACTGGCCTGTCTCCTGGTAGCGCCTCCAGCCTCTGGACACTACTCTGACAGACACAGCAAACCTTCTTGCCACAGCTCGCATTGATGTGCCATCCTGGATGAGCTGCACTATCTGAGCTACTTGTGTGGGTTGTAGAGTCCGTCTCATGCTACCACAAGTGTGAAAGCACAACCAACTTTCAAAAGTGACCAAAACATCAGCCAGAAAGCATTGGTACTGAGATGTGTTCTGTGGTCCCCACCTGCAGAACCACTCCTTTATTGAGTGTGTCTTGATAATTGCCAATAATTTCCATCTGCTGTCTATTCCATTGGCACAACAGCATGTAAAATTGATTGTCAATCAGTGTTGCTTCCTAAGTGGACAGTTTGATTTCACAGAAGTTTGATTTACTTGGAGTTATATTCTGCTGTTTAAGTGTTCCCTTTATTTTTTTCAGCAGAGTATATATATATACCTATACTATGTGTATACATGTATTCTATCTACTCTATTTTAACCTGTCAGTGTGATTTTACAGTATAGCGCACTGAATTGCCGGCTTTTCCAAAGACACTGGTGCATATTTCTCGCAAGTCACACTGATGGTCCGTGTTGTGTGCGAGTTTTTCTCGCACACATAGACTTGCATTGGCGATTCTCGGCAGATATACGCTGCAAATCGCAGCATGCTGTGATTTAACTCGCAAGTATAATACGGCCGAGAAAAAAAAGGGTGATGGGAGCTGCCCCATAGCTTAACATTGGTCCGAGTGCTATGCGATTTTTTTCTCACATAGCACTCGTCCATAATTCTCTCTAGTGTGACTCCGGCCTTACACAACAAAAGTGCCAGTCCCAGACCTGCTGCATGTGGAGCAGACCTAAGGTTTGTGGAGCAGACCTAAGGTTATCATTCCAGGAAACAGACAGACACATGTAGGAAAACTCACCACGCTGGAGTCTCCAGGACACATCTCTGGTACATCACATTCATTAATAGGCTCCCGACAAACTGTGCCCCTTGGTTCATACTGTGATCATAACAGAAAAGAAGGATGCCTGCTTACATTTATAATTATATTAGTTTGTCCAATTACTTTTCAGTCTAGACTGTGGCAATGGAGGGACTATGTATAAAATGGTTGTAATACCTAAACAGTGAAAGGGTTATTTCAAGAAAAAAAACAGTTTTATCCAATCTGTAGGATTGAGAAGAACTTGCTGATCATTGGGGGTCTGACCACTGGAGCTTCCAGTGATGATGATCCCAAGAACGGGGATGATATAGTCCTATCTTTAATGGAGTGGAGGTGCACTTAGTCAACCTCTGAGCCATTCATTGTCAACCCAACTGCGGGAAATAGCCAAGTACAGCACTTTGCTTTCTCAGGCATAACAATAGACAGTTAATGCAGTTGAGGTCGAGCATGTGTCCCTCTACTCCATTCAAAGTGGGGCACTATACTGAAATTATTTAATTTCAATGATGTGTTCAATTTATATCATATATTACTTAAGCACGATTTAAAGAAAAATACTGAAAAGAGTAAATAGCCCCATTATCAGGATCACTGGGGTCCCAAAGGCTTGATCCCAGAAAATAACAGGTTATCCACACTAACACATATAGGGCAAAACTTGTCTTTTGGTGGGGAATAACCCTTCAGGCTATGTGCGCACAATGCGGATTTGTTGCATTTCCGCAGCGTTATTTACGCGCGGAAATGCTCCAAAAATGCAATGGATTACTAAAGCAAGGTTAATCAATGAGAATCTTGAACTGTTGTGCACATGATACGGAAATTTCCGTCCTTATTTGCACCATTTATTTTCAGCAGCATGTCAATTCTCTTTGCGAATCTGCAGTGTTTTTCTCCCATTGACTTCCATTGAGTCAGTCAAATCTGCAGCAAAAACGCAGGTGTAAAAAGGTTTGTGGATTTGCTGCATATTTGCTGCCAAAAACGCTGCGGAATTGTCAAAGGAAATGATGTCAGAAGGAGGAAAAGTGTGTGGGCGGAGAATATGTGTGAGCAGAGAATATGTGCGTGTCTTTCTGTGGGTGTCTGTGTGTGTCTGCGTCTGTCTACGTCTGTCTGCGGGTGACTGCGTGTGTCTGGGTGTGTGTACCCATGCGACGAACAGCACATAGTGATTGTACTTAGGCGTCGTCTGATGGGACTACTACTCCCGTCTGGCTTTTTCTGCTGTCACATATATCAGAGACAGCATGAACCGATGATGGGAGGATAGTCTCATCATCTGGCGCCTGAGTTCAATTGTAAAAAGAAATCAAAATATTGACATAATCACATACATATTCACAAACAATATGCATACTCAGCTAACACCTAATCCCCGACGCCCGCTTCTCCCGCAAGCAATCAAAAATAATAAACCAACATATTCTCCCTGTCCGCCGTAGTCCATTTAATGCCGAGTGTCCCACGTCGACATCACCCGGCTGCCGGCAATACAGTGACAGGAGGTAATCACTCCCGCAGTGTATCACTGAGCCGCCGTGAGAGTTCACCGGAGTTCATCAGCTGATCAGCTCTGGTGCTCTCACTTACGGCATCGCTGTGCCGTGAGAGCACCAGAGCTGATGAACTCCGGTGGAGTCTCACGGCAGCGCAGTGATACACTGCGGCAGCGATTACCTTCTCTTTGTGTATCGGCTGAGGCTGGGTAGAGCAGTCACATCTCCCAATGTGACTGTTCTACATGTGAGATCGCCGTGGGACACTCGGTATTAAATAGACTACATCGGACATGATAGTATTATATGTTGGTTTATTATTTTATGATTGTTTGCAGTAGATGAGGGTGTCGGGATTAGGCATTCAGTAAGTATGGTTAATTTAGATTCAATAAAAGAGTCTGTGTGATTATTTTAAATAAAGGACTTTATTCTAGCTGTGTCTTTATTTACCATGTAACTATAGGATTAGTAATGGATAGGTGTCTAATAGCCGCCTCTCCATTACTAACCTGTGGGCTTGATGTCACCTGACAATACAAAGGTAACATCAGCCTCATAAATATGAACCCACTTGCCACCGCTACAGGGCAAGTGGGAAGAGCTAGGCTAAGTGCCAGAATTGGCGCATCTATAAGATGTGCCATTTCTGGAGCGGCTGAGAGCTAATGTTTTTAGCCTGGGGGGGTGCCAATATACATGGCCCCTTCCCAGACTATTAATATCAGCCCGCAGCTGTCTGCCTAGCCTTTGCTGGTTTGATTTTATAGGGGGACAATTTTTTCTGGGGTTCCCCTGTAAACTAGCCAGTAAAGGTTAAGCAAACATCTGTGAGCTGATATTAATAGCCTGGGAACCTTTATGGCTGTTGTCTCCTTCCCAGAAATATAACATCAGCCGGCCGGCTTTCCCTCTGCTGGTTATGAAAATTATGCGGGAGCCCACGCATTTTTTTTTTAATTTTCTTAAAAATAAACAGATCTTGCGTTTCACGCAGATTTCTGACAGTTGCTGTCTTATTACAGCATATATAGGTTAATTATGTTAATGCTCCTACATAGGCGTGTGTAGTGAGGGTATCTGGCTGACACTTGTTCATTACTAAATCTCAGGCTTGATATTAAATATATATATATATATTTCAGAGGGGGAAATAAGTATTTGATCGCTTGCTGATTTTGTAAGTTTGCCCACTGACAAAGACATGAACAGTCTATAATTTTAAGGGTAGGTTAATTTTAACATTGAGAGATAGAATATCAAAAATAAAATCTAGAAAATCACATTGTTTAAATTATATAAATTTATTTGCATTTTGCAGTGAGAAATAAGAATTTGATCCCCTACCAACCATTAAGAGTTCTGGCTCCTACAGACCAGTTAGACGCTCCTAATCAACTCGTTACCTGCATTAAAGACAGCTGTCCTACATAGTCAACTTTATAAAAGACTCCTGTCCACAGACTCAATTAATCAGTCAGACTCTATTCTACAACATGGGCAAGACCAAAGAGCTTTATAAGGCTGTCAGGAACAAGATCATAGACCTGCACAAAGCTGGAATGGTCTACAAAACCATAAGTAAGATGCTGGGTGAGAAGGAGTCAACTGTTGGTACAATAGTAAGAAAATGGAAGAAATACAAAATGACTGTCAATCAACATCGTTCTGGGGCACCATGCAAAATCTCACCTCTTTTGGTATCCTTGATCATGAGTAAGGTGAGAGATCAGCCTAAAACTGCACGGGGGGACTTGTTAATGATCTCAAGGCAGCTGGGACCACAGTTACAGTACCAAGAAAACCATTGGCAACACATTACACCATAAAGGTTTACAATCCTGCAGTGCTCGCAAGGTCCCCCTGCTCAAGAAGGCACATGTGCAGGCCCGTCTGAAGTTTGCCAATGAACACCTGGATGATTCTGTGAGTGATTGGGAGAAGGTGCTGTGGTCAAATGAGACAAAAATTGAGGTCTTTGGCATTAACTCAACTTGCCGTGTTTGAGGAAGAGAAATGCTGCCTATGAAGAAGAACACTGTCCCCACTGTCAAGCATGGAGGTGTAAACATTATGTTCTGGGAGAGTTTCTCTGCTAAAGGCGCAGGACTACTTCACCGCATCAATGGGAGAATGGATGGAGCCATGTACCGTAAAATCCTGAGTGACAACCTTCTTCCCTCTGCCAGGACATTAAAAATGGGTTGGGACTGGGTCTTCCAGCAAGACAATGACCCAAAACATACAGCCAAGGAAACAAAAGAGTAGCTCAAAAAGAAGCACATTAAGGTCATGGAGTGGCCTAGCCAGTCTCCAGACCTTAATCCCATAGAAAACTTATGGAGGGATTTGAATCTCCGAGTTGCCAAACGACAGCCTCAAAATCTTAATCTGACATGTGCGCAAAACTCATCAACTACAAAAACCGTCTGACTGCTGTGCTTGCCAACAAAGGTTTTGCCACCAAGTATTAAGTCTTGTTTGCCAGAGGGATCAAATACCGTATATACTCGAGTATAAATCGACCTAAGTATAAGCCGAGGCACTTAAGTTTTCCACGGAAAACTGGGTAAGCTTATTGACTCGAGTATAAGCTGGGTATGCATTGTCCCCTCATCCCTGTCCTATCTTGGTATGTGGCTCCCCGTCCTCTCCTGGTATGTGGCTCCCCCTGTCCTGTCCTGTGGCTCCCCATTCTCTCCTAGTATGTGGCTCCCCCTGTCCTATACTGGTATGTGGCTCCCCATCCTCTCCTGTTATGTGGCTCCCCTAGCCCTGTCCTGGTATGTGGCTCCCCATCCTCTCCTTGTATGTGGCTCCCCCCGTCCTGTTCTGGTATGTGAGGCTCCCCCTTTTGTATGCATGGCTCCCCCGATCCCGTATGGCTCAGCCACCCCCCCATCCCATCATGCATGGCTCGGCTCCCCTCCCTGGTCCCATCGTGCATGGCTCGGCTCCCCTTCCCATCTTGCATGGCTTGGCTCCCCTCCCCAGTCCCATCGTGCATGGCTCGGCTCCCCTCCCCGGTCCTATCGTGCATGACTCGGTTCGCTCCCCTCCCTGGTCCCATCGTACATGGCTCGGCTCCCTCTCTTTGTCCTACTCACCCTCCTGACGCCGTCGCTGGATCTCCATCCCTGCATCTCCTTTGTCCGAGTGCCGGCAGCTTCTTCCTGTGCTGAGCAGTCACGTGGTACCTCTCATTAAGGTAATAAATATGCACTCTGCGCCTATGGGAGTGGAGACGCGTGCCTATTCATTACCTTAATGAGCGGTACCATGTGACCACTGAGCACAGGAAGAAGCTGCCGGCCCCGGGACAACAGTGATGCAGGCACTTGCAGAGACCACGCCAGGAGGGTGAGTATGATGTCACAGCTGCCGGCTCCTGCTGCTGCTCCCCCTCCCCTCCCCCCGCCGGCTTTCTGGTCAATGACTCGTGCATAAGCCGAGGGGGGCATTTTCAGCACAAAAAAATGTGCTGAAAATCTCGGCTTATACACGAGTATATATGGTACTTATTTATCACTGCAAAATGCAAATAAATTTATATAATTCATACAATGTGATTTTCTGGATTTTATTTTTGATATGCTATCTCTCAATGTTAAAATTAACCTACCCTTAAAATGATAGACTGTTCATGTCTTTGTCAGTGGGCAAACTTACAAAATCAGCAAGGGATCAAATACTTATTTCCCCCACTGTATATACAGTACAGACCAAAAGTTTGGACACACCTCATTTAAAGATGTTTCTGTATTTTCATGACTATGAAAATTGTAAATTCACACTGAAGGCATCAAAACTATGAATTAACACATGTGGAAGTACTGTATATACTTAACAAAAAAATGTGAAACTACTGAAAATATTTCTTATATTCTAGATTCTTCAAAGTAGCCACCTTTGCTTTGATGACTGCTTTGCACACTCTTGGCAATCTCTTGATGAGCTTCAAGAGGTAGTCACCAGAAATGGTTTTCACTTCCGGTGACAACCTCTTGAAGCTCATCAAGAGAATGCCAAGAATGTGCAAAGCAGTCATCAAAGCAAAAGGTGACTACTTTGAAGAACCTAGAATATAAGACATAATTTCAGTTGTTACACATTTTTTTGTTAAGTATATAATTCCACATGTGTTAATTCATAGTTTTGATGCCTTCAGTGTGAATGTACAATTTTCATAGTCATGAAAATACAGAAACATCTTTAAATGAGAAGGTGTGTCCAAACTTTTCGTCTGTACTGTAGATATATATATATATATATATATATATATTTGTTTTGAGTGTGTAAACATAAATTTGAACATGGTATGTGATGATATTATGGTCTTCAATGGAGAATGAAAAAGAAGAAGTTGAACAAGGAAATGACATCACAATTCTTTTTTTTTTTAAATACTATATCTTTATTTAGCTGTATTTAGCTCTATGGACTTACAAAACGCATGAAAAACCACATCAAAAACACAACAAAAACGCATAAAAAAGGTGTGGATTTTCCACTGCGTTTTCTGCCAAGGGATCCAGAAACCGCGCAGAAATTTCTGCAATCAAATCCGCAACGTGCGCACATAGCCTTACTGTCAAATCCCTTAAATTAAACTTGAAAGTCTACAATAATCACATCTTAATGGCTTTGTTTCAAATGCACTACATAGGAGAAATAATGGAAATTCTGTCTCTGTAAAATGCATCAGAACAAGTTGTGTATATACACTCATCTATAGTCCACATAGTAACATGATAAAAAGTCTACTCACCCCTGTTAAAATGCCAGGTTTCTGCAATGTAAAGCTATACAGATTATGGGTGACCTTAGTTGGAAAAAGCTCTACAATGATTCTTCTTGGAATGAATTTTTTACATGACAAAAACCTGCCATTTTTACAGGGTTGTGTAGATTTTTTTATATCCATTGTATATTTAATGATGTAATATATTAAGATAAAAGCTAAAAATAATGATCCTCTGCGAGTTTCCATACCTTACATCTCCGACAACACAGCCCGTCACTACACATGGCATCATGGCTGAGTGTGCACTTCTTACAGCAGTTCAGGGCGCCACTTTTTTTACATTCCTGTCAATTACAATAACAGGGCATATCATTATTATTTGAGGTACTGTAAAACCACCTGCAGGTATTATTATTGTAAAATAGAGATTCACCACTTTGCAATACGAGCGCCCATGCTATTTGATACTCTGCAATCAGTTCATCAAGAATACACTTTATGAGATCTATCAGTGTTATTACCACTGCCGCAAATCATGGAGCGGGACATATTTACGCTGTCATTTGTGTGACTTTTCTGCTTGTTTTGAGGCTTGCGGCACTTTTCTAAAACTGCGGGCGAGACTTAGTAGAAGAAAGTTGCGTAACTTATATTGCAAATCTATCTATAAATCTTATTTATTGAGAAGCATGCGCCTCTTACTCTGGGTGGACAAATCCTGGACGACCCCTTCAAGCATAATGCATAAAGACTGCTAGTATGCAGATTAAAGGAGAATTATTGTAGATGAATATTTATTTATGGCTGTCATTGCTGAGCAGTGACCACATGGGTACAAGCATTGTGAATAGCAATATATGCAACATGTCCACTTTAATAAAACATGAGAGCATAAAGAAAATGCCAGACTTAAAAAATTGCCCCCAACCAGTCACTTACTCATCTAAACTCTGCTCTACAGGCATTATAATTCCAGTGGGCAGACCTACTCAATGATTGACAGCTATGTCTCTATGCACGCTCACAAAGGGCAAGCTGTCAGTCATTCATTAAGACCACCCACTGGACTCATAAGCCCAGAGGAGACTGGGACTTAGGGCAATACATTACAACTTCTACTGAACATTTGGCAAAGCCATATCAATCTGCTCCGCTCTCCTGTACTAGTCCATGCTGGGTACTTACAGTAGGTGAGCCACAGTCACATTCTTCCCCCACTTCCACAAATCCATTCCCACAGGATGGAGCATCCAATAGCTAAAAAAAAAAGAAAGAACAAGAGGACATTTGTTAGGAGGGGTGACTGAAAGTGTCCTTTTGACTTTATTCTGGCTGCATTTTCTTTCTTTAAGTTTATAGAAAAAAAAAACAAAGCATATGGGCATCCCAGGGCAAAATAACTATACCATCTAGTATAAATATAGAGGATTTTTTTTTACATTTGGGCTTATACAGTGGCACAGATCAGAGCCTTGGACCTGAGCTAAATGACGAAGAATACTCCTAATGGAAGGCTCAGATGTGGTATGAACAGTGCGTAGGGACATGCTGTAGTTAGGTAGGGTAGAGAAATGTATGTACAGTAGCATTGTGTAGATAGATGCAGAGGCGGACATAACATTTTAACATTTGCGTAACCTATGCAGCAGCACAGGGACCCAAGAGGAGCGGGGAGGGCCACTAACACCTCCAAAGTGGGTGGAATTGTGCATTATGATGAGCTATTGGATTTGAAAGGGTCCTATACATAGAACAATACGACACAGATGGCGACAACCGTGGCACACGCTGCAAACACATTTCCTGCAGCGGTGCTCCAGGTGCGCCGAACGTCTGTGGAGAAAATCTAATCTATGCGAAGATTTCATGCATTACAAGTTTATGCTTAAAACATTCAACTCTGCCCTTCACCTCTCCAAACAAACCTATTTCAACAACCTCATCACCTCACTAACCAATAACCCCAAACGTCTCTTTGACACTTTTCACTCCCTACTGAATCCAAAAGTGCAGGCTCCATCGCTGACGATCTGGCCAATTATTTCAAAGAAAAAATTGACCACATCCGACAGGAAATTATCTCCCAATCCCCTCATACCATGCACTGTCCTCCCTCCCCCACTGCATCTAGCTCACTCTCTGATTTTGAACCAGTCACAGAAGAAGAAGTAATCAGGCTCCTTGCATCTTCTCGCCCTACCACTTGCACCAGTGACCCCATTCCGTCACATCTCCTTCAGTCCCTTTCCCCTGATGTCACCTCTCACCTAACAAAAATATTCAACCTCTCTCTCTCTTCCGGTATCTTTCCCTCCTCATTTAAGCATGCCATCATACATCCATTACTTAAAAAACCATCCCTCGACCAAAACTGTGCCGCTAACTATAGACCGGTCTCTAATCTTCCCTTCATCTCTAAACTCCTGGAACGCCTGGTCCACACCCGTCTTATTCGCTATCTCTCAGATAACTCTCTTCTCGACCCTCTTCAATCTGGTTTCCGCTCTTTACACTCTACTGAAACTGCCCTCACTAAAGTCTCTAATGATCTACTGACTGCTAAATCTAATGGTCACTACTCCATGCTAATTCTCTTGGATATCTCTGCAGTATTCGACACTGTGGACCATCAGCTCCTCCTCACTATGCTACACTCCATCGGCCTCAAGAACACCATTCTCTCCTGGTTCTCCTCCTATCTCTCTGACCGTTACTTCACTGTATTTTTTGCTGGTTCCTCCTCCTCTCATCTTACTGTTGGGGTTCCTCAAGGATCAGTCCTAGGCCCCCTCCTCTTCTCTTTGTATACTGCCCCTATTGGACAAACAATCAGTAGATTTGGTTTCCAGTACCATTTCTATGCTGATGACACCCAATTATACACTTCTTCACCCGTTATCACGCCTGCCTTTTTAGAAAACACCAGTGATTGTCTTACCGCTGTCTCTAACATCATGTCCTCCCTCTATATGTAACTGAACCTGTCAAAAACTGAACTCCTCGTGTTTCCTCCCTCTACTAACCTACC
Organism: Oophaga sylvatica; assembly: GCA_033576555.1. Classification (NCBI taxonomy): domain Eukaryota; kingdom Metazoa; phylum Chordata; class Amphibia; order Anura; family Dendrobatidae; genus Oophaga; species Oophaga sylvatica. Next base: position 133,234,881 of record JARQOD010000003.1, read on the forward strand.
TTTGCCTGACATTGCCATCTCCGTGTGTGGTTACACCATTACTCCCCAGCAACATGCCCACTGTCTTGGGGTCATACTTGATTCCAAGCTTTCATTCACCCCCCACATCCGATCACTGGCTCGCTCTTGTTATCTCCACCTCAAAAACATCTCTAAAATTCGACCTTTTCTTACTTTCGACTCTGCAAAAACTCTTACTGTTTCTCTTATTCATTCTCGTCTGGACTATTGTAACTATCTACTAATCGGTCTCCCCTTACCAAACTCTCCTCTCTCCAATCTGTCTTGAATGCTGCAGCCAGAATCATATTCCTCACCAATCGTTATACCAATGCCTCTACCTTGTGCCAGTCATTACACTGGTTACCCATCCACTCCAGAATCCAGTACAAACTTATTATCCTCACCACAAAAACACTCCATGGCTCAGCACCACCCTACATCTCCTCCCTTGTTTTATCCTACCATCCGACCCGTGCCCTCCATTCTGCTAATGACCTGAGGTTAGCACCCTTAATAATCAGAACCTCCCACTCCCGTCTCCAAGACTTTTCACGTGGTGCGCCAATTCTTTGGAATGCACTACCCAGGTTAATACGATTAATCCCCAATCCCCAGAGATTTAAGCGTGCCCTAAAAACGCATTTGTTCAGACTGGCATACCGCCTCAACGCATTAACCTAACTATCCCTCTTGGCCCATTCAAAAAATTTTCTACCATAATCAGGTACCTCGTATTATGTTCTCACCCGCTTTATGCATTGAATAGCCCTCTGTGTCTGTACTGTTACATACTTTGGCTGTTAACCGGTTCATGCAGAATTACATGAACACCCGATTCTTACACTATGGCTGGTCCGAACAATGAAAGCAATTGTTACCATCCACCTTTTGTGTCTCCCCTTTTTCCTCATAGATTGTAAAGGGTATGCCACACTAAACAATATCGCTAACGGGATCGCTAAAAAACGTCACTATTTAGCGATCCCGTTAGCGATATTGTTCAGTGCGGCAGCTTCCAGCGACGAGCTTCCTGCTGTGATCTCGCTCGTCGCTGGAATCGCTCCGGACCCTATTTCATCGCTGGCGCTCCCGCTGGGTAAGTATCTTATCGCTGTGTGGCACCTTTTCTTAGCGATTTAGCGGTACTTTTGTACCGCTAAAGTCGTTAAGAAGATCGCTAACGGCGATAGCGTCGTTAACTATATCGCTAAATGTGGCTGCATTTAGCGATATAGAAACAATCCGCTAGCGATCGCATTAGTATGCGTCGTTATCGTGATCGCTAGCGGGATTGTTTAGTGTGGCAGTACCTTTAGCTTGCGAGCAGGGCCCTCAGTCCTCTTGGTATCTACTTTGATCTGTGTTTATTGTTATGCTGTAATGTCTATTGTCTGTACAAGTCCCCTCCATAATGTAAAGTGCTGCGGAATAAGTTGGCGCCATAGAAATAAAATTATTATTATTTATTATTATATATTGTTTTTGAACAGGGGCCCTCTCCTGTCTGTGTCCGCTCCTGAGTATGTGAATGCACAAATGTAATCATTGGAAAAATTGCAAACCTAATATGTAGGGAAAAGTTTCAAACAAAAAAAAATCTTGATGCTTTGGCAGGACCAATGTGCGCAGTCAGTATTGTGTGGAGAATCCAAGTAACGCCATGCTGTAAGTACAACGTCCCTACCTTGTTGGGTTTGTTAAACAAGCACTTTCCTCCTCCATTCATCAAGAACTGTCTGTACTCATCAGTGCTGCAGCGGGAGAATTTCTGGGGAAGGTAGTACCTGAAATGAAGCAATTACTATTAATGACATCCATAACATGATGCACAACTCTTTCTGGATTATCCAATATTTATCGAAAAATGGATGAAATGACTTGGAATGGACTAATTCCACAAAATATTGACGTCAATGCTGGTAAAGCTTTAAAATAACCAAAATACCATTATGTGCCCCCTGCGACTGCAAAGTCACCTCTTCGCTGCTCCCTAATGTTGAAAAGACTGCAGCGCTGACATCACGTCTACAACATGTGACCACTGCAGCCAATCACTGGGCTCAACAGTCTTGAGCCATCTATGGAGAGGTGCTGTGAGAGCAGCAGAGACTTCAGCAGGCAAAAATGATTATTTTGAATTAGTACCAGCATTTTTTTATGAAAATGGACAAGACATTGACGTATAATGCATAAAGACTGCTTGTACGCAGATTAAATGAGAATTACTGTATTTTTCTTGGCAGAGATCCCTTAGGCACAAGTATTATGCACAGCAATATATACAGCCTACCCAGCATCAGTAACTAAATGGTTCTTAATGTTTATCTAGACTGTGATATGTCCTCACTTTATGATTGGTTGGTGTCTGAACTCTAAGACCCCCAATTCTGCTGAATGAGAGGACCACAGTACAAATTCAGCTCTGCAGCGCATTTACATTATTTCTCTATAAAGCACCACCCTGACCATGGCTCTGCAGCACCCTGACCATGGCTGTGCAGGGCCCTGACCATGGCTGTGCAGGGCCCTGACCATGGCTGTGCAGGGCCCTGACCATGGCTGTGCAGGGCCCTGACCATGGCTGTGCAGCACCCTGACCATGGCTGTGCAGCACCCTGACCATGGCTGTGCAGCACCCTGACCATGGCTGTGCAGGGTCCTGACCATGGCTGTGCAGGGT
>JARQOD010000003.1:133237663-133325182 GCA_033576555.1 Oophaga sylvatica
GCAGCCTTCATGGTAAAATAGCTGCTAGGAAACCAATGCTAAGGACAGGCAACAAGCAGAAGAGACTTGTTTGGGCTAAAGAACACAAGGAATGGACATTAGGCCAGTGGAAATCTGTGCTATGGTCTGATGAGTCCAAATTTGAGATCTTTGGTTTCAACAACCGTGTCTTTGTGCGACACAGAAAAGGATGGACTCTACATGCCTGGTTCCCACCGTGAAGCATGGAGGAGGAGGTGTGATGGTGTGGGGGTGCTTTGCTGGTGACACTGTTGGGGATTTATTCAAAATTGAAGGCATACTGAACCAGCATGGCTACCACAGCATCTTGCGGCATGCTATTCCATCTGGTTTGCATTTAGTTGGACCATCATTTATTTTTAAACAGGACAATGACCCCAAACACACCTCCAGGCTGTGTAAGGGCTATTTGACCAAGAGGTAGAGTGATGGGGTGCTACGCCAGATGACCTGGCCTCCACAGTCACCAGACCTGAACCCAATCGAGATGGTTTGGGGTGAGCTGGACCGCAGAGTGAAGGCAAAAGGGCCAACAAGTGCTAAGCATTTCTGGGAACTTCTTCAAGACTATTGTAAGACCATTTCCGGTGACTACTTCTTGAAGCTCATCAAGAGAATGCCAAGAGTGTGCAAAGCAGTCATCAAAGTAAAAGGTGGCTACTTTGAAGAACCTAGAATATAAGACATATTTTCAGTTGTTTCACACTTTTTGTTAAGTACGGTATATAATTCCACATGTGTTAATTCATAGTTTTGATGCCTTCAGTGTGAATGTACAATTTTAATAGTCATGAAAATACAGAAAAATCTTTGAATGAGAAGGTGTGTCCAAACTTTTGGTCTGTACTGTACACACTATATATTTATATATATAATACACTGTATATGCTAAAATTAATTCCAATTAACAGCAATTGTGGTGGAGAATAGTCTTCCTTTTTCTTATTTCTATAAGGAATTGAAATTTCCATATTACATCCCAGCTAGGATACGCATTTCCGTCCCTCCTATAATTTCGCTTCTTTTCTGCCTCATGTACAATTAAAAAATATATACAAATAATTAGAAAACAATGTCTTTGAAAAGACAACTGAATTATGCATTTTTGTAGATATCATTTTTAGAGAAAATGTATTTGATAAATATTTTCTTTTCTTTGGTTGGTGTGCGTTTTTTTGTCCACATTTTCTTTTGGTTCATCTGATTTCAATATACAGTATATTAAAATACAGCTAGCATTCCTATAAATATAAATCACACATAAGCGCAATTTATCATTGTTTGTAGGATACATTTCTCCCCTGTGTTACCCCAGAACTTAAATTAAAGAAAAAAGTGCCAGACGTCGTCACTCCCCAAGCCAAGGCATGCTCAATCCTAGGTATGCCCAACCCTACCCAACCCTGCCCAACTATGCCTAACCCTGCCCAATCCTGCTCAATCCTGCCCAACCCTCCCAAATCCTGCCCAATCCTCAGTACATATTATTAGGAAGTGAGCTGATATTCAGTTGTACAGGAGCGCATTGTGTATAAATTAAAGACAATATTATTAAAATTACCATTTTGAGTGTCATGAGCTACATAAAAGAGGTTTGTGCCGCAAAATATCCAATATCACCTATCCATTGCTATCTTGGTGCTAAGACCCCCACCCATTCTGAGAACGAGGGTGTTCTGTTTGCTGTGTGAGGGGAGCGGTAGTGCCCATATGTGACCACTTTTCCATTCTCTTCTATGGGACAGACTAACCATCAGTCCCAGAAAAGTGAATAAAGTGATACAGTAATCACATACATATGTGTATTTCCAATTCATTCACACAAGAGACCCCTTTACTTGGGATTAGTGGGGTCCCAGTGATCGGATCTCCATTCATCATATACTGATCACCTATTTAGTGGAACAGCATATATATATAGGATGTACGGTAATTTATCCCAAAAAAAAATATTAAAAGAGTAAGATAAAGAGTTTATTCTTTAAAAGAAACTCCATCCTTAAAGGGATGGCAAAATCCTCTGAAAAGAGAGAAGCAATATGAAATTATCTGGCATAGAAAAAAGTATTGAACAGATATTAGAAGTAGTATATGGAGGGTATGGGTCTGAGGAAAAAAAATGTATTACCTTCTAGGCGATATTAGAGGTTTGCAGAAGATGAGGATTACTACTGGAGACACAGCTTTAATATTCGGAGAGATGTGTCCAGTGGCTATAGGGACCTTTAGTTGAAGATAATTCTAGGAAATACTAAATAACACGGTATTTCATTGTAATTATTTCTGCGATCTTTGGAATTTTATGTCCCTTTGGAATACTGTCTTTTTTTTGGTTAATGGAGAATGTAATTACGGCTTCTCTGAAATTAATCAGGGGGAGGGGTGGACATTTTCTTACTGCGGCAGACAGACATGTTAATAACCTTAAAGTACAATTATACTTTGTAATATTAGTGATTACTTTCTAGATTAATTACAAACAACTGCAGGATGGTGACACATATGTACAGTGGCATGTAAACGTTTGGGCACCCCTGGTTAAACTTACAGTTATTATGATCAGTTAAACAAGTTGAAGATTAAATTATTTCTAAAAGGCCTAAAGTTACAAATAACACATTTCTTTGTATTTTAGGCAAAAATCTATATATTTTCATCTTTTACATTTTAAAAATTAAATAAAGGAAAATTGGCCAATGTAAAAGTTTGGGCACTCTGCATGGTTAGTACCTAGTAACACCCCCTTTTGAAAGTATCACAACTTGTAATTGCTTTTTGTAGCCAGATAAGAGTATTTCAATTTTTGTTTGAGGGATTTTAATCTATTTTTCCTTGGAAAATTCTTCCAGTTCTGTGAGATTCTGGAGTCGCTTTGCATCCTCTGCTATTTTGAGGTCTACCCACAGATTTTCAATGATGTTCAGATCAGGGGCCTGTGAGGGCCATTGTAAAACCTTTAGCTTGCGCCTTTTGAGGAAGTCTATTGTGGATTTTGACATGTGTTTAGGATCATATCCATTTGTAAAATCCATCCTCTTTTCAACTTCAGCTTTTTTTTACAGATGGTGTTATGTTTGCATCAAGAATTTGTTGAAATTTCATTGAATCCATTCTTCCCACTTCCGTGAAACATTCCCCGTGCCATTGGCTGCAACACAATCCCAAAGCATGATTGAGCCACGCCAATACATAATGGTTGGCGAGATGTTGTTTTCCTCAAGTTCTGTGCCACTTTTTATCCACACATACCTTTGATCATTGTGGCCAAAGAGTTCTATTTTAACCTCATCGTCCACAGAACTTGTTTCCATAATGCAACAGGCTTGTTTAGATGTTATTTTGCATACTCCTGACGCTTAATTTTATGGTGAGGACCCAATAGAGGTTTTCTTCTGATGACTCTTCCGAGAAGGCCATATTTGTGCAAGTGTCTAAACTGTAGAACAATGTACCACAACTCTAGACTCTGCTAAATCTTTCTGAAGGTCTTTTGCGGTCCATGTGCTTCTAATTTGCCTCTGTAGCAATCCTACGCGCAGCTCTCACTGAAACTTTGCTTGGTCTTCCAGACCTTATCTTGACCTCCACTGTTCTTGTTAACTGCCGTTTCTTAATTACATTTCAAACTGAGGAAAGGGCAACTTGAAAACATTTTGCTATCTTGTTATAGTCTTCTCCTGCTTTGTGCGCCTTCACCATTTTCATTTTCAGAGTGCTAGGCAGCTGCTTAGACGAACCCATGGCAGCCGTTTTTTGGCATAAGTTAGTGGAGGCTGGGTTTTTATAAAGCTGGGAAATTTGGATCACCCGGCCTTTCCTAACGATGATAGCAAACACGTCATAACACTAACAGGCTAGTTAAGGTCCGAAACCTTGGTCAAAGATTTGTCTCAAAGAGTGCCCAAACTTTTTTGCATCAGTCCTTTTCCCTTTTTGTAATTTTTAAGGCCGCGGTCACAGAAAAGTAGATTCTCTCTTCTGAGAGAACTGGATCGATTATATAAATGACACTGGGATGAAACTCTGATCAGAGTTTTATCAGAGTGTGATCATAATATGATCCGATTCTCTCGGATGGGGAAAGTTGGAGAACAAAGTTTCTCCATCTTCTCCATTCTATGAGGTTGTAGAAATCAGCAGTATGTTGTGATTTTTTTCATGCTGAATTGATATGAGAAAAAAAAAACGCTGATCACCACTGTCCTATAAAATAACATTAATCCACATGCTATTGGATAAAAGATTGGATAGCACTCGTCATATGTATACACTCGTGTGAACGAGCCCTAACAGCTAAAGTCCCGGTGGATGTGGAAATTTTGTCAATGCAAAAAGGCTTCTATACAAAAATATAGCAGATCCCTGAGAGAGTGTCTTATGAGGGCATGATTGTATATTGTAGTGAGAGCAACACGGGGAGAGCTTTGTGACACATCATCTGGAAGCAGAATGATGAGACTGTGGTATCTGGAAACAGCTGAGCAGAGATGACAGTAGTGACGTAACATGGTGCTTTCTACTTCTTTTAAGGGATTGTAGAGGGTCAGAGCAGTCATACTCTGCCAATCACCACTGATGGCATACCCTAGTAGTATGCCAACAACGTCAGTGAAGAGTGTACATGGAAACACTTACCAGCACACGAGAATCATTGCTATCACTGTAGTGGATTTCTACGTATTCCGATGACAAGAGATTACTAGGAAAAGAAAGAAAATAATGTACAATCGATTTCAAAAGAAGAAAACAGGGTATAACATGTCACCTATGACGCTTTCCAACACAAATTCTGCCACAAATTATGGCAGTCACTAATTACCTTTCTTTTTACAGAGGACAACTACAGATACACACAACTAAGCTTATCTTCGGGTAGCAATAATGTAAGGAAATATTGCAGTTGGATATGGAAATATGGCCTGTACAGATATATAGTAGATGTTTGCGAAATCTACATTTCTGAAAATGCTGTGAATGTATCAATCCCATATACATTCAATCCCATATACATAATCCCATGTAAGTCCGCAAGGACAGGGTCCTCTCCCCTCTGTACCAGTCTGTCATTGTAAATTTGTTTACTGTAAACGATATCTATAACTTTGTATGTAACCCCTTCTCATGTACAGCACCATGGAATTAATGGCGCTATATAAATAAATAATAATAATAATAATACATGGACTGCAGTACTTTCTGTACATAATTATTATTGGGGTAGTTATGAATATTCTTCAGGGGTTGGGGGATGTTGATCAATGGGAAGTGAAGTGATAACTGGAATTTTCCTTTGATCAATGTGATTGTATATAAGCAATATCAGATAGAAAATCTGAATTGTTTAAACGGGCTACCATGGCCTGCATCGTCTCCCATCTACAACATCCAGGAAGTCATTTGTTGGCAATTGCAAAGGGAGCTGCAAGCAGAAGATCTTGATGATTTGCCAAAGTACATTCAGGTGTCAGAACATTCCTCAGACAGCCATTAATAACCTTATTGATTACAAACAAGGTGTGTAAGTGAAAGGATTAATGTGCATTGATGCTCAAACACAATACCGATTATACAAGTATTGAGATATTCTGAAAATTTTGTTTCCATCTTTTCATCATTTGCATATCCTTAACATGTCTATCCATCTTGTGATTTTTTGTGATTTCCATTATTCCACAACTTCTCATCCTTTGGTGTTGCAATTTCAATAGATAGATAGATAGATTTCTGATAACAGTTTTCTGTATTTTGTCTGCTTGGAAATGTGTGAATAAATGAATATTTGATCACAATCTAAGACTTCACAGCCCAGTCTCACAGACTTCAGAGCAGAAAGTGAGGGGGAAGAAAATAGAGCATGTCCTACTTTCTGCCTTCCATGTTCCTTCATGCATTCTGTGAAGAAGCGTATATTCACAAACTGCACTTTGCAGCAGAAATCCCATGATACTGATCCCTATGTGTAAGCATTATATTATTCTCAATTTCTTTCCCTCCACAGAAAAAAAAAACAAACAAATCAAAAACAGAGAATGATCAGCCAAAATCCTTTGTGTGCCCATAACTTGACCAAGATTTAGATGGAAGAAGGTAAAAGGTGGAATGCATAATTTACACTCACTGGTTGAGCTCCAGGTCCAGAACAAATTCTTTCTTGAATGCGGGCACCAGGAAACTGACGCTGGCAAGATGAGCCGGCTACAGAAATAACAGGAAAAGTGAAAAATCAGGGTGAAAATTCTGCTTCTTAAAGATATGTGAAAAGGAAACAGCTGATTTATCCTAACGTGTCTGTTTTCATAAATACAAGTTACTTACATTCTCTAGTAAATAACATCTTTTCTGAGAACTGTATTGTGGCATTCCGTTATTATTCTTCCTGGAAATGTAGGACTATATTGAGCAGCGGACCGTGCACTCTACAATGCTCCAAGAAGAGGCAGCTTTAAAGGGAACCTGTCAGCAGGATTGTGCACAGTAACCTACAGACAGTGTCAGGTCGGCGCCATTATACTGATTGAAATGATACCTGGATGATGAAATCCGTCTTGTGGTTGTTGTTTAACATTTAATTTCAGTTTTGAGTTAATGATCTGCTCGTGTACGAGAATCTCATTAACTGAAAACTACATGAACCAAGGTATCAGTTTAATCAGTATAGCTGCGCAAAATCCTGCTGACAGGTTCACTTTAAAACCCCCGTCACACACAGCGATCTCACTAGCGAGATCGCTGCTGAGTCACTAGCTTCGTGACGCAACAGCGATCTCCCCAGTGATATCGCTGTGTGTGACATTCAGCGACGATCAGCCCCTCTGCTGGGTTTCGCTGAATGTCCTGGACATTTTTTTGATCGTTGGTCTCCTGCTGGCCAGCACGCATCGCTGCGTGTGGCAGACAGGAGACCAGCGATCAGCTGGTAACCAAGGTACAGTCATGGCCAAAAGTTTTGAGAATGACACAAATATTATATTTTCACATGATCTGCTGCCCTCTGGTTTTTATGTGTGTTTGACAGATGTTTTTATCACAGACAGAAATAATAATTGCAAACATATGAGTAACAAAAGCTTATATTGACAGTTAAAATGAGTTAATGCAGCAAGTCAATATTTGCAGTGTTGACCCTTCTTCTTCAGGACCTCTGCAATTCTCCCTGGCATGCTCTCAATCAACTTCTGGACCAAATCCTAACTGATAGCAGTCCATTCTTCCACAATCAATGCTTTCATTTTGTCAGAATTTTTAGGTTTTTGTTTGTCCACCTGTCTCTTGATGATTGACCACAAGTTCTCAATGGGATTAAGATCTGGGGAGTTTCCAGGCCATGGACCCAAAATCTCTATGTTTTGTTCCCTGAGCCATTTAGTTATCACCTTTGCTTTATGGCAAGGTGCTCCATCATGCTGGAAAAGGCATTGTTGATCGCCAAACTGCTCTTGGAGGGTTGGGAGAAGTTGCTCTTGGAGGACATTCTGGTACCATTCTTTATTCATGGCTGTGTTTTTAGGCAAGACTGTGAGAGAGCCGATTCCCTTGGCTGAGAAGCAACCCCACACATGAATGGTTTCAGGATGCTTAACAGTTGGCATGAGACAAGACTGGTGGTAGCGCTCACCTTGTCTTCTCCGAATGAGGCGTTTTCCTGATGTCCCAAACAATCGAAAAGGGGATTCATCAGAGAAAATAACTTTACCCCAGTCCTCAGCAGTCCACTGCCTGTACCTTTTGCAGAATATCAGTCTGTCCATGATGTTTTTTCTGGAGAGAAGTGGCTTCTTTGCTGCCCTCCTTGAGACCAGGCCTTGCTCCAAGAGTCTCCGCCTCACACTGCGTGCAGATGCACTCACACCTGCCTGCTGCCATTCCTGAGCAAGCTCTGCACTGCTGGTAGCCCGATCCCGCAGCTGAAACACTTTTAAGAGATGGTCCTGGCGCTTGCTGGTCTTTCTTTGGTGCCCTGGAGCCTTTTTGGCAACAATGGAACCTCTCTCCTTAAATTTCTTGATGATGCGATAGATTGTTGACTGAGGTGCAATCTTTCTAGCTGCGATACTCTTCCCTGTTAGGCCATTTTTGTGCATTGCAATGATGACTGCACGTGTTTCTTTATAGATAACCATGGTTAACAGAAGAGAAACAATGATGCCAAGCACCAGCCTCCTTTTAAAGTGTCCAGTGGTGTCATTCTTACTTAATCATGACAGATTGATCTCCAGCCATGTCCTCATCAACACCCACACCTGTGTTAATGGAGCAATCACTGAAAAGAGGTTAGCTAGTCCTTTTAAGGCAGGGCTGCAATGAGTTGAAATGTGTTTTGGGGGATAAAGTTCATTTTCTAGCCAAATATTGACTTTGCAAGTAATTGCTGTTAAGCTGATCACTCTTTATAACATTCTGGAGTATATGCAAATTGCCATTAGAAAAAGTGAAGCAGTAGACTTTGTAAAAATTAATATTTGTGTCATTCTCAAAACTTTTGTCCATGACTGTACACATCGGGTTGCCAGGCGCCGGGCGGCACCTGGAAACCCGATGTGTACGTTAGATACCAGCGCGCTGCTGCAGGGGGCTGGTAGCCAAGGTACACATCGGGTTTCCAGGTGCCGCGCAGCGCCTGGAAACCCGATGTGTACCTTGGTTACTAGCTCCCTGCACCAGAGATGGTATCTAATGTACACTGCGTGTAACTAAGCGACGTGCGTCGCTTGTTACCCGCACCTGATCGCTGGTGAGATCTGCCTGTTTGGCAGCTCATCAGCGATCATGTAGCGACACACCAGCGATCCTGACAAGTGCATATCGTTGTCGGATCGCTGGTGTGTCGCTATGTGTGATGGGGCCCTAACTCTGCAGAAATTAATCTTTAATCAGATATGCAAATTAGTTGCTTGTTGCACTCCTTGGTGTGGCCAAATAGATCAGTGCACTTTCCCATCTACTTATCTTGCAATTAGTTCCTCTTCCTTGATCGACAGCTCTGGCTTTGCAGGAGCCAGAGAGGGAGGATATAGATGGAAATTGAGTAGGTGGGAAAATGCTCTGAACTGTTTGGCCACACCAAGGGTGCACCGGGTTCCTCATTAGCATATCTGAATAAAAAGTGATTTCTGGAAAATGCAACAATGTATTTGAACACTAAAAATATGGTTTATCTTAAGATTATGTTTCCTACAAGGAGCCAAGGTTGATTTAAACCAGGGATCTCAAACACGGGGTCGCCGAGGCTCTATTGTGCAGCCCTCAGGACTCTGAGATGAACCAGTCCAAGGGCCGCCGATGCCAGCTTTTCTTTTCAACTGAATGTTGGTCCTCGGATACACATTCAATTGAAATATATTGCGGTGCAGGGACCAGCTCCAAAACTCTCGGTACGGCAATATCATTACTAGCCACCAGCCAATCAGAGGTTGGCAGCTGACGTTGGCATCTCCATCACAACCGCACATGATATCACTGCCATGCGTGGCCCCGGATTTGGAGGAGGAAGAGGACATTGTTCACCAAAGGAGTGAGGTCAGGTAAGAATGATTTTTTCTATGTATCTGTAAAGAGTGACAGAATGTGGGACATTGTTACAAGCACAAGATGGATACATTACTACAAGAAGGGACCAGGATGGGGACATCACTACAAGAAGGGGACATTACTATAAGATGGGAACCTTGACGGGGACATTACTATATTATGGCAACTAGGATGGGGACATTACTATATGGTGACAACCAGGATGGGAACATTACTATAAGATGGGGACCAAGATGGGGACATTACTACAAAGATGAGGACCAGGATGGGGACATTACTATATGATAGTAACCAAGATGGGGACATTATTATATGTCATCTATATGAGTCATCTTAAGAATTTCTACTATCTATTGACTAGAAGGAAGAATCCCAATCCATCTTTGTTTCTTCCAAGGGGTTAGCCAGTCTTGCTGGGCTAGGAGAGACTCAGCAACTCAAGGTTCCTGCCTCCAAACCCGCTTCGCTCTGCTCCGATGGTGTCCAGTTGGTGAGAAGCATCCTTACCAAGAAGAATGTGGGAGATGTAACCTTTCTTCCAGTGGACTGGAGAGAACATGGTCCTGATGAGAGGTCGTTGGGAGTTCAATCTATAGTTCCTTAGTGGTAGTTTGTGGTGCAACTGTATGTTGCCAGATCCCCCGTCCTTAGTCTATTATAGTTATTTCCTTATCCAACATCGTCCCTTTAGTCTCGTGTTGTGTGTACGTGATCCATAGACACTCCGTTGGAACCTGAACCCCAATGTCGCTTCGGCAGTACCTGAACTGTTTTCTGAGACCTGTGTGTCTGAACGAGACATGTTTCGAGCTCAGGGCTTTTTGGGTTTACTATACATTGGGCAGGCTTCCAGGTGCCATGGAGAGATGGGTGGGTCCAGTCACCTACATACCTCACCCAAGGGGGTGTGTCTCAACACCCAAGATGGAGCCTGTGTGTTTGTGCACAAGAAGCAGTGTTGGCTAGTCTGAGCCAGAGTGAGGAGGCCTGTGATATACCACCGTAGAGGATGCCTCTGAGGATAAGAGGTATCCGAGGACCTGTGTGGTCGTCATGGACAGTTAACGGACACTAATCCATATTAGGCATAACGGAGCTTAGAGAGGACCGTGGGTTCTATAAAGCCGAATGGTTGCCGGACAGTGCACGGGGTGCTGCATGTTAGCAAGTTCCTGAAGAGAGGTTTATGCTGTGTACGAATAAACCGAATGGACTTTTTAACCCTGAGTGTTCCGGTATATTCCTCAACGACTAGCCAAGTGAGTACTCCCCGTCCACAGATAGTGGAGACTGGTTACAGTTGGTGGAGAATGCGAGCATCGGTCCAGGAGGTACCTGGGAGGATTACAGCAAGCGGCTTGCTGTGGATAGGTGGGTCCACGAGCACCGGGCGGCTAGCAATCGGTCCACGAAACCTGCAGAGCAGTGCGGAGCCTCACAAAGCCTTGCGAAGCCATGTAGAGCCTTGCAGAGCCGTGCAGAGAGGTGCGGAGCCGTGCAGGTGGGTGCGGAGCCTTGCCGTGAAGAGAGGTTTGGAGCCTTGCAGAGCGGTGCCGTGCCTTGCTGTGGAGAGCCAGTGGCTGCAGCAGGAGCTGTGGAAGCACCAGCAGGAGCTTGTGGGGTGTCGCAAGAGGACATTGGTGGACCAGGTCGTGCAGTCTCTTAAAGGGCCACATATAGTGGAGACTTGTTACAATGGGGACATTAATACAATATAAGACCAGGATAGGGACATTACTACAAGAAGGGGACCATATTACAGGACAAGAGACATTATTACAAGATGAATGACATTATTACAGGACACATATACAACTATGGGTTGAGGGACATTATTACAGGACTGGGAATGTTACAGTGCCAGCAAAAAAATCTTTATATTTAAAATCCGCATTATAATTTCACTTCTTAAAAGCGCACATAATGAGGGAGATAATCAAAAACTGTATGATAGCAAAACTAGCTAAGTTGCCAGTAAGGGTAAGGGTAATGTAAGGGTGCCATGACAAAATACTAACTGTAACAAAATATCCACAATAAAACACGTTAAGATTTTGTGGTTTCCTTGAACTTGTAAAGATTTTTTTTACCGGCACTGTATTACAGGATTGGGGGGCATTACTGCAGGAAAAGGGCCAGAATTGCTATAAGGTGCTAATTGTAAAGCAATAACACTGTATATAGCTGATTGGGGCACAAAGAAAAGGAAAATAAATATTTCAAAATAAAGTATGAAAAAATAACGGAAAAATATTTGGCCACTAAAAATGCTGTTGTATGTAAAAATTGAAGTGAAAAAGAAGACAAGATGTGGACCAGAATGGGGACATTACTACAAGATGGGGACCATTATTATAGGACAAGAGACATTATTACAGGATGAATGACATTATTACAGGACAGGGAATATTATTACAAGACGGAGAACAATAATGTCCCTCAACTGTTGAACCCACTGTACGCATGTCTGCCACGGAGGAGAGAGAGAGCCTTGGTTCGGCTTCCAGGCATTTGGCACCCATAGACTTTTATTGTATGACCAAGCCTGACGTGCCGCTTCAGGCGCTGTCCGTTGTTTCCGGCACAAAAAAAAAACGTTACATGATGCGTCCTATCCGGCCGCTGGAGTTAAAATCTATGATGGATCCGGCAAAAAACAGACTAAACGCAATGACATGCGGCGCAATCCGGTGCTAATGCATGTCAATGAGAAAAAAAACGGATCTGGCGGTAAAAAAAAACGGATCCGTTTTTTTCAAAAACTGCCGGATCGCGCCTGACGTCAAAAAACTAATGTGTGAAAGAGGCCTTAATCAATTCTCTGAGCCAAGAAGTAATCCCATGGAGCCCAGACCGAGTTAAAATTCTCCACACTCACGTTTAGAATTGCCGTCAAATATTCCATCCTACGGAAGTCATTAACTCTATGTAGTAAATGAAGTTGTGATGGTGGGGAGACCTGCCTCCAGTTGAGGGTGATCAGGCACCTTGCCGCAGTGAGAATGTATAATAGCAATTTAGCGGACTTTTTCCCCATCCATTTAGGAGTAAGATTTAGCAGGTATATGGTCAGGTCCAGCTCCACTTCAGTAAAAAGAACCTTAGAAATCAACAAACCCACCTCCCTCCAAAAACTCTGAATCCCTGGACACAACCAGAAGATATGATACAGCATGCCCACATCGGAGCCGCAACTCCAACACACATTTGGTATTGAGGGGTTCAGTCTGTGAATGAAGTCAGGAGTACACGACCCATTTTTAATGTCCTGGCAGAGGGAAGGAGGTTGTCATTCAGGATTTTACGGTACATGGCTCCATCCATTCTCCCATTGATGCGGTGAAGTAGTCCTGTGCCCTTAGCGGAGAAACACATCCAAAACATAATGTTTCCACCTCCATGCTTGACAGTGGGGATGTTTTTTTGTGGGTCATAGGCAGCATTTCCCTTCCTCCAAATACGGCGAGTTGAGTTAATTCCAAAGACCTCAATTTTTGTCTCATTTGACCACAGCACCTTCTCCCAATCACTCACAGAGTCATCCAGGTGTTCATTGGCAAACATCAGATGGGCCTGCACATGTGCCTTCTTGATCAGGGGGACCTTGCGGGCACTGCAGGATTTTAAACCTTTATGGCGTAATGTGTTTGAAATGGTTTTCTTGGTACTGTAACTGTGGTCCCAGCTGCCTTGAGATCATTAACAAGTCCCCCGTGCAGTTTTAGGCTGATCTCTCACCGTCCTCATCATCAAGGATAACCCACGACGTGAGATTTTGCATGGTGCCTCAGATCTTTGTCGATTGACAGTCATTTTATATTTCTTCCATTTTCTTACTATTGCACCAATGGTTGTCTCCTCACCCAGCATCTTACTTATGGTTTTGTAGCCCATTCCAGCTTTGTGCAGGTCTATGATCTTGTTCCTGACATCCTTATAAAGCTCTTTGGTCTTGCTCATGTTGTAGAGGTTAGAGTCTGACTGATTAATTGAGTCTGTGGACAGGAGTCTTTTATAAAGGTGACTATGTAAGACAGCTGTCTTTAATGCAGGTAATGAGTTGATTAGGAGCGTCTAACTGGTCTGTAGGAGCCAGAACTCTTAATGGTTGGTAGGGGATCAAATACTTATTTCTCACTGCAAAATGCAAATAAATTTATATGATTTATACAATGTGATTTTCTAGATTTTATTTTTGATATTTTATCTCTCAATGTTAAAATTAACCTACCCTTAAAATTATAGACTGTTCATGTCTTTGTCAGTGGGCAAACTTACAAAATCAGCAAGGGATCAAATACTTATTTCCCCCACTGTATAAGGTGCTAATTGTAAAACAATAATACTGTATATGGCCGACTGGGGGACAAAAAAAGGAAACAAAAATGTTTCAAAATAAAGTATGAAAAAATAACTGAAAAATATTTGGTCACTAAAAATTCTGTTTTATGCAAAAACTGAAGGAAAAAAAGAAGATCTGTACCTTAACCCATATGATAAACACCATTAAAAAGAATAAAAAAACATGGCAAAAAAAATGATGATCAAAAAGTCATATAGAAAAATAATGGTATCACTGAAAACATCATCTTCTCCCGCAAAAGAAGCCGGCTTTCATATTCAGTTTTTTTCATTTGCGGACCACGGACCATTTACCCCTCTGGGTTTGAGACCCCTGATTTAAACAGTTATGTCACGCTGAGAGGCTCCCTTTCAATTGTTCCAAAGAAGATTACCAGAACAACTGTAAAGTACGTGACTGTCTGACACGGTGCTATACCAGAAAGGTTTATGGGATCAGGCCATTCTAAAACTTGGCCAGTCACATCCACAAATTGAGGTCGTGTGCTCTTCCACATAGCACAATGTTGCAGCTATTTTATTTTCTTCTTTTCAGAGAAAACATGGTTTGAAGAACTGGCTGGAGACTACAGGGAGAGATGGGACTAGTCCAGTATCGTCCCAAGCCAACTCCTAACTGCACCAATCAAGGTGATTGACAGGTTTGGACATAGAAGAAACCTTTCAATCACCCGAAACCCCGTTGGGAGACATTGGGCAGAACTGGACTAGTCACGTCTCTCCCTGTAGTCCCCGGCCGAATCTTCAAACTATGTTTTCTCTGAATCCCAAAGCATTTCAGAACAAAACATGGACTCTGATTGATGCTGCCCATGGTTTGGGCAGCATGAATGGCAAGATGACAGCTTTTCCTTAACAATATGTTATTATAGGCCTCCATCATCACCAGTGAATATGAAATTAGGCCAAACTTTTAATGAGGATTTGTGGATAACACAAGACATGTGGCAGTTCTCACACATTCTCCTCTTACATCTATGTCCTGGCGCAAAGCCCAGAATAATGAACCAGCAGTAGGATACAAACTGCATAAACAAGCATGAAACAAGGTAAGATGCCCCCTAGCATCGGACCCTCCCAGTCTACAGTGACCATAGGGTGGGGCTGTAATAAGGGGTCCGCACAGGACAGTGACCAGGCACCCAATGCTCTGCTCTGTGTCCGTTACATGATCTCTAACATCTGTGAATGCGTTAAACTTGCACTACAAGATTTCCATGAGAAGGCCCTCTAATATCCTATGAAGACACACAATGCCACACAACAGAGAGGCTCATACAAACAGACCTATAAAGGCAATGTGCACTGTCATTTGCCATGTGCATGGCTCAAAAAAATGTATTTTTCCCCAAAAACTGCTCCTCTTCTGTCTATGTGTGGTGTCTGGTACTTCCGGTTTATGTATTTCAATATGGCTTGGGGCTAAACGATGACTTTAGCAGTGACACGTGTCTCGTAACCAAAGATCGCCATGTGCCACTGCTACATAATGCAGATCAATGGAGTCACATTGTCAGAACAGCGACCGTAACAAGCGATTCGCAAAATCCAACTGGGTTTTTTTTTTTAAGACTTGCTTGTTGCTTGTACCATAGAGGTCACAATGAGAGCCCATTCACCTGCATTACGCTGCTTATCTTTGGCCGTGTGACCAGTTTTGACGCCAAAGTCGCCGCCAAGCTGCAGGATCAGAATGGGCTGCAATACCAAAATCCATGGAACTATTCAAAGATACTGATCGTTTTTCTAATCCCCAAAAATACCATAAATGTATAATTAAATCTGGAGCAAAGAATGACTGTGTAATAATAATGTGATCCTCCATATAGGGGCTCATTTATATGCTCATGTTCTCTCTATATAACTGACCAAATTCAGCAGAAGGAAGAAGAAATATTCTGAAAACACTTACTAGATTAGAGTTGCTTTCATTTCTGACCCGAGTGTCCAGCTGGTATCTGCGGGATTCTGCTCCTGATGTCCGCCCAATTAACCGTATGGGGTGCGTAATCTGAGGCAGTTCCAGGGTCTGGAGCCATTGGGTAAAAGATTCTGACTGACCAGTATCAGTGGGAGATGTAAAATCTTCTAGAGGAACCCCTGGAGTGGAGACCACATGGTTAGGAGAGATGATTTTGAGAAGATCTTAGTATCAGAAGTGACCCTCACATATTTCCTTTAAAGGTGTGAAATTAATTCTGAAGAAAATATAATGACAGCATCATTTCACAGAAGCACACAGCCATGGTCTTTAAGCTAAACCCAGGGTGAATATAACTAAAACTTGGTGGTGGAAAAATGGATAAAAGGGGCGTCCTGGTGCATATTTCATGCAGAACCATCCAGTGTGGTCACTTCTCCATGGAACTGGAGCTTAGCAATATCTCAAGGGTTCCTTTGTCCTGCTGACCTCATTGGTATACAGTGTTTACAAGGGTTGGTCAATATGGTTGGGTTCTTAGTTAGCCGACCAGCCATAACACTAGACAAGCCTACATTTACTATCACTTTGGCCAGAATCTAGGTAAAAACGAGTGGGACTGAATGACCCTTAGGAACCGTGTTACACTTGTTGAGGTGTCTCTTTAACAAGAATTTCATCCTCTCAGTTGCATTATTAAGGGATTAGACTGCAGCTCATCCACTTGTGTTCGGGAACCTAAAAAAAACTGTGTAGTCAGGAGTAGTGATGGGTGAACGTGGCCAGGTGTTATCCGAGTATCTTGGGCGTGCTCAGATAATATATTCGAATTCCTGCGGCTGCATGTTTTGTGGCGGTAGACAGCCGCAACACATACAGGGATTGCCTGTTTGTTTGGTAATCCCCGCATGTGTTGCGGCTGTCTACCACCACAAAACATGCAGCCGCTGGAATAACACCTCTCATCACTAGTCAGGAGCTCAAAAATGATATGTATGTCAGTAACTGTAGGGGATTGTGCTTGCTCTTTGGCTGCTTTTTAGCTTCGCACTATTAGGGCAGAGCTGTGATCTGTGACTACAATTTAGTGTTTACAGGTGTGAGGTAGTCTAGGACACCCCCTACTTCCTTATTGGTTCAGGCTGGTGCTCACTCTGTAATTCCTGCAACTCTGCCCCCCAGATTGGCTGTTGCATATCAGACAAACCCACCACAAGTTTATGAGGAAATCTCTATATGGAGATCAATGATAAAAAGATGACTAACAGATAACCACAGAACATTTCCCGAGGGAAATACGCCTTAGTAAAGGGGAATCTGTGGGGTCACTCTAATTCTCCGTAGTTGAAGGAGTTTTCAGTTCAGAAAATATAAAAGACTAATCAATATATAATGACAAGTAACATAACTTTATACCATATTTAGTTTTTCACCATTTGCAACATTTTTGTTTACTGTCAGGGAATGGAATTGTGTAGCCCTGGTGTTAGGCACACGCAGTACCCTGGAGAGTGTGTGGCGAGACAGCGGTTTAATGCTAAATATCCATTCACTCAACATATACTAGACACACCCTTAGGGTAGTGTAGTTTACTCTTGAGGGAGTGGTCAAGGTGTATGTGTTAGAGTGAAAAGTCTGTGTCTGGACTTCAGAGAGAGAAGACGTCTGGAGGGAGGAAGCAGTCCAGATTGCTCTATCATCAGTTCGGAAAGTGGAGTCTAGTACAGGTGGTTTAATTCACCTCAGCCTAGTCAGAGCTGTACCTCATCAGAATACACTGGAAGGAAAGAAGAAGTTTAGTGCAGAAAGTCTTCAGTATCCTGTCTAAAGGACGGTATAAGGTTCAGAGACGTGCTCCTGCCTATTGATAACTGAGCATCTGTAACTAACTTTGAAGTGAAGGAAGAGAAAGAAGTGACTGCTCGACCCTTGGCTAGTGTAGTTCTTATGTTACCAGCGAGGACAAGGCGAAAGGCACAGTGGTTTATTGGAATAGTGCTTACGGATTGAAGAAGTCCTGCACATTGCTACCGGTCACTGGGGACCGAAGGATCACTATTGTTACAAGCATAGTGGTAAGAAAACCAGGAATTTACCGGACCTTAGGTCGCGGCAAACAAGCCCCTTATAGTCAGTACGTAACTGGGGTCAGGGGGAGTGAAGACTTTGAGTCAGGCGCAGACAAAATAAGAATTCAGCTCTCTCGCAGGAAGGCTCCTAACACAAAACTGACTGGGCCGTACAGCTATGGATTAGCTGGAGTTATTGAGGGAACTACGCTTCAGGCTGGTTGTACTCATTGTATTGGAAGTAAAGGAGGCCCCTAACTTGTCCAGCTGCTGTCTCAAGATACACTCTCCTTGGATCAGCCTCCCTGGGACCTGCCTGAACATCTTACAAGTAAAGGTATGGAAAGACGCTGACCGTGTGAGACTGTGTTATTTATCTGCACCCGACTTCACTGACTTCATAGACTTTGAGGGACCAGTCCCACCTGTAGGGGACCCGACATCTAGCTGCATCACCATCCCCTCAGAGATCTATAGCAGCGCTGGTACAAATTACCAGAATACTACAGGTGGCGTCACGAACTGTAAATAAACCTATCCCCTGTAAATATTCCCCCAACATACGCCAGACCGCCAGGGCCACAGACCGAGCCACAGCTACCTGTGACAAATCCCATAGACTTCTACGGGCTCGGCTCTGAGTACCCCATTGCCCTGGTAACCCACAATTGTGGTGGCGGGTCGACACAGAATCATAACCTTAGACAGAGGCTGAAACATGCCACGATCACGTCTAGTTTCTGATTCAGCAACAAGCCAGGAAGGCCAGTGATGGCCATCCATCACGTGGACACCGGGGATCACCCCCCCAATTAGGGCGTTTAGCATATCAGTTCTCCCTGGAGGTGCAGCAGCACATGTGCCAAGAGATTGACAAGATGCTCAAGAGGGGTCATCCAAACATACAGCAGCGCTTGGGCCTCGCCTGTAGTCCTCGACCTAAAGAAGGACCAGACAACTTGGTTCTCCGTGGACTACAGGGGATCAACGCTGTCACGGTCAACTATGCATACCCAGTGCCGTGCATCGATGACCTGATCAATCAGTTGGCCGGCGCAAGGTATACCAACATGGATCTGAGCCAGGGAAATTGGCAGATTTCCCTGACCTGTGAGGCACAGGAATGCTCTGCCTTTATCACCCCATTCAGACTATACAGGTCCACCGTGATGCTGTTCAGCATGAGGAATGCCCCTGCCGCTTTTCAGCGGATGGTCAACACACTGCTCAAAAAACTTTAAGGGTATGTGGCTGCATACCTATATGACATTGACGTCTTCAGTCCCACCTGTGAGGATCACCTAGAGCATCTAATGCAGGTGCTTGAGAGGATCCATCAGGCAGGCTTGACCATTAAGCCACACAAGTGCCAGCTGGGCATGAGTGAGGTCCACTACGTGGGGCACCGGGGAAGCTCTGAAACTCAGAGCATGGGAAAGTGGATGCCTTCCCATCCTAGCCCACCCCCAGGACCAAGAAACAGGTGATGTCCTTCCTGAGCAACCACCGGGTACTATAGGAGGTTCGTTCCCCACTATAGTAGCCTGGCAAAACCCCTGACGGACCTAACCAAGAAGAAGCTGCCCTGAGTAGTTGATTGGACAAACGACTGCGAGATGGCCTTCTAGGTGCTGAAGACCGCACTTTCTAGCTTCCCGGTACCACAAGCAGTGGGCAGTCATAGTACAGACTGAGGCCAGTGACTTTGACCTTGGTGCCGTGCTCACCCAGGTCAACTCTACGGGCCAGGAACACCCCATTTTGTACCTGAGCCGGAAGCTATTGCTGAGGGAAGTGGCCTACTCCCCGATGGAGAAGGAATGCTTCCAATGGTATGGGCCCTGCAGCGTTTGGGCACAAATTCACCAAGGACATGGGCCACAACCTAACTAGCTGGTTGCACACCATATCCTGAATGAATGGAAAGTTGCTACGCTGGAGCCTTGCGCTCCAGCAGTACCACTTTGACATTCACAACATGAAGGGCCGTGACCACGGTAATGCCAACGAGTTATCCCGACGTGGGGAGGTTGCGGACAGGCACATGGGGGAACACGCTGTGTAACTGCTTCAATCAACTTCCCCAGTCAAATGAGAGCCATAATGTCATAAGTAGATTATGGAGTTATTGTACGTCCTAGCAATATACCGGTTACTTTTTCGAGATCTCGGGAACTGGCCAACACTTGCCGGGGTCTCGATCCATTCTAGCATCCCGTGGTGGGGAGGTATGCTGAACGGCTAGTACAGTCATGGACAAAAGTTTTGAGAATGACACAAATATTAATTTTTACAAAGTCTACTGCTTCACTTTTTCTAATGGCAATTTGCATATACTCCAGAATGTTATAAAGAGTGATCAGCTTAACAGCAATTACTTGCAAAGTCAATATTTGGCTAGAAAATGAACTTTATCCCCCCAAAACACATTTCAACATCATTGCAGCCCTGCCTTAAAAGGACCAGCTAACATCTTTTCAGTGATTGCTCCATTAACACAGGTGTGGGTGTTGATGAGGACATGGCTGGAGATGAATCTGTCATGATTAAGTAAGAATGACACCACTGGACACTTTAAAAGGAGGCTGGTGCTTGGCATCATTGTTTCTCTTCTGTTAACCATGGTTATCTCTAAAGAAACACGTGCAGTCATCATTGCAATGCACAAAAATGGCCTAACAGGGAAGAGTATCGCAGCTAGAAAGATTGCACCTCAGTCAACAATCTATCGCATCATCAAGAACTTCAAGGAGAGAGGTTCCATTGTTGCCAAAAAGGCTCCAGGGCGCCCAAGAAAGACCAGCAAGCGCCAGGACCATCTCTTAAAAGTGTTTCAGCTGTGGGATCGGGCTACCAGCAGTGCAGAGCTTGCTCAGGAATGGCAGCAGGCAGGTGTGAGTGCATCTGCATGCAGTGTGAGGCGGAGACTCTTGGAGCAAGGCCTGGTCTCAAGGAGGGCAGCAAAGAAGCCACTTCTCTCCAGAAAAAACATCATGGACAGACTGATATTCTGCAAAAGGTACAGGCAGTGGACTGCTGAGGACTGGGGTAAAGTTATTTTCTCTGATGAATCCCCTTTTCGATTGTTTGGGACATCAGGAAAACGCCTCATTCGGAGAAGACAAGGTGAGCGCTACCACCAGTCTTGTGAGCAGTTTGGCGATCAACAATGCCTTTTCCAGCATGATGGAGCACCTTGCCATAAAGCAATGGTGATAACTAAATGGCTCAGGGAACAAAACATAGAGGTCCATGGCCTAGAAACTCCCCAGATCTTAATCCCATTGAGAACTTGTGGTCAATCATCAAGAGACGGATGGACAAACAAAAATCTAAAAATTCTGACAAAATGAAAGCATTGATTGTGGAAGAATGGACGGCTATCAGTCAGGATTTGGTCCAGAAGTTGATTGAGAGCATGCCAGGGAGAATTGCAGAGGTCCTGAAGAAGAAGGGTCAACACTGCAAATATTGACTTGCTGCATTAACTCATTCTAACTGTCAATATAAGCTTTTGTTACTCATATGTTTGCAATTATATTTCTGTCTGTGATAAAAACATCTGTCAAACACACATAAAAACCAGAGGGCAGCAGATCATGTGAAAATATAATATTTGTGTCATTCTCAAAACTTTTGGCCATGACTGTATAAGCCAGTTATCCAAGCCGTGTTTGGTCTCCAACAATAACAGAGGGCAGGCTGTATTTGAAAGTGCCAAAACCGCCACTCTATGACCTTCAATTGAGAAGTTATAATGCATCCATAGATTTTGGAGTTTCAGATGCCAGAGTCAGGTGGAGGGGGAGGCTGGGACCATCCCGGGGCAAGTAAGGGAGTGATCGACCAAGGGGTTAAGTGCCCATGCGAGTCTTGGCTTTTTCGTTCACTTCTGAGGGGGACCACACCAAGTATTTTAATGTACTTACACATCATTACATACGTAATTAGGAAGGTTTATGAAATAAAAATTTCAGTTGGACAGCCTCTAAGTATTTTGGGCATTTTTCCACTTCAGGTTTTTCTGGTGGGAAAAAAAAGAAAGTACATGTAACTTCTTTGAAGAGGCTCCTAATGGAATCAGCTCCTAACTAGGTCTGTTCAATCGAAAGGCTGAAAAAAAAAAAAGCCTCAGAAGAAGAAAAAATCTTTGCCATAGCGCTTTAAGAAGCGAAAAAATCCTCAAAAAAAAAGAGTATGTCAGCCTCAAAACTGAAATTGAACTATTTAGACCTTAGCTTCTATCAATATCATACTGATAGTACAGCTTTTAGTACATTTGTTTTATAGAAAATAATATTACATGTAAATGAGGGGACTTCGGTGCACCTTGGATGTGGCCAAGGGCAATATGAACCTTACTGTCTTCTCAAATAAAATACTCTGCCCTTTCCCTCATGATGACTGGCAGCGATCACTCGCTGCCTGATCTAATTCCGCAGCCCCACACATACTGACACTTGGGGGCCGATACTTAATGTCAGTGTTTGCAGTGGCATTTTTCTAATTCCACTCTCCTGTGTATCACAGCCGCTCGCTGCACACAGGATCACTCAGCAGTGTGTGACCGCTACACACAGCAAAGGGAGATGACCGTGTGTGTGCACTGACATTGTGCAGATTCTTATCCCTCACCTGTCAGCATCAGCCAACGCTGCTTTGTGACCCCGTGTGTAGAGAGCGGCCGCTATACATAGGAGAAGCAGATGAGAACTCTGCCCCTGCACACTGACACTGTATACAGTGTCAATATAAGTCTATAGAGTCTTGTTCTGCGTCTCCACTGAATTACATTGATAGAACTACCTCTGCTTCACACAATGGTTCCAGTGTGATCCAGACAGATACCTTGATTCCATTGATGTATCACTTAGTTTACTGAGTAATGATAGAATCACAATTTTTGCTGCTGAAGGGTTGAGCAGAGCAAAGTTATTGAGCTGTGTATAGCCCGCTAACATCACAGGTTGCATAATGACAGAGGACTGCTAATTTTAGTGATGAGGATGTGGACTAGGAGGCACAAGGCCAGTTGTCCTGTAGTGATAATCTCCTGCTGATAAAACACTGATTGTACTGAAACAGCAAAACACAGCCCAGTAAGTGACACATCACTGGAATCAGGGTCTCTGCTCCTGCATTATGGTACTCTCAAATTACATAGAAAATCTTGGTGACAGATTACTTTTAATAAGACTGCTTTTTTAACATATTAACAGCAAAGTGGTTTTATAATCAAAGAATTTTTGAGTGAAATTTCAGACATTTTTTGAGCCTCCAAAAAACTTGTTGCTCATAAACAGCCAATTACGATGAGTTAGGCTGCTTTCACACTTGCGTTTGAGCGGCCTGCGCCTGTCTGCGCAAGGCCGCCGCTAAGCTCTGCCCCTGGCCACGCCTCCTCCCGGCGGCTCCGCCTATGGGCGCATGACGTTGCATGCGACCTGCGTACCCTATCTTTATCATTGGGTACGCAGGCCGTGCGCAGGTATGCGTTTGGCGGCGCATGCGTCCTTTTGACTGGTGCGGCGAGCGCACCAAAAAGCAACATGCAACATTTTGGTAAAGATAAAGATAGGGTACGCAGGTCGCGTGCGGCGTCATGCGCCCATAGGCGGAGCCGCCGGGAGGAGGCGTGGCCGGGGCGGAGCTTATCGGCAGCCATGCGCAGACAGGCACAGGTCGCTCAAACGCAAGTGTGAAAGCAGCCTTACATATGTTCTTCTCAGAGGCTTCTGGTCGCAGTCAGCAATTGGCTGCAGTGGTCACATGTTGTAGACAGGATGTTACGGTTGCAGCCCAGTAACGAAGGCAGCGCTGGAACAGCAAAGGCTTTTACAGGTCAGTAATATTTTTTTGGTAATTTTAAAGTATCTACCTGTCCCCCATTTTTTTTCTGCAAACAGATAACCTACTTAGGGAATGTTTCTCTCTTTCTTGAGCCACAATACAATCTGATCCTCAGATCTCAAAGCATCTATGGAAAAGTGGACGGTTGTGTAAGGTTAGAAAATGCTTTTCTGCCGCTATTGCCTGGGACTGCAGGTCTGTGCCTTTGACTTGAGTACAGCAGATATGCTATACTAGGCTTGATCCATGGACAGGAGCACAATTCTTACTTAAATTTAACTATTGAAAAACGTGGTCAATCTGGCAATATCCCACACTGTATCTATGTTTGGTGGCACTATGTATACCACATGTACGCCCCAAACATGACATGATCGGAGCCTTAAAGGGAATCTATCACCAGGATTTTGCTATCCCACCTGTGAGCAGCATGATGTAGGGAAAGAGACCCTAATTACAGTGATGTATCACTTACAGAGCTGCTTGCTGTCATTTTGATAAAATTACTGTTTTCTCTGCTGCAGATCTACCAGTTCTCTGAATGCTGAGCTCTGTATAACCCCGCCCACATCACTGATTGGCAGCTTTCTGTGTGCACTGTGAATAGGCTAAAAGCTGCCAATCAGAGGTGGGGGCGTGGCTGGGCTACCTGGCAGCAGGTTTGCTAGTCCTTTAGTGATATTCTCCTGCTGATGAAACAGTGATTTTAACAAAACCACACTAAGCAGCCCAGTTAGTGACATAACACTGGAATCAGGGTCTCTGTCTCTATATTATGCTGATAGCAGATTAGGTGGCAAAAACTTGGTGACAGATTCCCTTTACAGAGATCACACATACAGCACATCCAGGAGAAACCTCTACAAAGTGGCTTCCAAAAATGTTCATCCCAGCAGATGAAGGGTGCATATGACATTTCTGAGAGCTGCATGTAGGCAACTTGTCAGTGTTTGAGAAGTCCTAGCTGGACTGACCAAGAACATCTACATCCATTATGGAAAATGTTTCTATTCATCCCTGGGATTACAGTAACATTCTCATCTGCTAATGTATTATGTGTCTGTGCTAGGAATAGAAACCACCCAGAAGCCATAAAATGGAAGTGATTTCCTTCACCGAGCCCATGAATATATTTCTGTGACACAGGAGCCTTATTTCTTAGTAGATGGTAATAGACAGTGAAGGGGAAGCACAGAGGCGGTGACGAGAGAAGTGACATCCATGATAGGGGACAGGTGACGGAAAGCACTTTAATAGTCCTCGGTATTGTTACTGCATCCTCTGGGATATTAACTTTGGTCCCTAAATTAGCTGCCCCTAGCGAAGCCCACAGAGCTGTGTTACCCCCACCCCAAGTCATAAGAAACCCCCTCTCCCCTCCCAGCATCTATCATCTACCTGATGCATTGCAGTATATCTGCTGATGCTCCAGAAGCCTGATGATGGCAGGAAGGAGGGGCGTGATGGACCCTTTAGGAAATATTAGACAATATCTGATAAAGATCTGGGGTGACCTGTAAAGTGAGGTCCAGATCATGCTTGGTGATCATACATAGACCTTCTCTATGGACCCATGACCGTTCCCGATCCTCGCAATGCATTCCTATTAACCCAGGTTGCTCCAAGACAGCGGGCACCTCACTACTGATGATGCCAATGCAATAGCTCTCATCAGGGAAGATGGCAATGTGATAATGGGATGGATGAGCAATGAGAGGCGGAAAAAATAAGGGTGAAGATAGGAAAGAGGGTCAGGGTAAGAAAACTGACACAGAGAGGGAGGAAAGGGTCAGAAATCTGAGGTGCAGGGTCAATAATCAGGGGTTTGGGGGAGGATGGGCAGTAATCATAAATGTGAGGTGCAGGGTCAGTAATCAGGGGTGTAGGTAGGTGACAAGTGGCAGGGTCAATCAGGGCTGAAGGTAGCTGAGGAGGGGCAGAAATCACAGATGTATGGAGGCGCAGGGGCAAATAACCAGGGGTGTTGTTAGGAGAAAGGGGGGTTAATAGTTACAGATATGTGAAGGTGTAAGTTCAGAAATTGAGTACAGGCAGGGAGAGGGTTAATAGTCACAGGTATGGGAGGTGGAGGGTCAGAAATCAGGGCATGATGTGGGCTGGAGATAAGTAGAGGATCAAAGAAGGAGGCCAAATACATAACACATGCAGTAAAGAGGCAGAACACATGGGGGTACAGGCTGCAGAATGACACAGATTAGGGGTACAGGCTGCAGAATGACACAGATTAGGGGTACAGGCTGCAGAATGACAAAGATGAGGGGTACAGGCTGCAGTATGTCACAGATTAGGGGTACAGGCAGCAAAATGTCACAGATTAGGGGTACAGGCTGCAGTATGACACAGATTAGGGGTACAGGCTGCAAAATGTCACAGATTAGGGGTACAGGCTGCAGTATGACACAGATTAGGGGTACAGGCTGCAGAATGACACAGATTATGGGTACAGGCTGCAAAATGACAAAGATGAGGGGTACAGGCTGCAGTATGTCACAGATTAGGGGTACAGGCTGCAAAATGTCACAGATTAGGGGTACAGGCTGCAGTACGACACAGATTAGGGGTACAGGCTGCAGAATGACATAGATTAGGGGTGCAGGCTGCAGAATGACACAGATTAGGGGTACAGGCTGCAGAATGACAGATTATGTGTACAGGCTGCAGAATGACAAAGATGAGGGGTACAGGCTGCAGTATGTCACAGATTAGGGGTACAGGCAGCAAAATGTCACAGATTAGGGGTACAGGCTGCAGTATGACACAGATTAGGGGTACAGGCTGCAAAATGTCACAGATTAGGGGTACAGGCTGCAGTATGACACAGATTAGGGGTACAGGCTGCAGAATTACACAGATTATGGGTACAGGCTGCAGAATGACAAAGATGAGGGGTACAGGCTGCAGTATGTCACAGATTAGGGGTACAGGCTGCAAAATGTCACAGATTAGGGGTACAGGCTGCAGTATGACACAGATTAGGGTACAGGCTGCAAAATGTCACAGATTAGGGGTACAGGCTGCAAAATGTCACAGATTAGGGGTACAGGCTGCAGTATGACACATATTAGGGGTACAGGCTGCAAAATGTCATAGATTAGGGGTACAGGCAGCAGTATGTCACAGATTAGGGGTACAGGCTGCAGTATGACAGATTAGGAGTACAGGCTGCAAAATGTCACAGATTAGGGGTACAGGCTGCAGTATGACACAGATTAGGGGTACAGGCTGCAGTATGTCACAGATTAGGGGTACAGGCTGCAGTATGTCACAGATTAGAGGTACAGGCAGCAGTATGACACAGATTAGGGGTACAGGCTGCAGTATGTCACAGATTAGGGGTACAGGCTGCAGTATGTCACAGATTAGAGGTACAGGCAGCAGTATGACACAGATTAGGGGTACAGGTATTAGGGGAAGAAGGGAAATGCCTAGAAAATCCCCCAGGAGGAAGGGGCTGAGCAGCAGGTAGCTGGGAATGTGGAGAAGTCAGGATCATGGCAGTGATGGGCTCCACAGATGGCAGAACTGGATCAATGGCTCAGTATAAGGCACCTGTGCACCGGGTCACCACAGGGTTAGGGAAGATGGGGAGAATTAGGGCACAGGCTGAAAAGTGTAGGTAACAGAGAGCAAAAGCATCCAGCAGCCATCCCCTCCTCCCCTCTGCGGATAGCACTCACCCAGCTCTGACATGGCACAGATCACAGCGGCGACAACCCAGAGCAGCTCCAGACGCATCCTTCATACATAATCACTCAGCCCTGGGCACAGGGGACAGGCAGTGGCAGGAGGCAGCTTCACCCTGCTGCCAGAGGACATGAGCCCGGCGCCTTTGTGTGCCTGTCACCATCGGGCAGCAGTGAGCTGTGTGCGGGATGGATGCGGGATCTGCAGTGTGGGGAGATCCAGTATTACCATAGAGGCGACACGTGAGGAACATTCCCCTCCTCCTCCACCTTCATCTTCATCAATCCTCTTCCCTCCCCCTCCCTGCACTCACCCGCTACCTATCAATCTTCTCTCCCCATATCCTTCCATATATAACACCAGCTCCTTATGGATCACTTGTGTATTACAGATCGTGCAACATGTATCAAATCAGTGATATTAAGGCAGATACTGCGAGCCATCCGCTGCCTGTGATCTGCAGAGATCCTGCTGCAAAGGCGCACACAGGAGACCCTCTGAGTGCACTTCTGTAGAACACAGCAAATCATCCACCCACCCACTCACATATCCATCCACCCACCCACCCACTCACATATCCATCCACACCATCCATCTATCATCCATCCACCCATCCATCTATCATCCATCCACCCATCCCTTCAGCCACCCACCCATCCATCCCTTCAGCCATCCACCCTCCTATCCATCCATCCACCTACCCATTCCTTCACCCATCCATCCATCCACCCAACCATCCATCCATCTATCATCCACGCACTCATCGACCCAACCATCCATCCACCCATCTATCACCCATCCACCCATTCATCCATCCATCCACCCACCCATTCCTTCAGCCGCCCACCCACCCATCCCTTCACCCATCCATCTATCATCCATCCGCCCATCCATCTATCATCCATCCATCCACTCATACATCCATCCATCTATCCATCTATCATCCACCCACTCATCCACCCATCCATCCATCTATCATCCATTTACCCATCCATCCATCTATCATCCATCTACCCATCCATCTATCACCCATCCATCCGTCCACCCATCCCTTCAGCCACCCACCCATCCATCCCTTCACCCATCCACCCACCTATCCATCCACCTATCCATCCTTTCACCCATCCATCCATCCACCCATACATACATCCATCTATCCATCTATCATCCACCCACTCATCCACCCATCCATCCATCTATCATCCATCTACCCATCCATCTATCACCCATCCATCCGTCCACCCATCCCTTCAGCCACCCACCCATCCATCCCTTCACCCAACCACCCACCTATCTATCCATCCACCCTTTCATCCATCCATCATCCATCCACCCATCCATCCACCCAAACATCCATCCACCCAACCACCCACCCATCCAGCCATCCATTCATCCATCCATCCACCTATCCCTTCAGCCACCCAGCCACCGATCCACCCATCCATCTATCCATGTATCACCCATCCAGCCATCCATTCATCCATCCATCCACCTATCCCTTCAGCCACCCAACCACCCATCCATCTATCATCCATCCACCCAACCATACATCATCCAACCATCCATCTATCATCCACCCACTCACTCATCCACTCAACCATCCATCCACCCAACCACCCACCCATGCAGCCATCCATTCATCCATCCATCCATCCACCTATCCCTTCAGTCACCCAGCCACCGATCCACCCACCCATCCCTTCACCCATCCATCTATCATCCATCCATCCACCCAACCATCCACCCATCCATCCATTTACCCTTCCATCCATACATTGGCTTTTTACCCCTTAGTGGACTGCAAGATCACTAATACAGTCATGGCCAAAAGTTTTGAGAATGACACAAATATTATATTTTCACATGATCTGCTGCCTTCTGGTTTTTATGTGTGTTTGACAGATGTTTTTTTTATCACAGACAGAAATATAATAATTGCAAACATATGAGTAACAAAAGCTTATATTGACAGTTAGAATGAGTTAATGCAGCAAGTCAATATTTGCAGTGTTGACCCTTCTTCTTCAGGACCTCTGCAATTCTCCCTGGCATGCTCTCAATCAACTTCTGGACCAAATCCTGACTGATAGCAGTCCATTCTTCCACAATCAATGCTTTCATTTTGTCAGAATTTTTAGGTTTTTGTTTGTCCACCCGTCTCTTGATGATTGACCACAAGTTCTCAATGGGATTAAGATCTGGGGATTTTCCAGGCCATGGACCCAAAATCTCTATGTTTTGTTCCCTGAGCCATTTAGTTATCACCTTTGCTTTATGGCAAGGTGCTCCATCATGCTGGAAAAAGCATTGTTGATCGCCAAACTGCTCTTGGAGGGTTGGGAGAAGTTGCTCTTGGAGGACATTCTGGTACCATTCTTTATTCATGGCTGTGTTTTTAGGCAAGACTGTGAGAGAGCCGATTCCCTTGGCTGAGAAGCAACCCCACACATGAATGGTTTCAGGATGCTTAACAGTTGGCATGAGACAAGACTGGTGGTAGCGCTCACCTTGTCTTCTCCGAATAAGGCGTTTTCCTGATGTCCCAAACAATCGAAAAGGGGATTCATCAGAGAAAATAACTTTACCCCAGTCCTCAGCAGTCCACTGCCTGTACCTTTTGCAGAATATCAGTCTGTCCATGATGTTTTTTCTGGAGAGAAGTGGCTTCTTTGTTGCCCTCCTTGAGACCAGGCCTTGCTCCAAGAATCTCCGCCTCACAGTGCGTGCAGATGCACTCACACCTGCCTGCTGCCATTCCTGAGCAAGCTCTGCACTGCTGGTAGCCCGATCCCGCAGCTGAAACACTTTTAAGAGACTGTCCTGGCGCTTGCTGGTCTTTCTTGGGCGCCCTGGAGCCTTTTTGGCAACAATGGAACCTCTCTCCTTGAAGTTCTTGATGATGCGATAGATTGTTGACTGAGGTGCAATCTTTCTAGTTGTGATACTCTTCCCTGTTAGGCCATTTTTGTGCATTGCAATTGAGACGCTCACGTACTACCAGGGCTATGGGGTACTCGGCACCGAGCCCATTGAAGTCTATGGGGAATGTCACTGGCAGCAGAGCTCGGTCCGTGGCCCTGGGCGCTCATACAATGGGGGAATATTTACAGGGGATTGTAGTAATAGTTGTTCGTGACGCCACCTGTGGTTTCTGATCAGATAGACCAGCGCTGCAGGGTTAATCTTCTGAGGGGATGTTATTAGGCAGCTAGATGTTAAGTCCCCCACAGGTGGGACTGTTTCCTCAAAGTCTATGGTGATGCAGGGTGCGGATAAGAAGTCAGTCACACACAATGCAGTCTCTTTCCATACCTTTACTGATGTTGTTGGCAGGTATGTCCCGGGAAGCTGGTCAGGTTGGAGAATGCACATTCAGGGAATTGCTGAGCAGGTTTAAGGCCTCCTTTACCTTTGAATATCTGTGAGTCCTAACTTGCATGAAGTCAAGTTTAACTCTTACTATAGCAGCTACGCCCGGCTGACATTGTGGTAGAGCCTTCTCTGTCTCTGATAATCAGATGTTGGAAAGAACTAAGCCGTTGTGGCTGATCAGACCGACTCCGTCCCGTTTCTCCCTGACTCCAGTTACGTATCAACACTTAGGGCTACCTTCTGTGACTTGAAGTCCAGCAAGGCCTCCGGATTTTCTATCACTAGCCGTGAAGTACCAGCAATGCTTCGGACCCGGTGTCCGGTCAATTTAGTGAAAGTGATCTGTCACCTAAGTCACTTGTCCTTCTTTCACCACTCGCCTGTCGCCCTGCTCTTACCCTTATCATAAGCACGGGTAGCAGTAGGTGTAATAGTCAGTTGTTCTTCCAAGCTCACTGACCTGCTCTCAGTTGGCTCGATGTTATAACTGCTGTAGTCCCCTTCCTTCTTTCCTTTCTAAACTCTGTCCAGAGCAGCTCACAGGACGTTCCGTCAGACTGTATACACGCTGTAGCTCCGAGAGTCACTTTCCACGTTCTTAGGGAACACAGGCAGCTTGTTCTGAGATAACGGCTTCAGAGGTAACTCTGACTAGGCTAGAGTGATTTCCTCCACTCGTACTAGCCTCCACTTCAATTCAAGATGAACTACCTGAGCTCTGTCAGGAATCAGTCTTCTCTCCTCTCTCTCCAAGACTGAACTGGCTGTCTTGACTTGACTGATTTGTACTCCTCTGCTACTAATCCCACTGACCTTAAGTAGTCTAAGGTTCCCTCTAGTGGTAATGTTGGGAAATATGTGAGATGTGAATGAATATCAGGTTTTTACAATTACCTTCCTGTGCACTCTCCAGGAAACATGGGTACCAAGCGCAGCTGGGCCACACACAATGATGACTGCACGTGTTTCTTTAGAGATAACCATGGTTAACAGAAGAGAAACAATGATGCCAAGCACCAGCCTCCTTTTAAAGTGTCCAGTGGTGTCATTCTTACTTAATCATGACAGATTGATCTCCAGCCATGTCCTCATCAACACCCACACCTGTGTTAATGGAGCAATCACTGAAAAGAGGTTAGCTGGTCCTTTTAAGGCAGGGCTGCAATGATGTTGAAATGTGTTTTGGGGGATAAAGTTCATTTTCTAGCCAAATATTGACTTTGCAAGTAATTGCTGTTAAGCTGATCACTCTTTATAACATTCTGGAGTATATGCAAATTGCCATTAGAAAAAGTGAAGCAGTAGACTTTGTAAAAATTAATATTTGTGTCATTCTCAAAACTTTTGTCCATGACTGTACAATACAGTTCTTACAGATCAGATGGTAACAGATGATGGCAAATATTTCAGCTTATATTTTTATTTTCCTATTAGGGTGTAGTCAAATTAAATGGATTTTCTACAGAACATCAGAAAATTCATGTATAGAATCAGGCTTGACTGGTGGTAAGCACATGGATTTGTACAAGCCCTATCCAGATAAGTGGGAAAGTTGAATACATTTCTGCAGCAAATCTGCCATTTGTAAGTTTGCCTTTAATATCCTCATTACATGGCACATAGAATTGGGCCACGAACCATCGTAGCAAACAAATGGCGGCTCCTGGTGCTCAGTTATAGTGTTGATTATGCATCTTTATTGGTTTGCAGAAAGAGAAAGTTCTCATTTCAGTGATTTAAATGTTTGACCAATTTATTGAGGTCATTGCGTAGGTTAAAGCCACTGACCATCACTGTTGGCATCCTCGCACCCTCTGAGGACTCAAGTACACTTTTGCGGCAAATTATGTATTGGTCCATGGAATCCTAAAAAAATGGATGAAACAAGTATAGTCTAGATGCAGATGACCGAGAGAAGTGGGTCAATTATGCAAATCACAATATGATCAAACTTTGATTAAAGTTTAATCACAAACTAACAAAGTTGTATTCTATAGCACTATAGTATGAAAATGTGAAATATATGAAATCTGAATTGCATTACTGCTCTACAAAATAGGAAAAAACAAGAATACTTAGTGCATAAATTGGCAAATTCATGTATATCCACCAGTCTCGATAAGTCGATTCTCTTTGCTGGGAAGCTGCCTAATGTGAATGCTCTCTTGGGCTGATAGCCTACATTTATATGGGAAAGTAGGATCCTGCTGTGATTAACCCCTTAACGACCAAGCCATTTTGTAGGTTAAAGACCAGGCCAATTTTTACAATTCTGACCACTGTCACTTTATGTGCTTATAACTCTGGAACGCTTCTACGGATCTTGGCGATTCTGAGACTGTTTTTTCATGACATACTGTACTTCATGATAGTGGTAAAATTTCTTCAATATAACTTGCGTTTATTTATGAAAAAAACGGAAATATGGCAAAAATTTTGAAAATTTTGCAATTTTCAAACTTTTAATTTTATGCCATTAAATCAGAGAGATATGTCACAAAAATTAGTTAGTAAATAACATTTCCCACGTGTCTACTTTACATCAGCACAATTTTGGAACAAAATTTTTTTTGTTAGGAAGTTATAAGTGTTAAAAGTTGACCAGCAATTTCTCATTTTTCCAACAAAATTTACAAAACCATTTTTTTTAGGGGCCACCTCACATTTGAAGTGAATTTGAGGGGTCAATATGACAGAAAATACCCAAAAGTGACACCATTCTAAAAACTGCACCCCTCAAGGTGTTCAAAGCCACATTCAAGAAGTTTATTAACCCTTTAGGTACTTCACAAGAATTGAAGCAATGTGGAAGGAAAAAATGAACATTTAACTTTTTTTCCCAAAATTTTTCTTTAGACACAATTTTTTTAAATTTTGGCAAGGGTATCAGTAGAAAATGAACCACAATATTTGTTGTACAATTTCTCTTGAGTACACCGATACCCCATGTGTGGGGGTAAACCACTATTTGGGCGCATGGCAGAGCTCGGAAGGGAAGCAGCGCCATTTGACTTTTTTGGCTGGAATTGAGATTGGACGCCATGTCGCATTTGGAGAGTCCCTGTGTGCCTAAACAGTGGAAACCCCCCACAAGTGACCCCATTTTGGAAACTAGACCCCCCAAGGAACTTATCTAAATGTGTTGTGAGAGCTTTTAACCCCCAAGGGCTTCACAGAAGGTTATAACGTAGAGCTGTAAAATTAAAAAATCATATTTTTTCCACAAAAATGATCTTTTCATCCCAATTTTTATTTTCCAAAGGATAAAAGGACCCCAAAAGTTATTGTGCAATTAGTCCTGAGTACGCTGATACCCCATATGTGGGGGTAAACCACTATTTGGGCGCATGGCAGAGCTCGGAAGGGAAGCAGCGCCATTTGACTTTTTTGGCTGGAATTAAGATTGGACGCCATGTCGTATTTGGAGAGCCCCTGTGTGCCTAAACAGTGGAAACCCCCACAAGTGACCCCATTTTGGAAACTAGACCCCCCCAAGGAACTTATCTAGATGTGTGGTGAGAGCTTTGAACCCCCAAGGGCTTCACAGAAGGTTATAACGTAGAGCTGTAAAATTAAAAAATCATATCTTTTCCACAAAAATTATCTTTCCACCCCCAATTTTTATTTTCCAAAGGGTAACAGGACCCCAAAAGTTATTGTGCAATTTGTCCTGAGTACGCTGATACCCCATATGTGGGGGTAAACCACTATTTGGGCGCATGGCAGAGCTTGGAAGGGAAGCAGCGCCATTTGACTTTTTTGGCTGGAATTGAGATTGGACGCCATGTCGCATTTGGAGAGTCCCTGTGTGCCTAAACAGTGGAAACCCCCACAAGTGACCCCATTTTGGAAACTAGACCCCCCAAGGAACTTATCTAGATGTGTGGTGAGAGCTTTGAACCCCCAAGGGCTTCACAGAAGGTTATAACGTAGAGCTGTAAAATTAAAAAATCATATCTTTTCCACAAAAATGATCTTTCCACCCCCAATTGTTATTTTCCAAAGGGTAACAGGACTCCAAAAGTTATTGTGCAATTTGTCCTGAGTACGCTGATACCCCATATGTGGGGGTAAACCACTATTTTGACGCATGGCAGAGCTCGAAAGGGAAGGAGCGCCTTTTTCAAATGCAGACTTTGATGGAATGGTCTGCGGGTGTCATGTCACGTTTGGAGAGCCCCTGATGTGCCTAAACAGTAGAAACCCCCCACAAGTGACTCCATTTTGGAAACTAGACCCCCCAAGGAACTTATCTAGATGTGTGGTGAGCACTTTGAACCCCCAAGTGCTTCACAGAAGTTTATAACGTAGAGCCGTGAAAATAAAAAAATCATATTTTTTTCCACAAAAATAATCTTTTTGCCCCCAAATTTTTATTTTTATAAGGGTAACAGGAGAGATAGGACCCCAAAAGCTATTGTGCAATTTGTCCTGAGTACGCTGATATCCCATATGTGGGGGGAAACCACTATTTTGACGCATGGCAGAGCTCGGAAGGGAAGGAGCACCGTTTTTAAATGCAGACTTTGATGGAATGGTCTGCGGGTGTCATGTCGCGCTTGGAGAGCCCCTGATGTGCCTAAACAGTAGAAACCCCCCACAAATGACCACATTTTGCAAACTAGACCCCCCAAGGAACTTATCTAGATGTGTGGTCAGCACTTTGAACCCCCAAGGGCTTCACAGAAGTTTATAACGTAGAGCCGTGAAAATAAAAAAATCATATTTTTTTTCCACAAAAATGACCTTTTTGCCCCCAAATTTTTATTTTTATAAGGGTAACAGGAGAAATAGGGCCCTAAAAGTTGATGTGCATTTTGTCCTGAGTACACTGATATCCCATATGTGGGGGGGAACCACTGTGATCGCCTTACTGCGATCTTTGGGAGGCACAATGAACAAATCCACAAAAGGTGAAGAATTGTTTTTCTTTTTTACGCCGTTCCTCGTGCGGTATTAGTGATTAGGCGACTTTATTCCTCGGATCGGTGCGATTACAGCGATACCAGATTTACACCCTTTTTTCATGTTTAGCTTCTGTCACACACTAAAAGATGCTTTTTTTTGAATAATTTTTTGTAAGAAATGTTTGCATCGCCCTATTTTGAGAGCTATAATTTTTCCATATTTCGGCCGACAGAGTTATCTGTGGGCTTATTTTTTGCGGGACGAGCTTTCGTTTTTATTGGTACCATAATCGGGCACATAACGTTTTTTGATCCTTCCTATTCCGATTTTTGTGGAAGCAGAATGAACAAAAACCAGCAATTCAGGAATTGTTTTTTTTTTTTTTTCCTCCGTTCCGCGTGTGGTAAAATTGATAAAGCAGCTTTATTCTTCGGGTCACTACGATTACAGCGATACCTCATTTATATATTTTTTTATGTTTTGGCGTTTTTTACCAATAAAAAATTTTATAGAAAAAATAATTATTTTTGCATCAGTTTATTCCGCGAGCTATAACTTTCTTATTTTTTCGCTGATGATGCTGTATGGCGGCTTGTTTTTTGCGGGACAAGATGACGTTTTCAGCGGTACCATGATTATTTATATCTGACTTTTGATCGCGTGTTATTGCACTTTTTCCAAGCGGTATGATGATTACTACTTTTTTGTGTTTTTTTTTACGGCTTTCACTGAAGGGGTTAGCTAGGGTTACGCTTTTATTGATAGGATTTTTACGGACGTGGCGATACCAAACATGTGTATTTTTTTTGTTTTTTATTTTTTTTATTACATAAAAATGTGTATTTTTTAGGGGATTTTTTAAAATTATTTTTTAATATTTTTTTTTACAATTTTTTTAAAAAAATGATTTTTTTAACTTGTCCCTTTATCGGACTTTCACTTTTTTTTACTTTTTATTGCAGTTACAATGCATTGCAATGCTCTGGCATTGCAATGCATTGTACCTATGGTGAAAGCTGCTGTGAGCATGATCACAGCAGCTTTCCGTAACTAGATGACCCGGAGGTTGTCATGACAACCCCCGGTCATCAAGGCAGAGATCGGGCGCCGATCTGAGGCAGAGGGAGCTCCCGACCCTCTGCCTCCCCCCTGAGCGCTTCGATCGCAGCAGTCAGGGGGTTAACAGCCAGGGGCGGTGGGGGCGCCGCTCCTGGCTGTCAGTGCAGGAAGCTCGGCCACTGCAGCGCCGGCTCCTGCACTGATCGCGCTGGAGATGCTGAAATTTCAGCATCTCTTGCGCGATCGCTGCTGTGTTTGGTCAGTCAGATTGACTGACCAATCACAGCGCTGTGGGTGCGGGGACCGACGGCAAAGGTCCCCGCACCGCTTGCTGTGCCTGTCAGCTGTCATAGACAGCTGTCGGCATTGATCTACCACTGCATGTTTACACGCAGTGGTAGTTCAAAGGGATGACGTGCACAGTCCGTCCTGGTGCCGGAACTGACACCTTGCCATGACGGACTGTGCACGTCAATGGACATTAAGGGTGAGTTTCCACGATCAGTAAACGCTGCGTGTTTGGCGCTGTGCGCTGTCGCAGCGCCAAACACGCAGCGTCCAGATGTTACAGCATAGTGGAGGGGATTTCAAGAAATCCCGTCTCCACTATGCGTAACAACACGCAGGTGGCAGACCTGCGTAAACGGACATGCGGCGCGTCTTTTCAGACCGCAGCATGTCCTCGCGTGTTGCGGCGACGATGCGTCGCCGCAACAGAATTTAACACAGGGCTATGTAGCCCTGCGTTCTTTCCGGAGGTGTTCCGGAGGTGTCCTGAACACCTCCGGAAAGAGCGCGCGTCAGAAAGGGGGCGGGGCTTAGACGGAGCGGAATTTCCGCTCCGTCCAAAGCGCTGTGGTTCCGGACCGTGGAACCACAGCCTAAGGGGTTAAAAACACCAGAGGCTGAGGGGTGGAGTGCTCAGTTAGAGAGCCAATGTATACAAATATCAAAAGACTGACCGTCACTTCCAAACAGAAAACAGGTGTGTACAGGTGCTTACTAAGGGTATGTTTCCACGGTCAGGAAACAGTCCGGATTTGCTGCGTGTTTGACGCTGTGCGTTGGCGCAGCGTCAAACCGCAGGGTCCAGATGTTACAGCATAGTGGAGGGGATTTCAAGAAATCCCGTCTCCACTATGCTGTAAAACACGCAGGTGGAAGACCTGCGTTTACAGACATGCGGCGCGTCTTTTCAGACCGCAGCATGTCCTATTCCCTTGCGGCGAAGCTGCGTCACCGCAAGGGAAATAACACAGGGCTATGTAGCTCTGCGGCGATTCCGGATGTGTTCCATGAACACATCCGGAATGACCGCGCGTTCAGAAGGGGTTGGGGCTTTGGGCGGAGCGGACTTTCCGCTCTGTCCAAAGCGCTGTGTTTCCGGACCATGGAAACACAGCCTAAGAGTAGCCATGTCCATATATAATCAATAAATAAAGTAGCACTCTATAGCGCTATAGTATGAAAATATGAAATCTAAATTGCATCACTGCCCTAGAAAATAGGAAAAAGTTAGAATACTTAGCGCATAAATTGGCCAATTCATGTATGCCAAGCAATCGCGATAAGGTGATCCTCTTTGCTGGGAACCTATCCTAATGTGAATCCTCTCCTGGGCTGATAGCCTACATTTATATGGGTAGGTGGGATCCTGCTGTAATTAAAACCGCCAGAGGCTGAGGGGTGGAGTTCTCAGTCAAAGAGCCTGTGTATGCAAATAATAAAAGACTTACCATCGCTTCCAAACAGAAAACTGTTTTCTATTTGGAAATGATGGTCAGGCTTTTGTTATTTAAAGTTTAATCACAGTTTCAGCATAGAGTGATCCTATTCTCTGAGTAAAAATTTTCTTCACCTTCTCCGTTCTGTCAGAAATCAGACAGCACTCACATGTCATCCGAGTGCAGTCTGATGTTTTCCATGAACTCATTGACTTGCATGGCCAAGTGTGATCCACATATCAGGCATGCATGTTCCGAAGAAAAAATCTGACATTTGCGCAGACCCATAAAATAATATTGGTCCAAGTGCAATCCAATATTTTGTCGGGTTGCACTCGGATCGAAAATACGGCCAACTGCATGAGCCATTACAAATAGTCATAAAGAAGTTGTCTCCAAAGGACAACTATTACTTATTTGCAGTCAGGACATTGGAGACTCTGCCACCGGAAACCCCTCATCCCCCCTCAATAATTTGTCAGGGGATCTGCTGTACTCTTTATTGTAGTCTAAGTGATCAACAGTGCTATTTGCAATCTTGTTTCTTTTGTTATTTTACTTTTCTTTTAAGAAATAACAAAAAAAAGTTTTAAAAATGTTTTTAATAAATAAATAAGGGAAACAGACAACATCATTTAAAAATTAATGTTTGAAAAGTAAATATTATAAGACACTAGGTCAGGATTGCAAACATCAAATCATACAGGCATTGCATAGAAAAAGGTGACATGAGCAGTATACAAATTTTGGATATTTTCTAATTTAAGGAATCAGTAAAATAGTATTAAAAATGTCAGGGGCATTTTTATAATCTATCAGGAAGTCTAACATGAGGAATCCTAACGCTGCATCATGTACTCACTGTAGTTAGCAGCTGAGATAACAGAGATCCCAATATGATAAAGTGAGCTTTGTCATCTCGGTTGCTGCCTATGCAGAGCGCAACAGACAATGACAAACTCATAAGGACTGCTGTGCTCTGCATAGGCAGCTACTGCTATAACAAAGGCTGCACTGGGCTCGCCTGCAGTTCCCTGTGTCATTTTGTGAGAGAAGAGACAGAAATCTGCTGGGGGAACTATCTTAAAGTTAAAAAAGTGTCACCTGCAAAAAATAAATAATAAAAACAAAAAATAATAATAATTTCCTCTTAAAAGCTTTAATTTTTCACTTCATTTTTCTAACACTAACTAGGGTTAGGGATTGGATTAGAGTTAGAACTAGAGTTAGAAAATGGACAAGCGTTAAGAGTAAGGCTGGCGTCACACTTGCGAGTGTGATGCGAGTAAGTCGCACGTCTTTCTCGCATCAACACCCGGCACGGCCGCCCGCTCTCAGACCCTAGTGTGTGGCTGCATGTATTTCTATGCAGCCGCACACTCGGGTCTGAGAGCGGGCGGCCGTGTCGGGTGTTGATGCGAGAAAGTCGTGCGACTAACTCGCATCACACTTGCAAGTGTGACGCCGGCCTAAGACTAGGGTTAGTGTTACTACTAGGGTAAAGTCCAAGAGTGCTTCTTATGCACCACTAGTGA
This sequence comes from Oophaga sylvatica, assembly GCA_033576555.1. NCBI lineage: Eukaryota > Metazoa > Chordata > Amphibia > Anura > Dendrobatidae > Oophaga > Oophaga sylvatica. Next base: position 133,277,719 of record JARQOD010000003.1, read on the forward strand.
CCCCGTGCTGAATGGTTAGACCCCCACAAGATCCAAAGCCATAGAAAATCCAAGATTCCGAGGCACCAGAGAAAATGGGAATAAAACATTACCTTTATTCAATTATTCCATCCTTAAAAATCACATGGTGAAACACAATGGAATAAAGATTATGTATTATCCCCATTTTCTCTGGTGCCTCAGAATCTTGGATGTACAGTACTACTAGGGTAAAGGTTAGGACTAGCATAAGAATTAGGTTTAAGACTAGAGTAATAAAGAAGTTACATAAAAAAGTGAAAAAATCTAACAATGTATAACTTTATTTTAAACTGTTATGTCTAACTGTCCTAGAGTTAGAGTGTGCAGAATACTTGCCTTGCCCTAGGTGCTGACAACCTTTGCTACACCATTGCATATGCACACTTGATATCAAGTCCCATCCACTTTCTCTTCCTCTGTGATGTAGAGCCGAGGATTTGTCTCCAGTGTGATGAACTGTAAAGTTAGCGCTCCTATGTGGTGTAATGTAGAAGATCTGTCAGTTCTTTTGTATAAAAGGTTTGTCAGCTCTTCTGTGGTGTTTTGTGTTGTGTAGTATAGATAATTCCTCAGCTTTCCAGTGTGGTGGAGTATAGAGTATCTATCTGCTTTCCTGTATAGGAGAGGATAGAGGATCAATCAGCTCTCTTGGTGTAATATACAGATTATGTCATTTCTTATGTGTAGCATAATATATAGGATCTGTCAGCTCTCCTGTGTGGTATAATAATAGAGGATCTGTACTGTGTAGTGCAGTATATAGTGGATCTGTCAGCTCTCCTGTGTGGTGTAGTATATAGAGGATCTGTCAGCTCTCCTGTGTGGTGTAGTATATAGAGGATCTGTCAGCTCTCCTGTGTGGTGTAGTATATAGAGGATCTGTCGGCTCTCCTGTGTGGTGTAGTATATAGAGGATCTGTCAGCTCTCCTGTGTGGTGTAGTGTATAGAGGATCTGTCAGCTCTCCTGTATGGTGTAGTATATAGAGGATCTGTCAGCTCTCCTGTGTGGTGTAGTATATAGAGGATCTGTCAGCTCTCCTGTGTGGTGTAGTATATAGAGGATCTGTCAGCTCTCCTGTGTGGTGTAGTATATAGAGGATCTGTCGGCTCTCCTGTGTGGTGTAGTATGTAGAGGATCTGTCAGCTCTCCTGTGTGGTGTAGTGTATAGAGGATCTGTCAGCTCTCCTGTGTGGTGTAGTATATAGAGGATCTGTCAGCTCTCCTGTGTGGTGTAGTATATAGTGGATCTGTCAGCTCTCCTGTGTGGTGTAGTATATAGAGGATCTGTCAGCTCTCCTGTGTGGTGTAGCATATAGAGGATCTGTCAGCTCTCCTGTGTGGTGTAGTATATAGAAGATCTGTCAGCTCTCCTGTGTGGTGTAGTATATAGAGGATCTGTCGGCTCTCCTGTGTGGTGTAGTATATAGAGGATCTGTCGGCTCTCCTGTGTAGTGCAGTATATAGTGGATCTGTCAGCTCTCCTGTGTGGTGTAGTGTATAGAGGATCTGTCAGCTCTCCTGTGTGGTGTAGTATACAGAGGATCTATCAGATCTATCAGCTCTCCTGTGTGGTGTAGTATATAGAGGATCTGTCAGCTCTCCTGTGTGATGTAGTATATAGAGAATCTGTCAGCTCTCCTGTGTGGTGTAGTATATAGAGGATCTGTCAGCTCTCCTGTGTGGTGTAGTGTATAGAGGATCTGTCAGCTCTCCTGTGTGATGTAGTATATAGAGGATCTGTTAGCTCTCCTGTGTAGTGCAGTATATAGATGATCTGTCAGATCTATCAGCTCTCCTGTGTGGTGTAGTATATAGAGGATCTGTCAGCTCTCCTGTGTGATGTAGTATATAGAGAATCTGTCAGCTCTCCTGTGTGGTGTAGTATATAGAGGATCTGTCAGATCTCCTGTGTGGTGTAGTGTATAGAGGATCTGTCAGCTCTCCTGTGTGATGTAGTATATAGAGGATCTGTTAGCTCTCCTGTGTAGTGCAGTATATAGAGGATCTGTCAGCTCTCCTGTGTGGTGTAGTATATAGCGGATCTGTCAGCTCTCCTGTGTGGTGTAGCATATAGAGGATCTGTCAGCTCTCCTGTGTGGTGTAGTGTATAGAGGATCTGTCAGCTCTCCTGTGTGGTGTAGTATATAGAGGATCTGTCAGCTCTCCTGTGTGATGTAGTGTATAGAGGATCTATCAGCTCTCCTGTGTGGTGTAGTATATAGAGGATCTGTCAGCTCTCCTGTGTGATGTAGTATATAGAGGATCTGTCAGCTCTCCTGTGTGGTGTAGTATATAGAGGATCTGTCAGCTCTCCTGTGTGGTGTAGTGTATAGAGGATCTGTCAGCTCTCCTGTGTGGTGTAGTATATAGAGGATCTGTTAGCTCTCCTGTGTAGTGCAGTATATAGAGGATCTGTGTAGCCCAGCTACGCAGGCACACATAAAAATCCAGGAGAATGCACAGGAAGGTAACCACAAAAGCTTGTTATCATTCACTGCCACTCACACTTTCAGACACACCCACCAGGGGTATAGGAGGTGGTGACAGTAGCAGAGTCAGTCAGTTTCCTGTCTCAGGACAGTTGAGATCGTCAGTCTGTTTCCTGTCTGAGAAGAGCTCAGATCAGATAGTTTCCTGTCTTCAGACAGTGCAGTTCAGTGCCAGTTCAGTCTGGACTAGAGAGAGGACTGAATCCTCGCAGAGCTAGCGTAGCTCACCTGACAAAGAAGTGGAGGCTAGTACGGGTGAAGTGCATCATCCTAGCCTAGTCAGAGCTACCCTTAATCAGTACCTCAGTAGAAGCTGAAACAAGGAGGAAACTGAGAGCTGCTCAGCGAGCTCGGAAGAAAGCTGACTATTTCCATCGAAAGCTACCAGTGCTTATGCAAAGAGCAAAAGCAGGGCGAAGGGCGCAGTGGAGAAGACATAGAGAAGTGCTTCAGGTATTGGATTGCCTGCACTAAATTGCCGGACACCGGGGTCCGAAGCGTTGCTAGAGTTTCAAGCATAGTAACAAGATACTCGGAGGCTATCTGGACTACAGGTCGCAGAGAGCAGCCCAAGTGCTGATACGTAATCGGAGACAGGGAAAACAGGAGTCTAGCCTGATCAGCAAATATAGACTTAGTTTTCACCACTTAGAAGTTTCCACCACAAAGTCGGCCGGGCTTGTCAGCTATTGAGAAAGCTGGAGATTGTAGAGTTAACTTCGCTTCACGCAAGTTTGGACTCTGAGATATACGAAGTAAAGGAGGCCTCTAACCTGCTCAGTGGTTACCCGAATGTGCATTCTCCACCCTGACCAGCTCCCCGGGATCTGCTTGAACCATCTACCAGTAAAAGGTATGAAAAGAAGCTGCATTGTGTGTGACTGAATTCTTACTACACCCTGCATCATCTTCACCATAGACTTCCAGGGACCCGTCTCACCTGTGGGAGACTTACTACCAAGCTGCCCCATAACATCCCCTGTGAAAGTCCTTATAGCAGCGCTGGTTCAATTAACCAGATACCACAGGTGGCGTCACGAACTACCTATCCTATTAATCCCCTGTAAATATCCCCCATTGCACGACCGCCAGGGCCACGGACCGAGCCACTGCTACCAGTGACAACTCCCATAGACTTCCATGGGCTCGGCTCCGAGTACCCCATAGCCTTGGTACCCACAATTGTGGTGCATGTTGGAACAACTTTGGCGTCACGAACAGGATACGAAAGCTTGCAATTGTGAGTCCTGTGTGCCTATATTGAACTGTTTGGTGAAAAAGACTGTTTGCTGTATTTGGCGCCAAATTCCGCCATTTTAACCGCCATGTTCGCGCCCTCAGGCGCTGGTGAAGAAGGGGGCGTACCTGAAAAAGCGCGCTGTTGCTTGGACACGCCCCCAACCTGCACCCCAATCTGCATCACAATCCGCATAGCAAACTGCATCACAATCCGCATAGCAAACTGCATCGCAATCTGCATCACAATCCGCACAGCAAACTGCATCACAATCTGCATTGCAATCCGCATCGCAAACTGCATCGCAAAATACCGCGGCATCATCAGAGCGCCAGCGAAAAGGTCCTGTCTCCACCGCTGTGCCTGCGACGCTGCAGCCTGTGAAAGAGGTAGGCTCAGATTAACCAAGGGGGCACTAATATGTCGCAGCAACCGGCAGACGGAGCGGCTCCCGCCGGAGGCCCCGATAGCCCACCGCTTGGTGTCGTACCGCAGGATGGGGTGCAGGCCCCTCACCTGGTCCGGTGGTCCCGCTCATGCCGCTAACCCTCCCATACATGCCTGGAGCGAAGTGGCTCCCCCAGTACAGCGGCGAGCCAGACACCCTGCCAGGATTTAAACGGAAGATAAGTAGTATTTTGGATATGTACTCAATGACTGAAAAGCAAAAAGCTGCTGTGGTAATAGGACAGTTAGCTGGTGCGGCTGAGAGAGAAGTAGAGACTTGGCCCATTGCAGATCAGGAGTCGGTACCTGCGATACTCTTAAAGCTACAGGCCATCTTTGAGGACCGCACAGAAACGGATCTCCGGATGGCATTTTATCAGTGCTTCCAGGGACCGGGTGACAGCATTAGGGACTACGCCTGCCGACTACGGGGGGCCCTGCGAGCTCTTAAACAGGCTAACCCCACAAGTCCCATTGATGAGAGCCAAATGTTGAAGGAGCAATTTGTGCGGGGACTGAGGTCTCCAGAGGAAGGCAGGACTGTAAACTGTGGTCCTTGGATCATCCAGATGCCACTTTTGATGCTCTAAAGGACATGGCAATAAAGGGACTGCGACCCCTGGAAAAGCCTGAGGTGGCAAATCAGTATCACCCGGGTGAAGCCACTCTTAAGCCGGCAGTACCCACCTTTTCTCCGCAGGTGGCAGAAGCTAAAACGCAGGTGGCGCCCCCTAGTGAATTGGAATGTCTGCGCTCAGAAGTGCGCCAGCTGACTAAGAACTTAGCCACTGTAATGGATGCCCTGCAACTGCGGAAAGAGGAAGGAGGAAAGATCCTACTAGCCAACTGTCCGGAGGATGTCCCTTGGATGAACCGGAGGAAATGGAGGACGTCGCCTCATCGGAGGAGGACCACGCCACCCTCAGGAGCGACTCCTGAGCAACATCATCCTCGCCGGGAGATCATCTGCTACCGCTGCAACCAAAAAGGTCATATGGCTCAGCAATGTCCTTTAAACGAGCCGATCCTGGGTCAGAGGGCCAACACCCAGGAGTAGACTCATCAGGCCCCTTGGACTGGAACCGCAGGTTCGTGGGTGGACGGCCCTACCTGTCCATGATTCTGGACGGGATTGCAATCCCTGCACTGCTGGACACTGGATCTCAGGTGACCATCATACCTGACGTCCTTTACAATAAATTTTGGTCCATGGACAGTCTCCAGCCCCCGAGCCCTGACTTGACAGTGTACGCCACCAATGGTCTCCCTGTTGAAGTAATTGGAGCCAAAAACGTAAACGTAAAAGTGGGCAGGGTGGAGCTGAAGGATCAGGGACTTTTAGTGGTAAAGACTGTAAATGAGGAGAATGCCTTAAATGTGATACTAGGTACTAACATTATCAGTAACTGTCTGGGAGAAGTTGTGTTTTTGCTCCAACAGCTCGCTGAAGTTGCCAAGCCAAAGCAGAAGGGAGTGATCCAGAGGGAGATCCGGGCCCTGATGTGCCAGCAGCAAGCGAAGCTTACAGATGGTGAAATCGGTAATGTACGGGTCACAGACTCGAACCCCATTGTAATACCCCCAATGAGTGAAATGTTAATATGGTGCAGAGCAGCCATAGGTCTGAGGGGACAGAACTACCAAGCAGTAGTAGAACCCCATAGCTCAGAACACAGACCTACACTCATGATTGCTAGAGGGGTAGTGGAAGTAGTAAATGGGAGAGTACCAGTACGACTTCTCAACTGGGGGGACGATGAAGTAAATTTGCCACGTTATGCTACAGTTGCTAAATTACATGCCGTAGATAACAATTCTATCCTCACAACCGAGTCCTTAGCCTCCCGCCAATCAGCGGAGGATAATGATCCGGCAACCCCGGTAGCGGACTGGTGTCAGCAACTTCATATAGGGACAGACACCACTTCCGTCCACCAGAAACAAGGGGTACTACGGGTGGTACAAGAGTACGCACAAGTATTTAGCAAGCACCCACTTGACTTTGGGACTATTAAGGGAGTACAGCATCATATCCCTACAGGCAGTCATCCTCCCATCAAAGAGCGGTACAGGCCTATACCTCCAGCCCACTATCAGAAAGCTAAGGAAATGCTGCATGACATGAAGAAAGCCGGGGTGATAAGGGGTAGTTGTAGCCCCTGGGCAGCACCTCTGGTTCTAGTGAAGAAAAAGGATGGTAGCATGCGAATGTGTGTAGATTATAGGCAAGTAAATCGTATAACACATAAAGATGCATACCCATTACCACGCATAGAGGAATCCTTAGCTGCTCTGAAAACGGCTAACTACTTTTCTACCCTCGACCTTACTAGTGGGTACTGGCAAGTGGCTGTGGCGGAGGAGGACCGGGAGAAAACTGCTTTCACCACCCCAATGGGACTCTGCGAGTTCGACAGGATGCCGTTTGGTCTCAGCAGTGCCCCAGGAACATTCCAGAGGGTGATGGAGAGCTGTCTGGGACATCTCAACTTCGAAACTGTGCTGCTATACTTGGACGAAGTAATTGTGTACTCTAAGACATATGAAGATCATCTGAAGCACCTGGCGGAGGTATTTGAGTCATTGTCCAAGTTTGGGATGAAACTAAAGCCCTCTAAATGCCACCTGCTCAAACAGAAGGTACAGTACTTGGGACACATTGTCAGTTCTGAAGGAGTAGCGCCGGACCCCGAGAAGGTCACAGCTATTCAGAAATGGCCAGAGCCGAAGAACCTAAAGGAGGTGCGTCAGTTCCTGGGACTAACAGGTTACTACAGGAGGTTTGTAAAAGATTACACTAAGAAAGCGGCGCCTTTGCAGGACCTCCTGGTAGGACAACCTCTTAAGAGCAGAAACCTTCCATTCAATTGGGGAAAAGAACAAGCTGAGGCATTCAAAGAGATGAAAGAGATTCTTACCGGCGATGAAATCTTAGCCTACCCAGATTACAGCCAACCGTTCCTGCTATACACAGATGCCAGTAACGAAGGATTAGGAGCGGTCCTCAGTCAGAAGCAGAACGGCCAAGAAAAAGTCATCGCATATGCCAGCAGAAAACTCAGGCCAACTGAGAGGAATCCGGAAAACTATAGCAGCTTCAAACTGGAGTTCCTGGCGCTGGTCTGGGCCATTACCGAAAGATTTAAACATTACCTTGCCTCCAACAGGTTCACTGCGTTTACAGACAATAACCCCTTGACGCATCTGGAAACCGCCAAGCTGGGAGCCATGGAGCAACGTTGGATGGCTCGGTTGTCAAACTACCAGTTTACCATCAAGTACAGAGCGGGCCGTAAAAATGCCAACGCGGACGCCTTGTCCAGAATGCCGCATGAATCCGACACGGAGGAAGAATCAGATGATCTGGAAGAAATCGAGCTACCTGCGTTCCACCGAAATGGGATGGTCCAAGAGCAACGAGTCTACAGAAAGCGGTGTGGTGAGATGTTGAACCCTTTACCTCATCATAGCTGGAAGGAGACTCAGGACAGCGATCCCGTGGTCAGCCGTATCAAGGAGTTGATAAGACAAGAAGGTTCCTCCTTGGAGAAAGACGCACCCATACCAGCAAAGCTCCTGTGGAATGAAAGAAGCCGGTTGTTCATATACCGAGAGAAGTTGTGCAGGAGATACGTCGACCCAAGGACCCATGAGATGGTTTGGCAGATAGTGGTCCCCAAAGCAGACATCCAAATGGTGTTGGAAGCTTACCACGATCAAGCAGGACACTTTGGCTGGAAAAAGCTGGAGACCCCGTTGAGGTGTCGGTTCTACTGGGTAGGGATGCGCAGCTCCATCGAGAAGTGGTGCCGGAACTGTGGACCCTGTGGACTCAGACGAAAAGACTACAGTAGCCAGAAGGCACCCTTGCAGCCTATCCGGACGACTCGTCCCTTGGAGATCGTGGCATTGGATCACGTCAAGTTGTCCCCAAGCAGGTCAGGATACACATATGCCCTGACCATGGTGGATCACTATTCCAGGTTTCTGGTGGTCGCCCCTGTCAAAGATATGACAGCAGAGACAGCAGCAAGAACCTTCCAAGCAAGTTTCTGCAGACCACACGGATATCCAGAGCAGGTACTGACTGATCGAGGTCCAGCCTTTGAAGCTGAACTGTTTCAGGAATTCTGTCAATTGTATGGATGTAAGAAGATCAGAACGACACCATACCACCCTCAGACCAACGGCCTTTGTGAAAAAATGAATCATATTGTCATGGATTTACTGAAAACTGTACCCCTGGAAGAAAGGAATCGGTGGCCAGACTTGTTACCCGACCTGGTTGACTTGTACAACCACATCCCAGTAAGTTCCATCAACTGCACTCCAGCTTACCTTATGAGAGCAAGACCTGGAAGATTGCCAATGGATTTGGAGCTGGGAGTGGTAGAACCAGAGGCTGATGACAGTGCTGAAGATTGGGACACAACTCGGCAGGAACAGTACAAGAGAGTACAAGCCTGCGTAGAAGACAGTCTCAACAAAGTAAGAGAAAAGCAAGAGATGAACTATAATAAAAATGCTCCCGCTAAGCCTTTAATGCCTGGAGAAATGGTGCTCAAAAGGAAAAGAAGACTGCACAAGTTGGATGATCAGTGGGAACAAGAGCCATACGTCGTGCAAAATTCCAATTTTGATAACAGAAAGGTCTGTGCCATTAGTAAGGATGGAGGTAAAACGACGGCAACGGTGTCCAGAGATCATTTAAAGTTGTGTCCTTGCCCATTAAAGCTCCGTGAAGAAAACCCTGTTGTTCATCAAGAAGATAGTGCTGAAGCGGTCATACACACGATTTGGGAGATTTACCTGCGGATTGGCCCAGATTGGGAGACGCTGTAATTATTCCTGTGCTGCAGTTTTATCAACCGCAAGAGGAGTCTCTACAACCAGTCATACCAATTGTGCCAGTTGAGCCAGTTCCAGAAGAACCTATTCCGGCAGACCCTCAACCATTAGAACCCCAAGAAGCGGACCCGCAAGAAGAAGCCCCACAAGAAGTGGAATCCCCTGATGGAGCTGGTGAAGCAGTACCCCGCCTCGTCCAGCCACTAGCACGCTTGCCAGATCCATAGAAAGGTTGAGACGGTATTATAGTTTGCCGTTATGCAGAACAGAAAGGTTAGAGAATACCATACCTGACGCTACCCCACGTAGGTCAGAACGTATCACTAAAGGTAAACTACCTATTCGCTATCAGGAGTAGTCCTAGTAGACTAGTTAGCAAGACCCAGACAGGGTTTATTGCATCTGAAAAATTGTATAAAGTTTGAAAAAGTATTAATGTAATTATTTATATATGTGTCTTTAACCATGCCAACGGACTGAGAGGCTGTGGACTGTGCCAGCCCAAGAACTTGCTTTGTAAATAGTTGCGCTTCGGTGCATTATCTTGGTTTCACATAAAACCATTACTACTATCTACCTCTGAAGAAAAACCCGTATGGTGTGGCCTAGAGTGAGGTCTGCAGTCAGAAGTCCTGCAGCCCACCCAGGACCCACGTGGGAGGTTTTTGGTGCGGGTCCTCCACAAGTATCTTGTATATATGAAAAAGTCTTGATATTTTGATACTTTTGTATTTTCCTATTGTACAAATTGTAACGTTCAAGAAATCCTTACCTCCCGGATGGGAAGAGTTAAAATGTTGTTGTTAATGCAAAACAAAATGTTCTTTTTGTCTTTTACAGCCGGGAGTGCTGTGTTTTACCAAGGGGGGATGTGTAGCCCAGCTACGCAGGCACACATAAAAATCCAGGAGAATGCACAGGAAGGTAACCACAAAAGCTTGTTATCATTCACTGCCACTCACACTTTCAGACACACCCACCAGGGGTATAGGAGGTGGTGACAGTAGCAGAGTCAGTCAGTTTCCTGTCTCAGGACAGTTGAGATCGTCAGTCTGTTTCCTGTCTGAGAAGAGCTCAGATCAGATAGTTTCCTGTCTTCAGACAGTGCAGTTCAGTGCCAGTTCAGTCTGGACTAGGAGAGAGGACTGAATCCTCGCAGAGCTAGCGTAGCTCACCTGACAAAGAAGTGGAGGCTAGTACGGGTGAAGTGCATCATCCTAGCCTAGTCAGAGCTACCCTTAATCAGTACCTCAGTAGAAGCTGAAACAAGGAGGAAACTGAGAGCTGCTCAGCGAGCTCGGAAGAAAGCTGACTATTTCCATCGAAAGCTACCAGTGCTTATGCAAAGAGCAAAAGCAGGGCGAAGGGCGCAGTGGAGAAGACATAGAGAAGTGCTTCAGGTATTGGATTGCCTGCACTAAATTGCCGGACACCGGGTCCGAAGCGTTGCTAGAGTTTCAAGCATAGTAACAAGATACTCGGAGGCTATCTGGACTACAGGTCGCAGAGAGCAGCCCAAGTGCTGATACGTAATCGGAGACAGGGAAAACAGGAGTCTAGCCTGATCAGCAAATATAGACTTAGTTTTCACCACTTAGAAGTTTCCACCACAAAGTCGGCCGGGCTTGTCAGCTATTGAGAAAGCTGGAGATTGTAGAGTTAACTTCGCTTCACGCAAGTTTGGACTCTGAGATATACGAAGTAAAGGAGGCCTCTAACCTGCTCAGTGGTTACCCGAATGTGCATTCTCCACCCTGACCAGCTCCCCGGGATCTGCTTGAACCATCTACCAGTAAAAGGTATGAAAAGAAGCTGCATTGTGTGTGACTGAATTCTTACTACACCCTGCATCATCTTCACCATAGACTTCCAGGGACCCGTCTCACCTGTGGGAGACTTACTACCAAGCTGCCCCATAACATCCCCTGTGAAAGTCCTTATAGCAGCGCTGGTTCAATTAACCAGATACCACAGGTGGCGTCACGAACTACCTATCCTATTAATCCCCTGTAAATATCCCCCATTGCACGACCGCCAGGGCCACGGACCGAGCCACTGCTACCAGTGACAACTCCCATAGACTTCCATGGGCTCGGCTCCGAGTACCCCATAGCCTTGGTACCCACAATTGTGGTGCGTGTCGGAACAACTTTGGCGTCACGAACAGGATACGAAAGCTTGCAATTGTGAGTCCTGTGTGCCTATATTGAACTGTTTGGTGAAAAAGACTGTTTGCTGTATTTGGCGCCAAATTCCGCCACTTTACCGCCATGTTCGCGCCCTCAGGCGCTGGTGAAGAAGGGGGCGTACCTGAAAAAGCGCGCTGTTGCTTTGACACGCCCCCAACCTGCACCCCAAACTGCATCGCAAGCCACATCGCGAACTGCATAGCAATCTGCATCGCAAACCGCATCGCAAACTGCATCGCAATCTGCATCACAATCCGCATAGCAAACTGCATCACAATCTGCATTGCAATCCGCATAGCAAACTGCATCGCAAAATACCGCGGCATCATCAGAGCGCCAGCGAAAAGGTCCTGTCTCCACCGCTGTGCCTGCGACCCTGCAGCCTGTGAAAGAGGTAGGCTCAGATTAACCAAGGGGGCACTAATATGTCGCAGCAACCGGCAGATGGAGCGGCTCCCACCGGAGGCCCCAATAGCCCACCGCTTGGTGTCGTACCGCAGGATGGGGGTGCAGGCCCCTCACCTGGTCCGGTGGTCCTGCTCATGCCGCTAACCCTCCCATACATGCCTGGAGCGAAGTGGCTCCCCCAGTACAGCGGCGAGCCAGACACCCTGCCAGGATTTAAACGGAAGATATGTAGTATTTTGGATATGTACTCAATGACTGAAAAGCAAAAAGCTGCTGTGGTAATAGGACAGTTAGCTGGTGCGGCTGAGAGAGAAGTAGAGACTTGGCCCACTGCAGACCAGGAGTCGGTGCCTGCGATTCTCTTAAAGCTACAGGCTATCTTTGAGGACCGCACAGAAATGGATCTCCGGATGGCATTTTATCAGTGCTTCCAGGGACCGGGTGACAGTATTAGGGACTACGCCTGCCGACTACAGGGGGCCCTGCGAGCTCTTAAACAGGCTAACCCCACAAGTCCCATTGATGAGAGCCAAATGTTGAAGGAGCAATTTGTGCGGGGACTGAGGTCTCCAGAGGAAGGCAGGACTGTAAACTGGTGGTCCTTGGATCATCCAGATGCCACTTTTGATGCTCTAAAGGACATGGCAATAAAGGGACTGCGACCCCTGGAAAAGCCTGAGGTGGCAAATCAGTATCACTCGGGTGAAGCCACTCTTAAGCCGGCAGTACCCACCTTTTCTCCGCAGGTGGCAGAAGCTAAAACGCAGGTGGCGCCCCCTAGTGAATTGGAATGTCTGCGCTCAGAAGTGCGCCAGCTGACTAAGAACTTAGCCACTGTAATGGATGCCCTGCAACTGCGGAAAGAGGAAGGAGGAAAGATCCTACTAGCCGACTGTCCGGAGGATGTCCCTTGGATGAAACGGAGGAAATGGAGGACGTCGCCTCATCGGAGGAGGACCACGCCACCCTCAGGAGCGACTCCTGAGCAACATCATCCTCGCCGGGAGATCATCTGCTACCGCTGCAACCAAAAAGGTCATATGGCTCAGCAATGTCCTTTAAACGAGCCGATCCTGGGTCAGAGGGCCAACACCCAGGAGTAGACTCATCAGGCCCCTTGGACTGGAACCGCAGGTTCGTGGGTGGACGGCCCTACCTGTCCATGATTCTGGACGGGATTGCAATCCCTGCACTGCTGGACACTGGATCTCAGGTGACCATCATACCTGACGTCCTTTACAATAAATTTTGGTCCATGGACAGTCTCCAGCCCCCGAGCCCTGACTTGACAGTGTACGCCACCAATGGTCTCCCTGTTGAAGTAATTGGAGCCAAAAACGTAAACGTAAAAGTGGGCAGGGTGGAGCTGAAGGATCAGGGACTTTTAGTGGTAAAGACTGTAAATGAAGAGAATGCCTTAAATGTGATACTAGGTACTAACATTATCAGTAACTGTCTGGGAGAAGTTGTGTTTTTGCTCCAACAGCTCGCTGAAGTTGCCAAGCCAAAGCAGAAGGGAGTGATCCAGAGGGAGATCCGGGCCCTGATGTGCCAGCAGCAAGCGAAGCTTACAGATGGTGAAATCGGTAATGTACGGGTCACAGACTCGAACCCCATTGTAATACCCCCAATGAGTGAAATGTTAATATGGTGCAGAGCAGCCATAGGTCTGAGGGGACAGAACTACCAAGCAGTAGTAGAACCCCATCGCTCAGAACACAGACCTACACTCATGATTGCTAGAGGGGTAGTGGAAGTAGTAAATGGAGAGTACCAGTACGACTTCTCAACTGGGGAGACGATGAAGTAAATTTGCCACGTTATGCTACAGTTGCTAAATTACATGCCGTAGATAACAATTCTATCCTCACAACCGAGTCCTTAGCCTCCCGCCAATCAGCGGAGGATAATGATCCGGCAACCCCGGTAGCGGACTGGTGTCAGCAACTTCATATAGGGACAGACACCACTTCCGTCCACCAGAAACAAGGGGTACTACGGGTGGTACAAGAGTACGCACAAGTATTTAGCAAGCACCCACTTGACTTTGGGACTATTAAGGGAGTACAGCATCATATCCCTACAGGCAGTCATCCTCCCATCAAAGAGCGGTACAGGCCTATACCTCCAGCCCACTATCAGAAAGCTAAGGAAATGCTGCATGACATGAAGAAAGCCGGGGTGATAAGGGATAGTTGTAGCCCCTGGGCAGCACCTCTGGTTCTAGTGAAGAAAAAGGATGGTAGCATGCGAATGTGTGTAGATTATAGGCAAGTAAATCGTATAACACATAAAGATGCATACCCATTACCACGCATAGAGGAATCCTTAGCTGCTCTGAAAACGGCTAACTACTTTTCTACCCTCGACCTTACTAGTGGGTACTGGCAAGTGGCTGTGGCGGAGGAGGACCGGAGAAAACTGCTTTCACCACCCCAATGGGACTCTGCGAGTTCGACAGGATGCCGTTTGGTCTCAGCAGTGCCCCAGGAACATTCCAGAGGGTGATGGAGAGCTGTCTGGGACATCTCAACTTCGAAACTGTGCTGCTGTACTTGGACGACGTAATTGTGTACTCTAAGACATATGAAGATCATCTGAAGCACCTGGCGGAGGTATTTGAGTCATTGTCCAAGTTTGGGATGAAACTAAAGCCCTCTAAATGCCACCTGCTCAAACAGAAGGTACAGTACTTGGGACACATTGTCAGTTCTGAAGGAGTAGCGCCGGACCCCGAGAAGGTCACAGCTATTCAGAAATGGCCAGAGCCGAAGAACCTAAAGGAGGTGCGTCAGTTCCTGGGACTAACAGGTTACTACAGGAGGTTTGTAAAAGATTACACTAAGAAAGCGGCGCCTTTGCAGGACCTCCTGGTAGGACAACCTCTTAAGAGCAGAAACCTTCCATTCAATTGGGGAAAAGAACAAGCTGAGGCATTCAAAGAGATGAAAGAGATCCTTACCGGCGATGAAATCTTAGCCTACCCAGATTACAGCCAACCGTTCCTGCTATACACAGATGCCAGTAACGAAGGATTAGGAGCGGTCCTCAGTCAGAAGCAGAACGGCCAAGAAAAAGTCATCGCATATGCCAGCAGAAAACTCAGGCCAACTGAGAGGAATCCGGAAAACTATAGCAGCTTCAAACTGGAGTTCCTGGCGCTGGTCTGGGCCATTACCGAAAGATTTAAACATTACCTTGCCTCCAACAGGTTCACTGCGTTTACAGACAATAACCCCTTGACGCATCTGGAAACAGCCAAGCTGGGAGCCATGGAGCAACGTTGGATGGCTCGGTTGTCAAACTACCAGTTTACCATCAAGTACAGAGCGGGCCGTAAAAATGCCAACGCGGACGCCTTGTCCAGAATGCCGCATGAATCCGACACGGAGGAAGAATCAGATGATCTGGAAGAAATCGAGCTACCTGCGTTCCACCGAAATGGGATGGTCCAAGAGCAACGAGTCTACAGAAAGCGGTGTGGTGAGATGTTGAACCCTTTACCTCATCATAGCTGGAAGGAGACTCAGGACAGCGATCCCGTGGTCAGCCGTATCAAGGAGTTGATAAGACAAGAAGGTTCCTCCTTGGAGAAAGACGCACCCATACCAGCAAAGCTCCTGTGGAATGAAAGAAGCCGGTTGTTCATATACCGAGAGAAGTTGTGCAGGAGATACGTCAACCCAAGGACCCATGAGATGGTTTGGCAGATAGTGGTCCCCAAAGCAGACATCCAAATGGTGTTGGAAGCTTACCACGATCAAGCAGGACACTTTGGCTGGAAAAAGCTGGAGACCCTGTTGAGGTGTCGGTTCTACTGGGTAGGGATGCGCAGCTCCATCGAGAAGTGGTGCCGGAACTGTGGACCCTGTGGACTCAGACGAAAAGACTACAGTAGCCAGAAGGCACCCTTGCAGCCTATCCGGACGACTCGTCCCTTGGAGATCGTGGCATTGGATCACGTCAAGTTGTCCCCAAGCAGGTCAGGATACACATATGCCCTGACCATGGTGGATCACTATTCCAGGTTTCTGGTGGTCGCCCCTGTCAAAGATATGACAGCAGAGACAGCAGCAAGAACCTTCCAAGCAAGTTTCTGCAGACCACACGGATATCCAGAGCAGGTACTGACTGATCGAGGTCCAGCCTTTGAAGCTGAACTGTTTCAGGAATTCTGTCAATTGTATGGATGTAAGAAGATCAGAACGACACCATACCACCCTCAGACCAACGGCCTTTGTGAAAAAATGAATCATATTGTCATGGATTTACTGAAAACTGTACCCCTGGAAGAAAGGAATCAGTGGCCAGACTTGTTACCCGACCTGGTTGACTTGTACAACCACATCCCAGTAAGTTCCACCAACTGCACTCCAGCTTACCTTATGAGAGCAAGACCTGGAAGATTGCCAATGGATTTGGAGCTGGGAGTGGTAGAACCAGAGGCTGATGACAGTGCTGAAGATTGGGACACAACTCGGCAGGAACAGTACAAGAGAGTACAAGCCTGCGTAGAAGACAGTCTCAACAAAGTAAGAGAAAAGCAAGAGATGAACTATAATAAAAATGCTCCCGCTAAGCCTTTAATGCCTGGAGAAATGGTGCTCAAAAGGAAAAGAAGACTGCACAAGTTGGATGATCAGTGGGAACAAGAGCCATACGTCGTGCAAAATTCCAATTTTGATAACAGAAAGGTCTGTGCCATTAGTAAGGATGGAGGTAAAACGACGGCAACGGTGTCCAGAGATCATTTAAAGTTGTGTCCTTGCCCATTAAAGCTCCGTGAAGAAAACCCTGTTGTTCATCAAGAAGATAGTGCTGAAGCGGTCATACACACGGATTTGGGAGATTTACCTGCGGATTGGCCCAGATTGGGAGACGCTGTAATTATTCCTGTGCTGCAGTTTTATCAACCGCAAGAGGAGTCTCTACAACCAGTCATACCAATTGTGCCAGTTGAGCCAGTTCCAGAAGAACCTATTCCGGCAGACCCTCAACCATTAGAACCCCAAGAAGCGGACCCGCAAGAAGAAGCCCCACAAGAAGTGGAATCCCCTGATGGAGCTGGTGAAGCAGTACCGCCTCGTCCAGCCACTAGCACGCTTGCCAGATCCATAGAAAGGTTGAGACGGTATTATAGTTTGCCGTTACGCAGAACAGAAAGGTTAGAGAATACCATACCTGACGCTACCCCACGTAGGTCAGAACGTATCACTAAAGATAAACTACCTATTCGCTATCAGGAGTAGTCCTAGTAGACTAGTTAGCAAGACCCAGACAGGGTTTATTGCATCTGAAAAATTGTATAAAGTTTGAAAAAGTATTAATGTAATTATTTATATATGTGTCTTTAACCATGCCAACGGACTGAGAGGCTGTGGACTGTGCCAGCCCAAGAACTTGCTTTGTAAATAGTTGCGCTTCGGTGCATTATCTTGGTTTCACATAAAACCATTACTACTATCTACCTCTGAAGAAAAACCCGTATGGTGTGGCCTAGAGTGAGGTCTGCAGTCAGAAGTCCTGCAGCCCACCCAGGACCCACGTGGGAGGTTTTTGGTGCGGGTCCTCCACAAGTATCTTGTATATATGAAAAAGTCTTGATATTTTGATACTTTTGTATTTTCCTATTGTACAAATTGTAACGTTCAAGAAATCCTTACCTCCCGGATGGGAAGAGTTAAAATGTTGTTGTTAATGCAAAACAAAATATTCTTTTTGTCTTTTACAGCCCGGGAGTGCTGTGTTTTACCAAGGGGGGATGTGTAGCCCAGCTACGCAGGCACACATAAAAATCCAGGAGAATGCACAGGAAGGTAACCACAAAAGCTTGTTATCATTCACTGCCACTCACACTTTCAGACACACCCACCAGGGGTAAGGAGGTGGTGACAGTAGCAGAGTCAGTCAGTTTCCTGTCTCAGGACAGTTGAGATCGTCAGTCTGTTTCCTGTCTGAGAAGAGCTCAGATCAGATAGTTTCCTGTCTTCAGACAGTGCAGTTCAGTGCCAGTTCAGTCTGGACTAGGAGAGAGGACTGAATCCTCGCAGAGCTAGCGTAGCTCACCTGACAAAGAAGTGGAGGCTAGTACGGGTGAAATGCATCATCCTAGCCTAGTCAGAGCTACCCTTAATCAGTACCTCAGTAGAAGCTGAAACAAGGAGGAAACTGAGAGCTGCTCAGCGAGCTCGGAAGAAAGCTGACTATTTCCATCGAAAGCTACCAGTGCTTATGCAAAGAGCAAAAGCAGGGCGAAGGGCGCAGTGGAGAAGACATAGAGAAGTGCTTCAGGTATTGGATTGCCTGCACTAAATTGCCGGACACCGGGGTCCGAAGCGTTGCTAGAGTTTCAAGCATAGTAACAAGATACTCGGAGGCTATCTGGACTACAGGTCGCAGAGAGCAGCCCAAGTGCTGATACGTAATCGGAGACAGGGAAAACAGGAGTCTAGCCTGATCAGCAAATATAGACTTAGTTTTCACCACTTAGAAGTTTCCACCACAAAGTCGGCCGGGCTTGTCAGCTATTGAGAAAGCTGGAGATTGTAGAGTTAACTTCGCTTCACGCAAGTTTGGACTCTGAGATATACGAAGTAAAGGAGGCCTCTAACCTGCTCAGTGGTTACCCGAATGTGCATTCTCCACCCCGACCAGCTCCCCGGGATCTGCTTGAACCATCTACCAGTAAAAGGTATGAAAAGAAGCTGCATTGTGTGTGACTGAATTCTTACTACACCCTGCATCATCTTCACCATAGACTTCCAGGGACCCGTCTCACCTGTGGGAGACTTACTACCAAGCTGCCCCATAACATCCCCTGTGAAAGTCCTTATAGCAGCGCTGGTTCAATTAACCAGATACCACAGGTGGCGTCACGAACTACCTATCCTATTAATCCCCTGTAAATATCCCCCATTGCACGACCGCCAGGGCCACGGACCGAGCCACTGCTACCAGTGACAACTCCCATAGACTTCCATGGGCTCGGCTCCGAGTACCCCATAGCCTTGGTACCCACAATTGTGGTGCATGTCGGAACAGATCTGTCAGCTCTCCTGTGTGGTGTAGTGTATAGAGGATCTGTCAGCTCTCCTGTGTGGTGTAGTATATAGAGGATCTGTCAGCTCTCCTGTGTGGTGTAGTATATAGAGGATCTGTCAGCTCTCCTGTGTGGTGTAGCATATAGAGGCTCTATCAGCTCTCCTGTGTGGTGTAGTATACAGAGGATCTGTTAGCTCTCCTGTGTGGTGTAGTATATAGAGGATCTGTCAGCTCTCCTGTGTGGTGCAGTATATAGAGGATCTGTCAGCTCTCCTGTGTGATGTAGTATATAGAGGATCTGTCAGCTCTCCTGTGTGGTGTAGAGTATAGAGGATCTGTCAGCTCTCCTGTGTGATGTAGTATATAGTGGATCTGTCAGCTCTCCTGTGTGATGTAGTATATAGAGGATCTGTCAGCTCTCCTGTGTGGTGTAGTATATTGAAGATCTGTCAGCTCTCCTGTGTGGTGTAGTGTATAGAGGATCTGTCAGCTCTCCTGTGTGGTGTAGTATATAGAGGATCTGTCAGCTCTCCTGTGTGGTGTAGTATATAGTGGATCTGTCAGCTTTCCTGTGTGATGTAGTATATAGAGGATCTGTCAGCTCTCCTGTGTGATGTAGCATATAGTGGATCTGTCAGCTCTCCTGTGTGATGTAGTATATAGAGGATCTGTCAGCTCTCCTGTGTGGTGTAGTATACAGAGGATCTATCAGCTCTCCTGTGTGGTGTAGTATATAGAGGATCTGTCAGCTCTCCTGTGTGGTGCAGTATATAGAGGATCTGTCAACTCTCCTGTGTGGTGTAGTATATAGAGGATCTGTCAGCTCTCCTGTGTGGTGTAGTATATAGAGGATCTGTCAGCTCTACTGTGTGTTGTAGTATATAGAGGATCTGTCGGCTCTCCTGTGTGGTGTAGTATACAGAGGATCTGTCTGCTCTCCTGTGTGGTGTAGTATATAGAGGATCTGTCGGCTCTCCTGCTTGGTGTAGCATATAGAGGATCTGTCAGCTCTCCTGTGTGGTGTAGTATACAGAGGATCTATCAGCTCTCCTGTGTGGTGTAGTATATAGAGGATCTGTCAGCTCTCCTGTGTGGTGTAGTATATAGAGGATCTGTCAGCTCTCCTGTGTGGTGTAGTGTATAGAGGATCTGTCAGCTCTCCTGTGTGGTGTAGTATATAGAGGATCTGTCAGCTCTCCTGTATGGTGTAGTATATAGAGGATCTGACGGCTCTCCTGTGTGGTGTAGTATATAGAGGATCTGTCAGCTCTCCTGTGTGGTGTAGTGTATAGAGGATCTGTCAGCTCTCATGTGTGGTGTAGTATATAGAGGATCTGTCACTTCTCCTGTGTGGTGTAGTATATAGAGGATCTGTCAGCTCTCCTGTGTGGTGTAGAATATAGAGGATCTGTCAGCTCTCCTGTGTGGTGTAGTATATAGAGGATCTGTCATTTCTCCTGTGTGGTGTAGCTAATGGAGGATCTGTCAGCTCTCCTGTGTGGTGTAGTATATAGAGGATCTGTCAGCTCTCCTGTGTGGTGTAGTATATAGTGGATCTGTCAGCTCTCCTGCGTGCTGTAGCTTATAGAGGATCTGTCAGCTCTCCTCTGTGGTGTAGTATATAGAGGATCTGTCAGCTCTCCTGTGTGGTGTAGTATATAGTGGATCTGTCAGCTCTCCTGTGTGGTGTAGTATATAGAGGATCTGTCAGCTCTCCTGTGTGGTGTAGTATATAGAGGATCTGTCGACTATCCTGTGTGGTGAAGTGTATAGAGGATCTGTCAGTTCTCCTGTGTTGTGCAGTATATAGAGGATCTGTCAGCTCTCCTGTGTGGTTTAGTTTATAGAGGATCTGTCAGCTCTCCTATGTAGTGTAGTATATAGAAAATCTGTCCTGTGTGGTGCACTATATAGAGGATCTGTCAGGTCTCCTGTGTGGTGTAGTATATAGAGGATCTGTCAGCTCTCCTGTGTGGTTTAGTATATAGAGGATCTGTCAGCTCTCCTGTGTAGTGTAGTATATAGAAAATCTGTGCTGTGTGGTGCAGTATATAGAGGATCTGTCAGCTCTCCTGTGTGGTGTAGTATATAGAGGATCTGTCAGCTCTCCTGTGTAGTGTAGTATACAGAGGATCTGTCAGCTCTCCTGTGTGGTGTAGTATATAGAGGATCTGTCAGCTCTCCTGGGTGGTGTAGTATCTAGTGGATCTGTCAGCTCTCCTGTGTGGTGTAGTATATAGAGAATCTGTCAGCTCTCCTGTGTGGTGTTGTATATAGAGGATCTGTCCTATGTGGTATAGTATATAGAGAATCTGTCCTCTCTCCTGTGTGGTGCAGTATATAGAGGATCTGTCAGCTCTCCTGTGTGGTGTAGTATATAGAGGATCTGTCAGCTCTCCTGTGTGGTGTAGTATATAGAGGATTTGTCAGCTCTCCTGTGTGGTGTAGTATATAGAGGATCTGTCAGCTCTCCTGTGTGGTGTAGTGTATAGAGGATCTGTCAGCTCTCCTGTGTGATGTAGTATATAGTGGATCTGTCAGCTCTCCTGTGTGATGTAGTATATAGAGGATCTGTCAGCTCTCCTGTGTGGTGTAGTATATAGAGGATCTGTCAGCTCTCCTGTGTGGTGTAGTGTATAGAGGATCTGTCAGCTCTCCTGCGTGGTGTAGTATATAGAGGATCTGTCAACTCTCCTGTGTGGTGTAGTATATAGTGGATCTGTCAGCTCTCCTGTGTGATGTAGTATATAGTGGATCTGTCAGCTCTCCTGTGTGATGTAGTATATAGAGGATCTGTCAGCTCTCCTGTGTGGTGTAGTATATAGAGGATCTGTCAGCTCTCCTGTTTGGTGCAGTATATAGAGGATCTGTCAACTCTCCTGTGTGGTGTAGTATATAGAGGATCTGTCGGCTCTCCTGTGTGGTGTAGTATACAGAGGCTCTGTCATCTCTCCTGTGTGATGTAGTATATAGAGGATCTGTCAGTTCTCCTGTGTGGTGCAGTATATAGAGGATCTGTCATCTCTCCTGTGTGATGTAGTATATAGAGGATCTGTCAGTTCTCCTGTGTGGTGCAGTATATAGAGGATCTGTCTGCTCTCCTGTGTGGTGTAGTATATTGAGGATCTGTCAGCTCTCCTGTGTGATGTAGTATATAGAGGATCTGTCAGCTCTCCTGTGTGGTGTAGTATATAGAGGATCTGTCAGCTCTCCTGTGTGGTGTAGTATATAGAGGATCTGTCAGCTCTCCTGTGTGGTGTAGTATATAGAG
This sequence comes from Oophaga sylvatica, assembly GCA_033576555.1. Lineage (NCBI taxonomy): Eukaryota > Metazoa > Chordata > Amphibia > Anura > Dendrobatidae > Oophaga > Oophaga sylvatica. The sequence goes on from JARQOD010000003.1 coordinate 133,299,672, forward strand.
GATCTGTCAGCTCTCCTGTGTGGTGTAGTATATAGAGGATCTGTCAGCTCTCCTGTGTGGTGTAGTATATAGAGGATCTGTCAGCTCTCCCGTGTGGTGTAGTATATAGAGGATCTGTCAGCTCTCCTGTGTGGTGTAGTATACAGAGGATCTATCAGCTCTCCTGTGTGGTGTAGTATATAGAGGATCTGTCAGCTCTCCTGTTTGGTGCAGTATATAGAGGATCTGTCAACTCTCCTGTGTGGTGTAGTATATAGAGGATCTGTCGGCTCTCCTGTGTGGTGTAGTATACAGAGGATCTATCAGCTCTCCTGTGTGGTGTAGTATATAGAGGATCTGTCAGCTGTCCTGTGTGGTGTAGTATACAGAGGATCTGTTAGCTCTCCTGTGTGGTGTAGTATATAGAGGATCTGTCAGCTCTCCTGTGTGGTGTAGTATATAGTGGATCTGTCAGCTCTCCTGCGTGGTGTAGCTTATAGAGGATCTGTCAGCTCTCCTGTGTGGTGTAGTATATAGAGGATCTGTCAGCTCTCCTGTGTGGTGTAGTATATAGTGGATCTGTCAGCTCTCCTGTGTGGTGCAGTATATAGAGGATCTGTCTGCTCTCCTGTGTGGTGTAGTATATAGAGGATCTGTCAGCTCTCCTGTGTGGTGTAGTATATAGTGGATCTGTCAGCTCTCCTGCGTGGTGTAGCTTATAGAGGATCTGTCAGCTCTCCTGTGTGGTGTAGTATATAGAGGATCTGTCAGCTCTCCTGTGTGGTGTAGCATATAGTGGATCTGTCAGCTCTCCTGTGTGGTGTAGTATATAGAGGATCTGTCAGCTCTCCTGTGTGGTGTAGTATGTAGAGGATCTGTCGACTATCCTGTGTGGTGTAGTGTATAGAGGATCTGTCAGTTCTCCTGTGTTGTGCAGTATATAGAGGATCTGTCAGCTCTCCTGTGTGGTGTAGAATATAGAGGATCTGTCAGCTCTCCTGTGTGGTGTAGTATATAGAGGATCTGTCATTTCTCCTGTGTGGTGTAGCTAATAGAGGATCTGTCAGCTCTCCTGTGTGGTGTAGTATATAGAGGATCTGTCAGCTCTCCTGTGTGGTGTAGTATATAGTGGATCAGTCAGCTCTCCTGCGTGGTGTAGCTTATAGAGGATCTGTCAGCTCTCCTGTGTGGTGTAGTATATAGAGGATCTGTCAGCTCTCCTGTGTGGTGTAGTATATAGTGGATCTGTCAGCTCTCCTGTGTGGTGTAGTATATAGAGGATCTGTCAGCTCTCCTGTGTGGTGTAGTATATAGAGGATCTGTCGACTATCCTGTGTGGTGTAGTGTATAGAGGATCTGTCAGTTCTCCTGTGTTGTGCAGTATATAGAGGATCTGTCAGCTCTCCTGTGTGGTTTAGTTTATAGAGGATCTGTCAGCTCTCATGTGTAGTGTAGTATATAGAAAATCTGTCCTGTGTGGTGCACTATATAGAGGATCTGTCAGCTCTCCTGTGTGGTGTAGTATATAGAGGATCTGTCAGCTCTCCTGTGTGGTTTAGTATATAGAGGATCTGTCAGCTCTCCTGTGTAGTGTAGTATATAGAAAATCTGTGCTGTGTGGTGCAGTATATAGAGGATCTGTCAGCTCTCCTGTGTGGTGTAGTATATAGAGGATCTGTCAGCTCTCCTGTGTAGTGTAGTATACAGAGGATCTGTCAGCTCTCCTGTGTGGTGTAGTATATAGAGGATCTGTCAGATCTCCTGTGTGGTGTAGTATATAGAGGATCTGTCAGCTCTCCTGGGTGGTGTAGTATCTAGTGGATCTGTCAGCTCTCCTGTGTGGTGTAGTATATAGAGAATCTGTCAGCTCTCCTGTGTGGTGTTGTATATAGAGGATCTGTCCTATGTGGTATAGTATATAGAGAATCTGTCCTCTCTCCTGTGTGGTGCAGTATATAGAGGATCTGTCAGCTCTCCTGTGTGTTGTAGTATATAGAGGATCTGACAGCTCTCCTGTGTGGTGTAGTATATAGAGGATCTGTCAGCTCTCCTGCGTGGTGTAGTATATAGAGGATCTGTCAGCTCTCCTGTGTGGTGTAGTGTATAGATGATCTGTCAGCTCTCCTGTGTGATGTAGTATATAGTGGATCTGTCAGCTCTCCTGTGTGATGTAGTATATAGAGGATCTGTCAGCTCTCCTGTGTGGTGTAGTATATAGAGGATCTGTCAGCTCTCCTGTGTGGTGTAGTGTATAGAGGATCTGTCAGCTCTCCTGTGTGGTGTAGTATATAGAGGATCTGTCAACTCTCCTGTGTGGTGCAGTATATAGAGGATCTGTCAGCTCTCCTGTGTGGTGCAGTATACAAGGATCTGTCGCTCTCCTGTGTGGTGTAGTATATAGAGGATCTGTCGGCTCTCCTGCTTGGTGTAGCATATAAGAGGATCTGTCAGCTCTCCTGTGTGGTGTAGTATACAGAGGATCTATCACTCTCCTGTGTGGTGTAGTATATAGAGGATCTGTCAGCTCTCCTGTGTGGTGCAGTATATAGAGGATCTGTCAGCTCTCCTGTGTGTAGTGTATAGAGGATCTGTCAGCTCTCCCTGTGTGGTGTAGTATAAGAGATCTGTCACTTCTCCTGTGTGTGTAGTATATAGAGGATCTGTCAGCTCTCCTGTGTGGTGTAGAATATAGAGGATCTGTCAGCTCTCCTGTGTGGTGAGTATATAGAGGATCTGTCATTTCTCCTGTGGTGTAGCTAATGGAGGATCTGTCAGCTCTCCTGTGTGGTGTAGTATATAGAGGATCTGTCAGCTCTCCTGTGTGGTGTAGTATATAGTGGATCTGTCAGCTCTCCTGCGTGCTGTAGCTTATAGAGGATCTGTCAGCTCTCCTCTGTGGTGTAGTATATAGAGGATCTGTCAGCTCTCCTGTGTGGTGTAGTATATAGTGGATCTGTCAGCTCTCCTGTGTGGTGTAGTATATAGAGGATCTGTAACTCTCCTGTGTGGTGTAGTATATAGAGGATCTGTCGGCTCTCCTGTGTGGTGTAGTATACAGAGGCTCTGTCATCTCTCCTGTGTGATGTAGTATAATAGAGGATCTGCAGCTGTCCTGTGTGGTGTAGTATAAAGGATCTGTCAGCTCTCCTGTGTGGTATAATAATAGAGGATCTGTCCTGTGTAGTGCAGTATATAGTGGATCTGTCAGCTCTCCTGTGTGGTGTAGTATATAGAGGATCTGTCAGCTCTCCTGTGTGGTGTAGTATATAGAGGATCTGTTAGCTTCTGTGTAGTGCAGTATATAGTGGATCTGTCAGCTCTCCTGTGTGGTGTAGTGTATAGAGGATCTGTCAGCTTCCTGTGTGGTGTAGTATACAGAGGATCTATCAGCTCTCCTGTGTGGTGTAGTATACAGAGGATCTGTTAGCTCTCCTGTGTGGTGTAGTATATAGAGGATCTGTCAGCTCTCCTGTGTGGTGTAGTATATGTGGATCTGTCAGCTCTCCTGCGTGGTGTAGCTTATAGAGGATCTGTCAGCTCTCCTGTGTGGTGTAGTATAATAGAGGATCTGTCAGCTCTCCTGTGTGGTGTAGTATATAGTGGATCTGTCAGCTCTCCTGTGTGGTGCAGTATATAGAGGATCTGTCTGCTCTCCTGTGTGGTGTAGTATATAGAGGATCTGTCAGCTCTCCTGTGTGGTGTAGTATATAGTGGATCTGTCAGCTCTTCTGGTGGTGTAGTATATAGAGGATCTGTCAGCTCTCCTGTGTGGTGTAGTATATAGAGGATCTGTCAGCTCTCCTGTGTGGTGTAGTATAAGAGGATCTGTCAGCTCTCCTGTGTGGTGTAGTATATAGAGGATCTGTCAGCTCTCCTGTGTGGTGTAGTGTATAGAGGATCTGTCAGCTCTCCTGTGTGTGTAGTATATAGAGGATCTGTCAGCTCTCCTGCTGTGGTGTAGTATATAGAGGATCTGTCAGCTCTCCTTGTGTGATGTAGTATTTATAGAGGATCTGTCAGCTCTCCTGTGTGGTGTAGTATATAGAGGATCTGTCAGCTCTCCTGTGTGGTGTAGTATATAGAGGATCTGTCAGCTCTCCTGTGTGTGTGAAGTATTAATAAGAGGATCTGTCAGCTCTCCTGTTGTGTAGTATATAGAGGATCTGTCACTCTCCTGTGTGGATGTAGTATATAGAGGATCTGTCAGCTCTCCTGTTTGGTGTAGATATAGAGGATCTGTCAGCTCTCCTGTGTGTGTAGTATATAGAGGATCTGTCAGCTCTCCTGTGTGGTAGTATATAGAGGATCTGTCAGCTCTCCTGTGTGGTGTAGTATATAGAGGATCTGTCAGCTCTCCTGTGTGGTGTAGTATATAGAGGATCTGTCGCTCTCCTGTGTGGTGTAGTATATAGAGGATCTGTCAGCTCTCCTGTGTGATGAGTATATAGAGGATCTGTCAGCTCTCCTGTGTGGTGTAGTATAAGAGGATCTGTCAGCTCTCCTGTGTGGTGTAGTATATAGAGGATCTGTCAGCTCTCCTGTGTGGTGTAGTATATAGAGGATCTGTCAGCTCTCCTGTGTGGTGTAGTATATAGAGGATCTGTCAGCTCTCCTGTGTGGTGTAGTATATAGAGGATCTGTCACTATCCTGTGTGGTGAGTAGTAATAGAGGATCTGTCAGTTCTCCTGTGTGTGCAGTATATAGAGGATCTGTCACTCTCCTGTGTGATTTATATTATAGAGGATCTGTCAGCTCTCCTGTGTGTGTAGTATATAGAGAATCTGTCGCTCTCCTGTGTGGTGATATATAGAGGATCTGTCAGCTCTCCTGTGTGTGTAGTATATAGAGGATCTGTCAGCTCTCCTGTGTGGTTGTAGTATATAGAGGATCTGTCAGCTCTCCTGTGTGTGTAGTATATAGAGGATCTGTGTCTCCTGTGTGGTGAGTATATAGAGGATCGTCAGCTCTCCTGTGTGGTGTAGTATATAGAGGATCTGTCAGCTCTCCTGTGTGATGTAGTATATAGGGATCTGTCAGCTCTCCTTGTGATGTAGTATATAAGGATCTGTCAGCTCTCCTGTGTGGTGTAGTATAAGAGGATCTGTCAGCTCTCCTGTGTGGTGTAGTGTATAGAGGATCTGTCAGCTCTCCTGTTGGTGTAGTAAAATAGAGGATCTGTCAACTCTCCTGTGTGGTGTAGTATATAGAGGATCTGTCAGCTCTCCTGTGTGATGTAGTATATAGAGGATCTGTCAGCTCTCCTGTGTGGTGTAGTATATAGAGGATCTGTCAGCTCTCCTGTGTGGTGTAGTATACAGAGGATCTATCAGCTCTCCTGTGTGGTGTAGTATATAGAGGATCTGTCAGCTCTCCTGTGTGGTGTAGTATAAAGGATCTGTCAGCTCTCCTGTGTGGTATAATAATAGAGGATCTGTCCTCTGTAGTGCAGTATATAGTGGATCTGTCAGCTCTCCTGTGTGGTGTAGTATATAGAGGATCTGTCAGCTCTCCTGTGTGGTGTAGGTATAGAGGATCTGTCAGCTCTCCTGTGTGGTGTAGTATACAGAGGATCTATCAGCTCTCCTGTGTGGTGTAGTATATAGAGGATCTGTCAGCTCTCCTGTGTGGTGTAGTATACAGAGGATCTGTTAGCTCTCCTGTGTGGTGTAGTATATGGAGGATCTGTCAGCTCTCCTGTGTGGTGCAGTATATAGAGGATCTGTCAGCTCTCCTGTGTGATGTAGTGTGTAGCCCAGCTTCGCAGGCACACATGAAAATCCAGGAAAGTGCACAGGAAGGTAACAGCCAAAGCTTGATATGCATTCACTGCCACTCACACTTTTAGAACACACCCACCAGGGGTATAGGAGGTGGTGACACGTAGCAGAGTCAGTCTGTTTCCTGTCTGAGAAGAGATCAGATAGTAAGTCAGTTTCCTGTCTCAGGACAGTTGAGATCATCAGTCTAGTCTGGACTAGGAGAGAGGACTGGATCCTCGCAGAGCTAGCATAGCTCATCTGACAAAAAAGTGGAGGCTAGTACGGGTGAAGAGCATCATCCTAGCCTAGTCAGAGCTACCCTTAATCAGTACCTCAGTAGAAGCTGAAACAAGGAGGATACTGAGAGCTGCTCAGCGAGCTCGGGAGAAAGCTGACTATTTCCATCAAAGCTACAAGTGCTTATTGCAAAGAGCAGAAGCAGGGTGAAGGGCGCAGTGGAGAAGACATAGAGAAGTGCTTTAGCTATTGGATTGCCTGCACTAAACTGCCGGACACCGGGGTCCGAAGTGTTACTAGAGTTTCAAGCGTAGTAACAAGATACCGGAGGCATCTGGACTACAGGTCGCAGAGAGCAGCCCTAAGTGTCAATACGTAACCGGAGACAGGGAAGACGGGTCTAGCCTGATCAGCAAATATAGACTTAGTTTTCACCACTTAGAAGTTTCCACCACAATGTTGGCCGGGCAGTACAGCTATTGAGACAGCTGGAGATACAGAGTTAACTTCGCTTCAAGCAAGTAGGACTCACATTTATGGAAGTTAAGGAGGCCTCTAACCTGCTCGGCTGCTACCCGAATGTGCACTCTCCACCCCGACCAGCTCCCCGGGACCTGCCTTAACCACCTGCAAGTAAAGGTATGGAAAGAAGCTACACTGTGTGTGACTGAATTCTTACTACACCCTGCATCATCATCACCATAGACTTTCAGGGACACGTCTCACCTGTGGGAGACTTACCACCAAGCTGCCCCATAACATCCCCTGTGAAAGTCCTCATAGCAGCGCTGGGCCAATTAACCAGATACCACAGGTGGCGTCACGAACTACCTATCCTAACAAATCCCCTGTAAATATCCCCATCGCCACGACCGCCAGGGCCACGGACCGAGCCACCGCTACCAGTGACAACTCCCATAGACTTCCATGGGCTCGGCTCCGAGTACCCCATAGCCCTGGTATCCACAATTGTGGTGCGTGGTCGCGACAAACTTGGCGTCACGAACAGGATACGAAACTTACAAAATCGTAAGCCCTGTGTGCCTAAATTGAACTGTTTGCTAAATGTCATTATTGGCGCCAAAATACCGCCATCTTTACCGCAAAATTAGCGCTGGTGAAGAAGGGGGGCGTACCTGACAGTGAGCGCTGGTTACCTGGCCCCGCCCCCAACTCTGACGCGGCGGCAGGTCCTGTGAAACAGGAAGTAAACGCTCTGACATCACAGTCGAAGGTCCTGTCTCCACCGCTGTGCCTGCAACGAAGGTCCTGTCTCCACCGCTGTGCCTGCGACGCTGCAGCCTGTGACAGAGGTAGGCTCAGATTAACCAAGGGGGCACCAATATGTCGCAGCAACCGCTGACGGAGCGGCCCCCGCCGGAGGCCCCAATAGCCCACCGCTTGGCGTTGTACCGCAGGATGGGGGTGCAGGCCCCTCACCTGGTCCGGTGGTCCCGCTCATGCCGCTAACCCTCCCCTACATGCCTGGAGCGAAGTGGCTCCCCCAGTACAGCGGCGAGCCAGGCACCCTGCCAGGATTTAAACGGAAAATATGTAGCATCTTAGATATGTACTCAATGACTGAGAAGCAAAAAGCTGCTGTGGTAATAGGACAGTTAGCTGGAGCGGCTGAGAGAGAAGTAGAGACTTGGCCCATTGCAGATCAGGAGTCGGTACCTGCGATACTCTTAAAGCTACAGGCCATCTTCGAGGACCGCACAGAAACGGATCTCCGGATGGCATTTTATCAGTGCTTCCAGGGACCGGGTGACAGTATTAGGGACTACGCCTGCCGACTACAGGGGGCCCTGCGAGCTCTTAAACAGGCTAACCCCACAAGTCCCATTGATGAGAGCCAAATGTTGAACGAGCAATTTGTGCGGGGACTGAGGTCTCCCGAGGAAGGCAGGACTGTAAACTGGTGGTCCTTAGATCATCCAGATGCCACTTTTGATGCTCTAAAGGACATGGCAATAAAGGGACTGCGACCTCTGGAAAAGCTGAGGTGGCAAATCAGTATCGCCCGGGTGAAGCCACTCTAAAGCCGGCAGTACCCACCTTTTCCCCGCAGGTGGCAGAAGCTACAATGCAGGTGGCGCCCGCTAGTGAGTTGGAATGTCTGCGCTCAGAAGTGCGCCAGCTGACTAGAACTTGGCCACTGTAATGGAGGCCCTGCAACTGCGGAAAGAGGAAGGAGGAGAGATCCTACTAGCCGACTGTCCGGAGGATGTCCCTTGGATGAACCGGAGGAAACGGAGGACGTCGCCTCACCGGAGGAGGACCACGCCACCCCCAGGAGCGACTCCTGAGCAACACCATCCTCGCCGGGAGATCATCTGCTACCGCTGCAACCAAAAAGGTCATATGGCTCAGCAATGTCCTTTAAACGAGCCGATCCTGGTCAGAGGGCCAACACCCAGGAGTAGACTCATCAGGCCCCTTAGACTGGAACCGCAGGTTCGTGGGTGGACGGCCCTACCTGTCCATGATTCTGGACGGGATTGCAATCCCTGCACTGCTGGACACGGGATCTCAGGTGACCATCATACCTGACGTCCTTTACAATAAATTTTGGTCCATGGACGGCTCCAGCCCCCGAGCCCTGACTTGACAGTGTACGCCACCAATGGTCTCCCTGTTGAAGTAATTGGAGCCAAAAACGTAAATGTAAAAGTGGGCAGGGTGGAGCTGAAGGATCAGGGACTCCTAGTGTCAGACTGTAAATGAGGAAAATGGTCTAAATGTGATACTAGGTACTAACATTATCAGTAACTGTCTGGGAGAAGTTGTGTTTTTGCTCCAACAGCTCGCTGAAGTTGCCAAGCCAAAGCAGAAGGGAGTGATCCAGAGGGAGATCCGGGCCCTGATGTGCCAGCAACAAGCGAAGCTTACAGAAGGTGAAATTGGTAATGTACGGGTCACAGACTCGAACCCATTGTAATACCCCCAATGAGTGAAATGTTAATATGGTGTAGAGCAGCCATAGGTCTGAGGGACAGAACTACCAAGCGTAGTAGAACCCATCGCTCAGAACACAGACCTACACTCATGATTGCTAGAGGGGTAGTGGAAGTAGTGAATGGGAGAGTACCAGTACGACTTCTCAACTGGGGGGACGATGAAGTAAATTTGCCACGTTATGCTACAGTTGCTAAATTACATGCCGTAGATAATAATTCTATCCTCACAACCGAGTCCTTAGCCTCCCGCCAACCAGCGGAGGATAATGATCCGGCAACCCCGGTAGCGGACTGGTGTCAGCAACTTCATATAGGGACAGACACCACCTCCGTCCACCAGAAAGCAGAGGGTACTACGGGTGGTACAAGAGTACGCACAAGTATTTAGCAAGCACCCACTTGACTTTGGGACCATTAAGGGAGTACAGCATCATATCCCTACAGGCAGTCATCCTCCCATCAAAGAGCGATACAGGCCTATACCTCCAGCCCATTAGCAGAAAGCTAAGGAAATGCTGCATGACATGAAGAAAGCCGGGGTGATAAGGGATAGTTGTAGCCCCTGGGCAGCACCTCTGGTTCTAGTGAAGAAAAAGGATGGTAGCATGCGAATGTGTGTAGATTATAGGCAAGTAAATCGTATAACACATAAAGATGCATACCCATTACCACGTATAGAGGAATCCTTAGCTGCTCTGAAAACGGCTAACTACTTTTCTACCCTCGACCTTACTAGTGGGTACTGGCAAGTGGCTGTGGCTGAGGAGGACCGGGAGAAAACTGCTTTCACCACCCCAATGGGACTCTGCGAGTTCGACAGGATGCCGTTTGGTCTCAGCAGTGCCCCAGGAACATTCCAGAGGGTGATGGAGAGCTGTCTGGGACATCTCAACTTCGAAACTGTGCTGCTGTACTTGGACGACGTAATTGTGTACTCTAAGACATATGAAGATCATCTGAAGCACCTGGCGGAGGTATTTGAGTCATTGTCCAAGTTTGGGATGAAACTAAAGCCCTCTAAATGCCACCTGCTCAAACAGAAGGTACAGTACTTGGGACACATCGTCAGTTCCGAAGGAGTAGCGGCGGACCCCGAGAAGGTCACAGCTATTCAGAAATGGCCAGAGCCGAAGAACCTGAAGGAGGTGCGTCAGTTCCTGGGACTAACTGGTTACTACAGGAGGTTCGTGAAAAATTACACTAAGAAGGCAGCGCCTCTACAGGACCTCCTGGTAGGACAATCCCTTAAGAGCAGGAATTCCCATTCACATGGGATAAAGAACAAGCTGAGGCATTCAAAGAGATGAAAGAGATCCTTACCGGCGATGAAATCTTAGCCTACCCAGATTACAGCCAACCGTTCCTGCTATACACAGATGCCAGTAACGAAGGATGAGGAGCGGTCCTCAGTCAGAAGCAGAACGGCCAAGAAAAAGTCATCGCATATGCCAGCAGAAAACTCAGGCCAACTGAGAGGAATCCGGAAAACTATAGCAGCTTCAAACTGGAGTTCCTGGCGCTGGTCTGGGCCATTACCGAAAGATTTAAACATTACCTTGCCTCCAACAGGTTCACTGCGTTTACAGACAATAATCCCTTGACGCATCTGGAAACAGCCAAGCTGGGAGCCATGGAGAAAACGTTGGATGGCTCGGTTGTCAAACTACCAGTTTACCATTAAATACAGAGCGGGCCGTAAAAATGCCAACGCGGACGCCTTGTCCAGAATCCCGCATGAATCTGACACGGAGAAGAATCAGACGATCTGGAAGAAATCGAGCTACCTGCGTTCCACCGAAATGGGATGGTCCAAGAGCAACGGGTCTACAGGAAGCGGTGTGGTGAGATGTTGAACCCTTTACCTCATCACAGCTGGAAAGAGACTCGGACAGTGATCCCGTGGTCAGCCGTGTCAAGGAGCTGATAAAACAGGAAGGTTCCTCCTTGGAGAAAGATGCATCTATGCCAGCAAAGCTCCTGTGGAATGAGAGAAGCCGGTTATTCATTTACCGTGAGAAATTGTGCAGGAGATACGACCCAAGGACCCATGAGAGGGTTTGGCAAATAGTGGTCCCGAAAGCAGACATCCAAATGGTGCTGGAAGCCTACCACGATCAAGCAGGACACTTTGGCTGGAGAAAGTGGAGACCCTGTTGAGGTGTCGGTTCTACTGGGTAGGGATGCGCAGCTCCATCAAGAAGTGGTGCCGGAACTGTGGACCCTGTGGCCTCAGGCGAAAAGACTCAGTAGCCAGAAGGCACCCTTGCAGCCTATCCGGACGACTCGTCCCTTGGAGATCGTGGCATTGGATCACGTCAAGTTGTCCCCAAGCAGGTCAGGATACACATATGCCCTGACCATGGTGGATCACTATTCCAGGTTTCTGGTGGTCGCCCCTGTCAAAGATCTGACAGCAGAGACAGCAGCAAGAACCTTCCAAGCAAGTTTCTGCAGACCACACGGATATCCGGAGCAGGTGCTGACTGATCGAGGTCCTGCATTCGAAGCTGAACTGTTTCAGGAATTCTGTCAATTGTATGGATTGTAAAAGATCAGAACAACACCATACCACCCTCAGACCAACGGCCTTTGTGAAAAAATGAATCACATTGTCCTCGACTTACTGAAAACTGTACCACTGGAAGAAAGAAATCGGTGGCCAGACTGTTACCTGACCTGGTTGACTTGTACAATCATATTCCAGTAAGTTCCACCAACTGCACTCCAGCCTACCTTATGAGAGCAAGACCGGGAAGGCTGCCAATGGATTAGAACTCGGTGTGGTAGAACCAGAGGCTGATGACAGTGCTGAAGATTGGGACACCACTCGACAAGAACAGTACAAGAGAGTACAAGCCTGCGTGGAAAACAGTCTCACAAAGTAAGGAAAAGCAAGAGATGAACTATAACAATGCTCCCGCTAAGCCTTTAATGCCTGGAGAAATGGTGCTCAAAAGGAAAAGAAGAACACACAAGTTGGATGATCAGTGGGAACAGGAGCCCTATGTCGTGCAAAATTCCAATTTCGATAACAGCAAGGTCTGTACCATCAGCAAGGATGGAGGAAAAAACGACGGCAGCTGTGTCTAGAGATCAATTGAAGTTGTGTCCTGGCCCATTAAAGCTCCGTGAAGAAAACCCTGTTGTTCATCAAGGAAAGAGTGCTGAAGCGGTCATACACACGGATTTGGGAGATTTACCTGCGGATTGGCCCAGATTGGGAGATGCTGTAATTATTCCTGTGCTGCAGTTTTATCAACCGCAAGAGGAGTCTCTACAACCGGTCATACCAATTGCGCCAGTTGAGCCAGTTCCAGAAGGACCTGTTCCGGCAGACCCTCAACCATCAGAACCCGAAGCAGCGGACCCGCAAGAAGCAGCACCACAAGAAGTGGAGTCCTCTGGTGAAGCAAGTACCGCCTCCTCCAGTCACTAGCATGCTTGCCAGGTCCCTAGAGAGGTGGAGTCGTGTCTATAGTTTGCCGTTACGCAGAACAGAAAGGTTAGAGACTACTATACCTGACGCTACCCCACGTAGGTCAGAACGTATCACTAAAGGTAAACTACCTGTTCGCTATCAGGAGTAGTCCTAGTAGACTAGTTAGCAAGACCCAGACCGGGTTTATTGTCACTGACCAAATGTATAAAGTTTGAATAATATATATATTTATGTGTCTTTTTCCCTAATGGACTGAGAGGCTGTGGACTGTGCCAGCCCAAGAACTTGTCTTTGTAAATAGTTGCGCTTCGGTGCATTATCTTGGTTTTACATAAAACCACTACTACAAAATCTACCTCTGAAGAAAAACCCGTATGGTGGGCCTAGAGTGAGGTCTGCAGTCAGAAGTCCTGCAGCCCACCCAGGACCCACGTGGGAGGTTTTTGGTGCGGGGTCCTCCACAAGTATCTTGTATATATGAGAATGATGATTTTGATATTTTGATACTTTTGTATTCTTTATTGTACAAATTGTAACGTTAAAGAAGTCGTACCTCCCGGATGGGAAGAGTTATAATGTTGTTGTTAATGCAAAACAAAATGTTCTTTTTGTCTTTTACAGCCCGGGAGTGCTGTGTTTTTACCAAGGGGGATGTGTAGCCCAGCTACGCAGGCACACATTAAAATCCAGAAGAGTGCACAGGAAGGTAACAGCAAAGCTTGATATCTATGCACTTCACTCACACTTTTAGACACACCCATCAGGGGTACAAGAGGAAGTGACACTTAGCAATCAGAGTTCAGTCTGTTTCCTGTCTTCGGACAGTGCAGTTCAGTGCCAGTGGAGTCTGGACTTGGAAGGAGAGGAGAAAGGATTGAATCCTCGCAGAGTTAGCGTAGCTCACCTGACAAAGAAGTGGAGGCTAGTACGGGTGAAGTGGATCATCCTAGCCTAGTCAGAGCTACCCTTAATCAGTACCTCAGCAGAAGTCGAAGCTAGGAGGATACCGAGAGCTACTCAGCGAGCTCTGGAGAAAGTTGACTTTACCATCGAAGCTCCAAGTGTTATTGCTAAGAGCGAGAGCAGGGCGAAGGGCAAAGTGGAGAAGACAGATAGAGAAGTGCTTCAGGTATTTGATTGCCTGCACTAAATTGCCGGACACCGGAGTCCGAAGCGTTGCTACTGTTTTTAAGCATAGTAACAAGAAAACCGGAGGCATCTGGACTACAGGTCGCAGAGAGCAGCCCTAAGTGTCAATACGTAACCGGAGTCAGGTGGAAAGGGACTTTGAGTCAAGCGCAGACAAAAGTAAGGACTTAGTTTCATCACCTAGAAGGCTCCACCACAATATTGGCCGGGCAGTACAGCTATTGAGAAAGCTGAGAATTCGAGTTAACTTCGCTTCATGCAAGTAGGACTCACATGTTTATGGAAGTAAAGGAGGCCTCTAACCTGCTCAGCCGTTACCCGAATGTGCACTCTCCACCCCGACCAGCTCCCGGGATCTGCTTGAACCATCTACCAGTAAAAGGTATGAAAAGAAGCTGTATTGTGTGCGACTGAATTATTATTACACCCTACATCATCATCTTCACCATAGACTTCCAGGGACCCGTCTCACCTGTGGGAGACTTACTACCAAGCTGCCCCATAACATCCCCTGTGAAAGTCCTTAGAGCAGCGCTGGTACAATTTACCAGAAACCGCAGGTGGCGTCACGAACTACCTAATAATCCCCTGTAAATATTCCCTATTGCACGACCGCCAGGGCCACGGACCGAGCCACCGCTACCAGTGACAACTCCCATAGATTTCCATGGGCTCGGCTCCGAGTACCCCATAGCCCTGGTATCCACAATTGTGGTGCGTGGTCGGAACAACTTTTTGGCGTCACGAACAGGATTCGAAACTTGCAATTGTGAGTCCTGTGTGCCTCTATTGAACTGTTTAGTAGAAAAGACTGTTTGCTGTGTTTGGCGCCAAATACCGCCATCTTTGCCGCAATATTCGCACCCTCAGGCGCTGGTGAAGAAGGGGGGCGTACCTGAAAAGCGCGCTGTTGCCTGGACACGCCCCCAACTCTGACTCAGCCACAGGTCCTGTGAAACAGGAAGTGAATGCTCTGAGATCACAGCACCAGCGCCAAAGGTCCTGTCTCCACCGCTGTGCCTGCCACAAAGGTCCTGTCTCCACCCTGTGCCTGCGACGCTGCAGCTTGTGAAAGAGGTAGGCTCAGATTAACCAAGGGGGCACCAATATGTCACAGCAACCAGCAGACGGAGCAGCCCCCGCCGGTGGCCCCAATAGCCCACCGCTTGGCGTTGTAGTGCAGGATGGAGGTGCGGGCCCCTCACCTGGTCCGGTGGTCCCGCTTATGCCCCTAGCGCTCCCATACATGCCAGGAGCAAAGTGGCTCCCCCAGTACAGCAGCGAGCCAGACACCCTGCCAGGGTTTAAAAGGAAAATATGTAGCATCTTAGATATGTACTCCATGACTGAGAAGCAAAAAGCTGCTGTGGTAATAGGACAGTTAGCTGGTGCGGCTGAGAGAGAAGTAGAGACTTGGCCCACTGCAGACCAGGAGTCGGTACCTGCGATACTCTTAAAGCTACAGGCCATCTTTGAGGACCGCACAGAAACGGATCTCCGGATGGCATTTTATCAGTGCTTCCAGGGACCGGGTGACAGTATTAGGGACTACGCCTGCCGACTACAGGGGGCCCTGCGAGCTCTCAAACAGGCTAACCCCACAAGTCCCATTGATGAGAGCCAAATGTTGAAGGAGCAATTTGTGCGGGGACTGAGGTCTCCAGAGGAAAGAAGGACTGTAAACTGGTGGTCCTTGGATCATCCAGATGCCACCTTCGGTGCCCTCAAGGACATGGCAATAAAAGGACTGCGACCCCTGGAAAAGCCTGAGGTGGCAAATCAGTATCACCCGGGTGAAGCCACTCTTAAGCCGGCAGTACCCACCTTTTCCCCGCAGGTGGCAGAAGCTAAAACGCAGGTGGCGCCCCCTAGTGAGTTGGAATGTCTGCGCTCAGAAGTGCGCCAGCTGACTGAGAATTTGGCCACTGTAATGGAGGCCCTGCAACTGCGGAAAGAGGAAGGAGGGAAGATCCTACTAGCCGATTGTCCGGAGGATGTCCCTTGGATGAACCGGAGGAAATGGAGGACGTCGCCTCACCGGAGGAGGACCACGCCACCCCAAGGAGCGACTCCTGATCAACATCATCCTCGGCGGGAGATCATCTGTTACCACTGCAACCAAAAAGGTCATATGGCTCAGCAATGTCCTTTAAACGAGCCGATCCTGGGTCAGAGGGCCAACACCCAGGAGTAGACTCATCAGGCCCCTTGGACTGGAACCGCAGGTTCGTGGGTGGACGGCCCTACCTGTCCATGATTCTGGACGGGATTACAATCCCTGCACTGCTGGACACTGGATCTCAGGTGACCATCATACCTGATGTCCTTTACAATAAATTTTGGTCCATGGACAGCCTCCAGCCCCCGAGCCCTGACTTGACAGTGTACGCTACCAATGGGCTCCCTGTTGAAGTAATTGGAGCCAAAAACGTAAACGTAAAAGTGGGCAGGGTGGAGCTGAAGGATCAGGGACTTTTAGTGGTAAAGACTGTAAATGAGGAGAATGCCTTAAATGTGATACTAGGTACTAACGTTATCAGTAACTGTCTGGGAGAAGTTGTGTTTTTGCTCCAACAGCTCGCTGAAATTGCCAGGCCAAAGCAGAAGGGAGTGATCCAGAGGGAGATCCGGGCCCTGATGTGCCAGCAGCAAGCGGAGCTTACAGATGGTGAAATCGGTAATGTACGGGTCACAGACTCGAATCCCATTGTAATACCCCCAATGAGCGAAATGTTAATATGGTGTAGAGCAGCCATGGGTCTGAGAGGACAGAACTACCAAGCAGTAGTAGAACCCATCGCTCCGAACACAGACCTACACTCATGATTGCTAGAGGGGTAGTGGAAGTAATAAATGGGAGAGTACCAGTACGGCTTCTCAACTGGGGGGACGATGAAGTAAATTTGCCGCGTTATGCTACAGTTGCTAAATTACATGCCGTAGATAACAATTCTATCCTCACAACCGAGTCCTTAGCCTCCCGCCAACTAGCGGAGGATAATGATCCGGCAACCCCGGTAGCGGACTGGTGTCAGCAGCTTCATATTGGGACCGACCCACTTCCGTCCACCAGAAACAGGGGGTACTACGGGTGGTACAAGAGTACGCACAAGTGTTTAGCAAGCACCCACTTGATTTTGGGACAATTAAGGGAGTACAGCATCATATCCCTACAGGCAGTCATCCTCCCATCAAAGAGCGGTACAGGCCCATACCTCCAGCCCACTATCAGAAAGCTAAGGAAATGCTGCATGACATGAAGAAAGCCGGGGTGATAAGGGATAGTTGTAGCCCCTGGGCGGCACCTCTAGTGCTAGTTAAGAAGAAGGATGGTAGCATGCGAATGTGTGTAGATTATAGGCAAGTAAATCGTATAACACTTAAAGATGCTTACCCATTACCACGCATAGAGGAATCCTTAGCTGCTCTGAAAACGGCTAACTACTTTTCTACCCTCGACCTTACTAGTGGGTACTGGCAAGTAGCTGTGGCTGAGGAGGATCGGGAGAAAACTGCTTTCACCACCCCAATGGGACTCTGTGAGTTTGACAGAATGCCGTTTGGCCTCAGCAGTGCCCCCGGGACATTCCAGAGAGTGATGGAGAGCTGTCTAGGACATCTCAACTTCGAAACCGTGTTGCTGTATCTGGACGACGTGATTGTCTACTCCAAGACATATGAAGATCATCTGAAGCACCTGGCGGAGGTATTTGAGTCATTGTCCAAGTTTGGGATGAAACTAAAGCCCTCTAAATGCCACCTGCTCAACGGAAGGTACAGTACTTGGGACACATTGTCAGTTCCGAAGGAGTAGCGCCGGACCCTGAGAAGGTCACAGCTATTCAGAAATGGCCGGAGCCGAAGAATCTAAAGGAGGTGCGTCAGTTCCTGGGATTAACAGGTTACTACAGGAGGTTCGTGAAAGATTACACTAAGAAGGCGGCGCCTTTACAGGACCTCCTGGTCGGACAACCTCTCAAGAGCAGAAACCCTCCATTCAATTGGGGAAAAGAACAAGCTGAGGCATTCAAAGAGATGAAAGAGATACTGACAGGCGATGAAATCTTAGCCTACCCAGATTACAGCCAACCGTTCCTGCTATACACAGATGCCAGTAACGAGGATTAGGAGCTGTCCTCAGTCAGAAGCAGAACGGCCAAGAAAAAGTCATCGCGTATGCCAGCAGAAAACTCAGGCCAACTGAGAGGAACCCGGAAAACTATAGCAGCTTCAAACTGGAGTTCCTGGCGCTGGTCTGGGCCATTACCGAAAGATTTAAACATTACCTTGCCTCCAACAAGTTCACTGCGTTTACAGACAATAACCCCTTGACGCATCTGGAAACAGCCAAGCTGGGAGCCATGGAGCAACGTTGGATGGCTCGGTTGTCAAACTACCAGTTTACCATTAAATACAGAGCGGGCCGTAAAAATGCCAACGCGGACGCCTTGTCCAGAATGCCGCATGAATCTGACACGGAAGAAGAATCAGACGATCTGGAAGAAATCGAGCTACCTGCGTTCCACCGAAATGGGATGGTCCAAGAGCAACGGGTCTACAGGAAGCGGTGTGGTGAGATGTTGAACCCTTTACCTCATCACAGCTGGAAAGAGACTCAGGACAGTGATCCCGTGGTCAGCCGTGTCAAGGAGCTGATAAAACAGGAAGGTTCCTCCTTGGAGAAAGATGCATCTATGCCAGCAAAGCTCCTGTGGAATGAGAGAAGCCGGTTATTCATTTACCGTGAGAAATTGTGCAGGAGATACGTCGACCCAAGGACCCATGAGATGGTTTGGCAAATAGTGGTCCCGAAAGCAGACATCCAAATGGTGCTGGAAGCCTACCACGATCAAGCAGGACACTTTGGCTGGAGAAAGTTGGAGACCCTGTTGAGGTGTCGGTTCTACTGGGTAGGGATGCGCAGCTCCATCAAGAAGTGGTGCCGGAACTGTGGACCCTGTGGCCTCAGGCGAAAAGACTACAGTAGCCAGAAGGCACCCTTGCAGCCTATCCGGACGACTCGTCCCTTGGAGATCGTGGCATTGGATCACGTCAAGTTGTCCCCAAGCAGGTCAGGATACACATATGCCCTGACCATGGTGGATCACTATTCCAGGTTTCTGGTGGTCGCCCCTGTCAAAGATCTGACAGCAGAGACAGCAGCAAGAACCTTCCAAGCAAGTTTCTGCAGACCACACGGATATCCGGAGCAGGTGCTGACTGATCGAGGTCCTGCATTCGAAGCTGAACTGTTTCAGGAATTCTGTCAATTGTATGGATGTAAAAAGATCAGAACAACACCATACCACCCTCAGACCAACGGCCTTTGTGAAAAAATGAATCACATTGTCCTCGACTTACTGAAAACTGTACCACTGGAAGAAAGAAATCGGTGGCCAGACTTGTTACCTGACCTGGTTGACTTGTACAATCATATTCCAGTAAGTTCCACCAACTGCACTCCAGCCTACCTTATGAGAGCAAGACCGGGAAGGCTGCCAATGGACTTAGAACTCGGTGTGGTAGAACCAGAGGCTGATGACAGTGCTGAAGATTGGGACACCACTCGACAAGAACAGTACAAGAGAGTACAAGCCTGCGTGGAAAACAGTCTCAACAAAGTAAGAGAAAAGCAAGAGATGAACTATAACAATGCTCCCGCTAAGCCTTTAATGCCTGGAGAAATGGTGCTCAAAAGGAAAAGAAGAACACACAAGTTGGATGATCAGTGGGAACAGGAGCCCTATGTCGTGCAAAATTCCAATTTCGATAACAGCAAGGTCTGTACCATCAGCAAGGATGGAGGAAAAACGACGGCAGCTGTGTCTAGAGATCAATTGAAGTTGTGTCCTGGCCCATTAAAGCTCCGTGAAGAAAACCTGTTGTTCATCAAGGAAAGAGTGCTGAAGCGGTCATACACACGGATTTGGGAGATTTACCTGCGGATTGGCCCAGATTGGGAGATGCTGTAATTATTCCTGTGCTGCAGTTTTATCAACCGCAAGAGGAGTCTCTACAAACCGGTCATACCAATTGCGCCAGTTGAGCCAGTTCCAGAAGGACCTGTTCCGGCAGACCCTCAACCATCAGAACCCGAAGCAGCGGACCCGCAAGAAGCAGCACCACAAGAAGTGGAGTCCTCTGGTGAAGCTTGTGAAGCAGTACCGCCTCCTCCAGTCACTAGCATGCTTGCCAGGTCCCTAGAGAGGTGGAGTCGTGTCTATAGTTTGCCGTTACGCAGAACAGAAAGGTTAGAGACTACTATACCTGACGCTACCCCACGTAGGTCAGAACGTATCACTAAAGGTAAACTACCTGTTCGCTATCAGGAGTAGTCCTAGTAGACTAGTTAGCAAGACCCAGACCGGGTTTATTGTCACTGACCAAATGTATAAAGTTTGAAATATATATATATTTATGTGTCTTTTTCCCTAATGGACTGAGAGGCTGTGGACTGTGCCAGCCAAGAACTTGTCTTTGTAAATAGTTGCGCTTCGGTGCATTATCTTGGTTTTACATAAAACCACTACTACAAAATCTACCTCTGAAGAAAAACCCGTATGGTGGGCCTAGAGTGAGGTCTGCAGTCAGAAGTCCTGCAGCCCACCCAGGACCCACGTGGGAGGTTTTTGGTGCGGGTCCTCCACAAGTATCTTGTATATATGAGAATGATTGATATTTTGATATTTTGATACTTTTGTATTCTTTATTGTACAAATTGTAACGTTAAAGAAGTCGTACCTCCCGGATGGGAAGAGTTATAATGTTGTTGTTAATGCAAAACAAAATGTTCTTTTTGTCTTTTACAGCCCGGGAGTGCTGTGTTTTACCAAGGGGGATGTGTAGCCCAGTACGCAGGCACACATTAAAATCCAGAAGAGTGCACAGGAAGGTAACAGCAAAGCTTGATATCTATGCACTTCACTCACACTTTTAGACACACCCATCAGGGGTACAAGAGGAAGTGACACTTAGCAATCAGAGTTCAGTCTGTTTCCTGTCTTCGGACAGTGCAGTTCAGTGCCAGTGGAGTCTGGACTTGGAAGGAGAGGAGAAAGGATTGAATCCTCGCAGAGTTAGCGTAGCTCACCTGACAAAGAAGTGGAGGCTAGTACGGGTGAAGTGGATCATCCTAGCCTAGTCAGAGCTACCCTTAATCAGTACCTCAGCAGAAGTCGAAGCTAGGAGGATACCGAGAGCTACTCAGCGACCTCTGGAGAAAGTTGACTTTACCATCGAAGCTCCAAGTGTTATTGCTAAGAGCGAGAGCAGGGCGAAGGGCAAAGTGGAGAAGACAGATAGAGAAGTGCTTCAGGTATTTGATTGCCTGCACTAAATTGCCGGACACCAGAGTCCGAAGCGTTGCTACTGTTTTTAAGCATAGTAACAAGAAAACCGGAGGCATCTGGACTACAGGTCGCAGAGAGCAGCCCTAAGTGTCAATACGTAACCGGAGTCAGGTGGAACAGGGACTTTGAGTCAAGCGCAGACAAAAGTAAGGACTTAGTTTCATCACCTAGAAGGCTCCACCACAATATTGGCCGGGCAGTACAGCTATTGAGAAAGCTGAGAATTCGAGTTAACTTCGCTTCATGCAAGTAGGACTCACATGTTTATGGAAGTAAAGGAGGCCTCTAACCTGCTCAGCCGTTACCCGAATGTGCACTCTCCACCCCGACCAGCTCCCCGGGATCTGCTTGAACCATCTACCAGTAAAAGGTATGAAAAGAAGCTGTATTGTGTGCGACTGAATTATTATTACACCCTACATCATCATCTTCACCATAGACTTCCAGGGACCCGTCTCACCTGTGGGAGACTTACTACCAAGCTGCCCCATAACATCCCCTGTGAAAGTCCTTAGAGCAGCGCTGGTACAATTTACCAGAAACCGCAGGTGGCGTCACGAACTACCTAATAATCCCGGTAAATATTCCCTATTGCACGACCGCCAGGGCCACGGACCGAGCCACCGCTACCAGTGACAACTCCCATAGATTTCCATGGGCTCGGCTCCGAGTACCCCATAGCCCTGGTATCCACAATTGTGGTGCGTGGTCGGAACAGTGTAGTATATAGAGGATCTGTCAGCTCTCCTGTGTTGTGTAGTATATAGAAGATCTGTCGGCTCTCCTGTGTGGTGTAGTATATAGAGGATCTGTCCGCTCTCCTGTGTGGTGTAGTATATAGAGGATCTGTCAGCACTCCTGTGTTGTGTAGTATATAGAAGATCTGTCGGCTCTCCTGTGTGGTGTAGTATATAGAGGATCTGTCGGCTCTCCTGTGTGGTGTAGTATATAGAGGATCTGTCAGTCTCCTGTGTGGTGTAGTATATAGAGGATCTGTCAGCTCTCCTGTGTGGTGTAGTATATAGAAGATCTGTCGGCTCTCCTGTGTGGTGTAGTATATAGAGGATCTGTCCGCTCTCCTGTGTTGTGTAGTATATAGAAGATCTGTCGGCTCTCCTGTGTGGTGTAGTATATAGAGGATCTGTCCGCTCTCCTGTGTGGTGTAGTATATAAAGGATCTGTCCGCTCTCCCATATGGTGTAGTATATAGAAGATCTCTCGACTCTCCTGTGTGGTGTAGTATATAGAGGATCTGTCAGCTCTCCTGTGTGGTGTAGTATATAGAGGATCTCTCCTGTGTGGTGTAGTATATAGAGGATCTGTCGACTCTCCTGTGTGGTGTAGTATATAGAGGATCTGTCAGCTCTCCTGTGTGGTGTAGTATATAGAAGATCTGTCGGCTCTCCTGTGTGGTGTAGTATATAGAGGATCTGTCATCTCTCCTGTGGGGTGTAGTATATAGAGGATCTGTCAGCTCTCCTGTGTGGTGCAGTATATAGAGGATCTGTCATCTCTCCTGTGTGGTGTAGTATATAGAGGATCTGTCAGCTCTCCTGTGTGATGTAGTATATAGAGGATCTGTCGTTCCTCCTGTGTGGTGCAGTATATAGAGGATCTGTCAGCTTTCCTGTGTGGTGTAGTATATAGAGGATCTATCAGCTCTCCTGTGTGGTGTAGTATATAGAGGATCTGTCATCTCTCCTGTGTGATGTAATATATAGAGGATCTGTCAGCTCTCCTGTGTGATGTAGTATATAGAGGATCTGTCGTTCCTACTGTGTGGTGCAGTATATAGAGGATCTGTCATTTCTCCTGTGTGGTGTAGTATATAGAGGATCTGTCATTTCTCCTGTGTGGTGTAGTATATAGAAGATCTGTCCTGTGTGATATTTTTACATAACTGCATGGTGGGCCCAAGAATGATTTTTCTCTGGTGGGCCCAAGGTCATCCAGTCCAACACTGTACCCTACCCCAACTTTTTTTTAAAGTTTAGTTAGGGGCAAAACTTTACCAAACTTTAAACCGAACCCCATTGAAAACAATGAGGACCTGAACTTTTTAGTTGGAAAATTTTCTCTCTCTCGCTCTTAGGCTAGTTTCACATTTCCGGCGGGCGCCTTGCAGCGCCCCCGGCATTTTGCCGCAGCGCCGCATGTGAAAACCTTTCACACTTCCGGCGGCCAAAATGCGTTTTTTTTTGCCGGATGGTTTCTGATGCTTGGAGAGATAAGAAACCATCCGGCAAAAACAAAAAACGTTACATGCAGCGTTTTTTCCGGACGCCGCAATGTACATTTGCAAAAACAAAACCGCATGCAACGCATTGACATGCGGCGCCATCCGGCGCTAATGCATGTCAATGCGAAAAAAGCCGCATGCGGCGCATCAGATTTTCAGATGCGGCGCTGCGGCAAAATGCCGGGGGCGCCGCTAGGCGCCCGCCGGAAATGTGAAAGAGGCCTTACTCTTGCTCTCTGTCACATCTTTAAATATTCCACACAATGAGATATTTCACAGTAAAGTCTCCTGTTAGTGAAGGAAATGCATATACTAAGTATCAAGAGTAAGGGCCTGTGCACACATTGCGGATTTGCCTGCGGATTTTTCCGCGCCGAAACCGCACCTCTTGGCAGAAAACGCAGGCGCGGTTTTGACGCGGTTTTTGGTGCGGTTTGGACGCGGTTTTTCATGCTTTTTCTCATGCGGTTTTGACAGCTAAATAAAGATATGTTGTTTAACACAAAAAAAGATTTGTGATGTCATTTCTTGTCCAACCTCCTCTTTTACATTTGTCCAACCCACACTCCATTACACACACACAGATAGAGATAGGCCGGCGTCACACTTGCGAGTGTGATGCGAGTAAGTCGCACGACTTTCTCGCATCAACACCCGGCACGGCCGCCCGCTCTCGGACCCGAGTGTGCGGCTGCATGTATTTCTATGCAGCCGCACACTCGGGTCCGAGAGCGGGCGGTCGTGCCTGTGTTGATGCGAGAAAGTCGTGCGACTTACTCGCATCACACTCGCAAGTGTGACGCCGGCCATAGATAGATAATAGATACCAGTAGTTAGATAGATAGAAAATACATAGATAGATGGATAATAGATAGTTAGAAATATATATATAGAAAGATAGATATATAGATATAGATAGATAGAAATATATAGAGGTAGATAGATAGATAGATAGATAGATAGATAGATAGATAGATAGATAGATAGATAGATAGATAGATAGATAGATAGATAGATAGATAAAATGGTACATAAATAGTTAAAGACACACGCATACACACACACAAAATCTTAACGCAATAGTTAATAAAAAAATATAGGAAAAAAAATGGCGTGGGCTCCCGCGCAATTTTCTGTGCCAGAGGGGGAAAGCCAACAGCAGGGGCCAATATTTCTAGCCTGGGAAGGGGTTAATACCATGGATCTTCCCAGGCTATGAATATCAGCCCGCAGCTAGCCTTCACTGGCTATTAAAATAGGGGGACCCCCAAAAAGAATGACGTGGGGTCCCCTATAATTTATAGCCAGAAAGGCTATGCAGACAGCTGCGGGCTCATATTCATAGCCTAGGAAGGGGCCATGGATATAGGCACCCCCCTGGCTAAAATACCAGCACCCAGCCGCCCCAGAATTGGCGCATCTGTACGATGCGCCAATTCTGGCACTTAGCCCCTCTCTTCCCACTCCCCTATAGCGGTGGGATATGGGGTAATAAGGGGTTAATATCACCTTGCTATTGTAAGGTGATATTAAGCCCGGTTAATAATAGAGAGGCGTCAATAAGACGCCTATCCATTATTAATCTTATATTAATAAAGGGTAAAAAAAAAAAAAAAACACACGCATAAGAAAAATTATTTTAACCCAAAAACCCCCAAGGGGGGTTTTCACGTTAAAGACGGGCCAATTTTTAAATTCTGACCACTGTCTTTTATGAGGTTATAACTCGGGGAAAGCTTCAACGGATCTTCGCGATTCTGTTTTTCGGGAATTTTGATTCAGTTATGGTAAAAATTTCTTTCCTTTTAATTGCGTTTATTTTTTAAAAAACGCAAAAAAGGGAAAATTTTGAAAAAATTTTCAATTTTAAACTTTTAATTTTTAAATTCCCTTAAAACAGGAAATAGGTCACACAAAATAGTTTAGAAATAAAAATTTCCCCCATGTCTCTTTTCATCACACAATTTTGGGAAACCAAAATTTTTTTTTTTAGGGGAAATTTTAAAGGGTTAAAAGTTGACCAGCGTTTCCATTTTTTCAACAAAATTTACAAAACCCTTTTTTTTTGGGACCCCTCATATTTTAGTCACTTTGGGGGTCTTTTTAGAGAAAATACCCAAAAGTGAACCATTCAAAAACTGCACCCCTAAAGGGATCAAACCACATTCAAGAAGTTTATTTTCCTTTCAATGCTTCACAGGGCTGAAGCAAGTGGAAAGGAAAAATGAATATTTAAATTTTTTAGCCCCAAAAAGACTATTACAAACTTTTTTTTTTTATTTTCACAAGGTAAAAGAAGCAAAAGGACGATAAAGTTGTTGTGCAATTTTCCTGAGTATGCCAATAGCCCAAATTTTTTGGGGGGAAAACCCTGTTTGGGACACGGCAGAGCGTAAAGG
>JARQOD010000003.1:133325282-133596941 GCA_033576555.1 Oophaga sylvatica
TTTTTTCTGATTATTTTTTCTGTTTAATAAACATTTGTACTTTTATTATAAGCACTTTATACTGTTTTTCTTGGTAGTTTTTATTTGTTTTCAGTTGTGTGCCTAGTAGGGCGCTTTCAGTTGAGTGCAATAGATAATGCAGACTGAAGCGACGCTGCAGATGACAAACTCATAGGTATAACCTGGCCAGGTGTGATAAATACACTGTTTGCATAATTGTTAGGCAACTTGTATTTGAGAGATTCTTTTTATTATTGAACAACAACTATGTTCTCAATCAACCCAAAAGACTCATAAGTATCAAAGCTTAATATTTTTAGAGTTGGAGTGTTTTTTTTTTTTAAGATTTGGCTATCTTAGGAGGATATCTGTTTGTTCAGGTAACTATTACTGTGCAAAAATTATTAGGCAACTTAATAAAAACCATATGTATACCCATCTCACTTGTTTATTTTCACCAGGTAAACCAATATAACAACACAAAATTTAGAAATAAACATTTCTGACATTCAAAAAAAAATAAAAAATCAGTGACCAACATAGCCACCTTTCTTTACGATGCCCACTCAAAAGCCTTCCATCCATAGATTCTGTCAGTTGCTTGATCTGTTTATGATCAACATTGCGTGCAGCAGCCACCACACCTCCCAGACACTGCTCCGAGAGGTGGACTGCTTTCCCTCCCTGTAGATCTCACATTTTATGAGGACCTCAGGTTCTCTATGGTGTTCAGATCAGGTGAACAAGGGGGCCATGTCATTATATTTTCTTCTTTTAGACTTTTACTGGCAGCCATGCTGTGGAGTATTTGGATGCATGTGATGGAGCATTGTCCTGCATGAAAATCATGTTTTCCTTGAACGATACTGACTTCTTCCTGTACCACTGCTTGAAGAAGGTGTCTTCCAGAAACTAGCAGTAGGTCTTGGAGTTGAGCTTCACTCCATCCTCAACCCGAAAGGGTCCCACAAGTTCATCTCTGATGATACCAGCCCATACCAGTACCCCACCTCCACCTTGCTGGCGTCTGAGTCGGAGTGGAGCTCTCTGCCCTTTACAGATCCAGACTCGGGCCCATCCATGTGGTCCATCAAGAGTCACTCTCGTTTCATCAGTCCATAAAATCTTAGAAAAATCAGTCTTAACATATTTCTTGTCCCAGTCTTGACGTTTTATCTTATGTTTCTTGTTCAAAGGTGGTCGTTTTTCAGCCTTCCTTACCTTGGCCATGTCCCTGAGTATGGCACACCTTGTGCTTTTGATACTCTAGTAACGTTGCAGCTCTGAAATATGGCAAAACTGGTGGCAAATGGCAACTTGGCAGCTTCACGCTTGATTTTCCTCAATTCATGGGCAGTTATTTTGAGCCTTTTTTTTATCAACACGCTTTTTGCGACCCTGTTGGCTATTTGCCATGAAACGTTTGATTGTTCAGTGATCACGCTTCAAAAGTTTGGCAATTTCAAGACTGCTGCATCCTCTGCAAGACATCTCACAATTTTTGACTTTTCAGAATCCGTCAAATCTCTCTTCTGACCCATTTTGCCAAAGGAAAGGAAGTTGCCTAATAATTAAGCACCCTTATATAGGGTGTTGATGTCATTAGACCACACTCCTTCTCATTACAGATGCAAATCACCTGATTTACATAATTGGCAGTTGGCTTTCAAGCCTATACAGCTTGAAGTAGGACAACATTTATAAAAAGGATGATGTGATCAAAATACTCATTTGCCTAATAATTCTGCACACAGTGTAGTTATGATACTAGGCCTGGGGATTGTAGATATGGCGTGTATTTTCTCCATCATCTCTTCAGTTTATTCACCACACACTGAATAGAGGATGTGGTTAATTACAAGGTATATCTAGACTCCCCTGGCCTTGTGTCACAAAGAGTGAAATGTGGATGGGCAAAACACACCATCCTCAATGCACTTTATGATACCTGGCAAGGTGAGAATAGATATGCCTTGCACTCACCAACATCCTCTATTCAGTCTACTAATATTTCTAGACTGAAGAGACTGGTGGTGAAAATACAAGTCATATATTTGTGTTTTTGACAACACATAGATCCAGGACTGACACAAGAAGCATGTGTCAATACTCGAGTTATGTGGTGGCAAAATCACGACGCAGTGTGTGTAGGCGGCGAAAGAGACAATAAAAACAAACAGTTGGGTGAAAAAAAGGCACATTTATTTTTACAAGACACAAAAAAAATTAATGTGGCCGACGTTTGGGTGAAGAAGGGGGTAACTTGGCGGTGTGGAGCGACGAGGATTGACTTTGGGAGGGCGACGAAGGGGTTCGAGGGGAAAGGGCGACGAAAGTGGTGGGGGAAGGCAGCGGGTAAACACAGTGGGAGGTGAGGGGGGAGGAAGCACAAAAATCTTTTTCTGGACTCTTCGTTCCATCTTTGTTTTCTTTTTGGAGGTCCTGGTGCTTGGGGACCTCCTGGTGCTTGGGGACCTGGTGCATTGGGGACCTCCTGGTGCTTGAGGACCTAGTGCTTGGGGACCTCCTGTGGCTTGGGGACCTGGTGCTTGGGGACCTCCTTTGCCTTGGGGACCTGGTGCTGGGGTACCTCCTTGTCATGTAAGGAGTACAGTTCATATAGTGTCTTGTGCTTGGGTGCGATGAAAAACACAGGAGTCACAGGTTTGATATAGAAGATCTTGTATTACTTCATACAAGTGGCAATGATAGTCACACAGGTTGCAGATACAAAAGCAGGAGACACAGCAGGCCAGAGTAACTTAAGTTCAGCAATCACTCTGCACAACAGTTCAGGATCTCTTCTCTGTTACCGTAAGTCCATGCAAACGTGGATACATCAAAATAGCAAGGTTCCAAAGTCCACGAGTGTTCCAAAGTTCCACAATAGGAAATAACTGGAGTACAAGGTCCAAGGCTTCCAGGAGTCAGGTCACAGGTTCACTGCAGGCTTGATTCTGAAGCACTGATTAGTTCAACTGTGGCTGCTTAAGAAGCAAGAGGGAGAGAATCAGGGTGGGAACATGCAAGCTGGAAACTCCATATTGACTGAGGGCAAGATAGCTGCAGCAAGACAGAAAGTAAAATGGCTGACGGAAAAAACTGAGTTTCAGGAACATGTACACAGAACCTTACATTACTCCCCCCTTAGGGACAACCTCCGGATGACCTCAGACCAGGCTTGTGTGGGTACCTCTGATGAAACTGACGGAGCAAGCGAGGAGCATTAACGTTACTGACTGGTTCCCATGAGTTGTCCTCCACTGGGTAGCCCTGCCATTTAATCAAATATTGTAATTGATTTCTGTACAACCGGGGAAACTAGAATCCTTTCCACCAGAAATTCTTCCTGACCATCGACCAGCACTGGGTCAGGGCAAGGAGAAGAACGTCCAGGAAACGTATTGGGTGTTGCAGCCTTTAGTAGGGATACATGAAAGACAGGGTGGATTCTCATAGTTCTGGGCAGTTGAAGACGACAAGCAACAGCACTTATAATTTTACTGATTTTATAGGGTCCAATGTATTTATGTCCTAACTTCGATGATGGAATCCTTAACTTAAGATTTCTGGTTGACAGCCAGACCAGGTCTCCTACCTTGAAAGCTGGTGCAGGTTTTTCGAAATTTATCTGCGGCTTTCTTGTACCTTTCCTGAGCCAATTCCAGATTTCCCTTTAAAAGATCCATATTCTTTTGTAAAGACGTGATTCTTTCAGCCACTGCTGGCAAAGGCGTTTCTATGGGAAAACGAGGAAGAATATTAGGATGATAACCTAAATTGGAGTAGAAAGGAGACTGCTTAGTGGAGGCGATCTGAGAGTTGTTATAAGAGAACTCAGCCAGTGGAAGTAGATCCACCCAATCATCCTGTAGATGGCAGATAAAGCAGCGGAGATACTGCTCCAGGGTCTGATTGGTTCGTTCTGTCTGTCCATTAGTCTGGGGATGAAAAGCAGAAGAAAGATTTACTTTAATATCCAATGCTGCACAAAAATTTTGCCAAAACCTTGAAGTAAATTGCACCCCTCTATCCGAAATAACCTCATCTGGTACTCCATGTAAGCGAAACACATCTTTAATCATCAAATCTGATGTCTGTCTTGCAGTAGGTAAGCCGACACAAGGGATAAAATGAGCTGCCTTTGTTAAACGATCAACCACCACTAGAATGGTGTTCTTCCCTTGAGAGGTTGGTAACTCCACAATGAAGTCCATAGACATGGATCCCCACGGGCGGGACGGGGTGGGAAGAGGTTGCAACAGACCAGTTGGTGAGGAGCGAGGTGTTTTGCATCTTGCACAGACTTCACATGAAGTGACATAGTTTAAAACATCCTTCCTGCAAGTGGGCCACCAAAAGAACCGAGAAAGAAATTCCTGTGTTTTTAGAATTCCTCTATGCCCAGCTATCTTGGAATCGTGAATGAGTTGCAATACTTTCAATCTGACTGTTTCAGGAATATGCAGACGTTGTCCCTGAATCCACACACCATTCTTAAAGACAAGACTTACGTCCCTTGGGGGTTGTGCCAACAAGGAATCCGCATGGTATGCTCCTTGATGTCCTTAAGTAGGTCTTGATTATGAATCACTCCCAGGAATCTAGAGTCAGGAAGAATAGTCTTAGGAGGAGTAAGTGGACGGGTCTCTGCTGAATAAATCCTAGAGAGTGCATCAGCCTTTCCATTGCGTGATCCTGGTCTATAAGAAATGATAAAATTAAATTGGTTTAAGAAAAGATTCCAGCGAGCCTGGCGAGGAGTCAGGCACTTAGCCGACCTGATGAATTCAAGATTACGATGGTCTGTCAGGACGACTATTTGCTGTGCAGCTCCCTGAAGAAGGTGTCTCCATTCTTTGAAGGCGGCAATAATGGCCAACAACTCTCTATTGCCCACATCGTAGTTCCTTTCAGCCGAAGACAACTGCTGGGAAAAGAAGGCACAGGGATGCAAGACATTCTTCTCACCTGTTCTCTGAGAGAGTATAGCTCCAACAGCACAATCTGAAGCATCCACCTCTATTATGAAGGCAAGTTCGGGGTTGGGATGTACTAAGATAGGTGCAGTGGTAAATTTATCTTTTAGACGGGAAAATGCTTCCTGGGCTTGGGGAGTCCAAGAGAACCTAGACTCCTTCCGGGTAAGTTGGGTGATAGGTGACACTACCTCAGAGAAATTCCTAATGAAACGTCTATAGAAGTTGGCAAACCCGATGAAGCGCTGCACCTCCTTCACATTTCTAGGAATTGGCCAATCCTTGATGGCTTGGGTCTTGCTTCCATCCATACTAATTCCTTGTGTAGACAGTACATACCCCAGAAATTGAATTTCGGTCCTATGGAATTCACACTTTTCAAGTTTGATGTAAAGATGATTTTGTCTTAGACGTTCCAAGACCATTCTCACATGTCCATGATGTTCCTCTGTGGAGTTAGAAAAAATTAGAATATCATCCAAATAAATCACCACGAATGTATCTAGGAGATCCCTGAAGATGTCATTCACCAAGTGTTGGAAAGTGGCTGGGGCGGTACTTAGACCAAAAGGCATAACTAGATATTCAAAGTGTCCATAGCGTGACCTGAATGCAGTGTTCCATTCATCCCCAGGTCTAATACGGACTAAGTTATAGGCCCCACGGAGATCTAGTTTAGAGAAAATTTTGGCATGCCGCACTCTCTCCAATAACTCAGGGATTAAAGGCAAGGATAACGGTTTCTAATCGTAACCTTATTGAGTTCCCTATAGTCTACGCAGGGTCTCAGAGATCCATCTTTCTTCTTCACAAAGAAGATGGGTGCACCTGCAGGAGATGAAGAGGGGCGTATGAAGCCCTTGGCTAGATTTTCATCTATGTAATCCTTTAAAGCCTTTAGCTCGGGCCCCGCTAGGGGGTAGATCTTACCAAAAGGTATCTCTGCTCCAGGCAATAATTCAATTGGACAATCATATGGACGGTGAGGAGGAAGCTGGTCAGCGTTCTTCTTGTCACATAAATCCACATAATCCTGGTAAACAGCTGGTAGTTCAGGGACTGACATGGTTCCTTTAGGAACAGAGCAAGCTGAAACTTTTGGACTCATCTGTTTCTCTGGAAAATGTAATTCCTTGGTCTCCCAGTTAATGGTAGGGTCTGAGCCTGCAGCCATGGTAGCCCTAGAATAATGGGAAAGTGGGGAGAAGAGATAAGCATAAAGGACAGTTTCTCTTGATGATCTTTACCCATGAGGACCTTCAAAGGCTCTGTTTCCTGATCCACTGGTCCAGAGGTCAGCAGGGAGCCATCCACAGTTTCCATCTGTACTGGAGTAGCCTTCTTCACTGAGCGTATCCCCTGTTTCAGAGCAAAGGAAACATCCATAAAATTCCCACTTGCCCCTGAGTCGATCATAGCAGAGCTATACACCCAAGCTGAGTCAACCCAGAGTTTGATGGAAAGAAAGCAATGAGAATTGTTTTTCTTACAACTCAGCTGGGACACCGCTGAGGAAACTTGAAAAATTGCAGCGTTTACACAGCCAATGTCCTCAGAAGTAACGGAGTTTAAGTCCGAGAAATCAAGATCTGTTGCTGCAGATCTCTCTGGAGCCTGAGGCTCGGAACTGACAGATCTCCTCTCGCAACACTCACAGTGAAAGAGTGCTGCAGTAGTCTTACGAGAACGGCTGGGGCAGTTTATAATGAAGTGCCCTGACTTACCACAATAGAAACATAGATTCTCCTTAAAACGATGTTCCTTGCGTGCATCACTAACCCGTCGTTGTAACGAGTCTACCTGCATGGGTTCAGGTTCAGGTTCTCGTGTGATCTGTTGTGAATGGGTTTGAGATGAGTTCTGAGCAGAGGCTCCCTATGGTGGTTACAAGCGGTACCAGTGAAGATTGTGAGGACTGGGAATCAGGTGTTACTGACTGGTCTTATATAAGGGAGTCATTTTCCCATCAGGGTTGCCGGTGATCAATTGTTCTGGTCTGAATCCTTCTTTCCAGTTTCCCTTGTAGCCTGCTGTGTCGTGTCTGCATCTCCTGCTATCAGATAAGACAATTTCTTCTTTTGTGTTTTTGCTTTATTTTTGCATTTTGTCCTGCACTTCTGTGGAGGCCTTCAGGGTCCCCTCCGGGGGCTTTTGCCCTCTCAGTTTAGTTCAGCCACTGTGTTTTGTACTTTTGCTTTTTCCAGTTTTTTTCAGTGGCTGCTGTTTTGATTTTGTTACACCAGAGAACTAATTTAGGTGGTAGAGGTCGTGTGATCTCAGGTGATTTTGAAATTAGTAGAGTTGGTGTTTTTCAGGGTTTTCTGAGATTGCAGTAAGTACCCTTCCTGTCCTTTTCTATTTAGATAGTTTGGGCCCCAGCGTTTGCTCATACTATTTTCTTTCTGTGTCAGTATTTCCTCTTGTCTAACCGCCATTACATGTTTGGGGGCTTTCTATTATCTTTGGGGTTCTGCTCCGGGGCAGATAGCTTTCCTATTTCTATCTTTAGGTGTAGTTAGTTTCTCAGGCTGTGACGAGGCGTCTAGGACCAACGTAGGAACGCTCCACGGCTGCCTCTAGTTGCGGTGGTTAGTCAGGGTACTGCAATCTCATAGATTCCAACTGCTCTGGTGTATTTCCTTTTTTACCTGCACTCCTCAGCTACCGTAACATAACAGTATCACCGGACTAAAAATTGTATGGTACTCACAGAAGGGAAAAAATATTTTGAAGGAAGAAAAGTTGTCAGAGATATTTTTCTGTTTGTTGCATTTTTTTTTTTCCCTCTGTATCTCTGGGTGCTGGGGAGGATCTTTTCTCCCAATGGAGTTTGCACAGTTGTCTGGCTGTGTGGATCAGCTTGCCACTGAGGTTCAGAGTATTGCTGCATATCTTGCTAGGTTGCCTGTTGTGGAACCTAGGATCCCCATGCCAGATTTGTTTTTAGGGGATCGAGCTAAGTTTCAGAATTTCAAAAATAATTGTAAATTGTTTCTTGCCTTAAAATCTAAGTCCTCAGGAAACGCAGCGCAGCAGGTTCAAATTATCATCTCTCTCCTGCGCGGCGATCCTCAGGATTGGGCTTTTTCCCTGATACCTGGGGATCCTGTTTTGAGTGATGTTGATGCATTTTTTCAGGCTTTGGGGTTATTGTACGATGAGCCTAATGTCACTGATCAAGCTGAAAAAGCCTTGTTGGCATTAAATCAGGGGCTTGATGACGCTGAGTTATACTGTCAGAGATTCCGTAGGTGGGCAGTCCTGACCAAATGGAATGACGACGCTTTGGCGGCCCTTTTCCGGAAGGGTCTGTCGGATAATGTAAAGGATGTTATGGTGGGATTCCCTGTCCCCTCTGGTCTCAATGATTCTATGTCATTAGCTATTCAAATTGACAGACGTTTGCGTGAGCGGAGAAGTATGCGTGGAGTGGTGTTGCCTTGTGAGCCAGCTGCTGAGCCCATGCAGTGTGATGGAGTGGTGTCTGGGGCACAGCGTCATGAGTTTCGAAAGCGCAATGGGTTATGTTTCTACTGTGGTGATGCCTCTCATGCTATTTCAGTCTGCCCTAAGCGGGGAAGACATTTTGCACGCTCAGTTGTCTTGGGTAGTGTTCAGACTAAGATTTTATTAACTGTCACTCTGATATGCTCTCTGTCCTCATTTTCTGCTCAGGCTTTCGTTGATTCTGGAGCAGCTATTAACCTGATGGATTATGATTTTGCTAAACGTTGTGGGTTTCCCTTGATACCCCTACAGAAGTCTATTCCTCTACTGGGGATCGATTCTACCCCTTTGGCTGAGAATAAACCCCAGTTTTCTACTCAGGTGATAATGAGGGTTGAACCTGATCACCAGGAGTGCTGCAAATTTTTGGTTCTATATAATCTGCATGACATTATCGTGCTGGGTTTCCCTTGGTTACAGTCTCATAATCCTGTTTTGGATTGGAAATCTGTGTCTGTAACCAGTTGGGGCTGCCAATGTGTTAATACCAACACTCCTGTTTTTTCTGCCTCCCCCCAGGCTGAGGATGTTCCTGACTTTTTGTTTGATTTTTCTGATGTGTTTAGCGAAAGTAAATCTGCATCCTTACCTCCCCATAGGAGCTATGACTGCGCTATTGAATTAGTGCCAGGTAGTAAATTCCCTAAAGGTCGCCTTTTTAACTTGTCTGTACCTGAACATGATGCTATGCGGTCTTATATCAAGGAATCATTGGAGAAGGGTCATATCAGACCATCCTCTTCACCCTTAGGTGCCGTTTTTTTCTTTGTGGCCAAAAAAGATGGTTCATTAAGGCCGTGTATTGATTATCGTCTCTTGAACAATATTACTGTGAAATATCAATACCCGTTACCCTTGATTTCTGACCTGTTTTCCAGGGTGAAAAACGCTACTTGGTTTACCAAGCTTGACCTCAGGGGGGCGTATAACCTTATTCGCATTAAGCACGGGGATGAATGGAAGACGGCATTCAATACCCCTGAAGGGCATTTTGAGTACCTAGTGATGCCCTTTGGGCTCACTAATGCTCCTTCCGTCTTCCAGTCCTTCATGAATGACATTTTCAGGGATTTTGTGGACAAATTTCTGATTGTTTATTTGGATGATATCTTGATTTTTTCTAATGACTGGGACTCTCATGTGAAACATGTTTGAACTGTATTCCAGATTTTGAGAGAGAATGCTCTGTATGTGAAGGGATCAAAGTGTCTTTTTGGCGTACAGAAGATCTCATTTCTGGGATTCATTTTGTCCCCATCTGTTATTGAAATGGACCCGGTCAAGGTTCAGGCCATCTGTGATTGGGTCCAACCTACTTCATTAAAGGCTCTTCAGAGATTTTTGGGTTTTGCCAATTTTTATCGTAAATTTATTGGTAATTTCTCGGTTATTGTTAAACCATTAACTGATTTGACCAGAAAGGGTTCTGATGTGGTGAATTGGCCTCCTGAGGCAGTCTCTGCGTTTCAGGAACTTAAGCAGAGATTCACTTCTGCTCCTGTTCTACGGCAGCCTGATGTTTCTCTGCCATTTCAGGTGGAGGTTGATGCCTCTGAAATTGGGGCAGGTGCCGTTTTGTCCCAAAAAGATCCAGAGACCTCTAAAAGTAACCCTTGTGCCTTTTTCTCTCGAAAATTTTCTCCTACTGAACGTAATTATGACGTGGGTAATCGGGAGTTATTGGCCATGAAGTGGGCTTTTGAAGAGTGGAGACATTGGCTGGAGGGAGCCAAACATCAGGTGGTGGTCCTTACGGACCATAAGAATCTGGTCTATCTGGAATCTGCCAAGCGACTCAATCCTAGACAGGCCAGGTGGGCCTTGTTTTTCACACGTTTTAATTTTGTGGTTTCCTTTCTTCCTGGCACTAAGAATGTTAAGGCGGATGCCCTCTCGAGGAGTTTCCTTGCGGACTCTCCTGAGTTATCTGATCCCTCTGTTATTTTGAAGGAGGGTGTAGTTCTTTCCGCCATCTCGCCCAATTTGAGACTTGCTCTGGAGGGGTGTCAGGAGGATAGGCCCGAGCGCTGCCCTGTTGGAAAATTGTTTGTCCCGGACCAATGGAAAAAGAGTGTGATGTCTGAGATTCATTGTTCCGCATTGGCTGGGCATCCCGGAATTTTTGGTACCAGAGACTTGGTTAGTCGGTCCTTTTGGTGGCCTACCTTGTCTCGCGATGTCAGGGAATTTGTGCAGTCCTGCGGGACTTGCTCTCGCTCCAAGCCTTGCTCTCGCTCTAGTGGTTTGTTGATGCCATTGCCTGTGCCCAAGAGACCATGGACCCATATCTCTATGGATTTCATTTCCGATCTTCCTGTTTCTCAGAGAATGACCACCATCTGGGTAATTTGTGATAGATTTTCCAAAATGATACATCTTGTGCCATTACCTAAGTTGCCTTCCTCCTCTGAATTGGTGCCGTTGTTCCTTCAGCACGTGGTTCGTTTACACGGCATTCCTGAGAACATTGTGTCTGACAGAGGAGTCCAGTTTGTTTCCAGATTTTGGAGGACTTTTTGTTCTAAACTGGGTGTTCAATTGTCTTTCTCCTCGGCATTTCATCCTCAGACCAATGGTCAAACTGAGAGAACAAACCAGACATTGGAGACTTATCTAAGATGCTTTGTGTCTGCTGATCAGGATGACTGGGTCTCTTTTTTGCCTTTGGCTGAGTTTGCTCTTAATAATAGGGCTAGCTCTGCCACTTTGATGTTTCCGTTTTTCTGTAATTCTGGGTTTCACCCTCGATTTTCTTCGGGACAGACGGAGGCTTCTGTCTGTCCGGGTGTTGACTCTGTTGTTGAGCGTATGCAGCAGATTTGGGAACAGGTAGTGGAGAGGTTGTCCCTCTCTCAGGAGAAGGCCCAGCGGTTTGCTAACCGGCATAGGACTGATGGTCCTCGGTTTAAAGTGGGGGACTTGGTCTGGTTGTCCTCAAAGAATATTCCTATGAGAGTAGCATCTCCTAAATTTAAGCCTAGGTTCATTGGACCTTATAAGATCATGGAGATTATTAATCCTGTTTCTTTTCGTTTGCTTCTTCCAGGGACATTTAAGATCCATAACGTGTTCCACAAGTCCTTGTTGAAGAGGTTTGTTGAGCCAGTGGTTCCTGCTGCTGTGCCTCCTGACCCTGTTTTGGTTGAGGGCAATCTGGAGTATGTGGTTGAGAAAATATTGGATTCTCGTTTTTCTAGACGAAGACTCCAGTATTTGGTTAAATGGAGGGGTTATGGTCAGGAAGACAATTCTTGGGTGTTTGCTTCGGACATCCATGCTAGGAGACTTATCCGTGCGTATCATAGAACTCATCCTGACCGACCTGGTTGCTCAAATGAGGGTTCGGTGACCCCTCCTCAAGGGGGGGGTACTGTTGTGAATGGGTTTGAGATGAGTTCTGAGCAGAGGCTCCCTCTGGTGGTTACAAGCGGTACCAGTGAAGATTGTGAGGACTGGGAATCAGGTGTTACTGACTGGTCTTATATAAGGGAGTCATTTTCCCATCAGGGTTGCCGGTGATCAATTGTTCTGGTCTGAATCCTTCTTTCCAGTTTCCCTTGTAGCCTGCTGTGTCGTGTCTGCATCTCCTGTTATCAGATAAGACAATTTCTTCTTTTGTGTTTTTGCTTTATTTTTGCATTTTGTCCTGCACTTCTGTGGAGGCCTTCAGGGTCCCCTCCGGGGGCTTTTGCCCTCTCAGTTTAGTTCAGCCACTGTGTTTTGTACTTTTGCTTTTTCCAGTTTTTTTCAGTGGCTGCTGTTTTGATTTTGTTACACCAGAGAACTAATTTAGGTGGTAGAGGTCGTGTGATCTCAGGTGATTTTGAAATTAGTAGAGTTGGTGTTTTTCAGGGTTTTCTGAGATTGCAGTAAGTACCCTTCCTGTCCTTTTCTATTTAGATAGTTTGGGCCCCAGCGTTTGCTCATACTATTTTCTTTCTGTGTCAGTATTTCCTCTTGTCTAACCGCCATTACATGTTTGGGGGCTTTCTATTATCTTTGGGGTTCTGCTCCGGGGCAGATAGCTTTCCTATTTCTATCTTTAGGTGTAGTTAGTTTCTCAGGCTGTGACGAGGCGTCTAGGACCAACGTAGGAACGCTCCACGGCTGCCTCTAGTTGCGGTGGTTAGTCAGGGTACTGCAATCTCATAGATTCCAACTGCTCTGGTGTATTTCCTTTTTTACCTGCACTCCTCAGCTACCGTAACATAACAGTGATCCTACTCAAAGGTTCCTTAGCTGGGGAGGAAGGTAGGAAAAGATTAGTGCGATTGCTTTCGAACCATCTCTCCTGCCTGCGTTCAGTCAGACGAGTATCAATACGGATGCAGTAGTTAATAAAGTCACCTAACGCAGTGGGAGGATCGGCACGAGCAAGTTCATCCTTAATCAGAGGAGATAACCCTTTTCGAAAAATAGATTTTTTGGCGGAACTGTCCCAGGTGGTATCAAGGGCCCATCTCCTGAAATCCAAGGCATATTCAGCTACCGAGTGCTTACCATGGCGCAAGGTTAACATGGCTGCTTCAGCTGTTGCACCTCGATTGGGGTCATCAAACACCTGCCCCATGGCTGAAATAAAAGCATCAAGATGATCCAAACATCCATCCTCAGTCTCAATCAGAGGGTTTGCCCACATCAAAGCCTTATTGGTAAGCAACATAATAATAGTAAGCACTTTAGATCGTTCAGTGGGAAATTGTGAAGCATGTGCAGAGAAAAAAAGATTGCATTGGTTAATAAATCCCCTGAATTTCTCACGTTCACCGCCAAAACGAAAAGGGGGCAACTTAGGAATCCCAGAACTCGGGGCTACGGCAGGAGCCTGAACTCGCCCCTCTAGAGCCTCAATCCTGGCTCGCAAATCCTGGGCAGTCTGTCCAAACACTTGCAAATTGTGATTAGTGAGGTCCTGTAAGTTTGTAAAACGAGTTTTTATATTCTGTAAATCTGCAAGGATATTATCAGTCACTCCGCAAAGTTCTTTTATGCGGGCCTCCATCTTCCAGATCTTTTAAGACAGGAGTACTAGAAGGAGAAGAAAAAAAAAACAATAGTGTTTACCTGTGGTAACACTGCAGAAAAAAAAAAAAATTAAGGGAACTGCTCACCTGGAATAGTTGTGAGAAGTCACAACCACTATCATCACAGAAAGAACAACCAGACATCCGATATCCACAGTTTACAGCAGACACAGCCTTCCAGACCCAGCAGACACTAACGTATGGCTTCAGAATCTTGTCATGTAAGGAGTACAGTTCATATAGTGTCTTGTGCTTGGGTGCGATGAAAACACAGGAGTCACAGGTTTGATATAGAAGATCTTGTATTACTTCATACAAGTGGCAATGATAGTCACACAGGTTGCAGATACAAAAGCAGGAGACACAGCAGGCCAGAGTAACTTAAATTCAGCAATCACTCTGCACAACAGGTTCAGGATCTCTTCTCTGTTACCGTAAGTCCATGCAAACGTGGATACATCAAAATAGCAAGGTTCCAAAGTCCACGAGTGTTCCAAAGTTCCACAATAGGAAATAACTGGAGTACAAGGTCCAAGGCTTCCAGGAGTCAGGTCACAGGTTCACTGCAGGCTTGATTCTGAAGCACTGATTAGTTCAACTGTGGCTGCTTAAGAAGCAAGAGGGAGAGAATCAGGGCGGGAACATGCAAGCTGGAAACTCCATATTGACTGAGGGCAAGATAGCTGCAGCAAGACAGAAAGTAAAATGGCTGACGGAAAAACTGAGTTTCAGGAACATGTACACAGAACCTTACACTCCTGTGGCTTGAGGACCTCCTGTAGCTTGCAGAGCTCCTACTGCTTGGGGACCACCGTGTGCTGGGGGACCTCCGTGGGCTGCTGGACCTCCTGCCAGGGTCTGAGGCCCTGAAGACAGAATGAGTGTCCCCAGCTGCTGCTCGGTGGTGGTGGCGTCCTGGGAAGTGGACGCGGTCCAAGCAGGGGTGGAGGTCCAAGCAGGGGTGGAGGAAGTCCACACAGGAGCAGCGCTTGGCATGGTGGTGGCGGGGGAGTGTCCAGCTGCACTGTGACTGTGTGTGGTGAAGTGTGGTCCAGCATGGCTTGGAATGCTGGTGGCCGTGCAGTGGTATGTTGCAGAAGTCGGTAGTGCGGTGAAGCGAGTCAGTGGTGGCACGGGTGGGAAAGGCACCACTGGCTGCTGCTGCACGTACCGACTCTGCTTCATAGCCTGTGTGTAAGCATTGTTGCAGGCATGCATCACAGTCAGGTGGAGATCAGGACTAAGGTGTTCCGCCATGCCCCGTTCAATTTGTTGAAAAAAATGGTATGCTGGTCTTTTGAGCTCGGCTTCAAGATAGTCAAGGCAACGCTCGACAGAATGGAGGCGTTGTTCCATTAGTGCAAAACCGCTATCCACTCTGTCGCCCAACGCCTTGTGGCTATTTTGGAAAACCGTGCTCAAATGTATGAACTCGGGCATGAGATTCCTGTCAGAGGCCTTCTGTCGCGAGCGGGAAGTTCCCGCAAAACCAGTGGCAGAGACCTGTGACAGGGGAAGACCTGATGGACCAGCTTCCTGTTCTCCAGCTGTCTGTGTTGCCGACCCGCAAGGTGCTTCTTGGCTGGTGGATGGCTGGGACGGGTCCGAGGCAGCTCTCTGAAGGACCGCTTCAGGACCAGGTTGCAGGGTGCTGCTCCAGGTGCTGTGAAAAAAACAAAAAACAATAATTAGTATCATGCATTTAAAAACACCAACTCCTGTGGAAAAGAAAAACACAGAGTAAACACAATACAATACAACAACAAAATACTTACGCTCTGGTGGCAAGGACCGGTCTTAAGAAAGCCAAAGCCCGATGGTAGCGGTACTTTCTTGTGGTCTTTGCCGCAGCACCACTGGCAACCCGGTTCTCCAGTCTCAGGTCCCTGTTCAAGCGGTCCTTCATCGAGCGCCAACGGGTTCTGACCTTGTTCACTGTGGAAAATAAAAAATAAAATTTAGACAATGCACTGTAGGCCGGAACACACAACTGTGTGGGATGCTAGAAACTCACAGGAGTTACTAGCATCCCACACAGTTGTGTGATCACGGCCAAGGTCACTGCCGCATCACACGCATTGAAATACTTACGAAATTCCTTGCGGACCCGGGGAGAGGCGTTGTCCCAGACATCCATCAGCACTGCGGCCACCTCATTCCAGAGCCGCCAGATCACCACGTTGTCACAGTGCAATGGATCACGGCTGTCCCACAACGGGACTCGCTCCTGGACCAACTGGATGAGGGCGTCATTGTACAGGGCGAGTTCTTCATCCCGTTGTGAAGCCTAGAAAAGAAAGCAAATATGAAATGAACTCGGCACTCAACTTATGTGTATGAGATATAAGGTTTTTATTCACAGTAGTAGCGAAACGTTTCGGTCCTATATCATGGACCTTCATCAGTCACACAAACTACTGCATAAAGGGTTAATCCACAATGGGAAAAGGAGAAGCTGGATGCAGCCAGTGGTGGTAGATAAGAATGAAGCCAAATGTCTCTATTTGAGCCGATATCCTGTGGGATAAAGTCCAGCGGTGAATGTGATCTCTGCATGGGACGCGGTGTCCACCGCAAGTCTGACTTGCGGTGGACACCGCGTCCCATGCAGAGATCACAGTCACCGCTGGACTTTATCCCACAGGATATCGGCTCAAATAGAGACATTTGGCTTCATTCTTATCTACCACCACTGGCTGCATCCAGCTTCTCCTTTTCCCATTGTGGATTAACCCTTTATGCAGTAGTTTGTGTGACTGATGAAGGTCCATGATATAGGACCGAAACGTTTCGCTACTACTGTGAATAAAAACCTTATATCTCATACACATAAGTTGAGTGCCGAGTTCATTTCATATTTAGTTACGGTGTGGGAACCTACTCGGGCACCTCTCTCTTTGGCTGTGCACACGGTTACCTTTTCACATAGAAAAGAAAGCAAAACATTAATCTTGTAAAGATTTGGAGAAGAAAAGATGGAAAACAAGAGAGAAGAAAGATTGAGAATAGAAGCAAGATTGAATAGGAAAAAGAGGCAATAAAAAAGTCTGGGGCAAAAAAAAGAGTACAATCTGTCAGTCTATACTTACAGGCCGCCTCCCCGCCTGCACTCGGACTGGCTGCTCCCGTTCTTCCTCCGCTGCCGTGGACTGAAAAAATAAAAATTGCCACATGTGTCCATGCAACAGCAAATACTTACCAATCAGTATGGAAGGAAGGTACTCACTTCACCCTCTGCTTGGGCCAGTTCACCAGGGGCCGGCACGTATTCTTCACCTGAAGAAATGCTGCAATAAAAAAAAGAGACATTAGTACATAATAAATTGAGAAAAAAGGAGAGAAAGACATTAGGTTTTATACTCACATTATCCCAGTTGTTGAAAGCTGTCCAAGGTTTTCCAATGCAGGAATAGCTGCTGTCTCTCTGGCTGGCGGTAGAGTAAAGGACTGAAGTTCCAACACCTCCTTTTATATACACTGCGCCCATACAATGTTTATTTATATTTAGTGGGTGGTTTAAACCAGTGTCTAGACATGTGTTATCTCTGACAACGCATGCGTTGTAGAACGCTGACCTGCGCCTGACCCAGCGCACGTCAGCGATCACATAGATTGTAATGTGTTGTTTGGGTGCTTTCCATGCGCGATGCGAGTACATGCGCCTTTTTAACGAGTTTGGGCGGACCCAAAAATGCAACATGTTGCGTTGTGCGCGCCAAGTCGCTCACGACGAAATAACGCAAGCGCACAAAAACGCTGATGATCGCATGCTAATGCTAAACCATGCTCCCCCCATGTTAAAGATAGGGGCGCATGGCGCATGCGATCGGATGAGCAAGATGCGCTGCGCTAAAAAACGCCAATGTGAAACCAGCCTTAGTACATGAATTTGGCACCAGAACCACTGTCCATATATGAATGCAGCGCCAGAACTACCGACCGTATATGTATACAGCACCAAGCTTAGTACAGTGATCAATTGTAATGTCAGGTCAGCCCCATATATAATTATATTGCCTGAATCTACAATTCCTAATATGTCCTTAACAATAGTGATGAAATGCTGGAAGTTGTTATCAGT
Source organism: Oophaga sylvatica (assembly GCA_033576555.1). Lineage (NCBI taxonomy): Eukaryota > Metazoa > Chordata > Amphibia > Anura > Dendrobatidae > Oophaga > Oophaga sylvatica. The sequence continues at coordinate 133,342,874 of JARQOD010000003.1, forward strand.
TATCATCAGACTGCGGATCATACAAGAAACAAAGCACTGATGAGATGCATTTAGTATCACAAATAAACATATGCAGCCACAGGGCTCATACCCATTTGCGAGAAAAAAAACGGTCCGTTTTCTGGAAGGAAAAAAAGGTCCGAATATATGCAATTGTCATGCGATTTGCATGCGATTTGTATGCGATTTTTAATTGCACCATCCGTTTTCCATCCGTTTTTCATCAGTTTTCCATCTGTATGCAATGTGATTTTAACATGACGTTTTACATAGAGCAATTCTCTCTATGTAAAAACTCATGTTTAAATCACATTGTAAAATAAAAATGTACACAAAAAGCAAATAATTATATATATATATATATATATATATATATATATATATATAAGGTCATACACTTCTACATAGTATAATAGCTGCTAATTCAATTGCCGGCTTTTGTGAAATTTCAGACCCGACATGAATTGACACATGGTTTACATACAGTTAACCATGTCATTTCATGTAGTTTGATATATGGTTTTCACTAACAATGACATGAGTATATGTGTGCAAAATTTCATACAGGTGGGGGTTAATTAAAGGTGTAAATTAGTTGAAAAAAAAAGCGTGGGCTCCTGCGCTATTTTCTCCACCAGACAGGGAAAGCCAGTGAGTGAAAGCAGATAATAATAGCCTATGGAGGGTGCATTTTTTTGTGCCCCCCGGCTACTAACATCTGCCCCCAGACACCACAGAAAAGGCAAATCTATAATTAGATGCGCCCTTTCTGGCACTTTGCCCGTCTATTCCCATTGCCCTGTAGCGGTGGCTAATGGGTTAATAATGGGTTAAAGCCACCTTGCTATTAGAAGGTGACTTTAAGCCAGGTTAATAATTGAGAGTTGTCAATTAGACAACTATCAATTATTAATCCTAATGTATGAAATAAAAATAAAACACACACACTTTAATTAAAAATCATTTTAATTAAATAATCACAGTTTTTGACCATCTTTTATTTTACAGGTACTCCTTGCGAAGCCCTTGTTCTCCTGTAATAAAAATAAAATAATAAAGCAACATTATTCTTACCTATCCGGTGCTCAGTCAGGTCCAACGCTGTAATCCTTTACAAAGGGTTAACTGGCTTACAGCTAACAGCGCAGCTAATGCTGGCAGCTCAGCTGTAAGCCCCTGAATGAATGAGCTCCTCTCCCTGGCTGTCAGGAGAGGAAGTGATTAGTGTGGGAAGCTTAATTGATTGCTTCCCAGGCTAATGAGTTCAGTTCAGGTCAGCCGGGGACTCCCTCTGACGTCACTGATGCTGTGCGGTGTCCCTGGCTGATCTGAACTTATTAGCCTGGGAAGCAATCAATTAAGCTTCCCACACTAATCACTTCCTCTCCTGACAGCCGGGAGAGGAACTCATTCATTACAGGAGAACAAGGGCTTCGCAAGGAGTACCTGTAAAATAAAAGATGGTCAAAAACTGTGTGATTATTTCATTAAAATGATTTTTAATTAAGTGTGTGTGTTTTATTTTTATTTCATACAATAGGATTAATAATTGAGAGTTGTCTAATTGACAACTCTCAATTATTAACCTGGCTTAAAGTCACCTTCCAATAGCAAGGTGGCTTTAACCCATTATTAACCCATTAGCCACCGCTACAGGGCAATGGGAATAGACCCGCTAAGTGCCAGAAAGGGCGCATCTAATTATAGATTTGTGTTATGTTTAGGTAGCTGAGGAGAAAAAAACAAAAACGGCAATACACCAGAGAGGCTGGAACCTATTGGATTGCAGTATCCTGAACTAACCACACAACTAGAGGTAGCCGTGGAGCGTTCCTACGTTGATCCTAGATGCCTCGTCACAGCCTGAGAGATAACTACACCTAAAGGCAGAAAGAGGAAAGCTATCTGCCACGGAGCAGATCCCCAAAGAAAATAGGAAGCCCCCAAACATTTAATGGCGGTTAGACAAGAAGAAGCACAGACACAGACAGAAAATAGAATGAGCAAACGCGGGGCCCAATCTGTCTAGACAGAAAAGTACAGGAAAGGATACTCACTGCAATCCAAAAAAACCCCTAAAAAATACCAACTCTTCTGATTGCAAAAACACCTGAGATCACACGATCTCTACCACCTAAATCAGTTCTCTGGTGTAACAAAACTAAGCCGCAGCCACTGAAAAAACAGGAAAAAGCAAATGAACAAACAACAGTGGCTCCAGATAAACTGAGAGGAGCACAAGCCCCCAGAGGGGACCTGGCTGACCTCCACAGAAGTGCAGAGAACAATGCAAAAAGCAAGCACAAAAATAAAAGCAGAAAATATCTTATCTGATAGCAAAAGATGCAGGCAAGAATCAGCAAAATTCCAAATGAACCAGGAACCACAATTAAGACAAGAACAATTGATCACTGGCAACCATCATGGGAGGGAACCTCCCTTATATCAGACCAGTCAGCGATCCCAGATTGCCGTCCTCGCTGAAAAGTTCAGTATTGTCTGTAACCACAAGAGGGAGCCTCTGCTCAGAAACCATCTCTAGCACATTCATAACAGTACCCCCCCTTGAGGAGGGGTCACCAAACCCTCACTTGTGCAGCCAGGCCGATCAGGATGAGCTCGGTGATAGGCACGGATCAGTCTCCTAGCATGGATGTCCAAAGCAAACACCCAAGAATTGTCCTCCTGACCATAACCTCTCCACTTAACCAAATACTGGAGTTTCTGTCTAGAAAAACGAGAATCCAATATTTTCTCAACCACATACTCCAGATTGCCCGCAACCAAAACAGGGTCAGGAGGCGCAGCCATAGGAACCACTGGCTCCACAAACCTCTTCAATAAGGACTTGTGGAACACGTTATGGATCTTAAATGTCCCTGGAAGAAGTAAACGGAAGGAAACAGGATTAAGAATCTCCATGATCTTATAAGGTCCAATGAACCTAGGCTTAAACTTTGGAGATGCAACCCTCATAGGGATATTTCTTGAAGACAACCAAACCAAGTCCCCCACTTTAAACCGAGGACAATCAGTCCTATGCCGGTTGGCAAACCGTTGGGCCTTCTCCTGAGAGAGAGACAACCTCTCCACTACGTGGTCCCAAATCTGCTGCATTCGCTCCACAACACAGTCAACACCCGGACAGACAGAAGCATCCGCCTGTCCCGAAGAAAATCGAGGGTGAAACCCAGAATTGCAGAAAAATGGAGACATCAAGGTGGCAGAGCTAGCCCTATTATTAAGAGCAAACTCAGCCAAAGGCAAAAAAGAGACCCAGTCATCTTGATCAGCAGACACAAAACATCTCAAATAAGTCTCCAAGGTCTGGTTTGTTCTCTCGGTTTGTCCATTGGTCTGAGGATGAAAAGCAGAGGAGAAAGATAATTGAACACCAAGTTTAGAACAAAAAGTCCTCCAAAATCTGGAAACAAACTGGACTCCTCTGTCAGACACAATGTTCTCCGGAATGCCATGTAACCGAACCACGTGCTGAAGGAACAAAGGCACCAATTCGGAGGAGGAAGGTAACTTAGGTAATGGCACAAGATGTATCATCTTGGAAAACCTATCACAGATTACCCAGATAATGGTCATTCTCTGAGAAACAGGGAGGTTGGAAATAAAATCCATAGAGATATGGGTCCATGGCCTCTTGGGCACAGGTAATGGCATTAACAAACCACTAGAGCAAGAGCAAGGCTTGGAGCGAGAGCAAGTCCCACAGGACTGCACAAATTCCATGACGTCACGAGACAAATTAGGCCACCAAAAGTACCGACTCACCAAGTCTCTGGTACCAAAAATCCCGGGATGACCAGCCAACGCGGAACAATGAATCTCAGACATCACACTCTTCTTCCACTGGTCTGGGACAAACAATTTCCCAATAGGGCAGCGCTCAGGTTTATCCTCCTGACACCCTTCCAGAGCCAGTCTCAAATTGGGCGAGATGGCGGAAAGAACTACACCCTCTTTCAAAATAACAGTAGGATCAGATAACTCAGGAAAGTCCGCAAAGAAATTCCTCGAGAGGGCATCCGCCTTAACATTCTTAGTGCCAGGAAGAAAAGAAACCACAAAATTAAAACGTGTGAAAAACAAGGCCCACCTGGCCTGTCTAGGATTAAGTCGCTTGGCTGATTCGAGATAAACCAGGTTCTCATGGTCCGTGAGGACCACCACCTGATGTTTGGCTCCTTCCAGCCAATGTCTCCACTCTTCAAAGGCCCACTTCATGGCCAATAACTCCCGATTACCCACGTCATAATTACGTTCAGTTGGAGAAAATTTTCGAGAGAAAAAGGCACAAGGGTTACACTTAGAGGTCTCTGGATCTTTTGGGACAAAACGGCACCTGCCCCAATTTCAGAGGCATCAACCTCCACCTGAAACGGTAGAGAAACATCAGGCTGCCGTAGAACAGGAGCAGAAGTGAATCTCTGCTTAAGTTCCTGAAACGCAGAAACTGCCTCAGGAGGCCAATTCACCACATCAGAACCCTTTTTGGTCAAATCAGTCAATGGTTTAACCAATAAATATACGACAAAAATTGGCAAAACCCAAAAATCTCTGAAGAGCCTTTAATGAAGTAGGTTGGACCCAATCACAGATGGCCTGAACCTTGACCGGGTCCATTTCAATAACAGACGGAGACTAAATGAATCCCAGAAATGAGACCTTCTGTACACCAAAAAGACACTTTGATCCCTTCACATACAGTGCATTCTCTCTCAAAATCTGGAACACAGTCCGAACATGTTTCACATGAGAGTCCCAGTCATTGGAAAAAATCAAGATATCATCCAAATAAACAATCAGAAATTTATCCACAAAATCCCTGAAAATATCATTCATGAAGGATTGGAAGATGGAAGGAGCATTAGTGAGCCCAAAGGGCATCACTAGTTACTCAAAATGCCCCTCTGGGGTATTAAACGCTGTCTTCCATTCATCCCCGTGCTTAATGCGAATAAGGTTATACGCCCCCCTGAGGTCAAGCTTGGTAAACCAAGTAGCACTTTTCACCCTGGAAAACAGGTCAGAAATCAAGGGTAACGAATATTGATACTTCACAGTGATCTTATTCAAGAGACAATAATCAATAGATGGCCTCAATGAACCATCCTTTTTGGCCACAAAGAAAAAACCGGCGCCCAAGGGTGAAGAGGATGGTCTGATATGACCCTTCTCAAATGACTCCTTGATATAAGATCGCATAGTATCGTGTTCAGGTACAGACAAGTTAAAAAGGCGACCTTTAGGAAATTTACCACCTGGCGCAATCATAGCTCCTGTGAGGGGGCAATGATGCGGATTTACTTTCACTAAACACATCCGAAAAATCAGTAAAAAAGTCAGGAACATCCTGAGACTGGGGAGAGGCAGAAAAAACAGGAGTGTCAGCATTAACACATTGGCAGCCCCAACTGGTCACAGACACAGATTTCCAATCCAAAACAGGATTATGAGACTGTAACCAAGGGAAACCTAGTATAATAATGTCATACAGATTATGCAGCACCAGAAATTTGCAACTCTCCTGATGATCTTGTTCAACCCTCATTATCACCTGAGTAGAAAACTGGGGTTTATTCTCCGCCAAAGGGGTAGAATCAATGCCCAGTAGGGGAATAGACTTCCGCAGGGGTATCATGGGAAACCCACAACGTTTGGCAAAGTCAAAATCCTTCAGGTTAATAGCTGCTCCTGAATCAACAAAATCCTGAGCATAAAATGTGGACAGGGAGCAAATCAGGGTAACAGTCAACAGAAATTTAGTCTGAACACTACCCAAGACAACTGAGCGTGCAAAACGTCTTCCTCGCTTAGGGCAGACTGAAATAGCATGAGAGGCGTCACCACAGTAGAAACATAACCCATTGCGCTTTCGAAACTCATGACGCTGTGCCCCAGAATTCACTCCATCACACTGCATGGACTCAGAAGTTGGCTCACAAGGCAACACTATCCCACGCATACCTCTGCGCTCACGCAAACGTCTGTCAATTTGAATAGCCAATGACATAGATACAGGGAGCTAGTCTGATTGCCGTATGTGGAGTCGGGAAGGATTTTTTTTCCCCAATGTGAAGCTTACTGTTTTGCACTTGGGTTTTTTTTTTTGCCTTCCTCTGGATCAACATGTTAGGGCAGGTTAGGATAAGATATGGGTTGAACTAGATGGACTTAAAGTCTTCTTTCAACCTTAATAACTATGTTACTATGTTACTATGTATTGAGACCAGAGGGAGCAGGGAATCCCACCATAACATCCTTAACATTCTCTGACAGCCCCTTCTGAAAAAGGTCTGCCAAAGCATCATCATTCCATTTGGTCTGGACTGAAAAAACAAAAACGGCAATACACCAGAGAGGCTGGAACCTATTGGATTGCAGTAACCTGAACTAACCACACAACTAGAGGTAGCCGCGGAGCGTTCCTACGTTGATCCTAGACGCCTCGTGACAGCCTGAGAGATAACTACACCTAAAGGCAGAAAGAGGAAAGCTATCTGCCACGGAGCAGATCCCCAAAGAAAATAGTAAGCCCCCAAACATGTAATGGCGGTTAGACAAGAAGAAGCACGGACACAGACAGAAAATAGAATGAGCAAACGCTGGGGCCCAATCTGTCTAGACAGAAAAGTACAGGAAAGGATACTCACTGCAATCCAAAAAAACCCCCTAAAAAATACCAACTCTTCTGATTGCAAATACACCTGAGATTACACGATCTCTACCACCTAAATCAGATCTCTGGTGTAACAAAACTAAGCCGCAGCCACTGAAAAAAACAGGAAAAAGCAAATGAACAAACAACAGTGGCTCCAGATAAACTGAGAGGAGCACAAGCCCCCGGAGGGGACCTGGCTGACCTCCACAGCAGTGCAGAGAACAATGCAAAAAGCAAGCACAAAAATAAAAGCAGAAAATATCTTATCTGAGAGCAGAAGATGCAGGCAAGACTCAGCAAACTTCCAAATGAACCAGGAACCACAATTGAGACAAGAACAATTGATCACCGGCAACCATCATGGGAGGGAACCTCCTTATATCAGACCAGTCAGCGATCCCAGATTGCCATTCCTCGCTGAAAGGTTCAGTACTGTCTGTAACCACCAGAGGGAGCCTCTGCTCAGAAACCATCTCTAGCACATTCATAACAGATTTGCCTTTTCTGGGGTGTCTGGGGGCAGATGTTAGTAGCCAGGGGGGCACAAAAAAATGCACCCTCCCTAGGCTATTATTATCTGCCCCCACTCGCCGGCTTTCCCTGTCTGGTGGAGAAAAAAAATAGCGCGGGAGCCCACGCATTTTTTTTCAACGAATTTAAACCTTTTATTAACCCCTACATGTATGAAATTTTGCACACATACACTCATATCATTGTTAGTGAAAACCATATATCAAACTACATGAAATGACATGGTTAACTGTATGTAAACCATGTGTCATTTCATGTCGGGTCTGTAATTTCACAAAAGCCGGCAACTGAATTAGCGCCTATTATACTATGTAGAAGTGTATGAACTATAAATATATATATGTGTCACAATGACATGCATATATATATATATATATATGTATTCTATGTGTATATATCTAGTGTTTTGTGAGCTGTCAGTGTGATTTTACAGTAGCCGGGGATGAATTGCCGGCTTTTCAAAGGACACCGGTGCGTATTTATCGGACAGCACTTGCATGATGAGAGTGCTGTCCGATTATTTCTCGCATCCATTGACTTGTATTGGAGGTCTCATGCGAGAATCGCAGCAAATCTCAGCATGCTGCGATTTTTTTCTCAGTCCGATTTCAGATGAGAAAAAAAATCGCAAATGAGAAGTCACCTATTAAGTAACATTGGTCCAAGTACAATCCGATTTTTTAGCGGATTGCACTCGTCCGTTTTTCTCTCCAGTGAGTATGTACCCTTAGAGGTGATATTTTCTCTGATTCTATTCATTCCCATTTCTTTTGCCCCATATAGTAAAGACGCCAATGAGATTTTACGCCCAGAGACTTCCTTCTTCTCCGTCTTTAGCAGCACTTGTTGGCACGGTGCCCTTATAAATAAAAATATCATTATACTGCCCCATAAATAAAACATATCTCCCATGCTACACCCCTGAATAAATAATTACACCTCATTGTGCTTCCTGCACAAAATACGCCCCACACACTGCCCCTCCCCCCAGTATCACTCAAATCCAACCTCTCTCCATAATGTCCTCCAACTCACTGCACCTCTCCATAATGTTGTAAGGAGGTGACGGAGGCCGTCATATGCTGCCCTCTCATTGGACATTGCTCACATGTAATACATGCGGTTCTAGAGCATTTATAAGTGTTAATGTGTTTATGTATTGTAATGTATTTGATATGTGTTATGTACAGAATTAGGGATAGAATAGAAGGTAGTATAAGACAATAGTGGGATTAGAATAGAGGGGGCATACTAGAGATAGGGAATAACAGTATTAGCCTAGGTTTAGTCAGCAAAGAAGTTTTCCAGACTGGGAGGAGTTACAGAGTAGTGTAGTGCAGAACAGTGGGGATATAGTGTAGACCAGACCTGGGCAAAGTGTGGCCCGTGGGCCACATCCGGCCCTCTGGCTGTCTCAGTCCGGCCTGTGGACCAGGACAGCCGTGGGACTGAAAACCAGAGGTCCGAGGGCCGCACCGTGCCCGCCCGTCCGCTTGCTGTCTCCCGCAGGCAGCATTGGTGGAGGACAGGCCCCGGCCACGCGATGACGTCATGTTATCGTGTCAGCTGTGTGCCATCGAAGACAGCAGCAGAAGCAGGGCGCCTGGGAACGGGACCGAGGTGAGTATGTGGGTGAACATGGAGATTCTATGGGGTGAACATGGGGATTCTATGGAGTAAACATGGAGATTCTATGGGAGTGAACATGGGGATTCTATGGAGGTGAACATGGGGATTCTATGGAGGTGAACATGGGGATTCTATAGGTGTGACATGCAGCACATGGGGAGGCTATGGGGTGACATGCTGCACATGGGGAGGCTATGGGGTGACATGCTGCACATGGTGAGGCTATGGGAAGGCTGTATACTGTCATGCATTATATGGGGAGGCTGTGTGGAGCTCAATCAGAATATGGGGAGGCAGTGGGGGCCTCATGCAGTATATGGGAGGCTGTGTGGGGTCTAATTCAGTATGTGGAGAGACTGTGGGGCTCATGCTGTATATAAGAAGGCTGTGTGGGGCTCATGCTGTATATAAGAAGGCTGTGTGGGGCTCATGCAGTTTATGGGGAGGCTGTGTGAGGCCTTATGCAGTATATGGGGAAACTAGGGCTCATGCAGTACATGGAGAGGCTGTGTGGGGCCGGCGCCGCCCATCTTCTAGTGATGACGTCCTCCTTCTTGCTTCTGTCGCGCTCCTGTGCAGGCGTACTTTATCTGCCCTGTTGAGGGCAGAGCAAAGCACTGCAGTGCGCAGGCACCCGGAAAGGACAGAGAAGCCCAGCGCCTGCGCACTGCAGTACTTTGCTCTGCCCTCAACAGGGCAGATAAAGTACGCCTGCGCAGGAGCGTGAAAGAAGCAAGGAGGAGGAAGTCATCGCTAGAAGATGGGAGGCTCCGGCCCCGGACCTGCGACGCCCATCGGACCGGACCGCATTGGACCGCCTCCCCCCTGGGTGAGTATAATATAACTCGCTTTTCTTATCTTTCAGGTTACATTGGGGGCTTAACTACAGCATTACAGAATGCTGTAGATAAGCCCTTGATGGCGGTGGCTGCAGCTTACATGAAAAATGAGGTGACATAGTCCCTTTAAGAATGGACACTGTCTCCGGAGATGTTTGTGAGGTCCACAGAGCTAAGAGGAGACTCTGACAGTAAATGTGAGTGTATTATTGCGCACACTGCGGAAGGGATATTATGTTTAATCTGTGGGCCTCCAGGGTGTGGGAACACTACAGCCCGTTGCAACGACTACCACCCTGGCCACCTTACAATGTCCCCCCCACACTACCTTTGTCCATAAAGTCTCCCACAGGCACTCTCCATAATATCTCCCACACACTACCTTTCTCCATAATGTTCCCTCACACTGTCCCTCTCCATAATGTCTACCAAACTGCACCTTTCCATAATATCCCCCCACCATACACTATACTATTTATTTTTTATTTATTTATTTTATTCAATTAAATAGCACCATTAATTCCTCAGCACTTTACAAACATTATTGACACTGTCCCCATTGGGGCTCACAATCTAGAATCCCTTTCAGTATGTCTTTGGAATGTGGGAGGCAACCGGAGTACCTGGAGGAAACCCACGCAAACACGGGAGAACATACAAACTCCTTGCAGATGTTGGCCTTGGTGGGATTTGAACCCAGGACTAACCACTGAGCCACTGTGCTGCCCTACTATGTATTATGCTCCTTTTCACAATCTCCACTAATGTCCCAATGTGCACCAAATCCACAATGTTCCCAATTGCTCCATTATGTTTACCATTGCCCTATAATGACCCCCATAGAGTCCCCCATTGCTCCATAATGTCCACTGGAAATTAACATCCTGGCCGGTGCCACTTATTGTCCGGACTTCTAATGTGGAGCTACTCATCTCTGGAACTGCTATGTCAATGAGAGATTCTGACATCTTTATCTCCTTCTTGGACTGAGTCTGTTGGGCTGCGGTGCTGGACTTGAGCGGGACTTTTCAGCCCTAAAAGTACATTTAGTAACCTTCTCCTATTAATGCTCCACCTGTGTATTGCCGGACTTCTATGTTAAGTGCTATGCGCACTCTTGCTCATATTATTGCTGGACTTCTACGCAAAGTGCCGTACTAACTCTTGCTTCATATTATTGCTGGACTTGTGCTTATTAGCGGTTGCGCCCCGCTATTCAGTTTGCTGTTCATTTCTTTATTGTGCTGTGCACTTTGTTACTATTCCAGGAAGATCTCTGTTAGATTTGGTTCAATTTCTTATTTTGTTTCAATACACTTGTTTGAGTCAGCTTTGGTCTCAGTTTTGTTTTATCCCATGCAATTAGATTCCATAGTACCCACATAATTGTTACAATCTCCTCCTATTACTCCATATAACCTCCCTATATCTCCTCCTGTTACTCCATATAACCCCCCTATATCTCCTCCTATTACTCCATATAACCTCCCTATATCTCCTCCTATTATTCCATATCACCTCCCTATATCTCCTATTACTTCATATAACCTCCCTATATATCATCCTATTACTCTATATAACCTCCCTATATCTCCTCCTCTTACTCCATATAACCCCCCTATATCCCCTCCTATTACTCCATATAACCTCCCTATATCTCCTCCTATTACTCCATATACCCTCCATATATCTCCTCCTATTACTCCATATAACCTCCCTATATCTACTCCTATTACTCCCTATAACCTCTCCTATACCTCCTATTACTCCATACAACCTCCCTATATCTCCTCCTATTACTCCGTGTAACCTCCCTATATCTCCTCCTATTACTCCATATAACCTCCCTATATCTCCTCCTATTACTCCATATTATCTCGCTATATCTCCTTCTATTACTTCATATAACCTCCCCTATATCTCCTATTACTCCATATATCCTCCCTATATCTCCTCCTATTACTCCATATAACCTCCCGTATTTGTCCCCCTATTACTCCATATAACCTCCCCTATATCTCCTCCTATTACTCTCTATAACCTCTCCTATATCTCCTATTACTCCATATAACCTCCCTATATCTCCTCCTATTACTCCATATATCCTCCCTATATCTCCTCCTATTACTCCATGTAACCTCCCTATATCTCCTCCTATTACTCCATATATCTCCTCCTATTACTCCATTCACACGTGGTCAAAATTGTTGGTACCCATAGTTTAATGACAGAAAAACCCACAATGGTGACAGAAATAACTTGAATCTGACAAAAGTAATAATACATCAAATATTTATGAAAATGAATAAGTGAAAGTCAGACATTGCTTTTCAACCATGCTTTCACAGAATTGAAAAACAAACAAAACAACTTATGAAATAAGCCTGGACAGAAATGATGATGGTACCCCTGAGAATAATGTGACAAAAGGGACATGTTAAATCAAGGTGTGTCCACTAATTAGCTTCACAGGAGTCTACAATGTTGGTGAGTGGGCCTGAATAGAGAGCTACAGAAACTCACTGTGCTGTTTGGTGACATGGTGTGTATCACACTCAAGATGGACCAGAGGAAGCGAAGGAAAGAGTTGTCTCAGGACATTAGAAAGAAAATTATAGACAAATATGTTAAAGGTAAAAGTTATAAGACCATCTCCAAGCAGCTTGATGTTCCCGTGACTGCAGTTACACATAATTTTCAGAAATTTAAGCTCCAAGGGACTGTAGCCAACCTCCCTGGTCGTGGCTGCAGGAGGAAAATTGATGTCAAATCAAAGAGACGGATAATACAAATGGTAACAAAGAGCCCAGAAAAACTAAACAGATTAAAGTTGAACTTCAAGCTCAAGGAACATCAGTGTCAGATCGCAGCATCCGTCATTGTATGAGCCAAAGTGGACTTCATGGGAGATGATCAAGGAGGACACCATTGCTGAAAACAAATCATAAAAAAGCTAGACTCGAGTTTGCTAAACTACATGTTGAGAAGCCACAAAGCTTCTGGGAGAATGTCCTATGGACAGATGAGACAAAAATGGAACTTTTTGGTAAGGCACATGAGCTTTATTTTCACAGACAGAAAAATTAAGCATATCAAGAAAAGAACACAGTCCCTACTGTGAAACATGGAGGAGGCTCTGTTATGTTCTGGGGCCGCTTTGCTGCATCTGGCACAGGGTGCCTAGAATCTGTGCAGGGTACAATGAAATCTCAAGACTATCAAGGGATTCTGGAGAAAAATGTGCTGCGCAGTGTCAGAAAGCTTGGTCTCAGTCACAGGTCATGGGTCTTGCAACAGGATAATGACCCAAAACACACAGCTAAAAACACCCAAGAATGGCTAAGAGGAAAACATTGGACTATTCTGAAGTGGCCTTCTATGAGCCCTGACCTACAGTCATGGCCAAAAGTTTTGAGAATGACACAAATATTATATTTTCACATGATCTGCTGCCCTCTGGTTTTTATGTGTGTGTTTGACAGATGTTTTTATCACAGACAGAAATATAATTGCAAACATATGAGTAACAAAAGCTTATATTGACAGTTAGAATGAGTTAATGCAGCAAGTCAATATTTGCAGTGTTGACCCTTCTTCTTCAGGACCTCTGCAATTCTCCCTAGAATGCTCTCAATCAACTTCTGGACCAAATCCTGACTGATAGCAGTCCATTCTTGCACAATCAATGCTTTCATTTTGTCAGAATTTTTAGGTTTTTGTTTGTCCACCCGTCTCTTGATGATTGACCACAAGTTCTCAATGGGATTAAGATCTGGGGAGTTTCCAGGCCTTGGACCCAAAATCTCTATGTTTTGTTCCCTGAGCCATTTAATTTATCACCTTTGCTTTATGGCAAGGTGCTCCATCATGCTGGAAAAGGCACTGTTGATCGCCAAACTGCTCTTGGAGGGTTGGGAGAAGTTGCTCTTGGAGAACATTCTGGTACCATTCTTTATTCATGGCTGTGTTTGTAGGCAAGACTGTGAGAGAGCCGATTCCCTTGGCTGAGAAGCAACCCCACACATGAATGGTTTCAGGATGCTTAACAGTTGGCATGAGACAAGACTGGTGGTAGCGCTCACCTTGTCTTCTCCGAATGAGGCGTTTTCCTGATGTCCCAAACAATCGAAAAGGGGATTCATCAGAGAAAATAACTTTACCCCAGTCCTCAGCAGTCCACTGCCTGTACCTTTTGCAGAATATCAGTCTGTCCATGATGTTTTTTCTGGAGAGAAGTGGCTTCTTTGCTGCCCTCCTTGAGACCAGGCCTTGCTCCAAGAGTCTCCGCCTCACAGTGCGTGCAGATGCACTCACACCTGCCTGCTGCCATTCCTGAGCAAGCTCTGCACTGCTGGTAGCCCGATCCTGCAGCTGAAACACTTTTAAGAGACGGTCCTGGCGCTTGCTGGTCTTTCTTGGGCGCCCTGGAGCCTTTTTGGCAACAATGAAACCTCTCTCCTTGAAGTTCTTGATGATGCGATAGATTGTTGACTGAGGTGCAATCTTTCTAGCTGCGATACTTTTATCTGTTAGGCCATTTTTGTGCATTGCAATGATGACTGCACGTGTTTCTTTAGAGATAACCATGGTTAACAGAAGAGAAACAATGATGCCAAGCACCAGCCTCCTTTTAAAGTGTCCAGTGGTCTCATTCTTACTTAATCATGACAGATTGATCTCCAGCCATGTCCTCATCAACACCCACACCTGTGTTAATGGAGCAATCACTGAAAAGAGGTTAGCTGGTCCTTTTAAGGCAGGGCTGCAATGATGTTGAAATGTGTTTTGGGGGATAAAGTTCATTTTCTAGCCAAATATTGACTTTGCAAGTAATTGCTGTTAAGCTGATCACTCTTTATAACATTCTGGAGTATATGCAAATTGCCATTAGAAAAAGTGAAGCAGTAGACTTTGTAAAAATTAATATTTGTGTCATTCTCAAAACTTTTGGCCATGACTGTAAATCCTATTGAGCATCTTTGTAAAGAGCTGAAACATGCCGTCTGGAAAAGGCAACCTTCAAACACAAGACAACTGGAGAAGTTTGCTCTTGAGGAGTGGGCCAAAATACTTGTCGAGAGGTACAGAAGTCTCATTGACAGTTACAGGAATCGTTTGATTGCAGTGATTGCCTCAAAAGATTGTGCAACAAAATATTAAGTTAAGGGTACCATCATTTCTGTTCAGGCATATTTCATGAGTTTTTATTTTTTTTAAATTCTGTGGAAGCATGGTTGAAAAGCAATGTTTGACTTTCATTTGTTCATTGTTATAGATTTTTGATTTATTACCTTTGTCAGATTCAAGTTATTTCTGTCACCATTGTGGGTTTTTCTGTAATTAAACGAGGGATACAAACAATTTTGACCACGTGTGTATAACCTCTCTATATCTCCTCCTATTACTCCATATAACCTCCCTATATCTCCTCCTATTATAGCTCCTCCTATTACTCCATATAACATGCCTATATCTCCTCCCATTACTCCATATAACCTCTCTATATCTCCTCCTATTACTCCATATAACCTTCCTTTATCTCCTCCTATTACTCCATATAACCTCTCTATATTTCCTCTTATTACTCCATATAACCTCCCCTATATCTCCTCCTATTACTCGATATAACCTCCCTATATCTCCTCCTATTACTCCATATAACCTATCTATATCTCCATATAACCTCCCTATATCTCCTATTACTCCATATAACCTCCCTATATCGCCTCCTATTACTCGAGATAACCTCCCTTTATCTCCTCCTGTTACTCCATATAACCTCTCTATAGCTCCTCCTATAACTCCATATAACCTCCCCTATATATCCTCCTATTACTCCATATAACCTCCCCTATATCTCCTCCTATTACTCCATATATGACTCGCACCACATATGTGGATACCAGGGCTATGGGGTACTCGGAGCCGAGCCCATGGAAATCTATGGGAGTTGTCACTGGTAGCGGTGGCTCGGTCCGTGGCCCTGGCGGTTATGCAATGGGGGATATTTACAGGGGATTTGGAATAGTTCGTGACGCCACCTGTGGTTTCTGGTCAATTGTACCAGCGCTGCTGTAAGGGTCTTCACAGGGGATGTTATGGGGCAGCTGGGTGGTAAGTCTCCCACAGGTGAGGCGTGTCCCTGGAAGTCTATGGTGGTGATGCAGGGTGTAATTAAGAATTCAGTCACACACAATGCAACTTCTTTCCATACCTTTACTTGCAGGTGTTTAAGGCAGGTCCCGGGGAGCTGGTCGGGGTGGAGAGTGCACATTCGGATAACCGCTGAGCAGGTTAGAGGCCTCCTTTACTTCTAAATTCGTGTGTGAGTCCAACTTGCCTGAAGCGAAGTTAACTCTGCGATCTCCAGCTTTCTCAATAGCTGTAATGCCCGGCCAACCTTGTGGTGGAGCCTTCTAAGTGGTGAGAACAGAGTTCCTCTATGCAGGGCCCTGCTAAAAGTCCTTGTTCCTCCTGACTCCGGTTACGTATTGGCACTTAGGGCTGCTCTCTGCGACCTATAGTCTAGATGCCTCCGGTTATCTTGTTACTAAGCTTGAAACTCTAGCAACACTTCGGACCCGGTGTCCGGTGATTTAGTGCAGATAATTTGATACCTGAAGCACTAGCCTTTATCTTCTCCACTGTGCCCTTCGTCCTGCTCTTGCTCTTATCATAAGCACTTGTAGCATCGATGGAATAGTCAGCTTGTCCAGAGCTCACTGAACAGCCCTCTGTATCCTCCAAGTCCAGACTGGACTGAGACTAAACTGCACTGTCCTCAGACAGGAAACAGACTCCTCTCCCTCCAAGACTTGAATGACTCACTGCCACGTGTCACTCCCTCTTATATCCCAGTGGGTGTGTCTGAAAGTGTGAGTGACATGAATGATATCAAGCTTTTGCGATTACCTTCCTGTGCACTCTCCTGGATTTATGTGTGCCTGACATAGCTGGGCCACACATCCCCCCTTGGTTAAACACAGCACTCCCGGGCTGTAAAAGAGAAAAGAACATTTTTGTTTTGCATTAAACATATAACATTTTTAAACTCATCCCATCCGGGAGGTGAGGATTCTTGAACGTTACAATTTGTACAATGAAGAATACAAAAGTATCAAAGTATAAAAATATCAAAACATTTTCATAAATACAAGATACTTGTGGAGGACCCGCACCAAAAACCTCCCACGTGGGTCCTGGGTGGGCTGCAGGACTTTATTGCAGACCTCACTCTAGGCCACACCATACGGGTTTTTCTTCAGAGGTAATTATGTAGTTAGGTTTCATGTAAAACCAAGATAATGCACCATAGTGCAACTATTTACAAAGCAAGTTCTTGGGCTGGCATAGTCCACAGCCACGCAGTTCATGCATAATAAAAAGACACATATATATATATCAAGTATTCACTTTAAAGTGCAAACATCTTTATCAAACTTTATACAATTTGTCAGTAACAGTAAACCCTTGTCTGGGTAATGCTAACTAGTTTACTAGGACTACTCTTGATAGCGAATTGGTAATCTTCCCTTAGTTGTACGTTCTGACCTACGTGGTGTGGTGTCAGGTATAGTATTCTCTGGCCTATCTGTTCTGCGTACTGGCAAACGGTAATACTGTCTCAACCTTTCTATGGATCTGGCAAGCGTACTGGTGGCTGGGCGATGCGATTCGGTTTCACCAGGGGATTCCACTTCTTGTGGTGCTGCTTCTTGTGGTTCCGCTTCTTGGGTTCCTCTGGTTGAGGTTCTGCCGGAACAGGTCTTTCTGGAACGGGCTCAACTGGCACAATTGGTATGACTGGATGTAGAGACTCCTCTGGCGGTTGATAAAACTGCAGCACAGGAATGATTACAGCATCTCCTATTCTGGGCCAATCCGCAGGTAAATCTCCCAAATCCGTATGTATGACCACTTCATCTCTCTCTTCCTGATTGACAACAGGGTTTTCTTCACGGAGCTTTAATGGGTCAGGACACAACTTTAAATGATCTCTAGACACAGTTGCCGTCGTTTTTCCTCCATCCTTGCTGATGGTACAGACCTTTCTGTTATCAAATTTGGAATTTTGCACGACATATGGCTCCTGTTCCCACTGGTCATCCAACTTGTGCATTCTTCTTTTCCTCTTGAGCACCATTTCTCCAGGCATAAAAGGCGTAGCGGGAGCATTTTTGTTATAGTTCTTCTCTTGCTTTTCCCTTACTTGGTTGAGACTGTCTTCTAGTTCTACCACACCAAGTTCCAAATCCATTGGCAGTCTTCCTGGTCTTGCTCTCATAAGGTAGGCTGGAGTGCAGTTGGAGGAACTTACTGGTATGTGGTTGTACAAGTCGACCAGGTCAGGTAACAAGTCCGGCCACCGATTTCTTTCTTCCAGGGGTACAGTTTTTAGTAAATCCATGACAATGTGATTCATCTTTTCACACAGGCCATTGGTTTGAGGGTGGTATGGTGTTGTTCTGATCTTCTTACACCCATACAATTGACAGAATTCCTGAAACAGTTCAGCTTCAAATGCAGGACCTCGATCAGTCAGTACCTGTTCAGGATATCCGTGTGGTCTGCAGAAACTTGCTTGGAAGGTCTTCGCTGCTGTCTCGGCTGTCAGATCTTTGACAGGGGCGACCACGAGAAATCTGGAATAGTGATCCACCATGGTCAGGGCATATGAGTATCCTGACCTGCTTGGGGACAACTTGACGTGATCCAATGCCACAATCTCCAAGGGACGAGTCGTCCGGATAGGCTGCAGGGGTGCCTTCTGACTACAGTAGTCTTTCCGTCTGAGGCCACAGGGTCCACAGTTCCGGCACCACTTCTCGATGGAGCTGCGCATCCCTACCCAGTAGAACCGACACCTCAATAGGGTCTCCAGCTTTCTCCAGCCAAAGTGCCCCGCTTGATCGTGGTAGGCTTCTAGCACCATTTGGATGTCTGCTCTGGGGACCACTATTTGCCAAACCATCTCATGGGTCCTTGGGTCGACGTATCTCCTGCACAATTTCTCACGGTAGATGAATAACCGGCTTCTCTCGTTCCACAGGAGCTTTGCTGGTATGGATGCATCTTTCTCCAAGGAGGAACCTTCCTGTTTTATCAGCTCCTTGACACGGCGGACCACTGGATCGCTGTCCTGAATCTCCTTCCAGCTGTGATGAGGTAAAGGGTTCAACATCTCACCACACCGCTTTCTGTAGACTCGTTGCTCTTGGACCATCCCATTTCGGTGGAACGCAGGTAGCTCGATTTCTTCCAGCTCGTCCGATTCTTCCTCCGTATCGGATTCGTGCGGCATTCTGGACAAGGCGTCCGCGTTAGCATTTTTACGGCCCGCCCTGTACTTGATGGTAAATTGATAATTTGACAGCCTAGCCATCCAATGTTGCTCCATGGCTCCCAGCTTGGCTGTCTCAAGGTGCGTCAAGGGGTTGTTGTCTGTGTACGCAGTGAACTTGTTGGAGGCAAGGTAATGTTTGAATCTTTCGGTAATGGCCCAGACCAGCGCCAGGAACTCCAGTTTGAAGCTACTATAGTTTTCCGGGTTCCTCTCAGTTGGCCTGAGTTTTCTGCTAGCATATGCGATGACTCTTTCTTGGCCATTCTGCTTCTGACTGAGGACTGCTCCCAATCCTTCGTTACTGGCATCGGTGTACAGCAGGAACGGTTGGCTGTAATCTGGGTAGGCTAAGATTTCATCGCCTGTCAGAATCTCTTTCATCTCTTTGAATGCCTCAGCTTGTTCTTTATCCCAGTGGAATGGGGAATTTCTGCTCTTGAGGGATTGTCCTACCAGGAGGTCCTGTAGAGGCGCTGCCTTCTTAGTGTAATCTTTCACGAACCTCCTGTAGTAACCGGTTAGTCCCAGGAACTGACGCACCTCTTTGAGGTTCTTCGGCTCCGGCCATTTCTGGATGGCTGTGACCTTCTCGGGGTCCGGCGCTACTCCTTCGGAACTGACGATATGTCCCAAGTACTGCACCTTTCGTTTGAGCAGGTGGCATTTGGAGGGCTTCAGTTTCATCCCATACTTGGACAGGGACTCGAATACCTCTGCCAGGTGCTTCAGATGATCTTCATATGTCTTGGAGTACACGATGACGTCGTCCAGGTACAGCAACACGGTTTCAAAATTGAGATGTCCCAGGCAGCTCTCCATCACTCTCTGGAATGTTCCCGGGGCACTGCTGAGGCCAAACGGCATTCTGTCGAACTCACAGAGTCCCATTGGGGTGGTGAAAGCAGTTTTCTCCCGATCCTCCTCAGCCACAGCTACTTGCCAGTACCCACTAGTAAGGTCGAGGGTAGAAAAGTAGTTAGCCGTTTTCAGAGCAGCTAAGGATTCCTCAATGCGTGGTAGTGGGTATGCATCTTTATGTGTTATGCGATTTACTTGTCGGTAATCTACACACATTCTCATGCTACCATCCTTTTTCTTAACTAGAACTAGAGGTGCTGCCCAGGGGCTACAACTATCCCTGTATCACCCCGGCTTCCTTCATGTCACGCAACATTTCTTTAGCTTTCTGATAGTGGGCTGGAGGTATAGGCCTGTACCGCTCTTTGATGGGAGGATGACTGCCTGTAGGGATGTGATGCTGTACTCCCTTAATTGTCCCAAAATCAAGTGGGTGCTTGCTAAACACTTGTGCGTACTCTTGTACCACCCGTAGTACCCCCTGTTTCTGGTGGACGGAAGTGGTGTCTGTCCCTATATGAAGCTGCTGACACCAATCCGCTACCGGCGTTGCTGGATCATTATCCTCCGCTGGTTGGCGGGAGGCTAAGGACTCGGTTGTGAGGATAGAATTGTTATCTACGGCATGCAATTTGGCAACTGTGGCATAGCGGGGTAAATTTACTTCGTCGTCTCCCCAGTTGAGAAGTCGTACTGGTACTCTCCCATTTATTACTTCCACTACCCCTCTAGCAGTCATGAGTGTAGGTCTGTGTTCTGAACGATGGGGCTCTACTACTGCTTGGTAGTTCTGTCCTCTCAGACCTATGGCTGCCCTACACCATATCAACATTTCACTCATTGGGGGTATTACAATGGGGTTCGAGTCTGTGACCTGTACATTACCGATTTCACCATCTGTAAGCTTCGCTTGCTGCTGACACATCAGGGCCCGGATCTCCCTCTGGATCACTCCCTTCTGTTTTGGCTTGGCAACTTCAGCGAGCTGTTGGAGCAAAAACACAACTTCTCCCAGACAGTTACTGATAACGTTAGTACCTAATATCACATTTAAGCAATTCTCCTCATTTACAGTCTTTACCACTAAGAGTCCCTGATCCTCCAGCTCCACTCTGCCCACCTTCACGTTCACGTTTTTGGCTCCTAGTACTTCAACAGGGAGTCCATTAGAAGCATACACTGTAAAGTCAGGGCTCGGGGGCTGGAGACTGTCCATTGACCAAAATTTTGTATAAAGGACATCAGGTATGATGGTCACCTGAGATCCAGTGTCCAGCAGTGCAGGGATTGCAATCCCGTCCAGGATTATGGACAGGTAGGGCCGTCCACCCACAAATCTGCGGTTCCAGTCTAAGGGGCCTGATGAGTCTACTCCTGGGTGTTGGCCCTCGGACCCAGGATTGGCTCGTTTAAAGGACATTGCTGAGCCATATGACCTTTCTGGTTGCAGCGGTAGCAGAGGATCTCCCGGCGAGGATGGTGCTGATCAGGGGTCGCTCCTGGGGGTGGCGTGGTCCTCCTCCGGTGAGGCGACGTCCTCCATTTCCTCCGGTTCATCCAAGGGACATCCTCCGGACAGTCGGCTAGTAGGATCTTTCCTCCTTCCTCTTTCCGCAGCTGCAGGGCATCCATTACAGTGGCCAGGTTTTTAGTCAGCTGGCGCACTTCTGAGCGCAAACATTCCAACTCACTAGGGGGCGCCACCTGCGTTCTAGCTTCTGCCACCTGCGGGGAAAAGGTAGGTACTGCCGGCTTTAGAGTGGCTTCACCCGGGTGATACTGATTTGCCACCTCAGGCTTTTCCAGAGGTCGCAGTCCTTTTATTGCCATGTCCTTTAAGGCATCAAAAGTGGCATCTGGATGATCCAAGGACCACCAGTTTACAGTCCTGCCTTCCGCTGGAGACCTCAGTCCCCGCACAAATTGCTCTTTCAACATTTGGCTCTCATCAATGGGACTTGTAGGGTTAGCCTGTTTAAGAGCGCGCAGGGCCCCCTGTAGTCGGCAGGCGTAGTCCCTAATACTGTCACCCGGTCCCTGGAAGCACCGATAAAACGCCATCCGGAGATCCGTTTCTGTGCGGTCCTCAAAGATGGCCTGTAGCTTTAAGAGAATCGCAGGTACCGACTCCTGGTCTGCAGTGGGCCAAGTCTCTACTTCTCTCTCAGCCGCACCAGCTAACTGTCCTATTACCACAGCAGCTTTTTGCTTTTCAGTCATGGAGTACATATCCAAAATACTACTTATTTTCCTTTTAAACCCTGGCATGGTGTCAGGCTCGCCGCTGTACTGGGGGAGCCACTTCGCTCCTGGCATGTATGGGAGCGTTAGCGGCATGAGCGGGACCACCGGACTAGGTGAGGGGCCCGCACCTCCATCCTGCACTACAACGCCAAGCGGTGGGCTATTGGGGCCACCGGCTGGGGCCGCTCCGTCTGCCGGTTGCTGCGACATATTGATGCCCCCTTGGTTAATCTGAGCCTACCTCTTTCACAGGCTGCAGCGTCGCAGGCACAGCGGTGGAGACAGGACCTTCGTCGCAGGCACAGCGGTGGAGACAGGACCTTCGTCGCTGGCGCTCTGATGTCAGAGCGTTCACTTCCTGTTTCACAGGACCTGCCGCCGCGTCAGAGTTGGGGGCGTGTCCAGGCAACAGCGCGCTTTTTCAGGTACGCCCCCCTTCTTCACCAGCGCCTGAGGGTGCGAATATTGCGGTAAAGATGGCGGTATTATGGCGCCAAACACAGCAGACAGTCTTTTCCACCAAACAGTTCAATTTAGGCACATAGGACTCACAATTGCAAGCTTTCGGATCCTGTTCGTGACGCCAGATAATTGACTCGCACCACATATGTGGATACCAGGGCTATGGGGTACTCGGAGCCGAGCCCATGGAAATCTATGGGAGTTGTCACTGGTAGCGGTGACTCGGTCCGTGGCCCTGGCGGTCATGCAATGGGGGATATTTACAGGGGATTTGGAATAGTTCGTGACGCCACCTGTGGTTTCTGGTCAATTGTACCAGCGCTGTTGTAAGGGTCTTCACAGGGGATGTTATGGGGCAGCTGGGTGGTAAGTCTCCCACAGGTGAGACGTGTCCCTGGAAGTCTATGGTGGTGATTCAGGGTGTAATTAAGAATTCAGTCACACACAATGCAACTTCTTTCCATACCTTTACTTGCAGGTGTTTAAGGCAGGTCCCGGGGAGCTGGTCGGGGTGGAGAGTGCACATTCGGATAACCGCTGAGCAGGTTAGAGGCCTCCTTTACTTCTAAATTCGTGTGTGAGTCCAACTTGCCTGAAGCGAAGTTAACTCTGCGATCTCCAGCTTTCTCAATAGCTGTAATGCCCGGCCAACCTTGTGGTGGAGCCTTCTAAGTGGTGAGAACAGAGTTCCTCTATGCAGGGCCCTGCTAAAAGTCCTTGTTCCTCCTGACTCCGGTTACGTATTGGCACTTAGGGCTGCTCTCTGCGACCTATAGTCCAGATGCCTCCGGTTATCTTGTTACTAAGCTTGAAACTCTAGCAACACTTCGGACCTGGTGTCCGGTGATTTAGTGCAGATAATTTGATACCTGAAGCACTAGCCTTTATCTTCTCCACTGTGCCCTTCGTCCTGCTCTTGCTCTTATCATAAGCACTTGTAGCATCGATGGAATAGTCAGCTTGTCCAGAGCTCACTGAACAGCCCTCTGTATCCTCCAAGTCCAGACTGGACTGAGACTAAACTGCACTGTCCTCAGACAGGAAACAGACTCCTCTCCCTCCAAGACTTGAATGACTCACTGCCACGTGTCACTCCCTCTTATATCCCAGTGGGTGTGTCTGAAAGTGTGAGTGACATGAATGATATCAAGCTTTTGCGATTACCTTCCTGTGCACTCTCCTGGATTTATGTGTGCCTGACATAGCTGGGCCACACATCTACATACCTCCCAACCGTTCCGGATTGAGCGGGACAGTCCCGATTCTAACCCTCCCACCCGCTGTCCAGGTCGGGACATTATGGGTTCCGCAGTGAGAGAAGCCACCACGCCCCCCATCCTCACCCTCCTAGCTCTCCACTTCAGCTTCTTACAGCAGAGCAATGACATTGCTGGCTGTCCTCCTCTGTGCGCACAGGACCTGTGATGAGGTAATAGGAGGGGAGGAGTTAGGTGTCACATGATCAGGGGCCTCAGTGTATGCAGGACTCTGCTGTGCTGGTTGTCATGGTGCTGGATGAGGGGAAGTTTATGTATGGGGTCAGGAGGGGTTTACAGTGTGGGTGTAGCAGAGCTGTATGTGTACAAGGTGTACGGAGCAGAGCAGTGTGTGTACAAGGTGTTAGGAGCGGAGCAGTGTGTGTGTGCGAGGTATACGGAACAGAGCCGCATGTGTGCGAGGTGTACGGAGCAGAGCCGCGTGTGTGCGAGGTGTACGGAGCAGAGCCGCATGTGTGCAAAGTGTACGGAGTGGAGCCGCGTGTGCGCGAGGTGTACGGAGCGGAGCCGCGTGTGCGCGAGGTGTACGGAGCGGAAGCGTGTGTGTATGAGGTGTGCAGAGCAATGCGTGTACAAGGTGTATGGTGGGGAGCATTCATACCTCCCAACTGTCCCAGATCCAGCGGGACAGTCCTGATTTTGAGAGTCTGCCCCACTGCCCCGGCCGGGAGCTTACTTTTCCTGTGGACACAGAAGTACAAGGCGGAGCCTCGAGGAGTACTTTAAAATTCGCACATGACGTTTTACCGGAAGTGAGGTGCTAGAAGCTGACCGGAAATTAGGTAATTTCGGGAGGAGATTGTGACGGAACCATGGAAGCACTTCAGGGAATGCTTCAGATCCATCACTGTGTCCTCCTCCGATAGCGTGGACAGCAGGATCGCCATGGAATCGGGGATGCCGGCCATGTGAGCGGATCATGATATGTCCTGCATCAGGCGGCTCAGGTAAGCACTACAATGGGAGCCGGGCTGCTATAGTATCTTTATAGAATCTTTCTTTCTCGCTCTCTGTTCTTTCGTTATCTTTCTGTTCTTTCTTTCTATCTCTGTTTTTCCTTTCTCTCTCTGATCTTTCTTTCTCTATTTTTCTTGCCCATATTTCTTTCTCTATCCATCTCTTTTCTTTCTTTCCCCTTTCTTCTTTTCTCTCTCTGTTCTTTTTTTCTGTCCACTTTCTTTCTCTCTGTTCTTTCTTTCTCCTCTTTCTTTCACTCTGTTCTTTCTTTCTCTTTTTTCCCCTTTCTTTCTCTCTAATCTTTCTTTCTCTCTCTGTTCTTTCTTTCTCTCTGTTCTTTTTTCTCTCTGTTCTTTCCCCTCTTTCTTTCTCTGTTCTTTCTTTCTCTGTTTTTTTCTTTCCCATCTTTCTTTCTCTCTATTCTTTCTTTCCCCTCTTTTTCTTTACCTCTTTCTTTTTTCTCTCTTTTCTTTTGTTCTGTCCCCTCTTTTTTTCTTTCTCTCTGTTTCTTTCTCTCTGTTCTTTATTTCCCATCTTTCTTTCTCTCTATTCTTTCTTTCCCCTCTTTCTTTCTCTCTGCTCTTTCTTTCTTACCCTCTTTCTCTTTTTCTCTCTCTCTGTTCTTTTGTTCTGTCCCCTCTTTCTCTGTTTCTTTCTTTCACTCTCTGTTCTTTCTTTCCCATCTTTCTTTATATCTATCCCCTCTTTCTTTCTCTCTCTGTTCTTTCTTTCCCCTCTTTCTTTCTTACCCTCTCTTTTTTCTCTGTTTATTCTTTCTGTCCCTCTTTCTTTCTCTGTTTCTTTCTTTCTCGCTCTCTATCTCTGTTCTTTCCTTCCCCTTTCTTTTTTTTCTCTGTTCTTTCTTTCCCCTCTTTCTTTTTGTTCTTTCTTTCCCCTTTCTTTCTCGATCCCTCCCTCTGTTCTTTCTTTCCCCTTTCTTTCTCTCTCCCTCCCTCTGTTCTTTCTTTCCCTTCTTTTTTTCTCTCTCTGTTCTTTTTTTCTGTCCCCTTTCTTTCTTTTACTCTGTTCTTTCTTTCTTTTCCTCAGTACCAGTCAGTGTGCCCACAGTACCAGCCACTAATCCCATAATGCCAGCCACTCCATATGACCTCCCTATCTATCCTCCTATTATTCCATATAACCTCCCTATATCTCCTCCTATTACTCCATATAACCTCCCCTATTACTCCATATAACCTCCCTATATGTTCTCCTATTACTCCATATATCCTCCCTATATCTCCTCCTATTACTCCATATAACCTTCCTATATCTCCTTCTATTACACCATATAACCTCCCTCTATCTCCTCCTATTACTCCATATAACCTCCCTATAATTCCTCCTATTACTCCATATAACCTCCCTATATCTCCTATTACTCCATATAACCTCCCATATATCTCCTCCTATTACTCCATATAACCTCCCTATATCTCCTCCTATTACTCCATATAACCTCCTATATCACCTCCTATTACTCCATATAACCTCCCTATATCTCCTCCTATTACTCAATATAACCTCCCTATATCTCCTCCTATTACTCCATATAACCTCCCTATATCTCCTCCTATTACTCCAATAACCTCCCTATATCTCCTCCTATTACTGCATATAATCTCCCTATATCTCCTTCTATTACTCCTATAACTCCCCTATATCTCCTCTGTTACTCCATATAACCTCCCTATATCTCCTCCTATTACTCCATATAACCTCCCTATATCTCCTATTACTACATATAACCTCCCTATATCTCTCTATTACTCCATATAACCTCCCTATATCTCCTCCTATTACTCCATATAACCTCCCTATATCTCCTATTACTCCATATAACCTCCCTATATCTCCTCCTATTACTCCATATAACCTCCCTATATCTCCTCCTATTACTCCATATAACCTCCCTATATCTCCTCCTATTACTCCATATAACCTCCCTATATCTCCTCCTATTACTCATATAACCTCCCTATATCTCCTCCTATTACTCCATATAACCTCCCTATATCTCCTCCTATTACTCCATATAACCTCCCTATATCTCCTCCTATTACTCCATATAACCTCCTATATCCCTATTACTCCATATAACCTCCCTATATCTCCTCCTATTACTCCATATAACCTCCCTATATCTCCTCCTATTACTCCATATAACCTCCCTATATGTCCTGCCTATTACTCCATATAACCTCCCTATATCTCCTCCTATTACTCCATATAACCTCCCTATATCTCCTCCTATTACTCATATAACCTCCCTATATCTCCTCCTATTACTCCATATAACCTCCCTATATCTCCTCCTATTACTCCATATAACCTCCCTATATCTCCTATACCTCCCTTATCTCCTATTACTCCATATAACCTCCCTATATCTCCTCCTATTACTCCATATAACCTCCCTATATCTCCTCCTATTACTCCATATAACCTCCCTATATCTCCTCCTATTACTCCATATAACCTCCCTGTATCTCCTATTACTCCATATAACCTCCCTATATCTCCTCCTATTACTTCATATAACCTCCCTATATCTCCTCCTATTACTCCATATAACTCCCTATATCTCCTCCTATTACTCCATATAACCTCCCTATATCTCCTCCTATTACTCCATATAACCTCCCTATATCTCCTCCTATTACTCCATATAACATCCCTATATCTCCTTCTATTACTCCATATAACCTCCCTATATCTCCTCCTATTACTCCATATAACTCCCTATATCTCCTCCTATTACTCCATATAACCTCCCTATATCTCCTCCTATTACTCCATATATACCTCCCTATATCTCCTCCTATTACTCCATATAACCTCCCTATATCTCCTTCTATTACTCCATATAACCTCCCTATATCTCCTCCTATTACTCCATATAACCTCCTATATCTCCCCTATTACTCCATATAACCTCCCTATATCTCCTCCTATTACTCTATATAACTCCTCCTATTATTCCATCTCTCTATAACATTATCCTTTCATGCATTATTGCTGGAGATAAATATCTGAAGATGAATGTCATTCTTGCTATTAGGTATGATATCTGAAAAATACATAATTGAAAGGATCCATTAGACAGAAATTAACTAACGAGGCAAGGAAAATATAAAGTAAATGTGGCAAATATTATGATAAATATGATCACTGCTATATGTATAAGAAAAAATATTGGTTCAGACAACAGAGTACTGCTTCTTTGGTCATAATTTCATTTTAGTGGGACAGCAGCTTAAAATGATGTGTGACAATATAACTTCCCTGAAGTTGCTTCTTTCACTAGAGGCCACATCCTTCATGGATCAGTTACCGAACACGTCACCAGAGAAAATATGTGCAGACATTGTGAATACATGGAATGCTGAGAGTCTGGCAGAATCATGAATACAGCTCTGGAGTATTATAGAAACTGTAACTCGGGATTAGTATGAGATAAGTAATACAATGCATTTATATTTTTTTTTGTTATAGAATTGAAAGTGAAAATCTTTCCTAATATAAATTGTGTATTTAGTTGAAAAGAAATTGATGTATCAACGGTCAATGGAAACTGAAATCATCAACCATTTGACCGCTGGAGTCCAAAAATCAAAGTATAAAATTGAAATCGTAGGCAGATTATCATGGCAGCTCACGAAGGTGAATAGTCTCCATGTGCCCTTACGCGGTCCTGATGTCTGGGAATACTCCTGAGAAGCTGGCGGATGGAGTCCTGTGAGATCTACCGGACTTGGATTAGTGGGCTCCCAGACATTATGTGGAGCTACTTGGTGGGTTCTGGGTTCTCTGGTGAATGCCAAAGTGCTGGTGTTGGGCTGTGAACACGTTGCACAATGGGCATGGGCCCTCATCGAGTCTATTTCTGACTGTTTGGTCATGGACACCAATAGACTGCTGGATGTTAATTTCCTTTTTGCAGAAATGAGCATATACTTGCCCTGCTCTAATCAAGTTATGGTCTGTAGACTATCTGCTGTATGCTCTGTTGTTCTCTTACATAAGTGAATAAAACATACGATTTTTGTTACTTGGACCCCTTGAGTACTGCCTTCATTTTTGCTTTTTGAGGACTTTCTGAACAAGGTCTGATGCTCATGTGCCAATTGTAGACACTTTTGGCAGCAGACAGGGGCAGCACGAACCTTCGGACTGGTCTGTGGCTCGGCAGTCCCAAAAGCAGCGAGCTGCGATGCACTGGTTAGACACCTTATCATACATAGCAGTAACTTTTCAGCAATTTGCATGGTAGCTCTTAGGTGGGATCAGACCAGATGAAGTTGCTTTTGCCTTGGTTATTCAGCTCTTGGACATGGCGCTGACCCAGTCGTCCAGGTATCATTTACATCCTTACGCTTTGACTTTTTACCAGTTTCCAACATATCAATGTCAATTATCTATTCTCTTGCTGCGCAATATATCCCACCCTGGACAAGCCAATAACAGGTGCAAAAAAAGGGTTTAATGTTATGGGTGAAAATATAGTAAAAACTTAAATGACAAAGAATCAATGTGCAGCTAGAGACAGTAACAGAGGCCTTAAGACTACAATGTCAGAGCAGAGGAAAAGACACGACACATAAGCTATTAATATAAAACATTATGGCTCGTACAACAGACGAGGAGGAAAATACAGGGCATTACTGCTTGTTGACTGTGGGTGAACAAGTAAAAGACACTGCCCAGGGCTAAATGTTGGATGTGAAGACAGGAGTCTTCTGTTTCTGGGCATAAGAAGTTTAGGGAGATAATTGAGTACAGAAGCATAGCTGTAATACCAAATCCAGCCCCCCAGCCACTGCCCTCATTAGATAATAATGGGTACAGTATCTACTGCATGTGGGAGAATTAATGAGGCGGCTATGGAATGTGTGACCAGAAGGGGTTAAAGAACGAGGACGTAATCATGAACGACTGCCTCGATGCAATCATTTCTGGCTGTGGCTCCAGGGCCCATTATCTGGAGACACTCAGGCATAGGAATACCAGTAATACATGGAGTGGTGCGGGCCATGTGTAGGTGCTGCCTTTAGTTTGTAAGTCCATCTTCCTACAATTTCATACGTGTTCCATTTCGGAGGTATCGAACCAACAAAAAGGCCCCAATTCGTGCATAAGTGGCTTTGAAAATTCATCAAATTTTTGTGCAACTTGTAAAAAAATTCTGACTTTTGACATTTTCACACATTTCTCCCAGGTTCTGATAATATCAGCAGAGCTGGGGCGTGACACCACAGCCTAATTCATGGCGAGCCCTATGCCAGAAATCTCACTCCCTTCCGGCGTACCACACTGGAGTTCCATGCTCCCGGTTCCTTGATTCCTCACGATTGCTGTTGTTCACGCAGTATTGATGAGGGGGTGTGCTGGAGGGTTTGTCAATTTGGAGTAGGTTACGCCTGTGGTGATCCTTTAAGCGTGACCTAAGAGATAGTTTACTTTTCACAAGGATTGTCCCCAAACCTAACACAACATACACCTGCATTTGGGGTTTCAGACTATATTAATGGAAGGAGCCATAAGACAAAACAGTGTTGATACATAATACTATTTTTTCCAAAATCCCTTGCAAAGGTAAAAACAACAACAAAGTTTAGGAAGGGGATGTTGGCAGAGATGAGAGTTGCAGGCGAGTCTTCACAGCTGGCAATTTGAGAACAAGCTTTCATGTATAGTGGGATGATTCAGTGTAGAGCCATCACTCAGGCCTACAGGGAAGGTGGGCACATCTTGGAAGACGACCACCAAAAACTATCAACAAAGACACCAAATGATTTCTTAATGCTTGTAGCCAAAAATGGCAGACAGTGTAGGAGTGGGGAAAGGTCAGGAATCTCATATTTGTACTATTCACACAATTATTTGTATTGACTTACAAGACAACGCTCCGCACAGAGTTCTAGAGGAATGCCAACGGGCTGCACCAGGGAACCGCACCTGGGGATTGTGCCTCGGAAAGCACACCATTATATCCCTCATGTTTTTCTGTGGCATTTCAATTTGGATGACCTCACAAATTTTTGCAGTATCTACTGAACCCTCCGCAAACATTTACAGCCAAAAAAAGGATTAGGCATTTCAATTTAAAGCATGTCGGTGTGAAATAGTTAACCTGAATTTCAAATTTAGAAAGGAATTTGAAGGCTCGCTAACACGAGCGTATAACATTGCCGAGTGCTATGTGATGTTTTATCGAATAGCACTCGGCCCAATGTTATACTATGGGGCAGCTCAGATCAGTGATAATTTTCTCATGCCGATTCAGCATGAGAAATCAATTTCAGCATGCTGCGAGTTGCTTCCGCAAATTGGATCTATGGGTGCATTTGAAACAAACTTCACTCAGATGTCATCCAAGTGCAGTCAGTTACCACGGTCACAGACAATGGAGAAATTAAGTTCTCCGTCTCCTCCGCAACTGTGTCGCGATTTTCTCATGCGAGATAATGAGATCACACAAAGATGACACTGACAGAGTTTGATCCGAGTGACATTAGCATAATCGGCCCGATTGTCTCGCATTAGATAATTGACGGCTGTGTGACCCCGGCCTTAAACATACCCTTGTGGTTATCTGTGTTTCCCTGACATCTTTGTTTGTAAATGTTGAGAAATATTTGGCCTTGGCAAGTTTGGCTGTACATAAAATTCCCTGTTCTGTAAGTTCATGTGAAATCACAAACATCTATTTCTGCAAAGGACAAACTGTTTAAGGTGGTTTTTGGCACATAGTTCAGGCGCCATCTGTAAACAGGCCCCCTATAAAAGATGAGCCTATGGCACAATAAACAAGACTCTTGACCTACAACCTGGTGTGAGTTTTGTTAGGCCGGGATCACACGTGCGATCTCTTGCATCAACACCCGGCACTGCCGCCGGCACTTGGACCGGAGCGTGCGGCTGCATAGAATTACATACAGACGCACGCTCCGGTCCGAGAGCTGGCGGCAGTGCAAGGTGTTCATGCGAGTTTCTCGCATGTGTGATCCCGGCCTTAGTCTTCCTACATACCAATGCCGATCTACTTGATGGTAAATAACTCTGTCACTAAAGTTCACAATACAACCTGCATACTTTATCTCAGATGAGACTGGTGTACTAATTATGACAATTCATTCCAGAACGGCAGTATAATAAAATGATTATTTTATGAGTCCAGCTATAGAGTAAGAGAGCTCATGAGTCCGACTGCATTCAGACCCAGCATGATTGACAGCAGCAGCTTGTACTGACCAGTAGAAGGAAGCAGGGAGGAGAGACACTGAGGAGCTTTCAGTCAAGAGCTGGTGGGCAGAGATTGAGTGTAAATTTTCATAAAGGATTAAACAGCTATTCAGACTTGGAAGATCAAAGCAAGTACACCACACTCATCAGGTCAACAGGTATTTCTCACAATGTATGGAGGTTGTACTGTGAAATTTACTGGCATGTCTACTTTAAACGCTCATATTTTGTTGCCTTGGTAGATAAATAGTGCCAGGTGGCGTCTTTCGAGCCCCAGATCCCTTTCCTATAAACATAATTGCTCAGTTGATGCAAACGTTTTTAGGGTGTGTCGAGAGGGGAGAAGCATATAAAATATATAATATTTCAGGCACCTGTGTTAGAAATCTAATGAAATATCAGCTGTTAAATGTGGAAAGACACAGTAGTTAATCTGAACAATCATAGATGCAATGTAAAGCATGCGGAAAAGTCTGTGCATTAGGCCGGGATCACAGATGCGAGAAACTCGCACGATTCTCTCGCATGAACACCCGGCACTGCCGCCAGCACTTGGACCGGCGCGTGCGGCTGCATAGAAATACATACAGCCGCACACTTCAGTCCAAGTGCTGGCGGCAGTGCCGGGTGTTCAGGCGAGAGAATCGTGCGAGTTTCTCGCATCTGTGATCTCGGCCTTAATCTTATAAAAAACCAACAACAATCTGGCAGGTCATCACATAATATAAGCTTCAGCCATCAACCTCAGTCAGAAGCGCAAATATTCCAGTTTGCACTCAACGCAGGGCAGGTTTTCTTGTGTTGTTGCATCATTAGGGGGTCATCCACTACTAGAACAACCCTTGTCATACCCCACACTTGGCCCCGATAAAATTTAAAAAAGCTTATACTCCCCTCCAGTGCTGTTGCCACAGTGTCGACACTCGCGGTTGGTCCCAAGGCTCTTGTGCGTTTGCATAACATATGGTGCCTGACGCCCATTTGCCTTTGGGCAAATTGAACATGAAGTGGAAGTCAGATCAGCTGCAGCCCGGACTACTTCTTCATGTTCAATTTGTCCAGGGACAGCGACGCCAGCGATGATTGGATGCCGGGGTCACTTGTCACAACAACCACTAGGGAGCCACGGGAAAAGCAAGTATTAACACCACGGATGCCAGCATGGGAGGAGAGTACAAGCTTTTTTTTTTTTTTTTAATTTTATCGGGGCCAAGCGTGGGGTATGACAAGGGGTTGTCCAGGTAATGGACAACTTCAATGATGTTCTATACGAAAGAGGCTGGCACATTTCAATAGCTCAGCCAGCCTCCTTCACTGCCACAGCCGCAGAGAAGGGGCTGGCTTAACCTCTGGAATTAATATAGCCCCTGTTACACAGTCACATGACCGTACAAGAAACGCTCTGCTGAGGGCAGCACAAAAAGGAAGTGGAGCTGCTGGGATCAAGGGCAACTGTTCTATAGAATTATTAGGAACACAACTAAAGATTCTGTCTTATTCACCCTCTTAAAGTATACATTCAGAAATAAACAGCATTCATGGTACTTAAAGATTAAAAAATAAATAAAATTAAATGTGTTTATTTTTAAAAAAAAAAAAAAAGTTGTAAATTCACATCATAGAGGTAGGGTAATTGACAGACATACATATATGAAAAATCCATAGTACAATGACAGTGGTCAGAACTATTTTTAGGGCAGAATCTATCAGTGCCAGGAAATGTACAAAACGGTAAGAGATACAGTCATCTGGGAAGAAAAAGAAACGAACAGTCCCATATAATGACTATGGTGTACAATATGCTCATTTACAAGAGTCTCCTGGTGATAACGTAGCCCAATGGTCTTGTCGACATATCAGAAATAGCCTTATAAAAAAAACAAACCTCAAGAGACATTTTTTATTTTTGGATTATATTTCCAAAGGGTTATGTCTATAGACAAGCCAATCCGCAGGGGTCGTGTATGAATGCACATCAGTTATGAAAATAGACTTATTTTAGAGGGACGTGTCCACTCCTGATATTTAGCGCACATAATGCAACTCCGGTATGGAGACATTTGCATGTTACAGGTATATGTGGTTTTCGTTGGATGCATTTATTACGATTTCTGGGGAAGTGGTCTGACAAGAAATTTAACAACCCAACTTATCCTAACTCCTGAATGGTAATTCACCAGTATATACATAGCTCCCATCTATCTACAGATTTGCCATTTAGTAGCTGAGCATGCCATAGTGACTGTTCAGCAAGAAAAAAAGAAACAAAAAACACTGTGAAACGGGTCTTTCTGAAAGTGAATATGTATGTGGGGAAGGAACACTACTCCCACCAGTCAGTCACTATACAGAGTGCACTTAAATCAGAAGAGGTTTATAACACGGAGCGTGACATCTGGGTACGAGGGTGAGCTGGTGACCCTCCCAATAATAAGGGGTCACATGCGGCAGAAATGTCGATGACCGTCTAATTCATCTGACTGGAGTTGTTTTTGGAGCACATGACATTATGTAACCTCCATTCAGATGAGTGACATTTTTTGCAGCATGTGAATATACCTTAAATCATGCTTGGCCAACCACATGGTTTTACGGTTTGCATCCTCTAATGCAATATTAATTTGAACAGTCTGTCCAACCCTATGACGAGATCCAGAGATCAATCGTGTCTTGCCACATAATGTAAATTCACATTTAATATGACAATTAATATAGTTTGTGCCATCAGGCCATGTACCTTAGGTTTTATATCTGACCATTTAGCAAATCCACTGATTGGGTGGGGGAGCAGGAGGGATTTTTTCTTTTTTAGATCAGAGATGCAAATGTATCGGCTTTTCCAGGCTGCACAGGTATAAGATTTGTCTGGTTCTTGGCAGGATTACAAGGTTCAGCATTTCAACTCCAGCGAGAACTTGTCTGTGCCATTAGGAGTCATTAAGATGCACTTAATAGCTGTGGGCAGAAGCAGAGGGCTCGCTAGCTCATCCATCCCGGAAGGAGCAGGGGGGGGGAAAAGACATGCAGAAATCTAGAGTAATGAACCAAGATAAATATGCAGGGTAACAAGTTGCAGAACTCCAGAAGATGTTGCCACCTATTATCAGTCCGTTTACTGACCGCACCAGTCCCTTCACGATGCAACCCCACTAAGATAAAGGTCATACGATGCATGTGACACGGTTACAGTCTGTGTGGTGCT
Source organism: Oophaga sylvatica (assembly GCA_033576555.1). NCBI lineage: Eukaryota > Metazoa > Chordata > Amphibia > Anura > Dendrobatidae > Oophaga > Oophaga sylvatica. The sequence goes on from JARQOD010000003.1 coordinate 133,378,137, forward strand.
GGGGGACCCCAAAGCTTGATCATGAGTCAGCACTGATCCCAGGCGTTTTCCATACCAGCTCTCGTCTAGACTGACCTGGGCGGTCCTCAGGTGCCCAAGGTGAGCACTCTGCTGAGTGTTATTGTAGTGCTGAGACACAAGCTGGGAGTCCCAGTCAGATTCTGACGAGGCTTCATACTGTGCCAGCTTAGGGTTGAAACAGAGTGTGGTAGGGCTGCCTTCACCCACTTCAGCTACTTTATTTCTGCGGTCTATGTCCACACAGTCACTAGACACAGGGATCGTTTGCTGTTGCACTGAACTAGGAAGCTGGTGAAATGCCCACGTAGGCATTGGCTGACAATGTAGAGGATGTCTTTTTGCTGGAGGGTGACATGGAGACCAGCAGTGCTTTCTTTTACCCCCGCAGCAGCCAGTGTTGGGCATCAGGAGCTCTGGGTTTTGTGCACCATCCAAAGTCTCAGTACCTGGCATAGCAGTGACATTACCATCTGCTGCTGGATGCCAAGGTGCCAGTGTAAACTGGTCTACGGAGATGTTGCTGCTCGGTTCCGATTGCAATTCACATGGAGCATTTACTAACAGCTTATCCTTTGTGGAAACCAACAGCACATGCTGGTGCTGATCAGTGGCAGCCTCCACTAATGGCACCTCAGTGCCTGAAGCATCTGCCACTGGACACTGTCCTGCTGTATCCAGATGTAATGTGCACTCCCTTTCAGTAGGAGGCGCTGGGAAGGGTGCTATAAAAGTTGCAGCACTTGGCATGTCCTGTGGAGCATCAGTCAGTAATGCATTAGTTTCGGAAGGAGCCGCATTAAACATTTGTTGATCTATGCATGCAGTGATAATAGGATCTTCTTGTACTGGTTCATTAGATGATTGATTAAAGCCACCTTGTGCCAGAGCATGAACAGGATCTCCTAGGTCTTCGAGGCACAAAGGTGGTTGTAATAATACATTCTCTGTGGTCAGCTCTGAGAGTTCATCGAGGATATGAGCTGGAGGTAGGACCACTGACTGGACAGTGTAAAAGGAGGTCAGCCCTGCTTCCTCCATGTACCAGGAGACCTCAGTAACAAGTCCCATAGGTGCTGTCTCCTCTGCCTGCCCTGTCTCTAATATGGGTAGATCACATTGCACCTCTGCATTCATTGTACTCACTGTACATTGGGGTTCATGGTCTTCTAAAAATACATTTTCTGGTACAGCCCCAAATGTTCTTGTACTGAACCTACCACCATGTTTTCCACTAGTGGATCCTTGGACAAAGTCTCCTTAACCTGTGGGGGACATTCTACATCTTGTTTTACATATTGTTTCTCTGGTGAGACCAGGCTGAGTTCCTCTATGAGAAGTTGTACATTTTGGTCCATGGGTTGGTCTGTGGATTCACGATTTTTGAGCTCCTGCCCCAAGCCTTCCTCTTCGGTTAGTGGGAACTGCTCCTCTACACTCTGTGGTGGACCTTTATCTTCACTGGGTTTAAACCTTAAATATAAAAAAAATATTAAAACATAGCACCCAATTATAAAACTATATTTCCAAAGCAGAAGCTCTCAGACTTGTCAATACTGTCGCTTCAGTCTGTTATAAGCCTTTCCTCTTAACAACTGTAGATCAGGGTTATGCTCCAGACACAGGGCACATTAACAAACTGCCTAACATATGGTGTATAATGTATATTACCCCGCAAGGCTTAGTCTGTATAAGGACTGACCCACATTTACAGCCATTCCACATCTTACCTCACTTTAGAGGAAATACAAAGTTTTCCTCTACCTTTAACTCAAGCACTAAGGGTATGCGCACACGTTGCAGATTTGTTGCACACGTTGCAGATTTGTTGCGGGTCCGCGGTGGATTTTCCGGGCGGAATTGCAGCAGATCCGCAAGTGTTTGACCAAACAATGATAAGCAATGGAAAAAAGAAATTGCTGTGTACATGCTGCGGAAAATTGCGCACAGAATCCGCAGTGGTTTATTTTCCGCAGCATGTCAATTCTTTTTGCGGATCCGCTGCATTCCTACACCCATTGAATTAGTGAAATCCACATGGCAAAAAACACATGACAATGAACAAAAAAAAAATTGCTGATTTTTATATGCGTTTTCTGCCAAAAGAGGCAGAATCCGCTCAGGAAATTCCTGAGCCCAATCTGTGCACATACCCTAAAGGCCCTGTTACACATAGCGAGATCGCTAGCGAGATCGCTGAAACGTCACCGATTTTGTGACGTAGCAGCGACCTAGCCAGCGATCTCGCTTAGTGTGACACTCAGCGACGATCAGTCCCCCTGCTGGGTGTCGCTGAATGTCCTGGACCATTTTTTGATCGCTGGTCTCCCGCTGGCCAGCGTGCATCGCTGCGTGTGAAAGGCGGGAGACCAGCGATCAGCCAGCCAGAGCTGGTAACCAAGGTAAACATCGGGTTTCCAGGCGCCGAGGGGCGCTTGGAAACCCGATGTGTACGTTAGATACCAGCGCGCTGGTGCAGGGGTGCTGGTAACCAAGGTACACAGCGGGTTTCTAAGCTCCGAGCGGCGCCTGGAAACCCGATGTGTACCTTGGTTACCAGCTCCCTGCACAAGCGCGCTGGTATCTAAGGTACACTGCCGGTAACTAAGCAACGTGCGTCACTTGTTACCCGCATAGTCGCTGTCCTGATCGCTGCCTGTTTGGCAGTTCAGCAGCGATCATGTAGCGATACACCAGCGATCCTGACAAGTGCATATCGTTGTTGGGATCGCTGGTGAGTCGCTATGTGTAACAGGACCCTTAGTCTCCACTCTCCTTAAAACCGCTTCCTCCCCAACTTCTTATGAGATCTAAGGACAATATGCATGTGCCATTGATCTTGTGAAGAGAACATAAGGCCCTTTTACAAGTACCGATAAGCATCTAAGGCTGAGGTCAAACTAGCGACAAAATCGGATGACTGCAATGCGATGAAATATGGTATTGCAGTCTGCCCTATGTTAATCTATGGAGCAGCTCCCAGTATCAGATTTTTTGTGGTCCGTTTTAAACGTCCGAGTGCAATCGCAGCATGCTGCGATTGTCACCGATTGCGGGTCGACTATCGCCAATGCAAGTCTATGGGAGCAATGAAAAATCTGATTACAAACGGACCGCATGTGTGACTTGCGATTAAATCGCACCGGTGTCCTTAGAAAAGCCGGCAATTCATCCCCGGCTATACTGTAAAAGCACACTGACAGCTCTAATAAAGATTGTAAAGAATAGATATATACACATAGAATACACAATATATATATATATATATATACATACATACATATATACATACATACACACACACACACACACATATATTTATAGTTCATACACTTCTACATACTGTAATAGCCGCTAATTCAATTGCCGGCTTTTGTGAAAATACAGAACCCGACATGAAATGACACATGGTTTACATACAGTTAACCATGTCATTTCATGTAGTTTGATATATGGTTTACACTTACAATTACATGAGTATATGTGTGCAAAATTGCAGACATGTAGGGGTTAATTAAAGGTATAAATTCGTTGAAAAAAAAAATGCGTGGGCTCCCACTGTATTTTCTCCACCAGACAGACAAAGCCAGCGAGTGGGGGCAGATAATAATAGCCTAGGGAGGGTAAATTTTTTTTGTGCCCCCCACCCTGGCCACTAACATCTGCCCCCAGACACCCCAGAAAAGGCAAATCTCTAATTAGATTAGCCCTTTCTGGCACTTTGCCCGTCTATTCCCATTGCCCTGTAGCGGTGGCGAATGGGTTAATAAGGGGTTAAAGCCACCTTGCAATTGAAAGGTGACTTTAAGCCAGGTTAATAATTGAGAGCTGTCAATTAGACAACTATCAATTATTAATCCTATTGTATGAAAGAAAAATCAAACACACACACTTTAATAAAAAAGAAGTTTAATGAAATAATCAAACAGTTTTTGACCATATTTTATTTTCCTGCTAAAACCATTTCCTGTAATAAAAATAAAATAAAAAAACAAATTATTCTTACCTATCCGATGCACAGTCAGGTCCCACGCTGTAATCCATCAGAAAGGGTTAACAGGTTACAGCTAGCAGGGAGCTAATGCTGCCTGCTGAGCTGTTACCCCCTGAATGAATAACTTCCTCTCCCGGCGAAAGGAGAAGTGATTAATGAGTGGAGCTTAATTGATTTATTGCCACTTTCACTTCAGGTCAGGTCATCCTGACCTGACCTCAAGTGAAAGTGGGACGCAATCAATTAAGCTTCCCACAGTAAATCACATCCTCTCCTGTCGCTGGGAGAGGAAGTCATTCATTCAGGAGCTTTCAGCTGAGCAGGCAGCATTACTTGCGCTGCTTGGCTGAAAGCTAGTTAACCCTTTGTGAAGGATTACAGCGTGGGACGTGACAGATCGCCGGATAGGTAAGAATAATGTTGTTTTATTATTTTTTCTTTACTATAGGAGATCAAGGGCTTCGCAGGGATTAAGAGTTAAATAAAAGATGGTCAAAAAAATGTGTTTTTATTTCATTAAAATTATTTATTCTTAAAGTGTGTGGTTTTTTTATTTACTTCAATAGGATTAATAATTGATAGTTGTCTAATTGACAGCTCTCAATTATTAACCTGGCTTAAAGTCACCTTTCAATTGCAAGGTGGCTTTAACCCCTTATTAACCCATTCGCCACCGCTACAGGGCAATGGGAATAGACGGGCAAAGTGCCAGAAAGGGCTAATCTAATTAGAGATTTGCCTTTTCTGGGGTGTCTGGGGGCAGATGTTAGTAGCCGGGGGGGGGGGGGGGGGGGGGGCACAAAAAAATGTACCCTCCCATGGCTATTATTATCTGCCCCCACTCGCTGGCTTTGTCTGTCTGGTGGAGAAAATACAGCGGGAGCCCACGCATTTTTTTTTCAACAAATTTATACCTTTAATTAACCCCTACATGTCTGCAATTTTGCACACATACACTCATGTAATTGTAAGTTTAAACCATATATAAAAATACATGAAATGACATGGTTAACTGTGTGTAAACAATGTGTCATTTCATGTCGGGTCTGTACTTTCACAAAAGCCGGCAATTGAATTAGCGGCTATTACAGTATGTAGAAGTCTATGAACTATAAATATATATATACACACATGTCACAATGACATGTATTTTGTATGTATGTATGTATGTATATATATATATATATATATATATATATGTGTGTTCTATGTGTATATATCTATTCTTTCTTTTGTGATTGACATATAGTGGATCCAAAAGAATAGTATTTAAGTTTTGCAAGCCTGCGAGAAATTCTCGCAAGTCGGATGTAAATCGGATGTTACAACTATGGTCAGATGCGACTAAATCGCATCTTTCCAGGAAAATCGGATGCCAGACGGATGACTGTTCATGACATTTTGCTGCGATAAAACGGTCAGATTTTTTAGTCAGTGTGTGTGACCCCAGCCTAAAAGAGAATGTGTGAGCAACTTCATTCTGGAACAACAGCTTGCGCAAACAGTCAACGAGTGAGTGAATGCTTGTTTGTTAGCAGTCTGCATCAATTACATGGCCTAGAAGAATTAGTTGCTGGCTGTACATCCCCTGTGTATGCAAACAGCCTTTTTCCACAGGAACAGAGCAAGGTCTCTAGTGCCACCAGTAACATTTAGCAATTCCCAAATGTCAATGTAAAGCCTTTAAAGATAGTGGTCACATGACGTCAGATTTTCAGCCAAGCCAAAACATCCATTTTCAGACACGTGTTTCGGGGCTGTAGAGACCCGGTCATCCTCCTGTATGAAGAGGCTTTATACATATTTATATTTCCCAAGGAAGCATTGCATGGCCAATAAGTTTCCTTGGGTCTACTTGGGAGTAGAGTTGAGTGAATATCTTCGGTTCCCCGCTTATTCAGCAAGGTATAGCGCTTACCGAATAAGCTACAGTGGGAACCGGGCTTCCTGGATGGCGGCGGCGGAACAAGTGATCGCCGCCGCAGCTGCATGTATCATGGCTGTGTCACACACAGGTTCTCCATGCATGTGCTGTGACATAGCCGTGACACATGCAGCTGTGATCAGCTGTTCAGCCGGCACCATCCACGAAGCCATGTTCCCGCTGTAGCTTATTTGGCAAGCGCTATAGCTTGCTGAATAAGCAGGGAACTGAAGATATTTGCTCAACTCTACTTGGAAGAAACTTTGATAATGGGCCTAAAGGGTAAAGGCCTCATCTGTCCAACCAGTTCTCCTGTATTACACTGATGAGGAGCAAACAACCCGAAACAGAGATTTTGGTTTGGTTTCTTATCCAAACTCATGTGGTAAGGCTCTTTAAAGGGTTGATGCTGATTACTAGGAAGCTAACTCCAACAAGTAACACTAGAGTTCTTGTGCTCTTCCTCGGAAGAAACGGTTTGCATATTTAGTTTCCCAGGGGAGCATTGCACGACCTGTAAGTCTTCCAACGCCAAATAGGAACTTTCCACAAGTACACATTTTACTCTTAAGCCCTTCCTCTTTAAAATGGGTTGTACTGATGACTACATACACACAGCATGGGGACCAGATTCAGGTTGTGCAATCAGAGGAACAACATGTAAAAAGCTAGAAGTCTTCTTTCAAGAGTGCTCAAAAGTTCTTGCAGAAAACATCCTTCAAATCCATCTCTATAGATTGTATGATTCAACAGAATAGCTCACACAGCGCCAGACTGTGCCTTTGTTTTGTTTCCGGAGGTGTCAATCACCTGGAGACATGCGATCCATTTGATGGGCCTGACCTTACACACAGACTTAGAATTCAGGTCTTTCTCTCATCCACCCAGTCACAGGCCATAACATATGAAAGGACCCAATGGGAAGCTTTTTTTTTTCCTCTCCACATAGGGATTGAGAACATGCCCCAAGACATTAAGAAATGTATTTTTTAGCCAAACAAAAAAAATGCTCTTGCATGAAAGATGACCGAGAAATGTAAAGTGTAAGAGGTGACAACTGGTACAGGAAGGACAAAGAAAAATGGCATCTATCCTGGCAGAGCGTTCTCACAAATTTCCAAGACCCTGGTCCCTGTGGATAGACTACGATCCTACTTTTCAATACAGTAATAATCTGCTCTCAAATAATGGGACAAAACTTTAACTACCATCTTACTTCACTCTCCGTAGCCACCAGCCTTACACAGAACCCCTTTCGGCCTTCCAAACCCCTCTTTTCTTTATCATTTTTTTTCTATCATTTCCCATTACATCACTTCATTACTCACATCACTCTCGCATGTTCAACCACCCATGGAAAGTTCTATATGTTACATCAGCTCATATAGTAGACGCTGATACATGAAGGTCTTGATGACTGGAAGACGTTCATTGCAGGGGCCGACTTATCACCACACACTAACCGCAAAGTCACATAGGTCACTAAATTTCTAAATTTACAGGTCCTCACACACAGGATGTTACCGGGGGGTTAGATTACAGATAAAATCCTATTTCTGCAAGTACGCCTCGGTGGGCAGTGACAGAGAGGTTGCTTGTATCTGGGCCGAGAGTCAATGGCTGTGGAGTGTGTCCAAATAAGCAATCAGGTCTATGAATCGGTCTGGATGGAGGAGGCGGCAGCAGTAGTAATGAATATCCCAGAAGCTTAGTGCACTGTGTACACAATCTACAGCTTATTGTAGAACCATAACTCCCATCGAGCAGCACCAGTCTGAGGATTTATTTTGCAGCCAGTAGACGAGGTAGAAAAATAAAATGGAAGTACTGGCTTCCTTCTTGTAAATAATTAAGCTGCCATAAACTGTACATAACTCTCTGTCAAACACCTCTTCGGTCAATAGGGTCAGCCGATCAATGGGGAGGGGAGAGTAAGAAGCTGGCAGCAGCGCGGTGGCTCAGTGGTTAGCACTGTTGCTTTGCAGCTCTGGGGTCCTGGATTCAAATCCCACCAAGGACAATGTTTGTAATTAATTTGTATGGTGTATGGGTTTCCTCTCCAAAAGACCTATTGATAGGGAATCTAGATTGTGAGCCCCAATGGGGACATTGCCAATAATGTCTGGAAAGTGCTGTGGAATTAATGATGCCATATAAATGAGTAAAATAAATAAGTAAAAACATGGATTTTGGTATCCTCCATGGATTTTGGTAAGAACTTACCTGTAAAATCCTTTTCAGCGAAGAAGGAAGGGAGACACAGTCATTACTAGTGGGTAGGCGGAGCCCACATAGGATAAACACACCTCAGATTAAAAAGTGTTGACCGGCCCCTCCAGCTATATAGGGCTCCTCCTACTCCAGCTCTCCAGTCGTACCCAAGCTTAAGGAAGAGCAAATATCACCAGCGTAGCAACATAACCCCTTCAGAAGGACTTCAGAGAAAAAACAAGAAGACAGGTTATGCATATAGCCGAAACAACCACACAGTCCAGGTACTACTCACTGAACCTGACCACTGCGATGAGCTGGCAATGCTGGAAAAGAGCCTTAGCGTGCCGACCTCAGCCCAGATAAACGCTATCAGAGAAGGGTCACGCCGCATCTGAAAACACAACAACACACTTCTGCCATGGGAGGGAGCTGTGTCTCCCTTCCTTCTTCGCTGAAAAGGATTTTACAGGTCAGTTCTTACCAAAATCCGTGTTTCAGCTGCAGATGAAGGAAGGGAGACACAGTCATTACTAGTGGGACGTCCCAAAGCAGTCCAAAAATAAGGGTGGGCAAAAAAACCAAAAGAGGCAGATACCCAACAACCTAGATAAATGCGCAATAGCGCTAACTATAAGTTCCCAAGAACTTTTAAACTACAGCCGCCTGCAGGACCCTACGTCCTAAGGCCGCATCAGCGGAAGCACTAACATCCACCTTATAAAATTTTGTAAATGTGTGGACGGAACGCCAGGTCGCCGCCCGGCAGAGCTGAGCTGCCGAGGCTCCTTGGTGGAAAGCCCACGACGAACCCACAGCCCTTGTGGAGTGAGCCCGAATCTTAATCGGGCAGGGTTCGCCCTTAAGTCGGTAAGCCTCTAAAATGGCCGACCGAATCCAACGAGCTATAGAATCCTTGGAAGCTCGTTGCCCACGTCGACGACCTGCTGGAATCACAAACAGAGAATCCGACTTCCAAAAATTTTGAGTAATGGACAAATAGAACTTTAAAGCTCGCACCAAATCCAATGTGTGCAAGGCTCGTTCTTTCGTATTCCTTGGCTCTGGACAGAGCGAGGGCAACACAATATCCTGGTTAACATGAAACTGCGATACTACTTTAGGTAGAAAGTCGCTACGTGTGCGAAGCACTACGCGATCTGGGAAAAACTCCAGAAAGGGAGGCGAGCAAGAGAGAGCCGCCAACTCAGAAACCCTTCTCAAAGAAGTGACCGCCACTAAGAAGGCAACCTTCCAAGAAAGCAAAGAAAGGCTAACAGAGTCCATAGGCTCAAAAGGCCCATGTTGAAGAGCCTCCAAGACAAGATTGAGCCGCCAGGGCGACACAGGCGCCTTCCGCGGCGGAAACTGACGAGTTACTCCGCGAAAAAAGGAACGTACGTCCCTATGTGAAGCGATAGCCTTCCGAAATAGCAAGGACAGAGCAGAAACTTGCCCCTTCAAAGTGCTAACTGCCAAACCCCTGTCCAGCCCGTATTGCAAAAAGGCCAACAAATTGGGAATGGAAAACTCCTCGGGTTCCTAGAAGAACCTGAACACCACGAAAAGAAGGCTTCCCAAGTCTTATGATAAATTCTAGTGGTAGCCGGACCTCTGGCAGCTCGCAGAGTGGCAATGATTTCGGCTGAAAAACCTTGACGGGTCAAGATTTCGGTCTCAAGAGCCACGCCGTCAAACGCAGAGACTTCAGGTTCGGGTGATGAACGGGCCCTTGGGTTAACAGGTCCGGGCGAAGAGGGAGTGGAAGTGGAGGCGCTGCCAGAAGCGACACCAGCGTCGAGAACCACGTCCTCCTTGGCCAATCTGGGGCTATCAATATAGCCGGGACTCTCTCCAGTCTGATTCGACGCAAAACCAGAGGAAGTAAGGATATCAGCGGGAACACATAAATTAGCTCGAAATGGTCCCAAGGAGCCACCAGAGCATCCACCGCCACAGCCTTCGAGTCCTTGTACCTGGACATGAATGTCGGTAACTTGGCATTGAGCCTGGATGCCATCACATCCACTTGGGGAGTTCCCCAACGGGAGCACAGCAGTGCAAAAATTTCAGGATGAAGACTCCATTCTCCGGAATCCATCTTTTTGCGACTCAGGAAGTCTGCTGTGATATTCTGAACTCCTGGAATGTGAATCGCAGAGATGGCTGGCACCCTGGCCTCGGCCCATACCAGGATTCGAGACACTTCCATCATGAGCCTGAAGCTCCTCGTTCCACCTTGATAGTTGATATACGCGACCGCCGTCGCGTTGTCTGTCTGCACTCGGACTGGTAGACCGCTTAACCCCTTACTGCCATCAGACGTACTATCCCGTCCATGATACCTGGGCCCGTATGACCATGGATGGGATAGTACGTCCCGTGCGATAGGACACGCTCCCGGGGGGAGCGCAGCCGATCGCGGCCGGGTGTCAGCTGATTATCACAGCTGACACCCAGCACTGTGTCAGGAGCGGTCACGGACCGCTCCCGGAACATTAACCCCTGGCACACCGCGATCAAACATGATCGCGCTGTACCAGGGGGCACAGGGGAGGATCGCGCAGGCAGAGGGCTCCCTGCGCGCTCCCCTGAGACCCTCGGAACAGCGCGACACATCGCCAGAGCGATCGCTGGTGTGACAGAGTGCTGTGCACACTGTCACACCAGCGATCTGCTAAAATACTGTGATGTCCCACCCTGGGACAAAGTAAAAAAGTTAAAAAAATGAAAATAAAAAGTGGTAAAAAAAAATCATAAAAAAAAAAAAAAAATATTCCCCAATAAATTCATTTCTTCCTGTAAATAAAAAAAACAAAAAACAATAAAAGTACACATATTTGGTATCGCCGCATCCGTAACGACCACCCCTATAAAACTATCCCACTAGTTAACCCCTTTAGTGAACCCCTTAAAAAAATAAATAAATAAATCTAAGCAAAAAATCAATGCTTTATCATCATACCGCCGAACAAAAAGTGGAATAACACGCAATCAAAAAGACCGATATAAATAAACATGGTACTGCTGAAAACGTCATCTTGTCCCGCAAAAAACGAGCCGTCATACAGCATCATCAGCGAAAAAATAAAAAAGTTATAGCTCGCAGAATAAAGCGATGCAAAAATAATAATTTTTTAGATAAAATTGCTTTTATTCTATAAAAGCCTCAAAACATAAAAAAATGATATAAATGAAGTATCAACGTAATCGTACTGACCCGAAGAATAAAACTGCTTTATCAATTTTACCACACGCGAAACGGTATAAACGCCCCCCCCAAAAGAAATTCATGAATTGCTGATTTTTGTTCATTCTAACCTCACAAAAATCGAAATAAAAAGCGATCAAAAAATGTCACTTGCTCAAAAATGGTACCAATAAAAACGTCAACTCGTACCGCAAAAAAATAAGACCTCACATGACTCTGTGGGCCAAAATATGCAAAATTATAGCTCTCAAAATGTGGTGATGCAAAAAACTACTTTTTGCAATAAAAAGCGTCTTTTAGCGTGACAGCTGCCAATCACAAAAACCCGCTATAAATAGTAAATCAAACCCCCCTTTATCACCCCCTTAGTTAGGGAAAAATAATAAAATTAAAAAAATTTATTTATTTCCATTTTTCCATTAGGGTTGCGGCTAAAGTTAGGGTTAGGGTTGGCGCTAACGTTAGGGTTGGGATTAGGGTTAGGGGTGTGTTAGGGTTAGGTTTGTGGTTAGGGTTGGGACTAGGGTTAAGGGTGTGTTGGGGTTAGGGTTGGAGTTAGAATTGGGGGGGTTTCTGCTGTTTAGGCACATCAGGGGCTCTCCAAAATGTGACATGGCGTCTGATCTCAATTCCAGTCAATTCTGCGTTGAAAAAGTCAAACGGTGCTCCTTCACTTCTGAGCTCTGCCATGCGCCCAAACAGTAGTTTACCCCCACATATGGGGTATCAGCGTACTCTGTACCCCAAGAGTTATTGTGCAATTTGTCCTATTTCTTCTGTTACCCTTGGGAAAATAAAAAACTGGGGGCGAAAATATCTTTTTTTGTAAAAAAAAAAATGATTTTTTTTTGTTTTTACGGCTGTATGTTATAAACTTCTGTGAAGCACTTGGGGCTTCATAGCGCTCACCACACATCTAGATAAGTTCCTTGCGGTGTCTATTTTCCAAAATGGGGTCACTTGTGGGGGGTTTCCACTGTTTAGGCGCATCAGGGGCTCTCCAAATGCGACATGACGCCCCCAGACCATTCCATCAAAGTCTGTAATCCAAAACGTCACTACTTCCCTTCCGAGCCCTGACGTGCGCCCATACAGTAGTTTTCTCCCACATATTGGGTATCAGCGTACTCAGGACAAATTGGAAAACAACTTTTTGGGTCCAATTTCTCCTGTTATCCTTGTGAAAATAAAATCATTTTTGTAAAAAAAAAAAAAGATTTTTTATTTTACGGCTGTAAGTTATAAACTTCTGTGAAGCACTTTCGGGTTCAAAGTGCTCACCACACATCTAGATAAGTTCCTTGTGGGGTCTATTTTCCAAAATGGGGTCACTTGTGGGGGGTTTCCACTGTTTAGGCACATCAGGGGCTCTCCAAATGCAACATGACGCCCCCAGACCAATCCATCAAAGTCTGCAATCCAAAACGTCACTACTTCCCTTCCGAGCCCCGACGTGCACCCATACAGTAGTTTACTCCCACATATTGGGTATCAGCGTACTCAGGACAAATTGGACAACAACTTTTGGGGTCCAATTTCTCCTGTTACCCTTGTGAAAATAAAATATTGGGGGCAAAAAAATCATTTTTGTAAAAAAAAAAAAAAAAAAAGATTTTTTATTTTACGGCTGTAAGTTATAAACTTCTGTGAAGCACTTGGGGGTTCAAAGTGCTCATCACACATCTAGATAAGTTCCTTGAGGGGTCTAGTTTCCAAAATGGTGTCATTTGTGGGGGGTTTCCACTGTTTAGGCAGATCAGGAGCTCTCCAAACACGACATGGCATCCAGCCAATTCTGCGTTGAAAAAGTCAAACGGCGCTCCTTCCCTTCCAAACTCTGCCATGCACCCAAACAGTGGTTTACCCCCACATATGGGGTATCAGCGTACTCAGGACAAATTGCACAATAACTTTTGGAGTCTTGTTACCCTTGGGAAAAAAAAATTGGGGTGAAAAGATCAATTTTGTGGAAAAAATATGATTTTTTAATTTTACGGCTCTACGTTATAAACTTGTGTGAAGCACTTGGGGATTCAAATTGCTCACCAAAGATCTAGATAAGTTCCTTAGGGGGTCTAGTTTCCCAAATGGGGTCACTGTGGGGGGTTTCCACTGTTTAGGCACATCAGGGACTCTCCAAATGCAACATGGCGTCTAATCTCAATTCCAGCCAATTTTGGTTGGAAAAAGTCAAATGGTGCTCCTTCCCTTCCGAGCTCTGCCGTGCGCCCAAACAGTGATTCCCCCCACATATGGGGTATCAGCGTACTCAGGACAAATTGGACAACAACTTTTGAGGTCCAATTTCTCCTGTTACCTATGGGAAAATAAAAAATTAGTGACTAAGAGATAATTTTTGTGGGAAAAAAATAGGATTTTTTATTTTCATGCCGGGCATTATAAACTTGTGTGAAGCACTTTGGGGTTCAAAGTGCTCACCAAAGATCTAGATAAATTCCTTAGGGGGTCTAGCTTCCAAAATGGGGTCACTTGTGGGGGGTTTCCACTGTTTAGGCTCATCTGGGGCACTACAAGTGGAACATGACCCCCATCAATGTTTGCATTCCAAAACGTTACTGCTTCCTTTCCAAGCCCTGCCATGCGCCCAAACAGTTCCCCCCCCCCACATATGGGGTATCAGCGTACTCAGGACAAATTGGACAACAACTTTTGGGGTCCAATTTCCTTGGGAAAAATCAAAAATTTGGGACTAAAAAATCATTTTTGTGGAATTTTTTTTTTTTTTTTCACACCCAGGCATTATAAACTTTTGTGAAACACTTTGGGGTTCAAAGTGCTCACAACAGATCTAGATAAGTTCCTTAGGGGGTCTAGTTTCCAAAATAGTGTCACTTGTGGGGGGTTTCCACTGTTTAGGCGCATCAGGGGCTCTCCAAACACGACATGGCGTCCAATCTCAACTCCAGCCAATTTTAGTTTGAAAAAGTCAAACGGCGCTCCTTCCCTTACGAGCTCTGCCGTGTGCCCAAACAGTGGTTTTCCCCCACATATGGGGTATTGGCGTACTCAGGAGAAATTGCACAACAACTTTATCTGTCCATTTTCTCCTTTTACCCTTGTGAAAATAAAAAAAGTTTGTAAAAGATCATTTTTGTGGCTAAAAAGTTAAATATTCATTTTTTCGTTCCACGTTGCTTCAGCTCCTGTGAAGCACCTGAAGGGTTAATAAAATTCTTGAATGTGGTTTTGAGTACCTTGAGGGGTGCAGTTTTTAGAATGGTGTCACTTTTGGGTATTTTCTGCCATATAGACCCCTCAAAGTGACTTCAAACGTGAGGTGGTCCCTAAAAAAATGGCTTTGTAAATTTTGTTGTAAAAATGAGAAATCACTGGTCAACTTTTAACCCTTATAATTTCCTAACAAAAAAAATTTTGGTTCCAAAATTGTGCTGATGTAAAGTAGACATGTGGGAAATGTTATTTCTTAACTATTTTTTATGACATATTTCTCTGTTTTAAGGGAAAAAAAATTCAAAGTTTGAAAATTGCAAAATTTTCGCCATATTTGCATTTTTTTCAAAAATAAACGCAAGGTATATCGAAGAAATTTTACCACTAACGTGAAGTACAATATGTCACGAGAAAACAATCTCAGAATCGTGAAGATCCGTTAAAGCGTTCCAGAGTTATAACCTCATAAAGAGACAGTGGTCAGAATTGTAAAAATTGGCGCGGTCATTAACGTGCAAACCACCCTTGGGGGTGAAGGGACCGTCCAGTGTTGGAGGCAAAGAAAAATTGCCCTCAATTCCAGGATGTTGATCGGCAGGACAGACTCTTCCAATGACCATACCCCCTGAATCCAAAGACCATTCCAGACGCCCCCCCAGCCTGTCAGGCTGGCATCGGTGGTTATGATCGACCACCTTGGAGGAAGGAAAGACTTCCCCAGGGATAACGCTTCCGGACGTAACCACCATTCTAGAGACTCTCTCACCCTGTGGGAGATGATGACACTGCAATCCAGTGAAAACCGTGATCGATCCCAACGGTTCAAGATGAGCATTTGGAGAGCCCTGGAATGAAATTGGGCAAACGGAATTGCTTCCATTGACGCCACCATCAAACCCAGAAGGAGCATACACCTTCGAAGGGACATTGCTGTCGCAGACTTCATACCCTGCACATGGTGAAGAAGACTCGCTTGCTTGTCTGAGGGCAGAGACACCACTGCTTATACTGTGTCGAACTGCATTCCCAAAAACAGGATTGACTGCGAAGGTTCCAGGGATGACTTCTCCCAATTGATCAGCCACCCGAAGTCCTTCAGGAGCTGAAGGGATAAATCGCGAGCCGTCACCGCCTCCTCCTTTGAGGACGCCACAATCAAAAGGTCGTCCAGATAGGGAAGAATCGTAATCCCCTGTCTTCGCAGAATTGCCATGAGAGGAGCCAGAATTTTTGTAAAAACTCTGGGTGCTGAGGCCAGACCGAATGGCAGGGCCACAAACTGGTAATGGTCCTGACCTATGGCAAAACGCAGGAAACGCTGGTGGGCCCTTCCGATGGGGACATGCAAATAAGCGTCGCGAATGTCGATTGACACCAGAAAATCGTTCTGTGACAAGGCCGCCACAACGGAGCAAAGTGATTCCATGCGGAATTTCTGGGTGCGGACATGCCGATTTAATCTTTTGAGATCCAGAATGGGACGAAATTTGTCCTCCTTTTTGGGGACTACAAAGAGGTTGGAATAAAAACCTCTTCCTTGGTCCTCCGGTGGAACTGGTACCACCACACCCTTCTGTAGAAGGGAATCGACCTCCCGTAGTAGAGCGGCAATTAGCCCGGGCTCTGACGGAATGCGGGATAGGCAAAAACTGTCTGGGGGTCGAGAAAGAAACTCTATGAAGTAGCCTGCCGACACGACCCGCGTCACCCAGGTGTCCGACACGCGGGAAGCTCAAGTCGGCTTGAATTGGAGCAGGCGACCTCCCACTCGAGAGCCCTCGAGTGAGACCCTGGCGTCAGTCCGCTTTAGCGGGCTTTTTGTCAGCTTCCCGCTTGTCTTGGCGGAAGCTCTGTTTCCAGGGAGTGCGAGATTTCTGAGCGCTCTTTCTTCCCGAAAAAGAGGGACGACCCGATCCCCAAGAGGGCTGACCAAACCGTCCCCTGGACCGAAAGGACCGCCGACTACCACCGGCACTAGGCCTGCCAGACGCAGAAGCCACAGCTCTTCGCTGCGGTAAAGCCGTTTCTTTTGCCTTTGCTTTGGCAATCAGCTCCGTGAGGCCAGATCCAAATAGCTGACCACCTTTGTAAACTAAGGAAAGCAAACCTTGCTTGGAAACCGCGTCTCCGGTCCACTGTCTAAGCCACAGAGCTCTCCTGACTGTGATCGCCGAGGATTGTGCTCTGGACAGCATGGAGGCAGTATCCAAACCTGCATCACTGCCATATCGAGCTGCATTCTCCAATGACTTGAAAAGCCCCTCTACCTCGGATAGTGGGGATCCATCTTGCCACGCCGTCCGTAGACGGTCTAACCAGCTCAAGGAGGCTTTACAAGCACACATGGATCCTAGCACAGCTCTGAATCCATGACCCGCGGCCTCGTAGATGGATTTCGCCGCCATCTCCGTTTTTCTGTCCAGCGGATCCTGCAGACTCGCCTTCCCTTTAACAGGAAGTAATGAGGATTTGCTAAGCTGGGATAAAGGGACATCCACTTCAGGAGAAGGAATCCAATTAGTAATCAACTCCGTAGTACACGGATACAGTGTCTCGAAAAACCGTGTCCCCTGAAAACGTTTATCTGGACACAGGCGTTCCTTCTCCACTGCCTCATTAAGCTCATCCAGAGATGGTAAGGCTGATCGCGACCTATGCGGCTCCTGAAACATCCGGGCCGACTTACCAGGACGTCTAGTTACCTCCTCTGGTAACTAACGCCTCCCTCATGGCTCCAATAAAAGCCTCTGTACGGCTCAAAAGAGAGGCAGATTGAGCCTCCGATCCTCCTCTTTATCCGAATCGGATATCTCACCATCTGAGCTTGGAGGGGAACCCTCCATATCAGAAATCTCTGAGTCGCTACACGAGAAAGATGGCACCGGCCTGTGTCGCTTCCTGCCATGAGAGGATCTAGCTGACACCCAATAACCTAGAAGGTCAGACAGGCCATCAATAGAACGAGCGAGGGCATCCATTTTGGCGTCCCTGTAACCTCCGACTGCTGCGCTTGACGCCGTCGAGGTCTGCGTGTCAGATACGCGAGGCTGATCCTGTAGCGGATCTGGGAGACGGTCCGCTCCTGGACCCTGATCCGACATGCCCTCACACAGTATATGACAGGTAAAAACCTGACAGCACCAGAACAGTGTGGATTTCAAAGGCAAAAATGAACGCTGAAGGGTTAAGCTTCTTAAATAGAGAGCTACCCCAGCTGTCTCCCAAAAAAGGGTTAACCACCAAAGAATGGGTTAATGTTGCAGACTCTCCACAACCCTTATTTAATGAAAAAGGTGTGCGAGCCGCAGGTGCCTCTTATGAGGTAACAGCTGCAGGACAGTGTTCAAAAGTATGCCACATAAAACAAGAACGCCAAAGAGATCGCTAACATATTGCGCTGAATTGTATATCGCAATACCAAAGTCGCTAAAGAGATCGCTAACCACTTATGCGTCGTCAATGAGACCGCCCACCGTGGAAGCTACTAGCGACATAAAAAATGATCACAAAAGAAAAACGATCGCAAAACTATGCGTCGCTATTGTGATCGCAGCGGGAGCGTTCTGTGTGACAATACCTTGTCCTGCGCTGAGGGGGTCAAGCTTCTGCCCTGACAGGTAGAGGCGACTCACCCAGCTGGCCGTGGTGTAGTGTCTCCTTTCGGTCGGTCGGGGAGAGCGGAGAGTGAGGAGCCCGAGGAGGCCGTCAGTAATGGCCGCCGCGCTAGAGAGATCTAAACCTGAAGAAAAAAGGGCAGGACAAGGCGCGCGCTCAGAGCGCTTCCTGCCTATGAAAAAAATGGGAGAGCGCGAAGCCACGCCCCCCGCCGGTTTCAAAAAAAGCGCGCGACTCACTCCGCTCTCCGCTCCCATGTCCTGCAGGCAATCCACCTGCGGACAAAAGTACACAATCACCACACATGAATACATGTAGCAGCGGCTGCCGCAGCGGCCGCTAAAGCACTCAAACACATTAACATGTGGAGTACTCACCCAGCTGAGCGCCACAGGGACCCCTCAGAGATGTGGCGCTGCCCGTAGCTTCCCCCCAGGGCGGGGAACGCAGTGACCCCAGAAGCGCGGTTTGCGTCCCCGCCAGGGAAGCAATCCTCATCCCCCAGGGCCGGCAGGGTTCTGCAGGGACCACCTTATAGGGTAATACAGATCCGCCAAGGGAGAGGTGGGAGTCCAGCAGCGCTGAGACCCCTGAGACCTCTAGACCACTTCTGGTGATCCAAGTCTCTGTCCGACTAAAATAAAAAAAAGTCTTCTGAGGAGCTGCTTCCAGCAGCGACTATCCTCTGTGAACCTCAAATTTTAGACTGGAGAGCTGGAGTAGGAGGAGCCCTATATAGCTGGAGGGGCCGGTCAACACTTTTTAATCTGAGGTGTGTTTATCCTATGTGGGCTCCGCCTACCCACTAGTAATGACGTGTCTCCCTTCCTTCATCTGCAGCTGAAAGATAGATTACAAGTGTGTCCTTTACGTCACAGATCCCAAAATTTAGCTAGAGGACTTAAAAATATGGTTAAAAAGTTCATTATATGTTAGAGCCCCTTAAGTGGGATGTACATAGGTAGAGATGCAGCCTGAGACCCCCACTGGTTCCTCAAAAGACTTTGCAAAACAGCGCAGTTCTTGAATGAGTAGGCGAACAGGAACGCATGGGCTCAATAGAAATTTTATTGCCTTGATTAATCATTGCTTTTTTTACAATTATTCTAAAGACAAACAAACAAAAAAAAATCCAAGCGCTATTTGCACCCTTTTTAAATCTATTTTACATGTGCTCTCCAGTTTATCCCCCCTCCCTCCCGCTTTGTGGGAGGATTTTAGTTGTTTTTGTCCGATTCATAAATTACAAAGTTATAAAATTTGGCACAACTCCAACCCAGTCCGCTGCTGGTGTAGTTTTGATTAAGTCAGCATGCCTCCATTTTTTGTACCATTTTGCAAAGGGCATGACTTTTGTCGTCAAATAGTTGCAAAAAACAGTTCAAGACAGGAAACAAGGCATTTTTGACATTGCGCTAAATTCACAAGTTGCACGTACAATTTTAAAGACTTAAAAAAAAACAAAAACAAACAAAACTCAAATGATGACTTGGGGCCTGCGAGTCTGGCCAAAAACGCATGAATGATCTGAGTACTTCTTCAGCACCTTTTGAGCAATTGGTGGTGGTCTCAGGATCCGGACCCCCACCAATCACAGCACGTATGCTAGAACATATATAGAAAAAAAAAACAACAACACATATAAACAATACAAAACCCATTTTTAACACATAGGTAAACTTTAAATAAAACATGAAATGCCACTACACATTACCAGACAACTTATGCTCACTGCTCTGTTTTGCAATGCAAGAAACACGAATGCTTCCCCCCCCCCCAAAGCAGATCTTGTGAGATCTCAAGTCAAGACAAAGGGTAAGGAAGGAGTCATCTGTAGCGCCAATGAACACAAAAAAAGGATTTGACAGGTTTAACTTCACTATGCCTATTGCTTTTTTTCCTGGATAGTAAGGACACCCACAATGCACCTTACACGGGCCAGCCCTGCCGACATTTATCCAATGTGACCAGGCACTTTAAAAGCTAAGCACAGGCAGAAACTCAACTTCAGACTCCTAGATATGGTGCAGTGCTGAATATACAGAAGGTAAATTAAGCAGCGCACTATCGATTGCATTAATGTTTTCTTAAAAGTAGAAGTCTAGAAGAAGCCAACCCAAGGAGCAATATCTATTGCACAATTAGGGCTGCATTACCTAATCCATTGCAGTCACTTATCAGACAGCCGCTTACATTACAGCAATACACAATATATTCTATATAGGCAAGACCTGAAAGGTGATGGATTATATACATCTCCATGCCGACTCCAGACGCATTTATTTTACTTA
The DNA here is from genome assembly GCA_033576555.1 of Oophaga sylvatica. NCBI lineage: Eukaryota > Metazoa > Chordata > Amphibia > Anura > Dendrobatidae > Oophaga > Oophaga sylvatica. Next base: position 133,398,593 of record JARQOD010000003.1, read on the forward strand.
GATAGCTCCATGATATTCCACAGTGCCTTACACTATTGTGATGTCACCAAATTAAAGCAAATTGTTCTACAATGTTAATTTATTTATTATGGTCACTTAGATAGCAACATCATACACAGCAGACCTTTACAGACTTTGTCATCACTGTTCCAATTGGGGCTTACAATCTATATTCCCTATACTTAAGTCTTTTGAATATTGGAGGAAACCCACGAACTCCTTGAAGATATTGTCCTTGGTGGGATTTGAACCCAAGACTCCAGCGCTGCGAAGCTACAGTGCTGTGTTCATGACAACCAATGACTCTACATATCTTGAATATATAACTCTCTGTCCATAAAAGCAAATAAGTTACTCTGGAACATCAGACTACTTCCTGCCAATCTTAATAAAAGCCCTTGAGGACCAAATAAACCATTAATAAGCAATGAGCCTGTAAGCTAGAGTCTTGTAGATGAAGAAAACCCATATAATGCTCCTGCTGACATGGCAGGATGGGATAGGCTTTAAAGGCTATTGCAGCAACTAATTATAAAAGTTCTGAATACAAAGGCAAAACAAAAAGAGAACCTGTCACATCAAGAAATACGGCGCATGTCGGGTCTCTCCCTTTGAAGTGGGCTCCGGAGTGGAGCCCACATCTTTTCCGGCACATGTCAGCTGATTTGAACAGCTGACACATATGCCCCTAACAGTCGAGGTTGGAATCGCAATCCACCCGCGGCTGTTAACCTGTAAAATGCCACTATCAATCTCTGACAGCAGCATTTAACATGGTTGCGCCAGAAGGGTGCCACTAATCCACCCATGTCACATGACTGCAGGTTGCTGATGGGTTGGCATGACAACCTGGGGTCTGCAGCAGACCCCTGTGGTTGTCATTGACAGATTGCTATGAGCACCCCAGCGGCTGGGGCTCATAGTAGGTGAGCATTTCTGCGGATGATCGCAGCTTTTAGTCTACCATAGAGACTATTGAAGCAAGTGTAGAGTAAGAAAAAGACGGATTTTGGTAAGGACTTACCTGTAAAATCCTTTTCAGCAAGGAAGGAAGAGAGACACACTAGTCATTACTAGTGGGTAGGCGGAGCCCAGATGGGATAGACACCTCAGATTAAAAAGAGTGTTGACCGGCCCCTCCAGCTCGGGCTCCTCCTACTCAGCTCTCCAGTCGTACACAAGCTAAGGAAGAGCAAATATCACCAGCGGAGCAACATAACCCCTTCTGAAGGACTTCAGAGAAAAGACAAGAATACAGGTTAGGCATGTAACAGGAAAAAACCACACAGACCCAGGTACTACTCACTGGACCTCACCACTGTGATGAGCTGGCAATGCTGGAACAGAGCCGTAGCGGGTCGACCTCAGCCCAGATAATCGCTATCAGAGAAGGGTCACGCCACATCTGAAAACACGACAACACACTTCTGCCATGGGAGGGATCTGTGTCTCCCTTCCTTCCTTCGCTGAAAAGGATTTTACAGGTAAGTCCTTACCAAAATCCGTCTTTCAGCAGCAGATGGAAGGAAGAGAGACACACTAGTCATTACTAGTGGGACGTCCCAAAGCAGTCCAAAAATTAAGGGTGGGAAAAAACCAGAAAAGGCAGAACCCAACAACCTAAGAAAATGCGCAACCAGCGCTAACAAATAAGTTAACGAGAACTTTAAACTACAGCCGCCTGCAGGAACCTACGTCCTAGGGCCGCATCAGCGGAAGCACTAACGTCCACCTTATAAAATTTTGTAAAGGTGTGGACGGAGCGCCAGGTCGCAGCCCGGCAGAGCTGAGCTGCCGAGGCCCCTTGATGGAAAGCCCACGATGAGCCCACAGCTCTCGTGGAGTGAGCTCGAACCTTAATCGGGCAAGGTTCGCCCTTAAGTCGGTAAGCCTCCAAAATAGCCGACCGGATCCAACGAGCTATAGAATCCTTGGAAGCTCGTTGACCACGTCGACGACCTGCTGGAATCACAAACAGAGAGTCCGACTTCCGAAAACCTTGGGTAACAGATAAATAGAACTTCAAAGCCCGCACCAAATCCAATGTGTGCAAGGCTCGTTCCTTCGCATTCCTCGGCCCCGGACAGAGTGAGGGTAACACAATATCCTGGTTGACATGAAATTGTGACACCACCTTAGGTAGAAAATCGCCCCGTGTGCGAAGTATTACTCGGTCCGGGTGAAACTCCAGAAAAGGAGGCGAGCAAGAAAGAGCCGCCAACTCAGAAACCCTCCTCAAAGAGGTGACCGCCACCAGGAAGGCAACCTTCCAAGAAAGCAACGAAAGGTTAACGGAATCCATAGGCTCAAAAGGCCCGTGTTGAAGAGCCTCCAAAACAAGATTGAGCCGCCAAGGAGACACAGGCGCCTTCCGCGGCGGAAACGGACGGGTTACTCCTTGAAAAAAGGAACGTACATCCCTACGCGAGGCGATAACCTTCCTAAACAGCAAGGACAGAGCAGAAACCTGACCCCTCAGGGTGCTTACTACCAAACCTTTGTCCAGCCCGAATTGCAGAAAAGCCAACAAATTGGGAATGGAAAAAATCCTCGGGTTCCTTGAAGAACCCGAACACCACGAAAAGAAAGCTTCCCAAGTCTTGTGATAAATCCTAGTAGTAGCCGGACCTCTGGCAGCTCGCAAAGTGGCAATGACTTCGGCTGAAAAACCTCTACGGGTCAATATTTCGGTCTCAAGAGCCACGCCGTCAAACGCAGAGACTTCAGGTCCGGATGACGAACGGGCCCTTGGGTTAACAGGTCCGGGAAAAGAGGAAGTGGCGGCGCTGCCAGGAGCGACACCAGTGTCGAGAACCACGTCCTCCTTGGCCAATCTGGGGCTATCAACATAGCCGAGATTCTCTCCAGTCTGATCCGACGTAGCACCAGAGGAAGTAAGGAAATCGGCGGAAACACATAGACTAGCTCGAATTGGTCCAATGAAGCCACTAGAGCATCCACCGCCACAGCTTTCGGATCCTTGTACCTGGACATGAAAGTCGGTAACTTGGCATTGAACCTGGATGCCATCAGATCCACCTGGGAGTTCCCCAACGGGAGCACAGCAGTGCAAAAATTTCCGGATGAAGACTCCATTCTCCGGGATCCATCTTCTCGCGACTGAGAAAGTCCGCCGTGATATTCTGAACTCCTGGAATGTGGATCGCAGAGATGGTTGGTACTCTGGTCTCTGCCCATACCAGGATCCGAGATACCTCCACCATGAGTCTGGAACTTCTTGTCCCGCCTTGGTGGTTGATATATGCGACCGCCGTCGCATTGTCTGTCTGCACTCGGACTGGCAGACCGCTTAAAGGGACCGTCCAGTGCTGGAGGCAAAGGAAAATCGCCCTCAATTCCAGGATGTTGATCGGCAAGACAGACTCCTCCGACGACCATACTCCCTGAGTCCAGAGATCGTTCCAGACACCCCCCCAGCCCGTCAGGCTGGCATCTGTGGTTATGACCGACCACTTCGGAGGGAGGAAGGAATTCCCCAAGGATAGCGCTTCCGGACGTAACCACCATCCCAGAGACTCTCGTACCCTGTGGGAGATGATGACACTGCAATCCAGCGAAGTCTGCGATCGATCCCAACGGTTCAGAATGAACCTTTGGAGGGCCCTGGAATGAAACTGGGCGAATGGAATTGCTTCCATGGACGCCACCATCAAACCCAGAAGGCGCATACAGCTTCGAAGGGACATTGCTGTCGAAGACTTCATAACCTGTGCATGTCGAAGGAGACATGCTTGCTTGTCTGGGGGCAGGGACACCACTGCTTGTACCGTGTCGAAGTGCATCCCCAAAAACAGGATTGACTGCGACGGTTCCAGAGACGATTTCTCCCAATTGACCAACCACCCGAAGTCCTCCAGGAGCTGAAGGGATAGATTGCGAGCAGTTACCGCCTCCTCCTTGGAAGACGCCACAATCAGAAGGTCGTCCAGGTAGGGAAGTATCGTGACCCCCTGTCTTCGAAGAATCGCCATGAGAGGCGCCAGAATTTTTGTAAAAACTCTGGGCGCTGAGGCCAACCCGAATGGCAGAGCCACAAACTGGTAATGGTCCTGGCCTATGGCAAAACGAAGGAAGCGTTGGTGAGCCCTTCCGATTGGAACGTGTAAATAAGCGTCGCGAATGTCGATTGACACCAAAAAGTCGTTCTGCGACAAGGCTGCCACAACGGAGCGAAGCGACTCCATGCGAAATTTTCGGGTGTGGACATGCCGATTCAATCTTTTGAGATCCAGGATGGGGCGAAATTTGTCCTCCTTTTTGGGGACCACAAAGAGGTTGGAATAAAACCCTCTTCCCCTGTCCTCTGGCGGAACCGGTACTACCACACCTTCAGCAGAAGAGAGTCAACCTCTCGCAGTAGAGCGGCACATAGCTCGGGCTCTGACGGAATGCGAGATTGGCAGAAACTGTTCGGGGGTCGAGAAGAAAACTCTATGAAGTAGCCTGCCGACACAACCCGCGTCACCCAGGCGTCCGGAACGCGGGACACCCAAGTCGATTCGAATTGGAGCAGGCGACCCCCCACTCGAGAGCCCTCGAGTGGGACCCTGGCGTCAATCCGCCTTAGCGGGCTTTTTGTCAGATTCCCGCTTGTCTTGACAGAAACTTTGTTTCCAGGGAGTGCGGGATTTCTGGGAGGTCTTTTTTCCCGAAAAAGAGGGACGACCCGATCCCCAAGATGGCTGACCGAATCGTCCTCTGGACCGAAAGGACCGCCGACCACTACCGGCAGAAGGCCTGCTAGACGTAGAAGCCACAGTTCTTCGCTGCGGTAAAGCTGCTTCTTTTGCCTTTGCCTTGGCAATTAACTCCGTGAGGTCAGATCCAAATAGTTGACCACCCTTGTAAGCCAAAGATAGCAAACCTTGTTTGGAAACCGCATCCCCGGTCCACTGTCTAAGCCACAGTGCTCTCCTGACTGTGACCGCCGAGGATTGTGTCCTGGACAGCAGTGACACAGTATCCAGACCTGCATCATAGCCATACCGAATTGCATTCTCCAACAATTCGAAAAGTCCATCTTCCTCGGATAACGGATATTTCCTCCGTAGACGGTCCAACCAGATCAGAGAAGCTTTATAAGCACACATAGATCCTAGCACTGCTCTGAAACCATGACCCGCGCCCTCGTAGATGGATTTTGCCGCCATCTCCGTTTTTCTGTCCAGCGGGTCCTGCAGACTCGCCTTCCCTTTAACAGGGAGTAATGAGGATTTGCTAAGCTGGGATAAAGGAACATCCACTTCAGGAGAAGGAACCCAATTATCAATCAATTCCGTAGCACACAGATACAGTGACTCAAAAAGCCGTGTCCCCTGAAAACGTTTGTCTGGACACAGACGCTCCTTCTCCACTGCCTCATTAAGCTCATCCAGGGATGGTAAGGTCGAAAACGACCTATGCGACTCCTGAAACATCCGGGCCGACTTACCAGGACGTGTAGTTACTTCCTCCGGTAACTGCAACGCCTCCCTCATAGCTTCAATAAAAGCTTCTACACGGCCCGAAAAAGAGGCAGAGTACCTTTGCCGATCCTCTTTATCCGAATCGGACATCTCTCCCGAACTTGAAGGGGAACCCTCCATACCAGAGATCTCCGAGTCGCTACGTGGGTAGGAAGGCACCGGTCTGTGTCGCTTCCTGCCATGAGAAGATCTGGCTGACACCCAATAACCTATAAGGTCAGACAGGCCATCAATAGAACGAGTGAGGGCCTCCATTTTGACGTCACTGGGGCCTCCGACTGCTGCGCTTGACGTAGTCGAGGTCTGCGTGTCAGATACGCGAGACTGATCCTGTAGCGGATCTGGGGAACGGTCCGCACCTGGGTCCTGATCTGACATGTCCTCACACAGTATATGGCAGGTTAAACCTGTCAGTAACTAGGACAGTGTGGTTTCTTAAAGAAACAAAAACGAACGCTGAAGGGTTAAGCTCTTAAAGAGAGAGCTACCCCAGCCGTCCCCCAGTTAAGGGTTAACCGCCTAAGAAGGGGTTAATGTCACAGACTCTCCACAACCTGTATTAATGTAACGGGTGTGCGAGCCCCAGGTGCCTCTTATGAGGTAGCAGGTGCAGCCAGTACAGTCCTCAAGGTATGCCACACTAAACAAACAAATCACCAAAAAATTGCGCTATTTTGCGCATCTCAAAGAAACTTAAAAGACGTCGCTATCTTGATCTTAGCGGCCGTTCAGTGTGCCAGAACCCCAGGAAGGTGCCCTGCGCTGCGGGGGTGAGGAGTTTTTAAGCTTCTGCCCTGATAGGCAGAAGCGACTCACTGCGCTTCGCGGTGCTGTTCTTCTTAGTACGGGAGGAGCGGAGAGTGAGGAGCCCGAGCGAGCAATGGCCGCCGCGCTGAGGAGATAGCCGGAAAAGAAGGGCAGAGGAGATCTCGCGCTTCAGAAGCGCTTCCTGCCCGGGAAACGCTAAGCCACGCCCCCCGCCGGCTTCAAAAAAAGTGCGGGACTCCTCAGTTCTCCGGTCCCGTCCCCGTCCCACGTCCTGCAGGCATCCACCTGCGGACAAAAAAACACACAGTCACCATCATTCACTGTAACAGCGGCTGCCGCAGCAGTCGCTGAAGCACTCAAACACATATTAACATGTGGAGTACTCACCCAGCCGAGCGCCACAGGGACCCCCAGGGATTTGTGGCGCTATGCCCATCGCTTCCCCCCAGGGCGGGGAACGCAGTGACCCCTGCAGCGCGGTTTGCGTCCCCGCCAGGGAAGCCATCCTCATCCCCCCGGGCCGGCAGGGTTCTGCAGCGACCACCATATAGGGTAATACAGATCCGCCAAGGGAGAGGTGGGAGTCCAGCAGCGCTGAGACCCCTGAGACCTCTAGACCACTTCTGGTGATCCAAGTCTCTGTCCGATAAGAAATAACAAAATCTTCTGAGGAGCTGCTTCCAGCAGCGACTATCCTCTGAGACCTCAAATTTTAAACTGGAGAGCTGAGTAGGAGGAGCCCGAGCTGGAGGGGCCGGTCAACACTCTTTTTAATCTGAGGTGTCTATCCCATCTGGGCTCCGCCTACCCACTAGTAATGACTAGTGTGTCTCTCTTCCTTCCATCTGCTGCTGAAAAAGCGTTTAAAAAAAAAAATTATTATTGCCATGTTCAAAATCACCTGATCAATATAAAAAAAAGAATTAATCCAATTGGTAAATGGCGAATCGAGAAAAAAGCCCCACAAAAATGGAGACGCTACGGGTCTCGGAAAATGACGCAATTTTTTTTTTAAAACATTGGATTTTTTTTAACCTCTTTGTGACAGAGCCAATTTGCAGCTTAATGACTAGGCCAATTTTTACAATTCTGACCACTGTCACTTTATGAGGTTATAACTGGAACGCTTTAACAGATCCCGCTGACTCAGACTGTTTTTTCGTGACATACTGTACTTCATGTTAGTAGTAAAATTTCTTTGATATGACTTGCATTTATTTATGAAAAATACGGAAATATGGGGAAATTTTTTTAAATTTTGCAATTTTCAAACTTTTAATTTTTATGTCCTTAAATCAGAGATATGTCACACAAAATACTTAATAAATAACATTTCCCACATGTCTACTTTACATCAGCACAATTTTGGAAACAATTTTTTTTTTGTTAGGTATTTATAAGGGTTAAAAGTTGACCAGCAATTTCTCATTTTTACAACAAAATTTACAAGACCTTTTTTTTTTTTTTTAGGGACCACATCACATTTAAAGTCACTTTGAGGGGTGTACATGACAAAAATACCCAAAAGTGACTACATTCTAAAAACTACACCCCTCAAGGTGCTCAAAACCACATTCAAAAGTTTATTAACCCTTTACGTCCTTCACAGGAACTGAAACAACGTGGAAGGAAAAAATTAACATTTAACTTTTTTTTTTTTTTTATTTACAAACATTTTAATTCAGAACCATTTTTTTTTTTTATTTTCCCAAGTTTAAAAAGAGAAAATGAATAACAAAATTTGTTGTGCAATTTCTCCTGAATGCACAGATACTCCATATAGAGGGTAAACCACTGCTTGGGTGCACAGCAGAGCTCAGAAGGGAAGGAGCGTCGTTTGACTTTTTCAATGCAGACTTGGCTGGATTTGAGATCGGACGCCATGTTGCATTTGGAGAGCCCCTGATGTGGCTAAACAGTGGAAATACCCCACAAATGACATCATTTTGAAAAGTAGACCCCTTAAGGAACTTACCTAGATGTGTGGTGCGCACTTTGAACATGGCCATATTGACAGAAAAATAAAAAAGTTATGGCACTGGGAAGAAGGGGAGGAAAAAACAACAACAGAAAACAGCCTGTGGATGAAGGGGTTAAAGGATCCAGGCAATAGACCATTTGATGAGGACATTGATAACACTTACCCAAGAGGCAAAGGAACAAACTCGCAGACAATATGAGATGTGATGTCATCAATGACTGTGTAATTGGAAGCATTGAGAGCGAAGAAGCAGTGCTGCTTGCTGATCAGGTGCTGCAGAAGTGACGGGACAAGACATGTGTGATCTTGTAACTATCATTTCCATTCTTACCTTTTTAATTAGATGCTCCTCTTACCTCACAAAGCTTTCTGTAGGTGATACGACAGCATTCGCAATATCCACTCTTCTCCCAGTTCTGTGGTCTTTCACCCCCATCCTTGTCCTGTTCTCTAATTATAATTGGAGCACATATTACTATACACAGGTAGTGTCAACCCTCTGTCCTGTTCTCTAATTATAATTGGAGCACATATTACTATACACAGGTAGTTTCAACCCTCCATCCCTCTCATTTTATTGACTAACACTTTCTTCATGCCTTGATCATAGCCAGACTAATGCAGGCATTAAATCCATATCAATGTGTGTGGCATGGACAAACGTGCAGGCTTCAAATGAGACACAAAAAAAAAAAAATGTTGAAGCTCTACAATAGTTTAGTAATCAGTACGTACAACACCCAGCATCATGAGAATACTCAGTAAGATTAAAGCACTCCTCCTCCCACCAAAATTTGTATCCTCTTAATATATTACAGTCATCATATTATATAGCACTGTGTACTTACAATTGCTCATTTTGTCCTTCTACCCAGATAATTCTTCTCTTTTACATTAGGTCTACGACATCACGTGATTAAAAACTGACTAGCTGAATCCTTCTAAGCTCTATGTGGAAATAGTAGGTCAATTTTCCCTGTATGAGTCATAAGTCACTGCAAAAGTCCCTGGCAGGGAGAGGAGGAAGCAGCTGGGTCAGGAGGTGAAGAGGGGATCATAAATGCAGGGAAAATCCTATATGCTGCCAGAAAGCTCATTGCGGCCCACTGGTTAGATGACAAAGCGCCAGTTAGACAAGAACTGATTAATAAGGTTAACTTTATTGTTATGATGGGACAGAACATATATGCGAAAAGAGGTCAACACAAGCAGTTTGAGAATGTGTGGGGTCCCTGGATGGAGCACCCGGGCCTGGCTTCGGAGGCTCTTATGAGAGAAAGAATGCATCTACCTATGCGCCCTTGATCCTCTGAGTTGGTACTTTAAACAGGGATCTTAAGTGGTTGTCTCGGAAAAAAAAGGAATCAAAATGTGACATGGTGTGTGATATGTGCAATGATTTAAAGGGATGGGGTTAGGGTGGATGGGGAGGAGGGTAGGGGACTTAGGATGTAAGAACAGTTATATTGCCTGTCAGGTTGAATATGGTTTATATTATATGCTAAAGTTAAATGTATTGTCAAAGTTTCATGCTGACAATTTTTAAATAAAAATTATCTTGATTTAAAAAAAAAAAATAAATGCAGGGAAAAGATATTTCTTGTTTCTACAAAGAGCAGAGCGAAGGGAAGAATTTACTGGGTAGAAAGGTAAAATGAGTAATTGTAAGTACACAGTGCTGTATAATATGATGAGTGCAATACAGTACAGACCAAAAGTTGGGACACACCTTCTCATTCAAAGATTTTTCTGTATTTTCATGACTATGAAAATTGTAGAATCACAGTGAAGGCATCAAAACTATGAATTAACACATGTGGAATTATACATTACACTTTACTAAATAGTGTTAAACAACTGAAAATATGTCTTATATTCTAGGTTCTTCAAAGTAGCCACCTTTTGCTTTGATTACTGCTTTGCACGCAGAAAAGGTGAACAGATGAACTCTACATGCCTGGTTCCCACCGTGAAGCATGGAGGAGGTGGTGTGATGGTGTGGGGGTGCTTTGCTGGTGACACTGTTGGGGATTTATTCAAAATTGAAGCGGTGAGCGGTCCAGCTCACCCCAAACCATCTCGATTGGGTTCAGGTCTGGTGACTGTGGAGGCCAGGTCATCTGGCGTAGCACCCCAACCCTCTCCTTCTTGGTCAAATAGCCCTTACACAGTCTGGAGGTGTGTTTTGGTTCATTGTCTTGTTGAGAAATAAATGATGGTCCAACTAAACGCAAACCGGATGGAATAGCATGCTGCTGCAAGATGCTGTAGTAGCCATGCTGGTTCACTATGCCTTCAATTTTGAATAAATCCACAACAGTGTCACCAGCAAAGCACCCCCACACCATCACACCACCTCCTCCATGCTTCATGGTGGGAACCAGGCATGCATGTAGAGTCCATCCGTTCACCTCTTCTGCGTGCAAAGCAGTAATCAAAGCAAAAGGTGGCTACTTTGAAGAACCTAGAATATAAGACATATTTTCAGTTGTTTCACACTTTTCTGTAAAGTGTAATGTATAATTCCACATGTGTTAATTCATAGTTTTGATGCCTTCAGTGTGAATGTACAATTTTCATAGTCATGAAAATACAGAAAAATCTTTGAATGAGAAGGTGTGTCCAAACTTTTGGTCTGTACTGTATATTAAAAAGGAACCAGTCAGCTGTTTTGGCCACTATATGATGCGACCACTGCCTTTCAGGGCTTATCTACAGCATTCCAGAGGGCTGTAGATAAGCCCCCCCGATCCGACCTGAAAGATAAGCAATAGGGATTTTTGTGTACTCACCGTAAAATCCTTTTCTCCGAGCCAATCATTGGGGGACATAGGACCATGGGTGTTATGCTGCTGCCACTAAGAGGACACTAAGCAAACGTAGGAAAAAGATTAGCTCCTCCTCTGCAGTATACACTCTCTTGCTGGCTCTGATTGAAACAGTTCAGTAACAAAGCTCATAACTATCAACCAAGAATACATAATGTCAAACCAAAGTTCAAACACAAGCCATCAGGCTAACAGGGTGGGTGCTGTGTCCCCCAATGATTGGCTCGGAGAAAAGGATTTTACGGCGAGCACACAAAAATCCCCATTTCTCCTTTGCCTCATTGGGCGACACAGGACCATGGGACGTCCTAAAGCAGTCCCTGGGTGGGTAACAACACAACAACGTCCCCATGTACCATCAGTCTACAGACGTGTTACTGCCGTTTGCAGAATCAGTCTGCCAAGGGCCTCATCCGCAGAAGCCTGAGAGTGAATACTGTAGTGCTTTGCAAAGGTGTGCAAGCTGGAACACGTTGCAGCTCTGCAGACCTGTTCTGCCAAAGCCTGGTGCCGAATGGTTCAAGAAGCGGCCACAGACTGAGTGGAGTGTGCCTTAATCCCCGCTGGGATAGACTTGCCTCTGATACGGTAGGACTCCTGAATAGCCGATCGAATCCATCTGGCTATTGTAGCCTTTGAAGTGACTAGACCCTTTCTGGGTCCCTCCAGAAGCATGAATAGGGCATCCGACTTTCGGAAAGATGCCGTCCTCGAGACGTATCTTTTAAGGCCGGGATCACACATGCGACGAAAACGTCCGACGCTCGCATGTGAAATCCCAGCTCTGGCGCCGGCACTCGGGAGTGGAGCGAGCGGCTGCATATAACTACATGCAGCCTGCGCACTCCACTCCAGAGTGCCGGCGCCAGAGCTGGGATTTCACATGCGAGCGTCGGACGTTTTTGTCGCATGTGTGATCCCGGACTTAGGTCTCTCACCACGTCCAGTGTGTGGAGAGCCTTTTCGATACGATGGACTGGTGCTGGGCAAAACAATGTCCTCGTTCAGATGGAAGTAAGAGACAACCTTAGGCAGAAAAGACGGAGACGTTCTCAAAACTACCCTGTCCTGGTGGAAATTCAAGAAAGGGGCTCGGCAGGACAGAGCCGCCAACTCCGAGACTCGTCTGATCGACGTTATCACAACCAGAAAGGCTACTTTCCAAGAAAGAAAAGTTTGGTACACGTCCTGCAGTAGCTCGAAAGGAACCTCCTGTAGAACACCTAAAACCACATTAAGGTCCCAAGACTCCAACGGCATTTTATAGTAGGGTACTACGTGGGAAACCCCCTGAATGAAGGTCTTCACCTGTAACCTGGTAGCTATCCTGCGTTGAAATAGGACAGATCAGGGAACTAAGTGAGACCTGAATCCAGACCAGTCTGGAGAAATTCCAAAATGGAAGTAATGGAAAAAATGAGAGAACGTCCACGGTCTCTGCACCATGAGAAAAAGGTCTTCCAGGTGCGATGATAAATGCACATCGACGTGGGCTTCCGATCAATAATCATGGTGGAGACTACCTGTCGGGAGAATCCGGCTTGAGTTAGGACCCAGGATTCAACGTTAAACACAGTGCCCCTGAGTTCTGGTGGCAAAACGGACCCTGAGAAAGCAGATCTGGCAACCGCCAGGGAACGTCGGCGACGATTTACACCAGCTACGCGTACCATGCCCGGCGTGGCCAATCCGGAGCGATCAGGATCACTGGAATCCCTTCCGCTCTGATCTTCCTGATGACCCTCGGAAGTAACGGGAGTGGGGGAAACACGTACGGGAGACGAAAGAGATGCCACGGGAGAACCAGTGCATCTGTCCCGATGGCCACTGGGTCGCGATAGCGAGCTATGAACTTTGGCGTTTATCTTTGAGGTCATCAGATCCACATCCGGAGCCCTACAGCGCTAGCAAATCTGCTGAAAGACCTCTGGATGAAGGGACCACTCTCCCGAGGCGAGACCCTGACGACTGAGGAAATCTGCCGCCCAGTTCTCTACTCCCGGGAGGTGAACCGATGAGAAGACCGAATGGTTCCTCTCGGCCCATTGGAGAATGTGGCCTACTTCGAGCATGGCCCTCTTGCTGCGGGTGCCCCCCTGACAGTTGATGTACGCCACCGCCGTGGCGTTGTCCAATTGACTCTGGACGGGACCACCTGCCAGAAGGTGATGAAACCACAGAAGGGCCAACCTGATTGCTCGTATCTCCAGAAAGTTCATCGAAAGACGCGACTCCATGGTGGACCAGCGTCCCTGAGCTGTGTGATGACGGAAGACCGCTCCCCCAGCCGAGAAGGCTGGCGTTGGTGGTCACCACTAGCCAACGAACTGGGAGAAAGGATTTCCTCTGATCCAATGAAGACCTCATCGTCCACTACCTGAGGGTCTGTGACCCGCTGGGACAGACGGAACCGGCAGTTGAGAGAAAACGGGTTCCTGTCTCAGGCCTTCAAAAGCGTATGTTTCAGAGGACGGAGGTGTAGCTGGGCAAATGGAACTGCCTCCACTGCTGCCACCATCTTGCCCAGTAGTCCCATACCGAATCGTATGGAGTGAGGAAAAGGGCGGGAAAGCATCTGGGCTCCTTGTTGTAGGGTTGAGACTTTCTGGTGGGGAGAATCACCAACCCTCGGGAAGTATCTAGGATCATCCCTAAGAAGGATATCGGCTGAGCTGGTACCGGAGACGACTTGCTTAAGTTTATCATCCAGCCCAGGTGAGAAAGTGTCCACCATACTAACACACTCCGCGCAAGCTTGAAAAGACGGTCCCTTGATTAGCAGATTGTCTAGCTATGGTAAAACCACTATGCCCCGAGAGTGTAGAATGGACATGACGGCCACCATGACCTTGTTAAATACTCTGAGGTCGGTGGCAATTCTGAAGGGCAAGGCTGTGAATTGGAAATGTTCTTTGCGAACAGCGAAGCGTAGGAATCTTTGGTGAGGGGGAAAGATCGAGATATGCAGGTAAGCATCCCGGATGTCTATGGATGCCAGGAACTCCCCCTTCTCCATCGAGGTGATGACTGAATGGAGGGACTCCATCCTGAAATGTCGAACTCTGACGAACTTGTTAAACAGTTTCAGGTCCAGTATGGGCCGCACTGTTCAGTCTTTCTTCGGAACCACAAATAGGTTCAAGGAAAACCCCTTGAACCTTTCGATTTGCGGAACCGGAACAATGACTACGTCTTCGCAGAGTGCCTCTATGGCTTGGTAAAAGGACGCCGCCCGTGCCCCTGTTTTGGGAGGACGGGACTGGAAAAAAAGAATTGGAGGGCGAGAATAAAACTATTTTGTATCCGGAGGACACCAGATCTCTGACCCACTTGTCGTGAACGACCAAGAGCCAGGCTTGACGGAAGATGGCTGCCTACTTTGTTGGTGTCCACCGGATAGCGCAATGAGTCATTGTGCAGAGAATCTATGGGATCTGGATCATTTAGATATAGACTGTTTTGGCCTGCTCTTCAAGGAATGACTGGGTCTATAAGAGACCTGAGAACTTCTGTGCCTACGCGGGGGACGCCCCGATCTGGAAGAGGTGGTCGTAGAGGACCAGCTTGTGTTGCAGCAAAAGGGCCGACTTGTTGTGAACTTGTTGTGGACTCCGAAAGGGCCGACTGGACCTTTGCTGGGGGAGAAATTTACTTTTCCCTCTGGTATCGTTGGAGATAAGCGGATCCAATTTTTCTCCAAATAAGCGACCACTCTAGTAAGGCAGAGAGGTTAAGGACTTTTTAGAAGCAGAGTCCGCTCGCCACTCCCCGAGCCATAATGCCCTGCTGATGGCGTTCGCGGCTACTAGCGCAGCGCAGTTGGCCTCATCAAGAGACACGTGTGACACATAATCCCCAGCCTGAGAAATCTGGTTAGTCAGACTCGCTGCCTCACGAGGAAGGTTACTGTATTGAATGGCTTTAGTCAGAGCCTCTGGCCATTCGACCATAGTTTTAGCCACCCAGGTCGCGGCGAAGGATGGAGCGACAGCGGAGCCAGAGGCTTCAAAGCCTGACCAAGCAAGGCCTTCAATCTGACGGTCAGTGGGATTCTTAATTGAGGAGGCATCAGACAAGGATAAGAGGGGTTTGGATGCGAGGCGTGATATGGGAGGATCCACTGAAGGAGACTCTATCCAATCTTTTCTTAGATCAGGAGCAAAGGGATATCTTGTTTCAAGGGGCTTTTGCCCTGAGAAACGTTTGTCTGGCCGATGCCTATGTCTTTGAACAATGTCCTTAAACTCGGAGTAATTGACAAACACCCTATGAGAACGTTTAGTCTTTTTGAAGGACACCGCGTGATATGGGGTCGACGTCGAGTCCTCGTCCACCCTCAGAGCCCTATTGACTGCTTCTATGAGAGTATCTACAGTGTCCTAATACTCGCTGCGAACCTCTGGAGAGGGGGAGTGAGAAACGGAACTCACGGACGCCGAAGCACGAGCGTGCTTGGGTGGGGGGGGGGGGGGGGGGGAGAGAAACGTGGTATGGGTACATTTTCGTGCGTGTTTTGATAGGGAACGGCCCCTGCTGGTCGACGGTTCCCGCACAGCAGAGGGACTCTCTGCATCAGTCCGACAGATGCCTTGGCCAGAGAAGCCATAGATCGTGACAGGGTCATCGCCCACTCAGGGGGACTAGGTCCACTAGGGTCGGTAGCGGCAAAGGGCTCCTGGACGCAAACAGGGTCCCAGGCCGTGCAGAATGCAGTATTGTGACCCCGGGGCAATGAAGTATGGCAAGTGGTACATGAGGAGAAAAATACTGTGTTTGGCTAGCCTACTCTTGGGGGTTCCTTGGTAGAACAGCTGCACTCAGAAGAGAGTATAGGGCCGTACTGCAGAGAAGGGGTTAAGCTCAGCTTTTTTGCAGCTTACTCAGGTCCTGTGTCCTAAGGTTGGTGTCCCTCTGTCTGCTTTGCTGTGTCAGCAGGAAGATGTCCCGCAGCTATGCGCTCCTGTGCATGGAGAGATGCCGGAAGATGGCCGCCGAGAGTAGCAGGCACAATTCTCGTTTGAAACGAGAAGCGCATGAAGTGTGGGCAGAGCCGCTCTGGTGGGCGGAGTTGGGAACGTGCAGCCTAGTCTGGCCAGAAGACTAAATTTACATCACTGGCCGGGGTGCAAGCCGAGGGAGGCCGAAAGCGTTGAAAAAACGCCACCGGGACACCCCCCACCAGGGACCAGACCTTCTCTGCGCCCGGGAAGCCTGCAGCTACTTACAGGAGCTGGATGCCAGAAGATGATCTGGTTCGCAGGTGACTTAATTCAACCTCTATCCACTTCCTTCCATCATCCGTTTTCTGTAAGTGTTGATGCAGTGGGGGCTGCACGGACGCCATAGAGGGCCTCTGTACATCCTATGGGTTTAATCCCTTAGGATAGGTCAGGGTTATATGTCCGGCTATAGGCCTGGCTTCAGAAGGGGGTACATGGAAGTGACACTCCATGTTCCTGTCTGTTGGTGGTGTGGGGAGATCGGGACCCTGACGGGACCCGTCACCCCTAAAATGCGCCCAGGCATGGCATACAAACTGTGCAGAAGGGGGTACGGGGAGGTGACACTCCGTGGTTCCCGCCTGTTGATGGTTTGAGGAGATTGGACTCTTGAAAGGAACCATCGCCCCTATAATCCATTGTAAAAAAAAAAAAAGTAAAAAATAGAATAAAAAATAAAATAAAAAATTGAGGTCTGAAGACCAGACCCAAGTGCCTCCAACGGACACTAAGCAAGAATACAGGTCCTTCTCAAAAAATTAGCATATAGTGCTAAATTTCATTATTTTCCATAATGTAATGATTACAATTAAACTTTCATATATTTTAGATTCATTACACACCAACTGAAATTTGTCAGGTCTTTTATTGTTTTAATACTGATGATTTTGGCATACAACTCCTGATAACCCAAAAAACCTGTCTCAAAAAATTAACATATTTCAACCGTCCAATAAAATAAAAGTGTTTTTTAAAAACAAACAAAAAAAACATCAAATAATAATGTTCAGTTATGCACTCAATACTTGGTCGGGAATCCTTTTGCAGAAATGACTGCTTCAATGCGCCGTGGCATGGAGGCAATCAGCCTGTGACACTGCTGAGGTGTTATGGAGGCCCAGGATGCTTCGATAGCGGCCTTAAGCTCATCCAGAGTGTTGGGTCTTGCGTCTCTCAACTTTCTCTTCACAATATCCCACAGATTCTCTATGGGGTTCAGGTCAGGAGAGTTGGCAGGCCAATTGAGCACAGTAATACCATGGTCAGTAAACCATTTACCAGTGGTTTTGGCACTGTGAGCAGGTGCCAGGTCGTGCTGAAAAATGAAATATTCATCTCCATAAAGCATTTCAGTCGATGGAAGCATGAAGTGCTCCAAAATCTCCTGATAGCTAGCTGCATTGACCCTGCCCTTGATGAAACACAGTGGACCAACACCAGCAGCTGACATGGCACCCCACACCATCACTGACTGTGGGTACTTGACACTGGACTTCAGGCATTTTGGCATTTCCTTCTCCCCAGTCTTCCTCCAGACTCTGGCACCTTGATTTCCGAATGACATGCAAAATTTGCTTTCATCAGAAAAAAGTACTTGGGACCACTTAGCAACAGTCCAGTGCTGCTTCTCTGTAGCCCAGGTCAGGCGCTTCTGCCGCTGTTTATGGTTCAAAAGTGGCTTTACCTGGGGAATGCGGCACCTGTAGCCCATTTCCTGCACACGCCTGTGCACGGTGGCTCTGTATGTTTCTACACCAGACTCAGTCCATTGCTTCCTCAGGTCCCCCAAGGTCTGGAATCGGTCCTTCTCCACAATATTCCTCAGGGTCCGGTCACCTCTTCTCGTTGTACAGCGTTTTCTGCCACATTGTTTCCTTCCAACAGACTTCCCATTGAGGTGCCTTGATACAGCACTCTGGGAACAGCCTATTTGTTGAGAAATTTCTTTCTGGGTCTTACCCTCTTGCTTGAGGGTGTCAATGATGGCCTTCTTGACATCAGTCAGGTCGCTAGTCTTACCCATGATGGGGGTTTTGAGTAATGAACCAGGCAGGGAGTTTTTAAAAGCCTCAGGAATCTTTTGCATGTGTTTAGAGTTAATTAGTTGATTCAGAATATTAGGGTAATAGGTCGTTTAGAGAACCTTTTCTTGATATGCTAATTTTTTGGGTTATCAGGAGTTGTATGCCAAAATCATCAGTATTAAAACAATAAAAAACCTGACAAATTTCAGTTGGTGTGTAATGAATCTAAAATATATGAAAGTTTAATTGTAATCATTACATTATGGAAAATAATGAAATTTAGCACTATATGCTAATTTTTTGAGAAGGACCTGTAATTCAATCATAGCCAGCAAGAGGGAGTATACTGCAGAGGAGGAGCTAATCTTTTTCCTACGTTTACTTAGTGTTCTCCTAGTGGCAGTAGCATAACATCCATGGTCCTGTGTCCCCCAATGAGGCGAAGGAGAAAATAAGTTTTATTATACTCACCCGGGCCTGTGAAGCAAGCCCTCCTGTTTGGTTCACATGCTCCCCGGCATCGCGCTTCTGCGCAGGCGTACTTATCTGACCTGTTGAGGGCAGAGCAAAGTACTGCAGTGCGCAGGCGCTGAGCCTCTCTGACCTTTCCCGGTGCCTGTGCACTGCATACTTTGCTCTTTGCAGAGAAGTACTCCTGTGCAGGAGCGCGATGCCGGGGAACCATGCTGCAAGCAGAAGGGTGACATCGCAAGAAGATGGGAAGCGCCGGATCAAGACCTGCAACACCCATCGGACCGGACAGCCCCCAGAGTGAGGGTAATGAAACTTATTTTCTCATCTTTCAGGTCGGATCGCGGGCTTATCTACAGCATTATTGAATGCTGTAGATAAGCCCTGAAAGGAAGTGGCCGCATCTTATATAGGCCAAACCTGCTGACGGGTTCCCTGTAAGGGGATAAAACCTTTTGACAAGAGTGCTTTTAAGTGAAAAATGCATAAAAAAAAATAATGTATTCATTTTAGAGTGCAAGTTAATAAAGTCCTTGTGTATATATATTATATATATATATATATATATATATATATATATATATATATATATATATACACACACACATATATATATAAAAATGAATTTAACCTTTAGTTTAGTTGTGAGACATATGGAAATGTAGTTTTATGACTTTTTACTTTGGTATGCACGCAGGATCACTATACAGACCTGAAGAACGTTTTCTTATGTGACTAAGCTGGCCTCCAGGGGGCCCATCAGTATTTAAAAAAGAAATGCTTCCTATTTCACATGAAAGAGCACAGTACAGCGTTAATGGCCTGGATAAAAGTGATCACAGCAGTTATCCTGCAGCCGGGCTCAGGGCCTGTGCATACAGATACAGCAATGTGCCCGTCATGCACCTAATCTGGGAACACATTAATAGAATACTGTAGTACAAAACTGCAATACTATGAAATAGCAAACCTGGGATTATTTAGTACAGATGAAAGATGTATAGAGATAACACATCTACTATGTACAAATACATCACTCATTAAGAAAACACCTTTGAAGGCACAGGGCCAGTAGGACCTACCCAACATCTCTGGCTTTATGTGTACTGTGGTTGGTGAGAGCAGCCTCAAAAGGACCTCGGTCTGAAGAGATAAATGAGCACTCAGGAAAGTTGGAGAAGAAGCGGTAGATTGGACGGTATTTTCTGTAGAGGTAAGAGTTAGAAAAACGAACACAACATTACGTTTACAACCACAACAGAAACTGTCTGCCAATACTTTTACCAATTTCTTTTGTTGCACGTTGTTTTTGTAAAACAATTACCGTATTTTGCGGATTACTGTGCAGAGGACTCCAGGAAAGTGGCTGCCGGGTCATGCACAGATGGAGATCTCGGCACCAAGATCTCAGGAGATGACTGTTTTAAAAAAACAAACAAACAACACACACACACACACACACACACACACACACAACACAGCAAACTTATACTCACCTGTCCGACAAGAAAACACGGATTTTGGTAAGAACTTACCGGTAAAATCCTTTTCAGCGAAGGAAGGGAGGGAGACACAGGAATTCATTACTGATGGGTAGGCGGAGCCCCAGACCAGGATGACACCTCAGATCAAAAGAGTGTTGACTGGCTGGCTCCTCCAGCTCGGGCTCCTCCTACTCAGCTCCTTCAGTCGTACCAAAGCTTTAGGGAAGAACCAAGATCACCAGCGGAGCAACATAACCCCTTCTGAAGGAACTTCAGAGAAAAACACAAGAATACAGGTTATGTATGCAAAGTAAGCCAAAAACCACAGAGTTCCAGGTACTACTCACTGAACCTGACTACTGCGATGAACTGGCGATGCTGGAACAGAGCCTTAGCGCGCTGACCTCAGCCCAGATAATCGCTTATCAGATAAGGGTCACGCTGCATCTGAAAACATCAACACACTTCTGCCTTGGGAGGGTGCTGTGTCTCCCTCCCTTCCTTGAAAAGGATTTTACCGGTAAGTTCTTACCAAAATCCGTGTTTCAGCTGCAGATGGAAGGAAGGGAGACACAGGAATTCATTACTGATGGGACGTCCCAAAGCAGTTCAAAAAATAAGGGTGGGAAAAAAAACAACAAAAGGCAGAAACCCAACAACCTTAACAAAAAAGCGCAACCAGCGCCAAACACAAGTTCATCTAGAACTTTAAACTACAGCTGCCTGCAGAACCCTACGTCAGAGGGCTGCATCAGCGGAAGCACTGACGTCCACCTTATAAAATTTCGTAAACGTGTGGACAGAGCGCCAAGTTGCCGCCCGGCAAAGCTGCACTGCCGAGGCACCTTGATGAAAGGCCCACGATGAAGCCACAGCTCTCGTGGAATGGGCTTGAATCTTAATCGGGCAAGATTCACCCTGAAGACGGTAAGCTTCCAAAATAGCTGATCGGATCCAACGAGCTATAGAATCCTTGGAAGCTCGTTGACCACGCCGACGACCAGCTGGAACCACAAATAGGGAGTCCGTCTTACGAAAACCTTGAGTAACAGATAGATAAAACTTCAAGGCCCGCACTAAATCCAATGTGTGCAAAGCTCGCTCTTTCGCATTCTTCGGATCCGGGCAGAATGAAGGCAACACAATATCCTGGTTAACATGAAATTGTGACACCACTTTAGGTAAAAAATCACCCCGTGTGCGAAGCACCACACGATCCGGAAAAAGTTCCAGAAAAGGAGACGAACAAGAAAGAGCTGCCAACTCAGAAACTCTCCTCAAAGAGGTGACTGCTACAAGGAAGGCCACCTTCCAAGAAAGTAAAGAAAGGCTAGCAGAACCCATAGGCTCAAAAGGTTTATGCTGAAGAACCTCCAAAACAAGGTTGAGCCGCCAAGGAGACACGGGTGCCTTCCGCGGCGGAAACTTACGAGCTATACCGCGGAAAAAGGAGAGCACGTCCCTATTCGAAGCGATGGTTCTCCGGAACAATAAGGACAGAGCAGAAATCTGACCTTTCAGGGTGCTGACTGCCAAACCCTTGTCTAACCCATGCTGCAGAAAAGCCAACAAGTTGGGAATGGAAAATTTTCTCGGGTTCCGAGAGGACCCCAAGCACCACGAAAAGAAGGTTTCCCAAGTTTTGTGGTAAATCCTAGTAGTAGCCGGACTTCTTGCAGCACGAAGAGTAGCAATGACCTCGGCTGAAAAACCTCTACGGGTTAAGATTTCGGTCTCAAGAGCCACGCCGTCAAACGCAGGGACATCAAGTCCGGATGACAAACGGGCCCCTGAGTCAACAAGTCCGGTTGAAGAGGAAGTGGAAAAGGAGGTGCCGCCAACAGCGACATTATTGTCGAGAACCACACCCTTCTTGGCCAATCTGGAGCTATCAAAATAGCTGGAATTCTCTCTAGCCTGATCCGACGCAGTACTAGAGGAAGTAAGGATATCGGTGGGAAAACATAGATCAGCTCGAACTGATCCCACTGAGCCACTAGAGCATCCACCGCCACAGCCTTCGGGTCCTGGTATCTGGACATGAACGTCGGTAACTTGGCATTGGACCTGGATGCCATCAAATCCACTTGGGGAGTTTCCCAACGAGAGCACAGTAGTGCAAAAACTTCCGGGTGAAGGCTCCATTCCCCAGGATCCATCTTCCTGCGACTGAGAAAGTCCGCTGTAATATTCTGAACCCCTGGAATGTGAATCGCCGAAATGGCTGGTACACTGGCCTCGGCCCAAATCAGAATTCGGGACACCTCTACCATGAGTCTGGAACTCCTTGTCCCGCCTTGGTGATTGATATATGCGACAGCCGTCGCATTGTCTGTCTGTACTCGGACTGGCAGACCGCTCAAAGGGACCGTCCAATGTTGGAGGCAAAGGAAAATCGCCCTCAATTCCAGGATGTTGATCGGAAGAACAGACTCTTCCGATGACCATACCCCCTGAATCCATAGATTGTTCCAAACACCCCCCCAGCCCGTCAAGCTGGCATCGGTGGTTATGACTGACCACTTCGGAGGGAGGAAGGACTTCCCCAGGGAAAATGCCCCTGGACGTAACCACCATCCTAGAGAATCCTGCACCGCGCGAGAAATGGTGACACTGCAATCCAGCGACTGCGACCGGTTCCATCGACTCAAGATGAACCTTTGGAGAGTCCTGGAATGGAACTGGGCAAAAGGAATTGCCTCCATGGACGCCACCATCAGTCCCAGAAGACGCATACACTTCCGTAGGGACATTGCTGTCGAGGATTTCATAATCTGCACATGTCGAAGAAGACATGACTGTTTGTCTGGCGGTAGAGAAACTACCGACCGAATCGTGTCGACATGCATCCCCAAAAAGAGGATTGCCCTCGATGGTTCCAGAAACGACTTCTCCCAATTGATCAGCCAACCGAAGTCCTTCAGAAGCTGAAGAGACAAATCTCGAGCCGTCACTGCCTCCTCTTCCGAGGAAGCCACTATCAAAAGATCGTCCAGATAAGGAAGAATCGTAATCCCCTGTTTTCGAAGGATTGCCATGAGGGGCGCCAACATTTTTGTAAAGACTCTGGGCGCTGAGGCTAAGCCGAAAGGGAGAGCCACGAACTGATAGTGATCCTGTCCTATGGCAAACCGAAGAAAACGCTGATGAGCCTTTCCGATGGGAACATGCAAATAGGCGTCGCGAATGTCGATTGACACCAGAAAATCGTTCTGTGACAGAGCTGCTACAACGGAGCGAAGTGACTCCATGCGAAATTTCCGGACGTGGACATGCCGGTTTAATCGCTTGAGATCCAGAATCGGGCGAAATTTGTTCTCCTTTTTGGGAACTACGAAAGGTTGGAATAAAAACCTTTTCCTCGGTCCTCTGACGGGACCGGTATTACTACACCCTTTTGTAGAAAGAAAATCGACCTCTCGCTGTAAAGCGACAAAAAGCTCGGGTTCTGACGGAACGCGAGACTGACAAAAAACATTTGTGGGTCGAGAAGAAAACTCTATGAAATAGCCTGCCGACACTACCCGCGTTACCCAGGAATCTGGAACGCGAGCCATCCAAGTCGCCTTGAAATGAAGCAGGCGACCCCCCACTCGAGAGTCCTCGAGTGGCCCCCTGGCGTCAATCTGACTTGGCGGGCTTCTTGTCAGATTCTCGCTTGTCCTGGCGGAAATTCTGCTTCCAGGGAGTACGGGTTTTCTGAGAGGACTTCTTTCCTGAGAAAGAAGAACGACCCGATCCCCACGAGGAGTGACTAGATCGTCCTCGGCCCTGAAAGGACCGCCGACCGCTATAGCCACCAGGCTTACTGGATACCGAAGCCATGGCCCTACGCTGTGGCAATGCTGCTTCCTTCGCCTTAGCCTTGGAAATCAGCTATGTGAGGTCGGATCCAAAAAGGAGGCCACCCTTGTAAGGTAAAGCCAATAAACCATGTTTGGAAACTGCGTCCCCGGCCCACTGTCTGAGCCATAAAGCTCTTCTGACTGTGACCGCTGAAGCCTGCGCTCTGGCCAGCAGAGATGCCGTATCCAGACTGCATCAAAGATATAACAGACTGCAGTTTCTAACAATTCGTAAGTTTCCCGTATATCAGGTAACGGAGATCCATTCTGCAACTCCGTCTTTAAACGTGCTAACCAGCCTAGAGAAGTTCTAGCAGCACACATGGATCCTAGCACCGCTCGGAATCCATGACCCGCAGCCTCATAGCTTGCTTTTGCCGCCATTTCCGTTTTTCTGTCCAACGGCTCCTGCAAACTCGCTTTCCCTTAACAGGGAGTAGTGAGGATTTACTAAGCTGGGATAAGGAAACATCCACTTCAGGCGCAGAAGTCCAATTATCCTTTAACTCCGCAGAGCAAGGATAAAGTGCATCAAAGAAATGCGTTCCGTGAAAACGCTTATCTGGACACAGACGTTCCTCTTCTATTACACTATTAAGCTCCTTCAGAGCTGGTAATGTTGTACGCGAAGTACGGGACTCCTGGAACATACGTGCTGATTTACCAGGACGACTAGTTACCTCCTCCGGTAACTGTAACATCTCTCTCATGGCTTCAATCAAAGCCTCCGTACGTTTCGCCATAGAAGAACGCCCCTGCGGTTCGTCCTCATCTGAATCGGATAATTCACCATCCGAATCTAAAGGGGAACTCTGTCCAAAATCAGATACATCTGACTCGCTCCGTGCAGAGGCCGGTAACGGCCTGCGTCGCTTCCTCTGAGAGGAATTAGCAGACACAAATTGACCTAAAAGGTCAGACAAGCTGTTAATCGAGCGAGCGATATCATCTAATTTTGCACCACTGTCGACCGCAGCACTAGACGCTGTTGAGGTCTGCGTATCTGATTGCCGCAGTGGTACTGGGACATGGTCCGCGGCTTCTGAACTCTGTTCAGACATGCTTCACCTGTATTTGCAGGTCAAAGCGGTAGTACCAGCAAAAAAATATGCGTTTTTTTTTTTTTTTTTTAACGCTGAAGGGTTAACGCTCCCTCAGGAAGGGTTACCCCAGCGGCATTCAGTCAAAAAACGCTGACAGAAATAACCCTCAGAAGGGTTAATGTTGCAATCTCTCCACAATATATTATACTGTGTGAGCCCAGCTAAATTTCAAGTCTCTAATGAGACTGCAGCTGCAGGATAGCGATCGCTGCGCTGCGGGGTGAGGAATCAGCACTCACCCAGCTGGCCGTGGTGTCTATGAGAAGAGGAGCGGTCTGAGGAGCCCAGGAGCCTGTGTAATGGCCGCCACAGTGATGGGAGATGGAGGAGAAGCGCCAGAGCGCGCGTCTTCCTGCTCATAAGACCGGGAATCGATAGGCCACGCCCCCCGCCAGCTCAAATATTGAGCGCGAACTCCCTCGCTCCTGCTCCCTCTCTGTCCTGCAGGTATCTGCCTGCGGACAAAAGATCACCACATCTACATGTAACAGCGCTGTCACCGCAGCGCTGAAGCATACTGACATACATGTAATAGCGCTGCCACTCAGACGCTAAAGCACTCACACATTATTATAATAAAATTTGTGTGGAGTACTCACCAGCTTAGCGCCACAGGGATCCCCGAGGATTTGTGGCGCTTGTGCCCATGCTTCCCCCCAGGGCGAGGAACGCAGTGACCGCACGTGTGGTTTGCGTCCCCGCCAGGGAAGCCATCCTCATCCCCCAGGGCCGGCAAGATTCTGCAGGGACCATAGTGTAAATACAGATCCGCCGAAGGAGAGGTTGGGGTACAGCAGCGCTGGTACCCCTGAGACCTCTAGACCAACTAGTGATCCAAGTCTCTTGTCCGAATATAAAATAATAAAATCTTCTGAGGAGCTGCATTAGCAGCGACCATCCTCTGAGACCTCAAATCTTAGACTGAAGGAGCTGAGTAGGAGGAGCCTGAGCTGGAGGAGCCAGCCAGTCAACACGCTTTTGATCTGAGGTGTCATCCTGGTCTGGGGCTCCGCCTACCCATCAGTAATGAATTCCTGTGTCTTCCTCCCTTCCATCTGCAGCTGAAATAATCCATTTGTTCCTAGATGAGTCTAGCTCAGTTACATTTAGATGCCATGCTGAACGTTGGCATGACGCAAGTGTTCAGCCTGGCATCCAACAGATGCTGAGCTGCATGTGATAGCGGTAACGAGAAGGTGAGTGGAGTTCATAGCTGATGAACTCCGATCACCTGACATCACCACTAGCATGAGAAAGTTCTGAGGTGAGCTCAGTGAGGTGAACAGAGTTCATGTGCAGCTCAGTGTTTCTGCTGGATGCGAGGCTTAACGCTCGCATCACACCAACATTCAGCATGGGATCTAGATATAGGAGAGGTAGACTCGTCGCAGGACAAATGGATTATCTTCTCGGACAGGTGAGGAATATGTTGGTTTAGAATTTCAAATAAAGGACTTTATTCAGGCTGTGTTTTTTTTTATTTTTTTTTAAACAATTTGACTATGGGTTTAGTAATGTAGCATCTTCTAGCTGCCTCTCCATTACTAACCCCTGGGCTTGATGTCAGCTACCACTACAAAGCCCCAATGCTATTACCCCACTTGCCACCACACCAAGTGGAAGGAGCAGAGGCCAAGTGCCAGAACTGGCACATCTTATGTATGCGTCATTTCTGGGGCAGCTGAAAGCTGATATTTTTAGTCTGAGAGGGGGCAAATATCCATGGCGCCTTCCTTGTCGATTAATATCAGCCTGCAGCTGTCCGAGTACCTAACCTTTACTGGTTAATAATTATAGTAGGGCCCCCCACATCATTTTTTTTTTCGGGGGGTGAGAGGGTCATTAGAAATAACCAGTAAAAGGCCAAGTTGACAGTTGTGAGCTGATCTTAAATAGCCTGGGAAACTCCATGTTTATTACCCACTTCACAGGCTATAAACATCTGCCCCCAGTTGGTTATTAAAGTGTCGGAGGATCCCACGCCATTTTTTTACTCTCTCCAAGTTATTGAATTATTAGCTAAATACATGAACATTAAAGTGCACAGCACTTACATTTATAGGTCACTGACATCTTTTTATCTATTCAATGTACCGTATGTACTTGAGTATAAACACAGCTTTTCAGCATTTTTTTTTTGTACTGAAAAAGCCCATCAGCTTATACTCGAGTGAGGGTCCCAGAATACAGAGGGGGAGCGGCGGCTAAAGCCTGTACTCGCTGCTAAAGGGAAATAAATATTCACTGCGCTGGCAGTGAATATTCATTTCTCTTTTATACTGGGCACAGTAGTCGCAGCCGCCAACTTATCACGTGTGCCCGCTACTTAAGGGAATGAATATTCACTGCCATCCACACACATGGGCGTGCAGGGCAGTGAATATTCATTTCCTTAAGTAGTGTGCACACCTGATCGCCCAACCGCTGCTGGCACCGAAACAAGACACTGCGAGGAAGAGCAGGGACAGTAAGTAGGATGGTTCATTATTTTTTTTATGTTTTCCTGATGGGGGTCATGCAGACCAGGATGGGGATGAGGGAGGAGGCCATGCAGAACAGGATGGGGATGAGGCCATGCAGACCAAGATGGGGATGAGGGAGGAGGCCATGCAGACCAAGATGGGGGATGAGGGATGATGCCATGCAGACCAAGATGGGGGATGAGGGATGATGCCATGCAGACCAAGATGGGGATGAGGGAGGAGGCCATGCAGACCAAGATGGGGATGAGGGAGGAGGCCATGCAGACCAAGATGGGGATGAGGGAGGAGGCCATGCAGAACAGGATGGGGATGAGGCATGCAGACCAAGATGGGATGAGGGAGGAGGCCATGCAGACCAAGATGGGGGATGAGGGAGGAGGCCATGCAGACCAAGATGGGGGATGAGGGATGATGCCATGCAGACCAAGATGGGGGATGAGGGATGATGCCATGCAGACCAAGATGGGGATGAGGGAGGAGGCCATGCAGACCAAGATGGGGATGAGGGATGATGCCATGCAGACCAAGATGGGGATGAGGGAGGAGGCCATGCAGACCAAGATGGGATGAGGGAGGAGCCATGCAGACCAAGATGGGGATGACGGAGGAGGCCATGCATACCAGGATTATACTCAAGTCAATAAGTTTTCCCAGTTTTTTGTGGTAAAATTAGGCGCCTTGGCTTATACTCGAGTATATACGGTATATATCTATTCTATTTAGACAGGTCACAGTGAATTTACTGTATTTGGCTGATGAACTATCGGGTTTTCTAGATGGGTACGTAAAAATCAGACGGCACATGGACCAAGCAATTTTTTTCTTGCACCCACTGACTTGCATTGCTGAGTCTCGGCCGATATATATGGCCAATCCAGAGCATGCTACATTTTTTTTTCTCAGTCCGATCTGAGCAGAGGAGAAAGAAAATAGATAAAAAAAAAAAAAAAAAAATGATGAGCAGTGAATCATAGAATAACATTAGTCAGAGTGCAAGCCAATGTTTTTTTTTTAATCGGATTGTACTCGTCTGTTTTTCACGCAGGTGAGTATGAGGCCTTAAAAGGCAAGGTCATACACCAGGCACCTGCTTATAGGAAATGTCATACACCAAAGACTGAATGAATCTACTTGTTATATCCACGGGACAACAAATACGGATCTTTCATCATATGGATACACGATGGACTTTATAAACACATATAGTGAGGGCGATTTGCTTCTCTCCCCATAGTATGCAATTTATATTTTGTTCTGTTTATCAACCCTATTT
Source organism: Oophaga sylvatica (assembly GCA_033576555.1). Classification (NCBI taxonomy): domain Eukaryota; kingdom Metazoa; phylum Chordata; class Amphibia; order Anura; family Dendrobatidae; genus Oophaga; species Oophaga sylvatica. The sequence continues at coordinate 133,427,339 of JARQOD010000003.1, forward strand.
TTATTATTGAAGCTGCCATACAGCCACAATTTTACTTTAAATTTTAAGTTATAGGTAGCAATTTAATCAGATTGTTGCTTTACAGCAGCTGTCTTTGGGGTATGGCATTGCCTGTTAAGCACTGGTCTTCATTATTCTAATAGTGCAGAGATTCATTACACTCTGATCTCTCCCCAACCACTCATCTAACCCATCCTTCAAGTCATTGAGGGGAAGTAGGGGATAATCTTTATTGTCAGGGCGGTATAATGGGGTTTTGTACATTACTTCTATTCCCTGCAGGGTCTTGTACAAGAGATGGTATTGATGTGTGAAGCTGGGGGGAGGGGCAGGGGTGTGCTTACTGCTGGCTTACAGCCCAGCACAAGGAATGATGGGAAATGTAGTCATAGGGGAACATAGGAATATGAAGAGGAAGTAATTGCTATGGCAACAGAGCTGCTGCCAGGGGACAAAGTAAAAAAGGCATAAAACTGGCAGAAAAGGTAGATGGGGATATTTAGGGCATTACCATTAAGCATTTAGACAAAACTAGTAATAGAATCAGGGTAGAGTACAGCCTCTTTAACCCCTTCAATACCTTTGACATACATGTACACGTCACATCCCTGCTTTTGCATGCTGAGCCCACATCTTTCCCTGCACTTGATGGCCGATTTATTCAACCATCAAGTGCCTCTAACAGCAGGAGTGAGCTATGATCCCCGTGCTGTCCTGTCTGTATACTCTTTTTTTTTGCTTCCTCCCCTGCCCAGGATCTGTGGTATGATCAGACCATGCCCTGTACGGTCAGACACAGACATTACACAGTACACAGCAGGGGCACATTTATAGGATTATCTCAGCACAGCAGCATTATTTTGTAAACACGTCCAATTGAGGAAATTTGTTGTTGTTCCAAGATGTATTGATTAAAATCAACCTTAAAATTAACTTTGTTAGTGGAAAACCCCCTTGAAGCCTCCGTCACACGTCCTGATAGTTCCCGTACTGAAAACATCTGTGTCCGTGTGTTTCATACGTGTGGCATACGTATGCCGTGTCAGGATCACAGGTACCGGCACCTGAGAAAAACCAGCAGAGATTGTGCGGTAAACTGTGAAGATTTCACTGAGGTCAATGTGGTTCATGGACTCGCTCTCACTGCCGCCACCGAGTCATTCTCCCCCTGCTAATGAGCAAGTGTTACACAGATGGATTATGGCGGGGACTATAGATTCTTTCAAATTCGGACACGAGAGGGATATTATTATATTTATTTTCATAAAGGGGACATTGGCTTCAGGGGATTAGGTGCTGAGTATAATGTGTTTGTTTCATTACTCATTTTACACTATATGTACACAGCGGGGGCTGAATACAACTCTCAACATTGTCCCCTGCTCGCGATGATCTCAGTATGAACAGTGGACAATGATGAGAGCTGCCTCCAGCAGCAGACACCGGGAATCAGCGCAAACCAGTACCACTGATTAAAAAAAACGGAATGGGGTTCCCCTAATTTTTTTTTTTTATTATTTAAAAAAAACAAAAAAAAAAAAAACAAACAAACCCCACAACACAGAGTGGGGATACCCTCTATTTTTGATAACCAACCTTGCTGAAACTGACAGCTGAGGGTTGCAGCCAGCAGATGTTAAAAGGAATGTCACCCCAATTTTGCCATATCAACTAAAGATATGGCTGAATAGTGCGTCCCATAACAAAGCTATCGGTATTTACCTTATATCAGGATACCCCTGTTTTCATATCAAAATACCTTAGTAAAGTTCGTATTTGGCGCTGTCAGGTCAGGAGGGCGGCATTTTCTATGTCCCCCCCGCTCCTCAGCATCACTTGCGTAGGGCCGTCTGTGATCCCACAGACGGCGTTCGGCTTCCCGCAATTGCGCATTTCAAATTTTCAAATTCGGCCCCGCGCATGCGCAGTGTGCTTTGCCCAACAGTGGGCAAAGCATAAAATCATTACAGAACATGTGCTACTCTTTCCTTGCCCCGGAAATGACTGCTTGCCTTGGACGACTTCCGGGGCAAGGGAAGAGTAGCGCATGCGATGTGCTGTAATGATTTTATGCTTTGCCCACACGGCGCCGAATTTGAAATGCGCAATTGCGGGAAGCCGAACGCAGTCTGTGGGATTCACAGACGGCCCTACGCAAGTGATGCCGAGGAGCGGGGGGTGGAGGACATTGAAAACGCCGCCCTCCTGACCTGACCGCCCTGATTGACAGAGTCAAATACGAACTTTACTAAGGTATTCTGATATGAAAACGGGGGTATCATGATATAAGGTAAATACCGATAGCTTTGTTATGGGACGCACTATTCAGCCATATCTTTAGTTGATATGGCAAAATTGGGGTGACAGATTAAGTTTTGCCTGGCTGGTTATAGAAAATCCAGGGGCACCCACGCCATTTTTTTCTTTATTTATAGCGCATGCAGTGGCTGATGAATACTCCCATCAGCTGCCGCCTGCTCTTACTGTTATCACTTCAATATATCTGTCATCATGCCCCCTGCTCGCGGTTGCTACAAGTATTACACACGAGGACATATTGTGAAACAGGCTTTAAGGACAGGGATAAATTTGCCAGACAATATTAATGAGCAATGAGAAATGCGTTTTGTTCTTTTCTTCTATGATGCAACCTTGTTATATAGAGACAAATACGTCAGAACAATACACATCACAAAGGTGACTAGAGGCCTAATAGCCACATGTAAAGTTGTCAACAGCAACTGAAATATTTCTAGACATACAACTGAATAAAAGAGAACAAGGAGTCAAGGCAGTCTGTCTACAGTGGGTTCGGAAATGATTCAGACCCCTTTAAATGTTTCACTCTGTTTCATTGCAGACATTTGGTAAATGCAAAAAAGTTCATTTTTTTCTCATTAATATACACTCTGCACCCCATCTTTACTGGAAAAAAAGCAAAATGTAGAATTTTTTGCAAATTTATTAAAATAGTAAAACTGAAATATCACATGGTCATAAGTATTCAGATCCTTTGCTCAGTATTGAGTAGAAGCACCCTTTTGAGCTAGTACAGCCCCGAGTCTTCTTGGGAATGATGCAACAAGTTTTTCACACCTGGATTTGGGGATACTCTGCCATTCTTCCTTGCAGATCCTCTCCAGTTCCGTCAGGTTGGATGGTGAACGTTGGTGGACAGCCATTTTCAGGTCTCTCCAGAGATGCTCAATTGGGTTTAGGTCAGGGCTTCGGCTGGGCCAGTCAAGAGTGGTCACAGAGTTGTTCTGAAGCAACTCCTTTGCTATTTTCACTGTGTGCTTAGGGTCATTGTCTTGGCCGAAGGTTCACCTTCCAACAAGTACGAGGTCCAGAGCACTCTGGAAGAGGTTTCCATCCAAGATATCTCAGAACTTGGCAGCATTCATGTTTACTTCAATTGCAACCAGTCGTGCTGTCCCTGCAGCTGAAAAACAGCCCCATAGAATGATGCTGCCACCACGTTTCACTGTTGGGATTGTATTGGGCATGTGATGAGCAGTGCCTGGTTTTCTCCACACAAACAGCTTAGAACTTTTTGGTGATAATTCTATCTTCGTCTCATCAGACCAGAGAATCTTATTTCTCATAGTCTGGGAGTCCTTCATGTGTTTTTTAGCAAACTCTATGTGGGCTATCATATGTCTTGCACTGAGGAGAGACTTCTGTCTGGCCACTCTGCCATAAAGGCCCGACTGGTGGAGGGCTGCAGTGATAGTTGACTTTGAGGAACTTTCTCCTATCTCCCTACTGCATCTGTGGAGCTCAGCGACAGTGATCTTGGGGGTTCTTCTTTACCTCTCTCACCAAGGCTCTTTTCCACGATTGGGCAGATTGGCTGCAAGGCCAGGTCTAGGAAGACTTCTGCAGGTCCCAAACTTCTTCCATTTAAGGATTATGGAGGCCATTGTGTTCTTAGGAACCTTGAGTACTGCAGAAATTCTTTTTTAACCGTGGCCAGATCTGTGCCTTGCCACAATTCTGTCTCTGAGCTCCATGGCCAGTTCCTTTGTCCTCATGATTCTCATTTGGTCTGACATGCACTGTGAGCTGTGAGGTCTTATATAGACAGGTGTGTGCCTTTACAAATCAAGCACTATACTTACCTCATGCTAACCTATAGACACCTATGACACGTATTCCACCATATCTTCCTTAGGTTTACCCTATTTCCTCTAGGCTCACAGTATCTTCACACTGGTATGTGCAATCTTAACCATTTAATCTTGTACGGTTTTGGGGTTAATGTATACCTCCAACAATATATTCATATGTTGCTATATATGGATGTTTCTGAAGATTATATGATATACATATCTGTCTATTCCCATATGAATTCTTTATGAATTGTTTTCAAACTGACTAATAGTTATGAGAATCGCTGTATATACTTCTGTTTTTGTCCATTTCAGTCTTTAAGAAATATTACAACTTTGCAAAATTTATGTTATTTTATTTTTTAGTACATTGAGGAAGGTCAAGTAAGACCGAAACGTTTACTGTATGTAGTTTTTATTAAAATTCCACTTTTTTCATGAGACCACTTGTGTGCGTCAAGGTTTATATTGAATACGTCACAGATTGGGGTCCTACCTGAGCACCACATACTCCTTTCGAGTTGTGCCAACGATTTTGTCACAACCCTTTACAAATCAAGTCCTATCAGTTTAATTAAACACAGCAGGACTCCAATGAAGGAGTAGAACCATCTCAAGGAGGATGACAAGGAAATGGACAGCATGTGACATAAATATGAGTGTCTGAGCAAAGGGTCTAAATACTTATGACCATGTGATATTTTAGTTTTTCTTTTTTAATAAATTTGCAAAAATGTCTACATTTCTGGTTTTTATCAGTCAAGATGGAGTGCAGTGTACATTAATGAGAAAAAAGTGAACTTTTTGGCATTTACCAAATGGCTGCAATAAAACAAAGAGAAAAATTTAAAGGGGTCTGAATACTTTCCGAACCCACTATATAAGATGTAAAAAAAACCCAAAAAAAACAAACAAACACTTTTTGTTATTACATAACATGTATAAATATATCAATAAAAATATAGTAACATGAAGACACATGGGTAAGAAGCATTTCTATAACACTTAGTTCATAAAAATATACATATTGGAGATTTATTTAAGTCTAGTTATGTGCACTTAGGTGATACTAGTCTCTACATTTTACCTAATATTCTGACATATGAATCTCCTAAAAGGGATATTTACATCTTCACAAATTAGGATAAAAACCTCTCTCTGCTTTTATCTACAAATATCATTCCTCGGCTCCGTACACTATTATGTGTTGACTCCAGACTTACTTTACCCGAGTCCTTCATTAAAGCCAATCTGTCAGCTGTTTTCGCCGCTACAAGATGCGGCCACTGCCTTTCAGGGCTTATCTACGTCCGGTCCAATGGGTGTCGCAGGTCCAGGTTCGGCGCCTCCCATCTTCTTGCGATACCGTTGCCCTCCTGCTTGCTTGATGGCTCCCTGGCATCGCGCTCCTGCGCAGGCGTACTTCTCTGCCCTGTTTACGGCAGAGCAAATTCCTGCAGTGCGCAGGGTCTCTCTGACCTTTCACCTGCTCTCAACAGGGCAGAGAAGTAAGCCTGCGCAGAATCGTGATGCCGGGGAGCCATGAAGCAAGCAGGAGGGCGGCATTGCAAGAAGATGGGAGGCGCCGGACCCGCGACACCCATTGGACCGGACCGCCCCCTTGGGTGAGTATAATAAAACTTATTTTTCTTATGTTGCAGGTCGGATCGGGGCTTATCTACAATGCTGTAGATAAGCCCTGAAAGGCAGTGGCCGCATCTTAAAGCGGCCAAAACAGGTGACTGGTTCCCTTTAATTATCCTATTGTCTTAATGTTACTATATTTTTATTGATATATTTATACATATTATATGATGTACAAAAACCTTTTTATTATTACATCGTAAAGACAGACTGCCTTGACTCGTTGTTCTCCTGTGTTCAAACTGTTATGTTGTATAATCTTGAATAAAATGAGGTAAAAGATTAAAAATAATTAAGGAATCAAGGATCACTCACCGGCTCTGGTCCTCGATCTTCAGGAAGGGGCTTTTCAGTTTACCAACTGAGAAACATGAAGCGAGAGAATGTAATTACAAGACCTTGTAAGGAAACCCCACATTATATGTAGGAGTGCAGAGTGGGCTCCTCTTCAGCACTAGTAACGTATATTTTTTAATAAAGGTCACCACAATTAGCAGACAATACAGGGGCCCGAAATGCTGCTTAATGAAGAATTACAAGAATAAATCTGCACTTTGATCTGCAGTACAGGGGCAGGTGTACACTCACCTTTTAGGGTCTGTTTTGCACCAGCAGGTCCTTTTCCCTGAAATACATACAACACATGCCACACTTATTCATGAAAAGTATTACAAGAAAATCAGGTGCTGCCCATAGTGACACAATCGTATTGTGGCTGTCACGCATTGTACCTCAGCAGGCCTCTTTGCTCTCCTTTCTGTGGAACACTCAAGATACTCCAACAGTTCTAGAAATAAGACAGTTAAGGAGCATAGACTAAACAAGCAAGTGAAATGGTTACATTTATTTTTTGGCAGAAGCATAAGGCGTCACCTATAGGCAGAACAGAGGTACTACAACGGCTAAAGACAAGACTTTGCATTACTGTAGAGTTCTTCACTGAGCTTGATCCTCTATGACTGTCTATAAATAATCTTAGACAGTAATGAGCACTAAATACATACAAAGTCGAAAACTGATATATAGGAAAAGGATACCGTCCACATGGAGGATACACACTCCCCAAGAACGGGCGCTGGAAAGTATACTGCTGCACTCCTGAGAAAGGGGAAAAATAAGGAGACAAACACAAATTTAGAAAACAATGGATGGAGCAAAGCAAGGCCAAATGCACACCATGTTCATGCACAGCAAAAAAATAAATTTAAAAAAAAAAAAAAAAACACTGGCAGTTTCTGCGGGAGACAAAGTCTTTTTTTGACCACTGTCGAGACAATATTCATTTTCATACCATTAATACAACTGAGAAAAATGCAGCAGGCTTTGCTTTTCTATACAGAGGACAACCACGTAGTAAATACTTTTTACAATGAGGGCCAAGATGCATTAATGTCACAATAAAGAGAGGTGGGGGCAGCATGTGAAAACAGACGACATGAAGGAAATAGCATAAGTGGAGTAAGATGGGGTGCAATCCTTCTAATGTGCGTACCTGGCTCTGCACAACCTTCTTCAGAAGCTGCTTTCCCCGGCTGTATGGCGTTTTCTAGAACAAGTTAAAAAGCAATCAGCAACAGGCCAGGAAGCTATGTAATGTCATTTTGGAGAATCAGCAGTAGCTTAATGTTGCTTTGGATGAGGGCAACCTGCTATATGTAAAATTCAGGGTCGCATCTTTTACGAAATTATGTTCGGCCAAACGGAAGTCAGTGGAAAAATTGCATTAAGCCCTATAAATGCTTGTATTTCACATACACTGGACACCAGATATGTTCTCATTCATGTCCATGCAACATCTATATACTGCAAACACACAGGAAGGAAAACAAAAAACAAAACTGTAGCATATGAACAAGGCCCGACCTCTATCTTCTCTGCAGTCGGATGTTGGGAGCTGCCCCCTTTTCTATCACAGGACTCTACATTAGCAACATGTGCAGTTTTTCTGTTCCCAGTCACCACGTAGCTGATGTCCCTGCTCAGGAAGCTCTCAATAACCTGTAAGAAAAGTTTACAGCAATAGTGAGGTTTATATATTTATTAGTCGCAGTGTGCAGTATGTACATGTTCGTATATTGGCCAAAAAGCGTCTTTGTGCACCTGTACATTAATACTAAAATTGCGCAGGACCCATATTTTTCAGCACATACCAGGGGTGTGTGGCCCCCTCCAGGGTTCAGCACTAATGATGAGTGGACGTGCTCGCATAAGATTATAACCGAGCATGCTCAGGTGCTTACCGAGTGTCTTCGGCGTGCTAGAATAATATGTCTGAGTCCCCACGCCTGTATGTCTCGCGACTGTTCGACAGCAGCAACACATGCTGGGATTACCTAAGTAACAGGCAATCCCCGCATGTGTTACGGCTGTCGAACAGCCGCGAGTAATGCAGCTACAGGGTCTCGAATATATTTTTCGAGCACGCAAAAGACGCCCGGTTAGCACCCGAGCATGCTCAGATAACACCTTATCCGAGCATGTTCACTCATCACTACTCAGCACACTTATCCACACATCGTTTTAATTGCGAGCTACGCCTGGTTTCCTTTTCACTCCCCATTCACATGATGCTGGTTTGGCATATGGAGTGGTAGGACATATAAAGGATAGTGACCATCAATATTAAAATGTGCCTTGAGGTAGTTGGATGGCTTTTGCACTCTGATCAAAAAAAATGCAAAGTACCTTACCTTTTTAACATTTACAGCAATATTGGAGTTCATGTAGTTATGGTATTAATCACACAGTGTACGTACGGTATATGGTCGTATATTGGCCACATAGTGCATTTATGCACCTGTACATTAATTTATTACTAAAAGGTGTGCGGGACTTGGGTTTCTTTTTCATCTATTAGACAGTCTTTGAAAAAAGGACAGCACAAGGATGGCATCCAAGTGCTGTCTGACTTTTTCAGGGACCTATAGACTTGCATTGGTGAGATTGATCCGAGATCAAAATCAGATATGTCTTCGGCATTTTGTGTGAACCATTCAGGCTGCAAAAATAATAGGACTTTTGAATAGCCCCTTAGACTGTAATAAGTATGAGATCTGTCTGTCAAAAACATTGTTAGAACTCGCTCGTATGAGGAAAAACTGATTTATGAATGAGGCCTTACTCAGGATTCTGACTAAATAAGCAAAATAATGTAAACACAAAGTTACTTCAAGAACCACTAGTGTTTTTTTTTCTTTATTGCACCGCTGGAGTGGTGCTTTAAGGCCAGGGTCAGACATGCGAGAAACTCGCACAAGTGTCGCGTCGCATGTCAATACCCGGTACTCGGGACCGGAGTGTGCGGCTGCACAGAAATACATGCAACCACACGCTCCTGTCCGAGTGTCGGTGGCAGTGCCAGATCTTGACATGCGAGACTCGTGCGAGTTTCTCGCATGTCTGACCCCGGCCTAAATGTAATTCTCTTACCCAGTGTTTCATTGAGCACGCTCGAGGTCACTTTTCAATACATCTCTATGAGAGCCTCGTTCTGGCTCTCAGACTGGCATTGAGCTCTTGTGACGTAACATCTGACTTCTAGTTAGTTAGAAGTTATGGGCACAAGATGGCTCAGAGGATCGGAGTCGGTAAAAGCGGAAGCCATTGCAAGGCACGTATAAGAACAGGGACAAGGGGCTTATAGGTAAAGCGACACTTCAGCGCTGAAAAACAAATGCTGAAGTGATGTTTTAACATCACCTAGATGCTACAGATTGAGAATTGAATAACGTACAGAAAAAAGTTAAAATAGCAATAAATACTACTAAATCAAAAGTCAGAAATAGTCACAGTGATTTGTATTGCAACCACAGTTATCAGATTTGTTGTCACATTCGCAGTAGCTTCTCAGCTAATGATGACCAAACATCTTCAACTAAACACATTATTAAAATAAAACTTTACCAATCTTCAACAGCTTCTGATATCATCCGAACATTTCTAGGTGGCCAGCATGAAATCGCATTGACCAATTGTGCAGATACTGAACAAGCAGGTCACACCGGCAGATCTCAGCTCTGAAGGCACAACCACTTAGAATAGATCGACTACAAGTAAAATGGTGTGTACAGATGGTGGCACAGCGTCCTTCTGCTAAGGTCATATTATTAGTATTCATTTTTCATTTATTCCATGGCGCTTTACATGTGAGAAGGGGTGAATATAGACAAGTACAATAAACATGAGCAATACAGGACACACATAAGTACAGAAGGAGAGAGGACCCTGCCCGTAAAGGCTCACAGTCTACAGTGGATGGGTGAGGATACACTAGGAGAGGGTAGAGCTGGTCATGCGGTGGTTCAGTAGACTGAGGATCACTGCAGGTTGTAGGCTTTCCTGAATAGGTGGGTCTTCAGGTTCCTTTTGAAGGCTTTTGTGGTAGGCGAAAGTCTGATATGTTGGAGTAGAGAGTTCCAGAGTAGGGGGGAAGCACGGGAGAAGACTTGCATGCGGTTGTGGGAAGAAGAGATAAGAGGGGAGTAGAGAAGGAGATCTTGAGAGGATCGAAGGTTGCGTGCAGGTAAGTACCAGGAGACCATGTCACAGATGTCATCCTCTGTATGGAGGACACAGGTTGTGGATGGCTTTGTATGCCATGGTTAGGGTTTTGAACTGGAGTCTTTGGGTAATGGGGAGCCAGTGAAAAGCTTGGCAGACAGGAGAGGCTGGGCAATAACGGGGAGACAGGTGGATTAGTCGGGCAGCAGAGTTTAGGATAGATTGGAGTGGTGCAACAGTGCTAGAGGGGAGGCCAGAGAGTAGGAGGTTGCAGTAGTTTAGGCGGGAGATGATGAGGGCGTGAAAGAGCGTTTTTGCAGTTTCTTGGTCCAGGAACGTATGGATCCGTGAAATGTTTTTGAGCTGAAGTCGGCAGGAGGAGGCAAGAGCTTGGATATGTGGCTTGAAAGAGGGCAGAGTCGAGGATCACCCTGAGGCACCGAGCATGCGGGACTGAGGAAAGTGAGCAGCCATTGACATTGATGAATAGGTCTGGTGCAGGGGTAGAGAGAGATGAGGGAAAGATGATGAATTCTGTTTTGTCCATGTTCAGTTTTAGAAAGCGAGCAGAACTTAGAAATGAAATAGCGGACAGACATTGTGGGATTTTGGTCAGTAAGGAGGTGATGTTGGGTCCAGATAGGTAGGTCTGCATGTCATTGGCATAGAGATGAAATACGGATTTTTGTGTTACTCACCGTAAAATCCTTTTCTCCGAGATGCTCATTGGGGGACACAGGACTGTGGGTGTATGCTACCGCCGCTAGGAGGCTGACACTAAGTAGTTATAAAAAAAGGTTAGCTCCTCCTCCGCCGTATACACCTTGACACTGGCCGCAGGCGAACCCAGTTTAGTGCAAAAAGCAGTAGGAGGACAAAAAGTAAATCAGCGTTACCACAGGTACAATATATCCAGAAATAAACCCACCAGAACAGTCAAAAATAGAATTAACTCAAAAACAAAGCCATCTGGCTATTAGGGTGGGTGCTGTGTCCTCAATGAGCGTCTCGGAGAAAAGGATTTTACGGTGAGTAACACAAAAATCCGTATTTCTCCTTTGTCCTATTTGGGGACACAGGACTGTAAGACGTCCCAAAGCAGTCCCTTGGGTGGGAAACAGACTCCACAGTATAACCAAAACCAGGCATTGCCTATAGGTGCGCTACCGCTGCCTGGAGAATCCTTCTACCCAGACTTGCATCCACTGAAGCCTGAGTATGGATATTATAATGTTTAGCAAAAGTATGTAGACTGGACCAGGTTGCCGCCTTACAAACCTGTTCGGCCGAAGCCTGATGCCGAAGAGCCCAGGAGGCACTCACTGCTCTCGTGGAGTGAGCCCTAATTCCCACCGGAACAACCGCGCCTCTGATGCGGCAGGCCTCCTGAATGGTTAACCGTATCCATCTGGCCAAAATTCTTGAGGCCGCGAGTCCCTTCCTGCGACCCTGGGGGAGGATGAACAGCATGTCCGTCTGCCGAAAGGATGCCGTCCGAGAAACATAACTCCTGAGTGCTCTCACCAGATCCAGTGTACGGAGAGCTTTCTCCACCCGATGCGTCGGCGCTGGGCAAAATGAGGGCAAAACTGTCCTCATTGATATGGAATGAGGACACAACCTTTGGCAAAAAAGGTGGTGTTGGTCTGAGCATTACCTTATCGTGATGAAAAAGTAAGTACTGAGCTCGGCAAGATAGTGCCGCCAGCTCCGAGACCCGTCTTATGGATATTATGGCTACAAGAAACACTACCTTCCAAGAAAGGTATGTCAGAGAAACTCCTGAAGAGGCTCAAATGGAGATTCCTGCAGCACTCCCAGAACCAGGTTGAGATCTTAGACCTCTAAGGGAGCCCTATAGGGGAGTACTACATGGACAACCCCCTGAATAAAGGTTTTAACTTGTAGACTGGTGGCAATTCTACGCTGAAAAAGGCTGATATCTGTCTTCTAAGAGTACTTGGCGCTAGGCCTGAATCTAGGCCAGCCTGGAGAAATGCCAGAATGTTGGGAATCGAAAACTGGAGAGGGGAATAACCGTCTTCCCTGCACGATGTAAAGAAGACCTTCCAAGTATGGTGGTAGATACGTGCCGAGGCGGGTTTTCGGGCGCTAGCCATTGTGGCAGCGATCTTCTGAGAGAATCCGGCCCTGGTCAGGATCCAAGACTCAACGGCCAGGCCGTCAAACACAGGACCCCTCAGTTCTGGTGGTAAACTGGGCCCTGGGAGACAAGGTCCGCGCGTTCTGGCAGACGCCAGGGCGCGTCGGCGAGCAGCTGTACCACGAGCGACGAGGCCAATCTGGAGCGACTAATATCACTGGAACTCCCTCTGTCTTGATCTTTCTGAACACCTTTGGGAGCAGCGCTAACGAAGGAAACAAACATGGGAGGTGAAACTGATTCCACGGTAGAACTAGGGTGTCCACACCGATTGCCTGTGGATCCCGGTATCGGGAGACGAAGTTGGGTACCTTGGTGTTTATCCTGGAGGCCATCAGGTCCACGTCCGGCGTTCCCCAGCGCAGGCAAATCTGCTGGAATACGTCGTGATGGAGTGACCATTCCCCGGATGCTAGACCCTGACGGCTGAGGAAGTCTGCCGCCCAATTCTCCTTGCCCGGAATGTGAACTGCCAATATCACTGAGTGATTTTTCTCGGCCCAGCCCAGAATGTGTTTTACCTCGTGCATGGCCGCTTTGCTGCGTGTACCCCCCTGATGATTTATATATGCCACGGCCGTGGCATTGTCCGATTGTATCCGGACAGGGCGGCCAGCCAGATGGTGACAGAAATGCCGCAGAGCCAGCCGAACAGCCCGAATCTCTAGTATGTTGATCGGGAGGGTTGATTCCGGCAGAGACCAGCATCCCTGGGCTGTGTAGTGGCGAAACACTGCTCCCCATCCGAGAAGGCTGGCGTCTGTTGTGACTACCAGCCAATGGACTGGGGGAAAAGACTTCCCCTGCTGTAGAGAGAATGTCACCGTCCACCATGCAAGCGTCTGTCTGACCTGAGCGGACAGACGGCACTGGAGATTGAGAGAGGAAGGGTTCCTGTCCCAAGCCGCCAAGAGGGCGTGCTGAAGGGGGCGAAGATGAAATTGTGCAAAAGGAATCGCCTCTATTGCCGCCACCATCATTCCTAAGACCTTCATACAAAACCGGATGGTGTGAGGAACCGGCTGGCGAAGGACCCGTACTTCCTGCCACAGAACTAGGGCCTTGTCCCGGGGGAGGATTGTCAACCCTCGAGCAGTGTCGAAGATTATCCCCAGAAAGGTGATCTTCCGAGATGGTACCGGAGATGACTTCCTCAAATTCACCAGCCACCCCAGAGTGTCCAGCGTGATGCTGACACTTTCCTCGCAGGCCTGAAAAGACAGACCCTTGACGAGGAGGTCGTCTAAATATGGTAAGACGACTATCACCCTGGAGTGTAGAACGGACACCACTGCAGCCATGACCTTTGTGAACACCCTTGGGGCTGTGGCTAGCCCGAAAGGCAAGGCTGCGAACTGGAAGTGTAGGTTGCCGATGGCAAAACGTAGAAAGCTCTGATGAAAGGGGAATATGGGAATGTGAAGATAGGCATCCTGGATGTCTATTGATGCCAGAAATTCCCCCTTTTCCATGGCTGCAATGACCGAGCGGAGAGACTCCATTCGGAAATGCCGAACTCTGACAAACCTGTTCAGACGCTTTAGGTCCAGAATGGGCCTTACAGAGCCGTCCTTTTTGGGTACTATGAACAGGCTGGAATAGAACCCTTGACCTCTCTCGCCCTCCGGTACTGGGATGATAACCCTGCTGTGCTGAAGGGATTTGACAACCTTGAATAAGGCGCGAACCCGAGATTCTGCTCTGGGAAGACGGGAGGGAAAAAACCGACTCGAGGGACGGCTGATAAATTCTATCTTGTACCCCGAGGAGATTAACTCCCTGATCCACCTGTCGTGAGTGACCGCGAGCCAAGCGGGGCGAAACCAGAGTAGGCAGCCGCCCACTCTGGACGACTCGACTGGATCCTGCCTCCAGTCATTTGGCCGAAAATCTTTGGGACCTAGACCCTCTAGATTTGGCTGATGGGACCGCAGCTTTCCCAAAGGGTTGGTCCTATAGGAGATCTGACAATCTCTGGACTGATTGCGTCGACCAGAGCCGCCGGAGCTTGCTGCCGTGACCCAACCGGGGTTGCGAAAGGCTCTAAACCATGGCTGAGTCTGGTGACGAAACGGCTGTTTGATCTTCTGCTGAGGGAGAAAGCTGCTTTTCCCTCCTGTGGTATCCGATATCAGCTGATCCAATTTTTCGCTGGATAATCGGCCACTCTGATAGGGTAAGGACGTAAGGGACTTCTTTGAGGTTGAGTCCGCCCGCCATATCCTCAACTATAACGCTCTCCTGAGGCCAATTGCGTTTGTGGCAGCTAATGCTGAGCAATTTGCCGCATCCAGGGAGGCATTAATCAGATAGTCTCCGGCAAGAGCGATCTGATTAGCGATCTCGATCACCTCTGGTGGCAAATCCCTGCCGTGGAGGGCTCTATTTAGAGACTCCGACCAGGATATCATGGCCTTAGCCACCCAAGTCGCTGCAAAAGAGGGAGCGAAGGCAGAACCTGATGCCTCAAACACTGAGCGAGCCAGGCTTTCAATGAGACGGTCTGTCGGATCTCTAATCGAGGAATAGTTGGGAAGGGAAACCAGCATCTTAGATGCCAACCGAGACACAGGAGGATCAACCGCCGGAGATTCCGCCCATTTCCTAAGAAGTTCAGGGGAAAAAAGGATATCTGGCATTGAGAGCCTTTTGACCTGAAAACTGCTTGTCTGGCCGTCTCGGTGGCGTTGTACGAGGTCCTCAAATTCTGGGTGAGCGCAAAATACCTTATGAGGCTGTTTGGCGCGCTTGAAAGACACCATATGGCCCGAGGCCAAGGTGGATTCATCGTCAACCCCCAGGGTTTGGTTGACGGCCTCGATGAGACCGTCAATTGACTCCTGACAATTAGGCGCCTCTAGATTGAGGGACCCTTCCGAATCGGAGTCCGAACCCTGTTCCCCATCTCCGCTGGAGAGCGAGAACGAGAAATGGAACTGGCGGATGCCGAGGCCCCTGATGGCCCAGGCGACGCTGTGTGGGTTCGCTTCCCCCGAGTCAGCCTGGTGAGAGCTCGGCCCCTGCAGGCCGGAGGTTCTTGAGAGATGGAGGACCCCTCCAAGACAGGAGAACCACTGTCCCTGCCCCTATCGGGAGCTTGAAAGGACTCAATAGCTCTAGTAAGTGATGCCATGGACTGACAGCGACAGAGCCCACTCAGGGGGACCTGACGCACTGGGCTCAGTCACAGGGGAGGGCTCCTGGGCACGTTCGGAATCACAGGCTTCACAGATCCGATTACTCTGGGCGCGCGGAAAAGGGGACCGACAGGCAATGCATGAGGCGTATAGCACCGTATGAGTCTTGGCCATTCTGGACATGTTGTACCTGGTGTACACTATGATTTGGGGCAGCAAAGGTGCAGCGGAGGGGAAGAAGCCACCGGGCCCAGAAGGACCAGCACTTTCCCCAGTCCTGTGTCCCCGGAAGTTCTTAGAGCGCGTGGAAAAAACACCGAAGAGGCTACAGAGGAGGAGGTTGCAGTGACCTTCTTCAACAAAGCGCGCCCTTCCGAGGTGGGCTGGCAAAGATAAGGCCTGTGGGCGTACCCTCCTCTGGGAGCTTCCGGGGAGGGATTTCAGGATGAGGCCTAGTGCCGGCAAAAGTCGGGGACTAAATTTACAGGCGCGGCCTAGCGCCGACAAAAGCCGGGACTAAATTTTCCAGCGAGGGCTAGCGCCGGGGACTACATTTGCGGCACTGCCCCAAGCGTCGGGGGCAGCCCCGCCGGAAGTCGACGTGCCTCAGAAGGCGGGACTTCCATTGCGGCCTGGCCGTCGCCAGGATCCCGGCTTACCGGATGGATGTCCAGGGAGAAGATCTCGCTCACATGAAGCCATTGTGCCCCGAACACTAGAGCTCAGCGGCTCTCAACGTGTGCAGAGCAGCCTTCCAGTGCCCAGCCAGAAGCCCTCCCGGCCCCCCATCCATTTTCAGGTTAGAGGGGGGCATTTATCCAAGGAAGGACGGTGCAGGCACCCAAACTCCGTCCTTCCATCAGGGGAAGAGGAGAGGGACCGTCCGCCCCTTCCATTACCGCAGTCAGGCATTGGTGATGCAGCGGGAGCCGCACGGACTATCTCCTGCCTCTGTACAGCCTAGGGTTTCAATACCCTAGGATGGTCAGGGCCGAGTCCGGCATAAGTGTCCCACGTTGCGGGAGAGGATACGTGGAGGCGACACTCCACGTGCTCGCCCGTTGATGGTTTGGAGAGATCGGATGAAACCAGACGTGTGCCTCCATCAGACACTAAGCATGAACTGGGTTTGCCTGCGGCCAGTGTCAAGGTGTATACGGCGAAGGAGGAGCTAACCTTTTTTTGTATCTACTTAGTGTCAGCCTCCTAGCGGCGGTAGCATACACCCACAGTCCTGTGTCCCCCAATGAGATGAAGGAGAAACTGCAAACCGTGGGATTCTAAGAGCGGTCCCAGGCCGAAGGTATAGATGGAGAAGAGTAGGGGTCCTAGAACTGAGCCTTGGGGAACACCGACAGAGGGCGAGGTGAGGAGGTGGTGAGGGAAAAGGGAGACACTGAATGTTCGTTCTGTTAGATATGACGAGATCCAGGATAGGGCCAAGTCTGTGATGCCAAAAGATGAGAGAATCTGTAACAAGAGGGAATGGTCTACAGTGTCAAAGGCAGAAGACAGGTCCAGGAGGAGGAGGACAGAGTAGTGTCGCTTGTTCTTTGTGGTTAGTAGGTCATTGGTGACTTTAGTTAGGGCAGTTTCAGTGGAGTGGTGCAGCTGGAAACCAGATTATAAGCGGTCAAAGAGGGAGCAGGAGGAGAAGTGGGAGGACAGTTCAAGACGGACATGCTATTCCAATAGTTTTGAGGCATAAAGGAGAAGTGATGTCGGGCGATAGCTAGACAAAGAGGATGGGTCGAAGGAGGGCTTTTTGAGGATGGTGCGATTGAGGCATGTTTGAAGGATGAGGGGAAGACACCATTTGCAAGTGAAAGGTTGAAGAGATGTGATGTATTTGCAGGTTTGTGGTCTTGCTATCTTAACTTTACTGATTGAAACTTATAGAACAAAAGCAATTGGATATGCAGACGTCAAGTCAGCCAAAAGACATTAACAGGGACATGCAGACAACCAATGTTCCTGAATGGAGACCCCTTTACTCACCCCACCCAGGCTACATATGGCTTTAGTCAGGAGTTGTGTCTGTTTGTTATGGGGAAGATCAAAGTAGAATGACTTTCCCGTAAAGCTGATTCTTTTCCTTCTGTCCAACGTCAGGCCCCTTTCAAGATGTTGACCTTAAGACAAAAGCAAAAATGATGACTTTTCTGTTACCACAAACATCCAAACCTACCAACAAACATGAAGCAGCAGTAAAAGTGATAGGCCCAAAGCATGAAGAGCCACTCTAATGACATTAGGTGCAGCAATGGCAACCACGTATGGATGCAGATATTGTTTTATCCCGTCCACAATGCTGCACCTGTCAGTATCTAGCAAGAGATGTGTTGTCATTAGAAACGTTTCACGATTTGGGACTGTAATGTCAAGTGATCCATCAGCCCCCAATATGTGTATATGGCCTAAAATGATGCATGACAGAGCACAAGGCGACTCAGTCTTCACCATTAAAGTAATTTACACTGTAGATGGCAATGCCCGAATCCCATTTTACGGAGCTTGGTCGTCAGCCCTGACGGGGCCGCTGAACATGGGAGAAACTGCCATGTTAAAGGGCCCTAAATGTTAGTGTAGTGTGTTCTAGTCCAAGTGTCATAATATACTCATCGATCACCATCTTTTTCCGTATCCACTCCTCTTCTGACTCTCGGGATCACACTGCGCTCTGTTTGCCAGCTGGATGTCACTTTTACAGTTTAAGTCTGTGAAGCAGCAGAATGAGGCTTCCAACTCAGACACTGAGTGTCGTGTGATCGAGAGTCCGAACAGCCATCACATCACTCAGAAGAGGACTGGAGAAGAAGGCGACAGGTGAGTAAAATAACACACTAGTCTAACATTTACACAGGCACAGGGGATATAAAACATTAAAGGAAACCTGACAGCCGATACATGCTACCAACAATATGTATATGGAGATGGCTACTCTTAGTAACCACCTGTTTTCTGTTTGGATGTGCCGGTCAGTCTTCTGACAGCTGATACAGTCAGGGCCAGAAGTATTTGGACAGTGACACAATTTTCGCGAGTTGGGCTCTGCATGCCACCACATTGGATTTGAAATAAAACCTCTACAACAGAATTCAAGTGCAGATTGTAACGTTTAATTTGAAGGGTTGAACAAAAATATGTGTTAGAAAATGTAGGAATTGTACACATTTCTTTACAAACACTCCACATTTTAGGAGGTCAAAAGTAATTGGACAAATAAACATAACCCAAACAAAATATTTTTATTTTCAATATTTTGTGGCGAATCCTTTGGAGGCAATCACTGCCTTAAGTCTGGAACCCATAGACATCACCAAACGCTGGGTTTCCTCCTTCTTAATGCTTTGCCAGGCCTTTACAGCCGCAGCCTTCAGGTCTTGCTTGTTTGTGGGTCTTTCCCTCTTAAGTCTGGATTTGAGCAAGTGAAATGCATGCTCAATTGGGTTAAGATCTGGTGATTGACTTGGCCATTGAAGAATGTTCCACTTTTTTGCACTCATGAACTCCTGTGTAGCTTTGGCTGTATGCTTGGGGTCATTATCCATCTGTACTATGAAGCGCCGTCCAATCAAGTTTGCAGCATTTGGCTGAATCTGGGCTGAAAGTATATCCCGGTACACTTCAGAATTCATCCGGCTACTCTTGTCTGCTGTTATGTCATCAATAAACACAAGTGACCCAGTGCCATTGAAAGCCATGCATGCCCATGCCATCACGTTGCCTCCACCATGTTTTACAGAGGATGTGGTGTGCCTTGGATCATGTGTCGTTCCCTTTCTTCTCCAAACTTTTGGCTTCCCATCATTCTGGTACAGGTTGATCTTTGTCTCATCTGTCCATAGAATACTTTTCCAGAACTGAGCTGGCTTCTGGAGGTGTTTTTCAGCAAATTTAACTCTGGCCTGTCTATTTTTGGAATTGATGAATGGTTTGCATCTAGATGTGAACCCTTTGTATTTACTTTCATGGAGTCTTCTCTTTACTGTTGACTTAGAGACAGATACACCTACTTCACTGAGAGTGTTCTGGACTTCAGTTGATGTTGTGAACGGGTTCTTCTTCACCAAAGACAGTATGCGGCGATCATCCACCACTGTTGTCTTCCGTGGGCTCCCAGGTCTTTTTGGATTGATGAGTTCACCAGTGCTTTCTTTCTTTCTCAGGATGTACCAAATTGTAGATTTTGCCACTTCTAATGTTGTAGCAATTTCTTGGATGGGTTTTTTTCTGTTCTTGCAGCTTAAGGATGGCTTGTTTCACCTGCATGGAGAGCTCCTGTGACCGCATGTTTCCTTCACAGCAAAACCTTCCAAATGCAAACACCACACCTCAAATCAACTCCGGCCCTTTCATCTGCTTAATTGAGAATGACATAACAAAGGGATTGCCCACACCTGTCCATGAAATAGCCTTGGAGTCATTTGTCCAATTACTTTTGGTCCCTTTAAAAACAGGGTGGCACATGTTAAGGAGCTGAAACTCCTAAACCCTTCATCCAATTTTAATGTGGATACCCTCAAATGAAAGCTGAAAGTCTGGACTTCAACTGCATCTGAATTGTTTTGTTTAAAATTCATTGTGGTAATGTCTAGAACCAAAATTAGATAAATGTTGTCTCTGTCCAAATATATATATGGACCTAACTGTATATGCTGCCAGTAGATCGGTCAGCATGAATAAGGCACTGCCTGTATGATTTCAGTCGTGTATGTTTGAAATGCTGCAGCATTTGAGAGAAAATCATATTTTAGAAGCAGCTGGGAACCAAGCCGCATGGGAGGCTAGTCAGACATGCGGATCCCTGGAGGCTTCTCCATACCAGTTGCCCTGGAGTGACATGTCTCTCCATATACATGCTTGCAGGGAGAGACCCATCACTCAAGGGGAGTGGGTGGGTTTCAGAGTATGTCTTTCTCTAAAATGCCGCAGAGTCAAACACACATAGGGCTGAAATCGTGCAGCTAGTGTCTGATACATGCCAGATGACTTCTTTGTTAAAAAGTGTAAAAGACATCAAGCCACAACAAGGTGACCTCAATATGGATGGTCCCTAACGGAGTAGTTAAGAGATAGGGACCATCCATATGAGGTCACCTTAGAGTAATTGGATGACTTATGCTTTTTTTTTACTAATTAAAAGATGTTAACTAAGTACCTCACGTTTTTGACATATAGAGCAACAGTGGAGTTCATGTATGCATTAAAAGGAACATGTTATTTGATGCATGCTGTCCAAACCGTGTGCAGCATGTCTCAGTCAACGGCTGTACTATTCCAGCTATGAAAAAAACCCATACCTTTAATAGCTGCAGGTGACCAAGCCATTGAACAGCCATACAGGCAGGTCCCCGGTGTCTACTCCACACCCACTGACAGTGATAGGCAAGCCTCTACCTACGTGAGCATATAGACACAAGCTAGCCAATCACTATCAGCGGGCAGGGAGAAGCCACCAAGGACCTGCATCATTCCCCGGTAGCAACGTTTCCATATATGGCTGGGACACGACAGCCAGTGGCTGATACATGTTGCATACAATTTGGGCAGTATGTATCAGCTGACAGGTTCCCTTTAAATCAGTGATAAAATCTGTAAAGCGCTGCAGAATACGATGGCGCAACATAATAAATAACATAAGCGTGACAAGATTCCAGATCACAATCGGATCTAGCATCTGTGGGATGTGCTGGGAAGTAAGTACACAGATTCTGCCTCGCAAATTACAGCTCATTTATCACCAAATCTTACAATATAAACAGCATATATTATTAACTCGATCTCTTATTAGACCTGAAGACATTGGTGTGCTGATACTGGTAATCCAGGTCAGAATGGCTGTGTTATTTTTTTTTTTTAAGTTTACCTGAACTCATAAAATGCACATCATAATACCAGGACATGGATCTGCTGGTATAGACTTGGTGCCAGAAGCCGCAGGACACCAGAGAAAGTCTTGTAGAATCTGTCCCTCAAGGGGTCGCAGTGGGTTTGGCAGCACAGCAGCAGACAGGTGGTCTTCTTGTGACGTGCCCACCATCTGTGCTGCTATATACCGAGGTCGGTAACAATGATGGAGGATACTTACCAGAGGGCATCGGGCTCCGCACTGACATTGTACCTGCGAGACAGAAAGCCAGCTACATAAATGGAAAGTCCACGTTATCTCCGTCCTGCCATCACATGCCCCATCTCTAGGAAGCCCCCACTATCTGCTTCACCCCCCTCTCCTACCAATGGCTGAGTATTGAGGAGGTTATGTGACTGGAAACAGCAAGTATCTGATATGTGTGGTGCAGGTATCAGGGGAGCTATGTTATCTATGGGTCTATTGTAAACGAGATGCTAGCATTTCTGCTTGTAGACTACTAACCCCAGAAGTCTCAGGTAATATGAGTCACTTTGGTGAGTAAACCACTCCTAGTGTTCCCCAGCCACTGTATGTGTCACCCGTCCTTCAGCTCCCCTCACTGGAGCCGCCACTCACCCGTTCGGTCAGCGTCTCCTCAGCATCCACCTCTCACTGATATCCAGGATTTAAAATGTAGTCACTCCCGCCTGAGCATAACACGTACGGCGAGCGGCAAGGACCAAACCGAGTCACAAAGCGAAATCAAAGACAACGCATGCGCACTGCAACCGCGCATAGCCCCGCCTCCTCGGGTAGGACCCCAGCCCGGCTGGAAGATGGCGGCGCCCAGCGAGCAGGTGGTGGCCGGTGATTTTGGGTCATGGCTGGACGAGCGGCTGGAGGCTCTAGGGATGGACCCGGAGGTGTACCCGGCCTACATTAAGGGGGTGCTGCGTGAGGAGGACAATGCCGAGGAGAGGGACGAGGCGCTGCGAGGCATCCTGTCCGCCTTCCTGGTGAGTGCAGGGCAGGACGGCTGCAGTCTACAGGTCGGAGCTCTGCCCGCTGTGACGGGAGTGTCTGGAATGCTGGGAGTTGTAGTGCCCGAGATTGGAAAGCAGCGCGGTAATGATCGGTGGGAGATTCCTGTGGGGCGGGAGCAGCAGCCAGTGCCGGAGCCTTATTAGGAAGCGCCGCCACACAGAGGGCTGCTCAGGGGTCCTCCCAAGAACTGTCCTCAGTAGCACTACAAGTACCAGCATTCATTGTGAGGCTCCCCCCACACTGCCACACAGAGGGCTGCTCAGGGGTCCTCCCAAGAACTGTCCTCAGTAGCACTACAAGTACCAGCATTCATTGTGAGGCTCCCCCACACTGCCACACAGAGGGCTGCTCAGGGGTCCTCCCAAGAACTGTCCTCAGTAGCACTACAAGTACCAGCATTCATTGTGAGGCTGCCACACAGGCAGGGCTGCTCAGGGGTCCTCCCAAGAACTGTCCTCAGTAGCACTACAAGTACCAGCATTCATTGTGAGGCTCCCCCCACACTGCCACACAGAGGGCTGCTCAGGGGTCCTCCCAAGAACTGTCCTCAGTAGCACTACAAGTACCAGCATTCATTGTGAGGCTCCCCCCACACTGTCACACAGAGAGGGCTGCTCAGGGGTCCTCCCAAGAACTGTCCTCAGTAGCACTACAAGTACCAGCATTCATTGTGAGGCTCCCCCCACACTGCCACACAGAGGGCTGCTCAGGGGTCCTCCCAAGAACTGTCCTCAGTAGCACTACAAGTACCAGCATTCATTGTGAGGCTCCCCCCACACTGCCACACAGAGGGCTGCTCAGGGGTCCTCCCAAGAACTGTCCTCAGTAGCACTACAAGTAGCAGCATTCATTGTGAGGCTCCCCCACACTGTCACACAGGCAGGGCTGCTCAGGGGTCCTCCCAAGAACTGTCCTCAGTAGCACTACAAGTACCAGCATTCATTGTGAGGCTCCCCCACACTGTCACACAGAGAGGGCTGCTCAGGGGTCCTCCCAAGAACTGTCCTCAGTAGCACTACAAGTACCAGCATTCATTGTGAGGCTCACCCGACACTGCCACACAGAGGGCTGCTCAGGGGTCCTCACAAGAACTATCCTCAGTAGCACTACAAGTACCAGCATTCATTGTGAGGCTCCCCCCACACTGTCACACAGAGGGCTGCTCAGGGGTCCTCACAAGAACTGTCCTCAGTAGCACTACAAGTACCAGCATTCATTGTGAGGCTCATCCCACACAGAGAGGGCTGCTCAGGGGTCCTCCCAAGAACTGTCCTCAGTAGCACTACAAGTACCAGCATTCATTGTGAGGCTCACCCGTCACTGCCACACAGAGGGCTGCTCAGGGGTCCTCCCAAGAACTGTCCTCAGTAGCACTACAAGTACCAGCATTCATTGTGAGGCTCCCCCCACACTGTCACACAGGCAGGGCTGCTCAGGGGTCCTCCCAAGAACTGTCCTCAGTAGCACTACAAGTACCAGCATTCATTGTGAGGCTCATCCCACACAGGCAGGGCTGCTCAGGGGTCCTCCCAAGAACTGTCCTCAGTAGCACTACAAGTACCAGCATTCATTGTGAGGCTCCCCCACACTGTCACACAGGCAGGGCTGCTCAGGGGTCCTCCCAAGAACTGTCCTCAGTAGCACTACAAGTACCAGCATTCATTGTGAGGCTCACCCCACACAGGCAGGGCTGCTCAGGGGTCCTCTCAAGAACTGTCCTCAGTAGCACTACAAGTACCAGCATTCATTGTGAGGTTCACCCCACACTGTCACACCAGCAGGGCTGCTCAGGGGTCCTCCCAAGAACTGTCCTCAGTAGCACTACAAGTACCAGCATTCATTGTGAGGCTCACCCCACATAGGCAGGGCTGCTCAGGGGTCCTCCCAAGAACTGTCCTCAGTAGCACTACAAGTACCAGCATTCATTGTGAGGTTCACCCCACACTGTCACACAGGCAGGGCTGCTCAGGGGTCCTCCCAAGAACTGTCCTCAGTAGCACTACAAGTACCAGCATTCATTGTGAGGTTCACCTGACACTGCCACACAGAGGGCTGCTCAGGGGTCCTCCCAAGAACTGTCCTCAGTAGCACTACAAGTACCAGCATTCATTGTGAGGCTCCCCCCACTGTCACACAGGCAGGGCTGCTCAGGGGTCCTCCCAAGAACTGTCCTCAGTAGCACTACAAGTACCAGCATTCATTGTGAGGCTCACCCCACACAGGCAGGGCTGCTCAGGGGTCCTCCCAAGAACTGTCCTCAGTAGCACTACAAGTACCAGCATTCATTGTGAGGTTCACCCACACTGTCACACAGCAGGGCTGCTCAGGGGTCCTCCAAGAACTGTCCTCAGCAGCACTATAAGTACCAGCATTCATTGTGAGGTTCACCCCACACTGTCACACAGGCAGGGCTGCTCAGGGGTCCCCCAAGAACTGTCCTCAGTAGCACTACAAGTACCAGCATTCATTGTGAGGCTCACCCGACACTGCCACACAGAGGGCTGCTCAGGGGTCCTCACAAGAACTGTCCTCAGTAGCACTACAAGTACCAGCATTCATTGTGAGGCTCACCCCACACTGTCACACAGGCAGGGCTGCTCAGGGGTCCTCCAAGAACTGTCCTCAGTAGCACTACAAGTACCAGCATTCATTGTGAGGCTCACCCACACTGCACACAGGCAGGGCTGCTCAGGGGTCCTCCCAAGAACTGTCCTCAGTAGCACTACAAGTACCAGCATTCATTGTGAGGCTCACCCGACACTGCACACAGAGGGCTGCTCAGGGGTCCTCCCAAGAACTGTCCTCAGTAGCACTACAAGTACCAGCATTCATTGTGAGGCTCACCCACACTGCCACACAGAGGGCTGCTCAGGGGTCCTCCAAGAACTGTCCTCAGTAGCACTACAAGTACCAGCATTCATTGTGAGGCTCACCCACACTGACAAGAGGGCTGCTCAGGGGTCCTCCCAAGAACTGTCCTCAGTAGCACTACAAGTACCAGCATTCATTGTGAGGCTCCCACACTGCCACACAGGCAGGGCTGCTCAGGGGTCCTCCAAGAACTGTCCTCAGTAGCACTACAAGTACCAGCATTCATTGTGAGGCTCCCCCACACTGCACACAGGAGGGCTGCTCAGGGGTCCTCCCAAGAACTGCCCATAGCACTACAAGTACCAGCATTCATTGTGAGGCTCCCCACCACACAGGAGGCTGCTCAGGGGTCCTCCCAAGAACTGTCCTCAGTAGCACTACAAGTACCAGCATTCATTGTGAGGCTCACCCACACTGCACACAGAGGGCTGCTCAGGGGTCCTCCCAAGAACTGTCCTCAGTAGCACTACAAGTACCAGCATTCATTGTGAGGTCCACCTGCACACAGAGGCTGCTCAGGTCCTCCAAGAACTGTCCCATAGCACTACAAGTACCAGCATTCATTGTGAGGCTCTCAACAGAGGGCTGCTCAGGGTCCTCCAAGAACTGTCCTCAGTAGCACTACAAGTACCAGCATTCATTGTGAGGCTCACCACCTCACACAGAGGGCTGCTCAGGGGTCCTCACAAGAACTGTCCTCAGTAGCACTACAAGTACCAGCATTCATTGTGAGGCTCACCCACACTGCCACACAGAGAGGGCTGCTCAGGGGTCCCCACAAGAACTGTCCTCAGAGCACTACAAGTACCAGCATTCATTGTGAGGCTCACCCACACTGCCACACAGAGGGCTGCTCAGGGGTCCCCACAAGAACTGTCCTCAGTAGCACTACAAGTACCAGCATTCATTGTGAGGCTCACCCACACTGCCACACAGGCAGGGCTGCTCAGGGGTCCTCACAAGAACTGTCCTCAGTAGCACTACAAGTACCAGCATTCATTGTGAGGCTCACCCACTGCCACACAGAGGGCTGCTCAGGGGGTCCTCCACAAAACTGTCCTCAGTAGCACTACAAGTACCAGCATTCGTTGTGAGGCTCATCCACACAGAGGGCTGCTCAGGGGGCCTCCAAGAACTGTCCTAGTAGCACTACAAGTACCAGCATTCATTGTGAGGCTCCCCCACACTGCCCACAGAGAGGGCTGCTCGGGGTCCCACAAGAACTTCCTCAGTAGCACTACAAGTACCAGCATTCATTGTGAGGCTCCACACTGCCACACAGAGAGGGCTGCTCAGGGGTCCTCACAAGAACTGTCCTCAGTAGCACTACAAGTACCAGCATTCATTGTGAGGCTCCCATCCACACAGAGGGCTGCTCAGGGGTCCTCACAAGACTGTCCTCAGTAGCACTACAGTACACATTCATTGTGAGCTCCCCACACTGTCACACGGGCTGTCAGGGGTCTCACAATAACTGCCCCAAAGCCACAAGTACCACATTATTGTGAGCTCCCCAAAGAAGGGCTGCTCAGGGGTCCTCCAAGAACTGTCCTCAGTAGCACTACAAGTACCAGCATTCATTGTGAGGCTCACCCACACAGAGGGCTGCTCAGGGGTCCTCCAAGAACTGTCCTCAGTAGCACTACAAGTACCAGCATTCATTGTGAGGCTCCCCCCACACTGCACACAGGAGGCTGCTCAGGGGTCCTCACAAGAACTGTCCTCAGTAGCACTACAGTACCAGCATTCTTGTGAGGCTCTCCACCGAGCTGCTCTGGGTCCCAAGACTGTAGCACTAATAAGCATCATTGTGAGGTCCTCCACAAGAACTAGGGGTCCTCACATAGTCTCTGTAGCACTAAAGTACCAGCATTCATTGTGAGGCTCCAACTGCCACACAGAGAGGGCTGCTCAGGGGTCCTCACAAGAACTGTCCTCAATAGCACTACAAGTACCAGCATTCATTGTGAGTTCAGCTGACACAAGACCACATCAGTGAGCTGCTCAGGGGTCCTCCCAAGAACTGTCCTCAGTAGCACTACAAGTACCAGCATTCATTGTGAGGCTCCCCCCACACTGCCACACAGGCAGGGCTGCTCAGGGGGTCCTCACAAGAACTGTCCTCAATAGCACTACAAGTACCAGCATTCGTTGTGAGGCTCATCCCACACAGAGAGGGCTGCTCAGGGGGTCCTCCCAAGAACTTTCCTGAGTAGCACTACAAGTACCAGCATTCATTGTGAGGCTCCCCCCACACAGAGAGGGCTGCTCGGGGATCCTCACAAGAACTGTCCTCAGTAGCACTACAAGTACCAGCATTCGTTGTGAGGCTCCCCCCACACTGCCACACAGAGAGGGCTGCTCAGGGTGTCCTCAACAAGAACTGCCCCCAATGCACTACAAGTACCAGCATTCATTGTGAGGCTCCCCCCACTCTGCCAAACAGAGAGGGCTGCTCAGGGGTTGTGAATATAACCTAAAGGCCCGGTTACACGCTACGATATCGTGAATGATATTGTTGCAATGTCACCGGTTTGGTGACGTTGCAGCGATGTCGAAACGACAATGTTGCGTGTGACACTTAATAACGATCAGTCTTCTGATCGTTAATCGTTGCAGAATGTACTGGACCATAAATCTATCGTTGGTCTCCCGCTGGGCAGCGCGCATCGCTGCGTGTGACAGCAGGAGATCAACGATCAGCGAGCTCCCAGCGCCGTACAGTACACGCTGGGAGCTGGTATCCAGGGTAAACAGCAGGTAACTAAGTGCAGCGCTTAGTTACCTTCTGTTTACCCTGGATACCAGCGTGCTCGCTGGTCCTGATCGCTGGTGAGTCTGCCTATGTGACAGCTCACCAGCGATCATCTAATGATGTCCCAGCGATCGCATCCACGTCGGAACGTGGGTGGGATCGCTGGGACATTGAAGCGTGTAACGGGGCCCTTAGTATGGTTTCAAAACCAGAATGTGCAAACACAAGTGTGAACGTGGCTCTATTTACTCTTCAAGTGATAGGTGTAGGTGGCACTTTTAACTAACAAGACTGACCCTCACTTCCAAACAAAACAGGTATGAACAGGTGCAAACTAAGAGTAGCCATCTCCATATATAACCAAAAGTAGCACTCTATTGCTGTGGCATGTAAATATGAAATCTGAATTGCATTATTGCTTAGAAAATAGGAAAAAATGGGAATACTTGGCCAATGAGAACTAGTCAATTCATGTGTACCCAGTAGCCACAATAAGGCGATTCTTGCAGCAGGATCCTTCCTACCCATTTAAATGTAAATAAATACATCTTTACTGCATTTAAATGTAGGCATTCATCTCAGGAGAGGAGTCACATTAGGTTTGGTCTTGGAATGACTTTACCGCAGCTGCCGAATCTACATGCATTGGTCAATTCATGCGCAAAGTATTCTCGTTTTCCTATTTTCTAGTACTGCAATTCCAATGTCATATGTTTCATGTTTACTTGGTAGAAAGGAATTGGGACTGTCCCACCTAAAGGGAACCTGTCAGCAGGATTGTGCTCAGTAACCTACACACAGTGTCAGGTCGGCGCCGTTATACTGATTACAATGATACCTAGGTGATGAAATCCGTCTTGCGGTTGTTTTATAATCTTTTATTCAGTTTTGAGTTAATGATATGCTTGGGGGCAGCCTGTGCGGGGTCTTCATGTGGTGCTCTGACTACATATACATATTCATCTATATGGCTTCTGACAGGTCACTGATCCCTCTCTGACCTGACCCCCAGTTTACATACTGAATAAACAAAAAAAAAACCCTTCTGCAGGCAGGTGCAGGCTGTGACATCTGAACTGCAGCATAATCGTGTGGTTACTGTGTAGTTACTACATGTGGTTGAGCTTTTCCTGAGTAATATAAAAAAAAATTTTTTTAAAATGGCGCCCGCAGCTCCTGTGACCAGTTTGCTGGTACTGGTATTGTGCCGATAACCATTTTTTTTCTTCATGTTTCTATTCATGGGACTGCTCGAGGCTGAACTTGAGCAATGGTCACTGACGCGGCTAGAAATGCTTAATCTTTAACTCAGCAATGATGTGAAAGTGGACAGATTTATTTATAATCTAATTATTATTATTAGAAATGAGATTCACTTTATAGAAGTTCTGTGACATTTCTTGGGTACATCCAGGGTTGGCACACAAAATCAAATTATCATCTATCCAGAGGATCTGTCCTGTAATGATCACACCGATGATACCTGCACTGTAAGGAGCAATGCACCAATATGATCATCATATGACCGGTTTTCAGCCTCCACAAGGGCGCTATTACACAAGCTCGAGCAGGTGATCTAGGAAGCCATCCTGTTGTCATGTTCCAGCTGTCATCATGGTGGAGGATCACTAGGCGTGTGCACACAGGCAGTGATCGGGAATGAGTGTTCCTATGAGCATTCCTTTTTTTGAGAATTGGCACATGTAATAGGGCTTTTTTTAATGAAGGTTCCCATCCACTGACAGATTTACCAAACGTTTTCTTTTTTTAAAGCTGTGTTCACATGTGGCAGATTTGTTGCAGAAATATGTGCTGTTCTCCCATTAATCTGAGTGGGGATTGCAGAAATAAAGTGAATGGTATTCTATATCAGACGTGCTCTGTTTTCTGATGTACTCCTCTCCACAGCTGGACATTACTCTGACAATATTGGCTTTTCGTATACCAGGAGGAAGACTCCATAGAAGATGTCTGTCTAGAGATAGTCACCAAGTGGTGTGAAGCCGAGAAGGCATCTAGAGTCCAGGCTAAAGCAGATGGTAACCATCCATCCATACAACACACTTTTTAAGTAACTTTCGTCTGAACCCTTTCTCCGACCATACGTACCAATGGCCAAGCGTGCATGTAATCTCAGTGGTGGAGGGTGAGGGGAAGAGCTGCTGGTAGCTCCTTATCTCCTGCTGGACCAAAGGATCAGGCGTCAGAATTCAACATGCCTGACCCATTTTTCCCTTGACATACCGTAATTTGGGGTAGGATAGTCAGTAGGCCACGATAATTATTACTAGATGGTTAACATAATTCAGCTAAAGGGACAGTTCAGACTTGCGGTACTGATGACCTATCTTTATGCCAGGATCTGCAATTCAGCTCCTATTGAAGTGAATAGGAGCTACTTTGCTCCTCCTGATAGGTCAGCAATATGACAACCCATTTGATTGCATTCCCCCCAGGTGCAAATGGAGTGGATTTTCCAGATGGGAAATCTACTGTTTTACAGTGCTAGCTCTTTAATAAATGTCAAATATGTGCTACATTGCCTGAAGCGTAAATTAACCAAGAATTTGGTTCTGCAATATCTCAATTTGTGTCTGATTTCATCCTTTGCATTGCAAAGAGTGAAATGTGTAACTAACCTTTTTTCATTCCTGATCAGCCCTTGCCAAGTTATGAATCTTTGCAATATAGTCCATTACATTCATTTTCTTTTCTCCTGAACAGTATGCCTAAAATACTGTTTTAACTGCCTAGTTCATACTTTGAACTGCTTCGCTAACAAGAATCCGTACTCAAACTCTATTTTACAAACACTCTGCTCCGTGTAAGGCTATGTTCA
This sequence comes from Oophaga sylvatica, assembly GCA_033576555.1. Classification (NCBI taxonomy): domain Eukaryota; kingdom Metazoa; phylum Chordata; class Amphibia; order Anura; family Dendrobatidae; genus Oophaga; species Oophaga sylvatica. The sequence continues at coordinate 133,458,259 of JARQOD010000003.1, forward strand.
CACATTGCGTTTTTTCTGCATTTTTTTTTCCTGCAGGCAAAACCTGCTCTCTTGGCAGTAAAGGAGCTGCTTACAAAAAGCAGGTTTTGCTGCGTATTTGTTGTCTCTTGTGCATAGCTTATAAAGTTTAGTGCCCCCAAAAAAAATCATGATGCAACGTTCTTAAGATTATTACCCCAAAACCTGATACCTGCATTTTTTTATGCATTTTTGCACTTACTCCTTGCATTTTATAGTTGAGAAAATGGCGCAAAACCGCTGAAAGAAGTGACATGCTGCAGTTTTCTAAATCAGTCAGGGGAAAAATGAAATCTCATAGCATTTGCTGGTACTGTAAAATGCAGCTTAAAATTAGCATAAAAAAGCAGCAAAAAACGAAATTTGTGAACATAGCTTTAACGTAGCGATTTGTGCTAGAGCAGCAGTTCAAAGCTGCTTCTAAAAGAACGAATTAGGGTGATAAAACAGCACTTTCAGCATAGTGTCAGAGAGAAGAGCGCAAAATAAGGGGTGATAGAGTATGTTACAAAGATTCATAAGTTTGCCATGGCTGATTATTGATAAAAAATAAAGTTTTATCACGGCATTTTCATGATGAGGTCAAGAGTTGAAATAGCCTGTGGGAACTTACCACAAATCTCCTTGGATAAACCACACTTATCGAGATTGAAATACCGCATAATAAAATTATCAAGATGTCCACCTGGAGAGGTTGCTCACCGGGACTAATAGTGCGTACTGTCATCAGAGTTCAGAAATGTTAGCATCGGGTTGAATTCATTCATATTTTTTGATCCTGCAATTTGGTTATGGAGGAAAGGGGTCACTGGCAGTACCCATATGTAGAGGATGCATTAAAGCTACTGTCTTAAAATGCACCAGATTTATCAGTGGTTCATGCTGTTTGATACATTTGGTGCAAATTTTGAATTTTTACACCTATTGATTGGCGTATATTGATCTTAGTTATACCAAACTGGGTCATTTTTTTGGTGCACGGTATCCGTTTAGGCTACACACTTTTTCCCACATTTATAGCCCATGTCCCTTTGTCAAAAAGCATGTAAATAAATGCGGTGCAAGGTATGTAATTTTTTTTTAATGCACACTAAGCCAGACTTCTTGCACATGTAACTTTATTTTTTAGAAAGACCTACCCAAATTTCATTGAATACGTAATTTATCACACCACCGCCAGCTCTCTCCAAGCCGCTTAGTAAATCGTCCCTTTTTCCTTACTGCCTGTGGGTCTCTTGGTGATGCTGTCCCAAAGGCCAGGATGCAACGCCTGTTGAATTTAGTGGTGTAACATGCGTCGACAGACCGGATGCTGAAGCACCTGTATAATGCCCCAAACTGCTTCCCACCACTGAGATGCCCTAGGAGTTATAAGTACATTCTGGATTTTCTTTAATTGTATAACAAAATACATTTAATGCTGTTAGTCTTATGGTTTCTCTTGTCTTTCGGCTTAGATGACGTGGAAGCTCTCACCAGCATGATAGAAAAACAGGCACAAATTGTGGTAAAGCCCAAGGAGGTGTCTGAAGTAGAGCAACAGAGAAAGGCTGCTCTCCTGGCACAGTATGCCAATGTTACAGATGATGAAGCATATCCTTTACTTTTACTGCACCAAATGACTGGCTGGCAGGGTCAGTTTTTTTCACGGATGAAACACGTACCCATTATAATATATGCTGCTGTTCACGTGTCCATATTTTTACACAGAGCCTGAGTGTGCAAAATACACGGCGATGTATCTATTTCTTTTCAGGCAGCAGACAACAAGGGCATACAAGTCTATGCACACATTTAACATTGCGAAGGATAGAAGAAGCTTTATAACTTATTTATTTATCCATGAAAACCACTAATGGTAAAAATGGACATGTGGATGACACACAACAGTACCATTTTTTCACATTCGTTTGGACACTGACGTGTGCATGAGGCTTTGATAAAAAACAAGAACCAAGAACTTGTTCTAGTGATCACTGGGGGTCGTCACTGCTGGACATTGATGTATCCGATCAACTTATGTCAGTATTGGGAAAACTTTATTGTATAAATGATAGCAAATATTATGTAAGCTCATGTTAATCATGTGCTTTTGATATTCAAGTGATTAGCCATTTTCTCTTGTTGGTGCAGCTTTCCTCACAAACTCTCCTGCACCTCTGCCCATACAATGGCCGCTGGTGGAGAAGGAGTGACCAGACCTGTCAATCACCCTCCTCAAATTGTAAAGCAACTCCCATGGGAAAGCTGCTTTTTTATTGGAGGAGGCTGATGGACAGATTTGGTCACATATACCATAGAAGCCATTGTATGGACAGAAGTGCTGGTCAGTGTGTGAAGAAAGCTGCACTAGCTAGAGGAAGTAGCTGACCTCTTTACTATATTAGAGTATAAAGTAATTGTCTTTATAAACTGGATAGTTACACAAGCCATAGCTTGAATGATGATGCCCGCATCCAGTAATTTACCAGCATTGTTGACTGTTTTCACATTCATTCAGATTATTTTACAAACTGTAATAGTCCAGCGCTCGCCCAGGGACCTGAAAATTGTTTTGCTTATTTCTAATTGTATTATTTCTAGTTTTAACTCTTTTATGTATGTATCAGTGTTTTTTCCCTTAACTATTGATACTGCAGATGAAGATGAGGACGCTGCCAGTGCTGCTGCCGTCCTGAGCAATGAAAGATGTATCCTGGTTTTATATAGAAATAGTAATAGCTGTGATAATCTAACAAGAACTGAATAATTGTTTCATATGGTCATTCCCTGGTAGCAGAGGAGAGAATTACATGCTTCCTACCGTTTTATAACCTTCACCTCTAAAATATTGATTGGAATTTTGCCATAGTACGTACGTATGGTTTTTTCCCCTCAAAACGGTGCATGTGCTGTAAGATGAAACATTTTCAGATCGATCTGAATGTATGAGGTTATCTTATTAAATGCACTGATGAACTACCATATTACTAAGAAAACAATATATTGCAATTTTGTTGGTGGACACATTTGGTCATTGGCTGTAATTGTTCACCAATGTGCCCTCTAAAGAAAAGTGTGTGTAGATGGACGCTTCATAGGCTTAACTCCTTAACCCCCCGGAGGAATTTTTGTTTTTTCGCTCCCCTTCCCAGAGCCATAACTTTTTTTTTATTTTTCCATCAATATGGCCATGTGAGGGCTTGTTTTTTGAGGGACAAGTTGTAGTTTTGAACGACACCATTGGTTTCACCATGTCGTGCTCTCGAAAATGGGAAAAAAATTCCAAGTGCGGCGAAATTGTAAACAAAAGTGCAATCCCACCCTTGTTTTTTGTTTGGCTTTTTTTTTTACCGTTCACTAAATGCTAAAACTGACTTACCGTTATGATTCTCTAGGTCATTACGAGTTCACATACACCAAACATGTCTAGGTTATTTTTTTATCTAAGTGGTGTAAAAAAATTTCAAACTTTGTTAAAAAAAAAAAAAAAAAAAAAAAAAAGACCCGTAGCGTCTCCATTTTTCATGATCTTGGGTCGGGAGAGGGTTTTTTAGCGTGCCGAGCTGACGTTTTTAATGATACCATTTTGGTGCAGATACAATCTTTTGATAGCCCGTTATTGCATTTTAATGCAATGTCGCGGCAACCAAAAAAGCATAATTCTGGCGTTTTGACCTTTTTCTCGCTACGCTGTTTAGCGATCAGGTTAGTCTTTTTTTTTTTTTTTTATTGATAGGGCGATTCTGAACGCTGCAATACCAAATGTGCATGTTTGATTTTTTTGTTTATTTTAAATGGAGCAAAAGGGGGGTGATTTGAACTTATTATTTTCTCTAGTCACCTTCCACAACAGCATAGGTCGGATGTTGTCTCCACACCCTAATGGGGGACAGGAAGCACAAAGAGGTTAAAAGACGGATTTTGGTAAGAACTTACCTGTAAAATCCTTTTCAGCGAAGGAAGGAAAGGAGACACACTAGTAATGATTAGTGGGTAGGCGGAGCCCAGATAGGATTGACACCTCAGATTAAAAAGTGTTGACCGGCCCCTCCAGCTCGGGCTCCTCCTACTCCTGCTTCTTCAGTCGTACAAAAGCTTAGGGAAGAGCAAATATCACCAGAGGAGCAACATAACCCCTTCTGAAGGACTTCAGAGAAAAAGCAAGAATACAGGTTATGCATGCATGTAGGCAAAAAACCACACAGTTCCAGGTACTACTCACTGGACCTGACCACCGCGATGAGCTGGCAATGCTGGAAAGGAGCCGTAGCGCGTCAACCTCAGTCCAGATAATCGCTATCAGAAGAGGGTCACGCCGCATCTGAAAACACATCAACACACTTCTGCCACGGGCGGGTGCTGTGTCTCCCTTCCTTCGCTGAAAAGGATTTTACAGGTAAGTTCTTACCAAAATCCGTCTTTCAGCAGCAGAATGGAAGGAAAGGAGACACACTAGTAATGACTAGTGGGACGTCCCAAAGCAGTCCAAAAATTAAGGGTGGGAATATAACCAAGAAAAAACAGGCAGAATCCCAACAACCTTGGTAAATGCGTAACAGGCGCCAAATACAAGTTAACTAGAACTTTACACTACAGCCGCCTGTAGGACCCTGCGTCCTAAGGCCGCATCAGCGGAAGCACTGACGTCCACCTTATAAAACTTTGTAAACGTGTGGACGGAGCGCCAAGTCGCCGCTCGGCAGAGCTGAGCTGCCGAAGCCCCTTGATGAAAGGCCCACGATGAGGCCACAGCCCTCGTGGAATGAGCACGAATCTTAATCGGGCAAGGTTCGCCTTTAAGTTGGTAAGCCTCCAAAATGGCTGACCGAATCCAACGAGCTATAGAGTCCTTGGAAGCTCGTTGACCACGTCGACGACCTGCTGAAATCACAAACAAGGAGTCTGACTTCCTAAAACCTTGAGTAACAGACAAATAGAACTTCAAGGCCCGCACTAAATCCAATGTGTGCAAAACCCGTTCCTTTGCATTCCTCGGGCCCGGGCAAAGTGAAGGCAAAACAATATCCTGGTTAACATGGAATTGCGACACTACCTTAGGTAGAAAGTCGCCCCGTGTGCGAAGCACTACTCGATCTGGGTAAAATTCCAGGAAAGGAGGCGAGCAAGAAAGAGCCGCCAACTCAGAAACCCTTCTCAAAGAAGTGACTGCGACTAGGAAGGCAACCTTCCAAGAAAGCAAAGAAAGGTTAGCAGAATCCATTGGCTCAAAAGGCCCATGCTGAAGAGCCTCCAGGACAAGGTTGAGCCGCCAAGGAGACACAGGTGCCTTCCGCGGCGGAAACTGACGGGTTACCCCGCGAAAAAAGGAGCGCACGTCCCTACGCGAGGCGATAACTTTCCGGAACAACAGGGACAGGGCAGAAACCTGACCCCTCAGGGTGCTAACTGCCAAACCCTTGTCTCAGCCCGTACTGTAGAAAAGCCAACAGATTGGGAAGGAAAAAATCCTCGGGTTCCTTGAACAACCCAAACACCACGAGAAGAAGGCTTCCCAGGTCTTGTGGTAAATTCTAGTAGTAGCCGGACCTCTGGCAGCTCGCAGAATGGCAATGACTTCGGCTGAAAAACCTCTACGGGTCAGTATTTCGGTCTCAAGAGCCACGCCGTCAAACGCAGAGACTTCAAGTCCGGATGACGGACAGGACCCTGGGTTAACAGGTCCGGGCGAAGAGGAAGTGGAAATGGCGGTGCTGCCAAAAGCGACACCAGTGTCGAGAACCACGTCCTTCTTGGCCAATCTGGGGCTATCAGCATAGCCGGGATTCTCTCCAGTCTGATCCGACGCAGCACCAGAGGAAGTAAGGATATCGGCGGAAACACATAGATTAGCTCGAATCGGTCCCACGGGCCACCAGAGCATCCACCGCCACAGCCTTCGGGTCCTTGTACCTGGACATGAAGGTCGGCAACTTGGCATTGGACCTGGATGCCATCAAATCCACTTGGGGAACTCCCCAAAGGGAGCACAGCAGTGCAAAGATCTCCGGATGAAGACTCCATTCTCCGGGATCCATCTTCTCTCGACTGAGGAAGTCCGCCGTGGTATTCTGAACTCCTGGAATGTGAATCGAGAGATGGCTGGTACTCTGTCCTCGGCCCAAATCAGGATCCGAGACACTTCGCACCATGAGCCTGGAACTCCTCGTCCCGCCTTGGTGGTTGATATACGTGACCGCCGTTGCGTTGTCTGCACTCGGACTGGTAGACCGCTCAAAGGGACCGTCCAGTGTTGGAGGCAAAGGAAAATTGCCCTCAATTCCAAGATGTTGATCGGTAGAACAGACTCTTCCGATGACCATACTCCCTGAACCCAGAGATCGTTCCAGACACCCCCCCAGCCCGTCAGGCTGGCATCGGTGGTTATGACCGACCACCTCGGAGGAAGGAAAGACTTCCCCAGTGATAACGTTCCTGGACGTGACCACCAACTTAGGGACTCTCGCACCCTGCGAGAGATGAGGATACTGCGATCCAGTGCAATCTGCGATCGATCCCAATGACTCAGAATGAGCCTTTGGAGGGTTCTGGAATGAAACTGGGCAAACGGAAGTGCTTCCATGGAAACCACCATCAGACCTAAAAGGCGCATACACTTCCGAAGGGACATTGCTGTCGAAGACTTCATAGTCTGTACATGTCGAAGGAGACATGCCCGCTTGTCTGGAGGTAGGGACAACCACTGCCCGTACCATGTCGAAATGCATCCCCAAAAACAGGATTGACTGCGACGGTTCCAGAGACGACTTCTCCCAATTGACCAGCCACCCGAAGTCCTCCAGGAGCTGAAGGGATAGATTGCGAGCCGTCACCGCCTCCTCCTTTGAGGACGCCACAATCAAAAGGTCGTCCAGATAGGGAATAATCGTGACTCCCTGTCTTCGAAGAATTGCCATGAGAGGCGCTAGAATTTTTGTAAAAACTCTGGGCGCTGAAGCCAAGCCGAATGGCAGGGCCACAAATTGGTAATGGTCCTGACTTTTGGCAAAACGAAGGAAGCGCTGGTGAGCCCTTCCGACGGGAACATGCAAATAAGCGTCGCGAATGTCGATTGACACCAGAAAGTCGTTCTGCGACAGGGTTGCCACAACGGAGCGAAGTGACTCCATGCGGAATTTTTGGGTGTGGACATGCTGATTCAATCTTTTGAGATCCAGAATAGGACGAAATTTGTCCTCTTTTTTGGGGACCACAAAGAGATTTGAATAAAAACCTTTTCCCCGGTCCTCTGTCGGAACCGGTATTACTACACCCTTCTGCAGAAGGAATTCCACCTCTCGCAGCAGAGCGGCAAATAGCTCGGGCTCTGACGGAATGCGAGACTGGCAAAAACTGTCCGGGGGTCGAGAAGAAAACTCTATGAAATAGCCTGCCGACACAACTCGCGTTACCCAGGAATCCGGAACGCGGGAAATCCAATTCGCCTTGAATTGGAGCAGGCGACCCCCCACTCGAGAGCCCTCGAGTGAGGACCTGGCGTCAGTCTGCCTTGGCGGGCTTCTTGTCAGTTTCCCGCTTGTCTTGACGGAAACTTTGTTTCCAAGGGGTGCGGGATTTCTGAGAAGACTTCTTTCCCGAAAAAGAGGGACGACCCGATCCCCAAGAAGACTGACCGGATCGTCCCTTAGACCGAAAATACCGCCGACCATTACCGGCACTAGGTCTGCCAGACGTAGAAGCCATAGCCCTTCGCTGTGGTAAAGCCGCTTCTTTAGCCTTTGCCTTGGCAATCAGCTCTGTGAGATCAGATCCAAATAGCTGACCACCCTTGTAGGCTAAAGACAGTAAACCCTGCTTGGAAACCGCGTCCCCGGTCCACTGTCTAAGCCACAGTGCTCTTCTGACTGTGACCGCTGAGGATTGCGTCCTGGATAATAATGACGCAGTATCCAGACCTGCATCACAGCTATATCGGGCTGCAGTCTCCAATAAATCGAGAAGTCCATCTATCTCGGATAATGGAGATCTATTTTGCAACGCCTTCCGTAAACGGACCAACCAGCACAGGGAAGCCTTAGAAGCACACATGGATCCTAGTACTGCTCTGAATCCATGACCTGCAGCTTCATAGATGGATTTCGCCGCAATCTCCGTTTTTCTGTCCAGCGGCTCTTGCAGACTCGCTTTCCCTTTAACCGGAAGCAATGAGGATTTACTAAGCTGGGATAAAGGAACATCCACTTCAGGAGAAGGAATCCAATTATCCGTCAATTCCGTTGAACACGGATATAATGCTTCAAAGAACCGTGTCCCTTGAAAACGTTTATCTGGACACAGACGTTCCTTCTCCACTACCGTATTAAGCTCTTCCAGAGCCGGTAATGTTGACCGCGACTTATGGTACTCCTGGTACATGCGGCCCGACTTACCAGACCGTGTAGTTACCTTCTCCGGTAACTGTAACGCCTCTCTCATAGCTTCAATTAAAGCCTCTGTTCGGCTCACAAGAGAGAAAGAATGTCCCTGCCGATCCTCCTTATCCGAATCGGATAACTCCCCTTCTGAGTTTGAAGGAGAACCCTGTCCGCATTCCATATCAGATACCTCTGATTCGCTACGCGGAAAAGATGGCACCGGCCTGCGCCGCTTCCTGTCATGAGAGGATCTAGCTGACACCCACTGACCTAAAAGGTCAGACAAGCCATTAATTGACTGAGCGATGGCATCTAATTTGGTATCGCTGTAAATCGCAGCGCTTGATGCCGTCGAAGTCTGCGTATCAGATACTTGCGACTGATCCTGTAGCGGATCTGGCAGATGGTCCGCACCTTCCGGACCCTGAACCGACATGTCAGCAGTAAATGGCAGGTCAAAACCCTGTTAGTAACTGGAAACAGTGTGGTTACTAAGCAGACTGAGCAAGTACGCTGAAGGGTTAAAGCTCTTAAAGAAGAGAGTTACCCCAGCTATCTCTCAGTATATAAATAACCTCCTGCGTTCTGATCCCTACCGGGTAGAACCTGCGGCGGTTATTGCTGAAAGGGTTAACCCTTCATAGGGGTTAATGCCGCCAACTCCCCATATAAAATAAAAGGAGTGTGCGAGTCCCAGGTCTCTATAAGAGAACGCGGCTGCAGATAAACGCTATCTGTCACTTGGAACACAGATAGGTTCTGCGCTGTGGGGTGATGATATTCACTCACCCAGCTGGCCTCGGTGAAAGTATACCTTAAACAGGAGGAGCGGAGCATGAGGAGCCCGGAGCCTTTGTAATGGCCGCCGCGCTGAGAGAAGCCGGAAGAGAAGGACAGTGAAGCTGCAGTCTCCTCAGAGCGATTCCTGTCACAAAAAGAGCGGGAAGCGTGAAGCCACGCCCCCCTCCGGCTTCAAAAAAGAGCGCGAACTCCTCGCTCTCTGCTCTCCTCTGTCCTGCAGGTATCTGCCTGCGGACATAAAATACAGTCACCAAACATGTCATCTAATACATGTACCAGCGGCTGCCGCAGCAGCCGCTGAGAGCACACACACATTCACATAAAAATGCGGTACTCACCAGCCGAGCGCCACAGGGACCCCCAGGGGTTTGTGACGCTGTGCCCATCGCTTCCCCCCCCGGGCGGGGAACGCAGTGACCCCCGATGTGCGGTTTGCGTCCCCGCCAGGGAAGCAATCCTCATCCCCCAGGGCCGGCGTGAAACTGCAGGGACCACCATACAGGGTATTACAGATCGCCAAGGGAGAGGTGGGGGTCCAGCAGCGCTGAGACCCCTGAGACCTCTAGACCACTTCTGGTGATCCAAGTCTCTTGTCCGATAAAAATAATAAAGTTTTCTGAGGAGCTGCTTCCAGCAGCGACCTATCCTCTGGACCTCAAATTTTAGACTGAAGAAGCAGGAGTAGGAGGAGCCCGAGCTGGAGGGGCCGGTCAACACTCTTTTTAATCTGAGGTGTCAATCCTATCTGGGCTCCGCCTACCCACTAGTCATTACTAGTGTGTCTCCTTTCCTTCCATTCTGCTGCTGAAAGACGGATTTTGGTAAGAACTTACCTGTAAAATCCTTTTCAGCGAAGGAAGGAAAGGAGACACACTAGTCATAACTAGTGGGTAGGCGGAGCCCAGATGAGATAGACACCTCAGATTAAAAAGAGTGTTGACCGGCCCCTCCAGCTCGGGCTCCTCCTACTCAGCTCTCCAGTTGTACACAAGCTTAAGGAAGAGCAATATCACCAGCGGAGCAACATAACCCCTTCTGAAGGACTTCAGAGAAAAAAACACAAGAATACAGGTTATGCATGCATTTAGGCAAAAACCACACAGTTCCAGGTACTACTCACTGGACCTGACCACTGCGATGAGCTGGCAATGCTGGAACAGAGCCTTAGCGCGTCGACCTCAGCCCAGATAATCGCTATCAGAGGAGGGTCACGCCGCATCTGCAAATACAACAACACACTTCTGCCATGGGAGGGAGCTGTGTCTCCTTTCCTTCGCTGAAAAGGATTTTACAGGTAAGTTCTTACCAAAATCCGTCTTTCAGCAGCAGAACGGAAGGAAAGGAGACACACTAGTCATAACTAGTGGGACGTCCCAAAGCAGTCCAAAAATAAAGGGTGGGAAAAAAACAGAAAAAGGCAGAACCCATCAACCTAATAAACTGCGCAACTAGCGCTAAAACACAAGTTAACGAGAACTTTAAACTACCGCCGCCTGTAGGACCCTACGTCCCAAGGCTGCATCAGCGGAAGCACTAACGTCCACCTTATAAAATTTTGTAAAAGTGTGGACGGAGCGCCAGGTCGCCGCCCGGCAGAGCTGAGCTGCCGAGGCCCCTTGATGAAAAGCCCACGATGAGCCCACAGCCCTCGTGGAGTGGGCTCGAACCTTAATCGGGCAAGGTTCGCCCTTAAGTCGGTAAGCTTCCAAAATGGCCGACCGAATCCAACGAGCTATAGAATCCTTGGAAGCTCGTTGACCACGTCGACGACCTGCTGGAATCACAAACAGAGAGTCCGACTTCCGAAAACCTTGTGTAACAGTCAAATAGAACTTCAAAGCCCGCACCAAATCCAATGTGTGCAAGGCCCGTTCCTTCGCATTCCTTGGCCTCGGACAAAGAGAGGGCAACACAATATCCTGGTTAACATGAAATTGCGACACCACCTTAGGTAGGAAGTCGCCCCGTGTGCGAAGCACTACACGATCCGGGTGAAACTCCAGGAAGGGAGGCGAGCAAGAAAGAGCCGCCAACTCAGAGACCCTTCTCAAAGAGGTGACCGCCACTAGGAAGGCAACCTTCCAAGAGAGCAAAGAAAGGCTAACAGAGTCCATAGGCTCAAAAGGCCCATGTTGAAGAGCCTCCAAAACAAGGTTGAGACGCCAAGGAGACACAGGCGCCTTCCGCGGCGGAAACTGGCGGGTTACTCCGCGAAAAAAGAAACGCACGTCCCTACGCGAGGCGATAGCCTTTCGGAACAGCAAGGACAGAGCAGAAACCTGACCCCTCAGGGTGCTTACTGCCAAACCCTTGTCCAGCCCGAATTGCAGGAAGGCCAACAAATTGGGAATGGAAAAAAATCCTCGGGTTCCTTGAAGAACCCGAACACCACGAAAAGAAGGCTTCCCAAGTCTTGTGGTAAATTCTAGTAGTAGCCGGACCTCTGGCAGCTCGCAAAGTGGCAATGACTTCTGCTGAAAAACCTTGACGGGTCAATATTTCGGTCTCAAGAGCCACGCCGTCAAACGCAGAGACTTCAGGTCCGGATGACGAACGGGCCCTTGGGATAACAGGTCCGGGCGAAGAGGGAGTGGAAATGGCGGTGCCGCCAGGAGTGACACCAGTGTCGAGAACCACGTTCTCCTTGGCCAATCTGGGGCTATCAATATAGCTGAGATTCTCTCTAGTCTGATCCGACGGAGTACCAGAGGTAGCAAAGAAATCGGCGGGAACACATAGATTAGTTTGAATTGGTCCAACGGAGCCACTAGAGCATCCACCGCTACAGCCTTCGGATCCTTGTACCTGGACATGAAAGTCGGTAACTTGGCATTGAACCTGGATGCCATCAAATCCACTTGGGGAGTTCCCCAACGGGAGCACAGCAGTGCAAAAATCTCCGGATGAAGACTCCATTCTCCGGGATCCATCTTCTCGTGACTGAGAAAGTCTGCCGTGATATTCTGAACTCCTGGAATGTGGATCGCAGAGATGGCTGGCACTCTGGTCTCGGCCCATACCAGGATCCGAGATACCTCCACCATGAGCCTGGAACTCCTTGTCCCGCCTAGATGTTCGATATACGCGACCGCCGTCGCATTGGCTGTCTGCACTCGGACTGGCAGACCGCTTAAAGGGACCGTCCAGTGTTGGAGGCAAGGGAAAATTGCCCTTCAGGATGTTGATCGGCAGGACAGCCGACGACAATATTCCCTGAATCCAGAGATCGTTCCAGACACCTCCCCAGCCCGTCAGGCTGGCATCGGTGGTTATGACCGACCACCTCGGAGAGGAAGGACTTCCCCAGGGATAACGCTTCCGGATGTAACCACCATCCTAGAGACTCTCGCACCCTGTGGGAGATGATGACACTGCAATCCAGCGAAGCCTGCGATCGCCAACGGCTTAGAATGAGCCTTTGGAGGGCCCTGGAATGAAACTGGGCAAACAGAAGTGCCCCCATGGACGCCATAAAACCCAGAAGGTGCATACACCTTCGAAGGGACATTGCTGTCGAAGACTTCATAACCTGTACATGTCGAAGGAGACATGCTTGCTTGTCTGGAGGCAGAGACACCACTGCTCGTCGAAATGCATTCCCAAAAACTTGATTGACTGCGACGGTTCCAGAGACGACTTTTCCCAATTGACCAGCCACCCGAAGTCCTCCAGGAGCTGAAGGGATAGATTGCGAGCCGCCACCGCCTCCTCCTTTGGGGACGCCACCATCAAAAGGTCGTCCAGGTAGGGAGAATCGAAACCCCCTGTCTTTGAAGAATTGCCATGAGAGGCGCCAGAATTTTTGTAAAAACTCTTGGCACTGAGGCCAACCCGAATGGCAGAGCCACAAACTGGTAATGGTCCTGACCTATGGCAAAACGAAGGAAGCGTTGGTGAGCCTTTCCGACTGTAACATGCAAATAAGCGTCGCGAATGTCGATTGACACTGAAAAAGAGGGACGACCCGATCCCCAAGAGGGCTGACCGAACCGTCCCCTGGACCGAAAGGACCGCCGACTACTACCGGCACTATTCCTGCCAGACGCAGAAGTCACAGCTCTTCGCTGCAGTAAAGCCGTTTCTTTTGCCTTTGCCTTGGCAATCAGCTCCGTGAGGTCAGATCCAAAGGCTGACCACCTTGTAAGCTAAAGATAGCATACCCTGCTTGGAAACCGCGTCCCCAGTCCACTGTCTAAGCCACAGTGCTCTCTGACTGTGACTGCCGAGGATTGCGCCCTGGATAGCAGTGACGCAGTATCCTCCAACAACTTGAAAAGCCCATCTACCTCGATAGAGGAGATCCATCTTGCCACGCCGTCCGTAGACGGTCCAACCGGCTCAGGGAAGCTTTACAAGCACACATGGATCCTTAGTACTGAATCCATGACCCGCGGCCTCGCAGATGGAAATTGCTGCCATCTCTGTTTTTCTGTCCAGCGGGTCCTGCAGACTCGCCTTCCCTTTAACAGGAAGATTTGCTAAGCTGGGATAAAGGGACATCCCTTCAGGAGAAGAGATCCAATTATCAATCAACTCCGTAGAACACGGATACAGTGTCTGAAAACGTTGTAAAGCTGATCGCGACCTATGCGACTCCTGAAAAATCCGGGCCGACTTACCAGGACGTCTAGTTACCTCCTCCGGTAACTGTAACGCCCTCATGGCTTCAATAAAAGCCTCCGTACGGCCCAAAAGAGAGACAGAGTGTCCCTGCCGATCCTCCTTGTCCGAATCGGACATCTTCGTTACGCGGGAAGGAAGGCACCGGCTTGTGTCGCTTCCTTGAGAGGATCTAGCTGACACCCAAAAACCTAGAAGGTCAGACCGGCCATCAATAGAAACTAGCGAGGGCCTCCATTTTGACACCACTGGAACCTCCGACCGCTGCGCATGACGCCGTCGAGGTCTGCGTGTTAGATACGCGAGACTGATCCTGTAGCGGATCTGGGAGACGGTCCGCATCTGACATGTCCTTGCACAGTATATGGCAGGATAAACCTGTCAGTAACTAGAACAGTGTGTTTCTTAAAAAAAAAACGAACGCTGAAGGGTTAAAGCTCTTAAAGAGAGAGCTACCTCAGCTGTCCCCCATTAAGAGTTAACCGCCTAAGAAGGGGTTAAAGTAGCAGACTCCCCACAACCTTGATAATGAAAAGGGTGTGCGAGCCCCAAGTGCCTTTATAAGGCAGCAGCTGCAGGGCAGCTATGCCACACTAAAGAACATTCGCTAAAAAAATTGCGCTGTTTTGTATATCGCAATGACCGCCAAATTCGTAAAGGAGATCACTAACCGCTTATGCGTCGTTAATGAGATCGCCCAGATTGGCAGCTACTAGCGACATTAAAACGATCACACAAACGATCGCATTAGTATGCGTCGTTATCGGGATCGTTAGCGGGAACGTATAGTGGCATTAATGTCGCAGACTCCCCACAACCTCTTTAATGAAAAGAGTGTGCGAGCCCTCTTATGGGATAAAAGCTGCAGGACAGCGCTGTCTGCCACTCATTTGTGCCTCAGAAAGGCGCCCGCGCTGTGGGGGTGAGGGGGTTAAGCTTCTGCCCAGACGGGTAGAAGCGACTCACCCAGCTGGTCACGGTGTAGCGTCTTGCCGGGAGGGGAGGAGTGAAAGGCCCGAGGAAGCTTTCAGCCTGCTTCAGTAATGGCTGCCGCGCTGTGCCTCCGATGTGCTCCATGAGAGAAGCCGGAAAAGGAGACAGCAGTAAAGCGCACGCTCAGAGCAGCGCGAAAATTCAAATAAAAAGGCGCTCAACTCCTCTCTCCCCCGCTCCTATGTCCTGCAGGCATCCACCTGCGGACAAAAAACACCAATCACCGACATGTATACATGTAACAGCGGCTGCCGCAGCAGTCGCTGAAGCACTCAAAACACATTAACATGTTGAGTACTCACCCAGCTGAGCGCCACGGATTTGTGGTGCTATGCCCATTGCTTCCCCCAGGGCGGGGAACGCAGTGACCCTGCAGCGCGGTTTGCGTCCCCGCCAGGGAAGCCATCCTCATCCCCCCGGGCCGGCAGGGTTCTGCAGGGACCACCATACAGGGTAATACAGATCCGCCAAGGGAGAGGTGGGGGTCCAGCAGCGCTGAGACCCCTGAGACCTCTAGACCACTTTTGGTGATCCAAGTCTCTGTCCGATAAAAAATAATAAAATCTTCTGAGGAGCTGCTTCCAGCAGCGACTATCCTCTGAGACCTCAAATTTTAAACTGGAGAGCTGAGTAGGAGGAGCCCGAGCTGGAGGGGCCGGTCAACACTTTTTAATCTGAGGTGTCTATCTCATCTGGGCTCCGCCTACCCACTAGTTATGACTAGTGTGTCTCCTTTCCTTCCTTTCTGCTGCTGAAAGCCCCTCCTACACACCTGTGTCTTTCCTGTCCCCCATGGGGCATGGAGAGATTTTTTGTTTTCCGTATGCTGTGTGGCCAGCGACCGCAGTGTACCTGTGTGCTGAAGCCGGGTAGTGGTGATCGTGGGCTCCGCTCTCCTCCTCCATGCTGCTCCCGTCTCCTTGCCTTGCAGAGGATTCGGGACCTCCTGGCCCACCTGCGCTCCTGCTGGGGGTAAAGCGGGCCAGTGATCCCCATAGCCGGAGGCCTCCCTGAGCTCTCCGGCTTCCTTTCCCTCGTACGCGCCGTTCAGCGTGACCAGGAAGTGGCTATACCACCCACAAGTCATTTCGGGGATTTGCTTTCCAACAATGGAACGCATGCGCTTACGGGTAGGCTTTCTGCAGCCTCACGGCTCCCGAACGGCGTCCAGAGCACGCTGGACGTAGTGAAGCCTGCTCAGGACCCAGAGGGGGAAGAGGGAAAAATCACATGGCGCTGGGGGCAGGGTTTATTCATACATAAACCTGCCAGAAGACACCTCCAGGTTAGACTAATCCCTGCAGTATGGATGGTGTGTCTGCTTCCTGCCCTGCACCTGCAGAACCCAGCGCTGCCCCAGCCTCACTAAGTCTTTGGAGAGGGGTGGGTCCTAGTCCAGAGTCCTGGGTACAGTGTTGTAGTGGGGTCCTTTTAGTTATACAGTGGGTGCGGAAAGTATTCAGACTCCTTTACATTTTTCACTGGTTCATTGCAGCCATTTGGTAAATTCAAAAAACTTTCATTTTTTTTCTCATTAATGTACACTCTGCACCCCATCTTGACTGAAAAAAACAGAAATGTAGAAATTTTTGCAAATTTATTAAAAAAGAAAAACTGCAATATCACATGGTCATAAGTATTCAGACCCTTTGCTCAGACACTCATATTTAAGTCACATGCTGTCCATTTCCTTGTGATCCTCCTTGAGATGGTTCTACTCCTTCATTGGACTCCAGCTGTGTTTAATTAAACTGATAGGACTTGATTTGTAAAGGCACACACCAGTCTATATAAGACCTCACAGCTCACAGTGCATGTCAGACCAAATGAGAATCATGAGGTCAAAGGAACTGGCCAAGGAGCTCAGACAGAATTGTGGCAAGGCACACATCTGGCCAAGGTTACAAAAGAATTTCTGCAGTACTCAAGGTTCCTAAGAGCACAGTGGCCTCCATAATCCTTAAATGGAAGAAGTTTGGGGCCAGAAGTCTTCCTAGACCTGGCCGTCCAGCCAAACTGAGCAATTGTGGGGAAGAGCCTTGGTGAGAAAGGTAATGATCACTGTGGCTGAGCTCCACAGATGCAGTAGGGAGATGGGAGAAAGTTCCACAAAGTCAACTATCACTGCAGCCCTCCACCAGGCGGGCTTTTATGGCAGAGTGGCCCGACGGAAGCCTCTCCTCAGTGCCAGACATATGAAAGCCTGCATAGTTTGCTAAAAAAATCACATGAAGGACTCCCAGACTATGAGAAATAAGATTCTCTGGTCTGATGAGACGAAGATAGAACTTTTTAGTGATAATTCTAAGCGGTGTGTGTGGAGAAAACCAGGCACTGCTCATCACGTGCCCAATACAATCCCAACAGTGTAACGTGGTGGCAGCATCATGCTGTGGGGGTGTTTTTCAGCTGCAGGGAAAGGACGACTGGTTGCAATTGAAGGAAACATGAATGTGGCCAAGTACAGAGAAATCCTGAATGAAAACCTCCTCCAGAGTTCTCTGGTTCACCTGCCAACAAGACAATGACCCTAAGCACACAGCTAAAATAACAAAGGAGTGGCTTCAGAACAACTCTGTGACCATTCTTGACTGGCCCAGCCAGAGCCCTGACCTAAACCCAATTGAGCATCTCTGGAGAGACCTGAAAATGGCTGTCCACCAACATTCAGCATCCAACCCGATGGAACTTGAGAGGATCTGCAAGGAAGAATGGCAGAGGATCCCCAAATCCAGGTGTGAAACACTTGTTGCATCATTCCCAAGAAGACTCATGGCTGTACTACCTTAAAAGGGTGCATCTACTCAATACTGAGCAAAGGGTCTGAATACATATGACCATGTGATATTTCAGTTTTTCTTTTTTAATAAATCTGCAAACATTTCTAAATTTCTGTTTTTTTCAGTCAAGATGGGGTGCAGAGTGTACATTGAGGAAAAAAAATGAACTTTTTTGAATTTACCAAATGGCTGCAATGAAACAGTGAAAAATGGAAAGGTGTCTGAATACTTTCCGTACCCACTGTACTTCTCTCCCCTTTTTCCTAGGGAGACAAGTCTGCCCACAAAAACCCTGCTAACAAGTTTCTTAGATGTGCCATCTGCAGTAAGAAGCTTCCCTCTCTCTGGGAGAATAAGCTATGTCAGGATTGTATGGATAAGGTGGTCAGGGCTGAACATCCCTCACTCCTGGATGAAATACGAACCCTTGTCAAGCAGGAGGTCCAGTCCTCCTTCGCCGGGACCATCTCCTCCTTAGAAGAGGAAGATCCAAGTTGAGGATTCTGAAGGCTCTCATGATTCAGCTTCAGAAAAATGGGAGGAATTGTCATCCCGTAAGATATCGGAGGGTAGGAAATATCTCTTCTCCACAGAATATAAGGAGTTAGTGCAGTCCGTAGCACTATCGGTTTGAAGGAGGAGGAACAGGTTCCTCAAACAATTCAGGACGAAATGTTTGGAGGGTTAAAAGCAGGAAAACAGATTGGATTTCCAGTGCATGAGAACATCCTGAATATTGGGAGTCCCCCGAAGTAACGGCTGAGCATCCCCTTGGAACTTAAACATAGGTTTCCTTGGGAGGGCGAATCAGTTAGTTGGGATATTCCTAAGGTGGATGTGCAGGTGGCGAGAGTAACCAAGAAAACTGCACTCCCCTTTGAGGACTCTTCTCAGCTTAAAGATCCAATAGATAGGAAGGTGGAAAGCCTACTGAAAAAATCCTGGGAGACTTCCACCTCTTCACTTAAGACCAACATAGCTTCCACCTGTGTTGCCAGATCCCTCTTCCAGTGGCTAGATCAATTGGAGAATCACATCTCTCAGGGGACCTCAAGAGGGGAGTTATTAGACTCTTTTCCTTTACTCAAAAGCGCAACCGGATTATTGGCTGACGCCTCTACAGAATCTGTCCATATCGCTGCCAGGTCCCTGGTTTAGTCCAACTCCGCTAGAAGGGCTCTTTGGCTTAAAATGTGGAGTGGGGATGTCACTTCCAAGATCAAATTATGTTCCATCCCCTTTAAAGGTGATTGTCTTTTGCCAGCTCTTGCTGAGATACTGGAGAAGGCCACAGACAAAAAGAAAGCTCTTCCTGAGCAGAAATCCGCCAAGAAGCGTTTTTTTTTCGTGCCTCACATCCCTCAAACCAGGGGTAAAGGAAAAACCGGGAGATGGAGCTATGCCAAACGCTCCTAACACTGCTGTCTGCCTTCACTCCTGGCACCACTCGTGTCCTACAGACCTATGTTCTCAGGAGATGGAACAAGAATCCCAACTCACTGAACAGGAGTAAAGGCTTCCCTGGCTTGGTGGTTGAGTGGACAAAATCTGCGCAAGAGTGTAGCCTGGTCTCAAACACCTCTAGTCACGGTAACAACCGACGCCAGCGAGAGAGAGGCTGGGGTGTTGTAGCGTTCCATACTCCAGAGAGCTGCAGGTAGTGGAGGAAGCCCTTCTTGCAGCAGACAACCTACTTCACCCGTTGTCACGTCCGAGTATACTCGGACATCACTACTGTAGCCCACCTCAGACATCAGGGGAGCACGAAGTTCGGCAGCTTGAAGAACATAGCAAGTCGAATATTTTGTTGGGCCGAAAAACTTCTTTCCTTGACAGCCGTCCACCTAAAAGGGTACTCCAACCTCCAAGCAGATTTCCTGAGTCGCCAGGACATACAGCCGGGAGAATGGAGCCTGAACCAGGGAATCTTCCAGATGCTGGTAGCAAGATGTGGTCTGCCAGAGATCAACTTATTCACCTCAGGCCAAAATACACAAGTCCAAACCTATTTCTTCCTGAACCCCAGGGACAAGTCCATGGGAGTGGATGCCTTCTCAGCAGTGGAGCTTCCAGTTGTCCTATGCGTTTCCTCCGATTCCGATGCTGGCGAGGACTCTTTGCAAGATCAGATATCAACCATCCTAGTGGCTCCAATGTGGCCAAGAAGAAGCTGGTTCAACATTATCATCGATCTCCAGGTAGACAGTCCAGTTCAATTGTCTCTGGACGCCGACCTTCTCTCGCAGGGACCTCTGCATCATCCGGATCCGCATAAACTGAAATTAGCTGCTTGGTTACTGAGGCCCAGGTGTTACGTGCACGAGGGCTTTCGGACAAATTAATTTCTACCTTGCAGAAGTCCAAAAAAAACACCAATGCCATTTATAGCAAGGTGTGGAAAAATTTTTTCATCCTGGTGCATTCCTAACGTACCAGATCCATTCCACCCCAATATTTCGCAAATATTGGACTTTCTAGTTAGAGTTGGGCCTCAAGCCTAGTACCTTGAAGGTTCAGGTCTCTGCCCTAAGCTCTGTATTTGATCAGGACTTGGCCAACCATCGTTGGATTAAAAGGTTCATGGTGTCAGCCCTTAGGACTACGTCCCAGGAATCAGACTGTTTTTCCCCTCTTGGGATCTAAATTTAGTCCTCAAAGGCCTCACACAACCGCCATTTGAACCTCTATCCTCCTGTACCCCTCAGCTTCTTTCGTTCAAGGCAGCCTTCCTAGTTGCTATAACCACGGCAAGACGAATAGGGGAATTACAGGCATTATAGAGAACCTTATTTAATAATCAGAGACGATTGTATAATTCTTCATCTTGATCCGTCTTTTATGCCAAAGGTGGTGTCCGATTTACACCATTCACAAGACCTCGTCCTCCCCTCCTTTTGCCAGAACCCAACAAATGCAAAGGAGGAGGAATTCCATACTCTCGATGTTCGGCGAACGATTTTGCACTGCTTGCAGCAAACCAAGGAGAGTTGACCAGAATTCTTTATTTCAACCAGATGGATGAAAAAGTAAAGGAAGGGATGAAAAGTACCATCGCAAATTGGATCAAGAGGGCCATATCTGAAGCATATCTAGAATATGACCCTCCCCCCCCCTCCTCTGGAGTCAAGGCTCACTCTGCAAGGTCTACCGTAGCCTCCTGGGCTGAAAGAGCAGGCGCATCCACCGAGCAAATTTGCAGGACTTCTACATGGTACTCTCTTCATACTTTTACCAGACACTATAGATTGAACTTATTGTCCAATAGGCCTTTGGCTAACAGGTGCTTCAGGCCGTTGTCCCCCCTAGTGGAGAATTGGTCCTCCTATGCTGTTGTGGAAGGTGACTAGAGAAAATAGAATTAGACTTACTGATAATTCGGTTTCTAAGAACATTCCACGACAGCACTGATTCCCTCTCTTTGTTCCATGGATAATTCCTGGGAATCTAAAGGTGCTATGGTGTTAGTTGTAAGTCACTGACGAGTAGGAGGTGGTAGGGGCTTTTAACCTCTTTGTGCTTCCTGTCCCCCATTAGTGTGTGGAGACAACCTCCTATGTTGTTGTGGAAGGTTCCTAGAAACCGAATTACCGGTAAGTATAATTTTTCTTTTTACTTTTGGCATGCTTCAATAGTCATAGAGACTAGAAACTGCCATATCCTGATCGGCTCTGCTACATACAGGCGATGACCAGATGGCTTGTATGTAGCAGAATTGCTGACTTGTTATGAGCGTCGACCACTGGGCGGCGCTCACAGCAAGCCGGCAGTAACAACCATAGAGTTCTCCAGGAGACCTCTGGTTGTCATGCCAACCCACCGGTGACCCGCGATCACGTGACGTGGGTCACTGGTGGGCAGATTTTCGGCCTGATTGTCTGAAGTGCTTGTTAAAATACCGCTGTCAGCGTTTGATAGCGGCATTTAACGGGTTAATAGCCACAGGTGGATCGCGATTCCACCCGCGGCTGTTCCGGGCACATGTCAGCTCTTCAAAACAGCTGACCTGTACCATGAAAGGTGGGGGCTCACCGCCGGAGCCCACATCAAAGGGAGGGAGTCTGACATCAGCGTAAATGTACGCCCAATGTCGGAAAAGGTTTTTCCCACAAACAAGATTAATTTTAATCAATAAATCTTGGAATAATAATAATTTCCACATTTGGATGTTTAAAATAAAAAAAAAAAAAAAACACGGATTTTGGTAAGAACTTACCTGTAAAATCCTTTTCAGCGAAGGAAGGAAGAGAGACACAGGATTCATTACTGATGGTAGGCGGAGCCCCAGATCAGGATGTCACCTCAGATCAAAAGAGTGCTGACTGGCTGGCCCCTCCAGCTCGGGCTCCTCCTACTCAGCTCCAGTCGTACCAAAGCTTTTAGGAAAAGAGCCAAGATCACCAGCGGAGCAACATAACCCCTTCTGAAGGAACTTCAGAGAAAAAACACAAGGATACAGGTTATGCATGCAAAGAAAGCCAAAAACCACAGAGTTCCAGGTACTACTCACGGAACCTGACTACTGCGATGAGCTGGCGATGCTGGAACAGAGCCTTAGCGCGCTGACCTCAGCCCAGATAATCGCTATCAGATAAGGGTCGCGCTGCATCTGAAAACATCAACACACTTCTGCCTTGGGAGGGTGCTGTGTCTCTCTTCCTTCCTTCGCTGAAAAGGATTTTACAGGTAAGTTCTTACCAAAATCCGTGTTTCAGCTGCAGATGGAAGGAAGAGAGCCACAGGATTCATTACTGATGGGACGTCCCAAAGCAGTTCAAAAATAAGGGTGGGAAAAAACCAACAAAAGGCAGAAACCCAACAACCTTAACAGAAAAAATGCGCAAACAGCGCTAAACACAAGTTCATCTAGAACTTTAAACTACAGCCGCCTGCAGGACCCTACGTCCGAGGGCTGCATCAGCGGAAGCACTGACGTCCACTTTATAAAACTTTGTAAACGTGTGGACAGAGTGCCAAGTTGCCGCCCGGCAAAGCTGCACTGCCGAAGCACCTTGATGAAAAACCCACGATGAAGCCACAGCTCTCGTGGAATGGGCTTGAATCTTAATCGGGCAAGATTCACCCTGAAGACGGTAAGCTTCCAATATAGCTGACCGAATCCAACGAGCTATAGAATCCTTGGAAGCTCGTTGACCACGCCGACGACCGACTGGAACCACAAATAGGGAGTCCGTCTTACGAAAACCTTGAGTAATAGATAGATAAAACTTCAAGGCCCGCACTAAATCCAATGTGTGTAAAGCCCGCTCTTTAACATTCTTCGGATCCGGGCAGAATGAAGGCAACACAATATCCTGGTTGACATGAAATTGTGACACCACTTTAGGCAAAAAATCACCCCGAGTGCGAAGCACTACACGATCCGGAAAAAACTCCAGAAAAGGAGGCGAACAAGAAAGAGCTGCCAACTCAGAAACTCTCCTCAAGGAAGTGACTGCAACAAGGAAAACCACCTTCCAAGAAAGTAAAGAAAGGCTAGCAGAAAACCATAGGCTCAAAAGGTTTATGCTGAAGAGCCTCCAAAACAAGGTTGAGCCGCCAAGGAGACACGGGTGCCTTCCGCGGCGGGAACTTACGAGATATACCTCGGAAAAAGGAGAGCACGTCTCTATTCGAAGCAATGGTTCTCCGGAACAATAAGGACAGAGCAGAAATCTGACCTTTCAGGGTGCTGACTGCCAAACCCTTGTCTAGCCCATGCTGCAGAAAAGCCAACAGGTTGGGAATGGAAAATTTTCTCGGGTTCCGAGAGGACCCCAAACACCACGAAAAAGAAGGTTTCCCAAATTTTGTGGTAAATCCTAGTAGTAGCCGGACTTCTTGCAGCACGAAGGGTAGCAATGACCTCGGCTGAGAAACCTCTACGGGTCAAGATTTCGGTCTCAAGAGCCACGCCGTAAAATGCAGGGACATCAAGTCCGGATGACAAACGGGCCCCTGAGTCAACAAGTCCGGTTGAAGAGGGAGTGAAAAAGGAGGTGCCGCCAACAGCGACATTATTGTCGAGAACCACACCCTTCTTTGCCAGTCTGGAGCTATCAAAATAGCTGGAATTCTCTCTAGTCTGATCCGACGCAGTACTAGAGAAAGTAAGGATATCGGCGGGAATACATAGATCAGCTCGAACTGATCCCACTGAGCCACTAGAGCATCCACCGCCACAGCCTTTGGGTCCTTGTACCTGGACATGAACGTCGGTAACTTGGCATTGGACCTGGAAGCCATCAAATCCACTTGGGGGGTTCCCCAGCGAGAGCACAGTAGTGCAAAAACTTCCGGGTGAAGGCTCCATTCCCCGGGATCCATCCTTCTGCGACTGAGAAAGTCCGCTGTAATATTCTGAACCCCTGGAATGTGAGTCGCCGAAATGGCTGGTACACTGGCCTCTGCCCAAATCAGAATTCGGGACACCTCTACCATGAGACTGGAACTCCTTGTCCCACCTTGGTGATTGATATACGCGACAGCCGTCGCATTGTCTGTCTGCACTCGGACTGGCAGACCGCTCAAAGGGACCGTCCAATGTTGGAGGCAAAGGAAAAACGCCCTCAATGCCAGGATGTTGATCGGAAGAACAGACTCTTCTGATGACCATACCCCCTGAATCCAGAGATTGTTCCAAACACCCCCCCAGCCCGTCAGGCTGGCATCGGTGGTTATGACTGACCACTTCGGAGGGAGGAAAGACTTCCCCAGGGAGAATGCCCCTGGACGTAACCACCATTCTAGAGAATCCCGCACCGCGCGAGAAATGGTGACGCTGCAATCCAGCGAACCTTGCGATTGATCCCAACGACTCAGAATGGGCCTATGGAGAGCTCTGGAATGAAATTGGACAAACGGAAAAAAAAAAACCTCATGGACGCCACCATCAGACCCAGAAGGCGCATACCTTCCGAAGGGACACTGCTGTCGCAGACTTTATAGTCTGTACATGCTGGAGCAGACATGCCTGCTTGTCTGGAGGTAGGGACAACACCGCCCGTACCGTGTCGAAATGCATTCCTCAAAAACAGGATTGCCTGCAACGATTCCAGAGACGACTTCTCCTTTGAAGCCACAACCGAAAAGGCCGTCCAAATAGGGACGAATCGTAAGTCCCAGTCTTTGAAGGATTGCCATGAGATTTTGGCGTCAGAATCGTTGTAAAAATTCTGGGCGTTAAGGCCAAGCCGAATGGTCGAGCCACAACCTGGGTGAGGTCTTCCGATGGGAACATGCCAAAAAGCGTCGCAAATGTCGATTGATCGTTCTGCGACAGGGCTGCCATAACTGAGCGAAGCGACTTCATGCTCGGCTCTGACGGAATGTCAGAAGTCAGTCCGCCTTAGCGAATTTTTTTTTTTTTTTTGCCAGCTTCTGCCTTAACAGAAGTTCTGTTTCCAGGGTATGCGGAATTTCTGAGAATTCCCCCTCTTTTTTTTTTTTTTTTTTTAAAAGAGAGACGACACAAAACCCCAGAGGGTTGGTCAGATCATCCCTTGAACCGAAAAGGACTGCCGATAACTATCGGCACTAGTCCTGCCAGACGCAGAAGTCACAGCTGTGCGCTGCGGTAAAGCTGCTTCTTTTGCCTTTGCCTTGGCATCAGCTCCGTGAGGTCAGTCAAATAGCTGACCACTTTCTAAGCTAAAGATAGCAAACCCTGTTGGAAAACTGCGTTCCATCCAAGTCACAGTGCTCTTCTGACTGTAACTGCCGAGGATTGCGCCCTGGATAGCAGTGACGCATTATCCTTCAACTAGAAAAAGCCCATCTACCTTGATAGAGGGAAACTTGCCACGCCGTCCTTAAACGGTCCAACCGGCTCAGGGGAACTTAACAAGTACACCTAGATCCTTAATACCGAATCTATGATCCACGTCTACACAGATGAAAGTTGTTGCCATCTCCGTTCTTCTGTCCAGCGTGTCCTGCAGACTCGTCTTCCCTTTTACCAGGAAGATTTGCTAAGCTGGAATAAAGGGACATTCACTTCAGGAGAAGGGGTCCAATTAACAAATAACTCCGTAGAAAAAACGGATACAGTTTGTAAGGTCATCGCGACCCATGCGACCCTTGCAACATCCGGGCCGACTTACCAGGACGACTAGTTACCTCCTCCGGTAACTGTAACGTCCACATGGCTTCCACAGAAATTTTAGTACGGCCCCTGAGAGAGGCAGGGTGTCCCTGCCGATCCTCCTTGACCGAATCGGACTTCTTCGCTAAGCGAGAAGGAAAACACCGATTTGTGTCGCTCCCTTGAGAGGATCTAGTTGACACTCCATAACCTAAAAGGTCATCAAAAGAAACCAGTGAAGGCCTCCATTTTGACACCATTGGAACCTCTGACCGTGTATGAGTCGAGGTCTGTGTGTCAGATACGCGAGGCTGATCCGTAGCGGATCTGGGAGAGGGTCTCTGACATGCCCTTGCATAGTATATGGCAGGATAAACCTGTCAGTAACCAGAGCAGTACTTAAATAAAAAACAAACGCTGAAGGGTTAAAGCTCTAAGGCGAGAGCTACCCCAGCTGTCTCCCATTAAGAGTTAACCTCCTAAGAAGGGGTTAAAGTAGCTGACTCCCCACAACCTTGATAATGAAAAAGGGTGTGCGAATCTCAGGCGCCTCTTATAAGGTCGCAGCT
Source organism: Oophaga sylvatica (assembly GCA_033576555.1). Taxonomy (NCBI): domain Eukaryota; kingdom Metazoa; phylum Chordata; class Amphibia; order Anura; family Dendrobatidae; genus Oophaga; species Oophaga sylvatica. Next base: position 133,484,474 of record JARQOD010000003.1, read on the forward strand.
GCAGGACAGCCATGCCACACTAAACAGAAAACGTTCCACAAGATCACTAAAAAATTGCGCTGTTTTTTATAACGCAATGACCGCCAAAGTTGTCAAGGAGATCGCTAATCGCCTATGCGATTGCCCAGATTGGCAGTCACCAGCGACACTAAAAATGACACACAAACGATCGCAATATTATGCGACGCCATCAGGATCGTCAGCGGAAACGTATAGTGGCAGCATTAATGTCGCAGACTCCCCACAGCCTCTTTATTAATATTAAAAGAGTGTGCGAGCCCCTTATGCGAGAACAGCCGCAGGACAGCTCAATCTGTCACTCAGAAGTGCCCCAGACGGCGCCCGCGCTGTGGGGGTGAAGGGGTTAAGCTTCTGCCCGGCGGGCTAGAAGCGACTCACCAAGCTGGTCACGTATTCTTGCCGGGAGGGGAGGAGAACGATCCAGGGAGCTTTCAGCCTGCAGCGCTTTATCAGCAATGGCCGCCGCGCTCTGCCTCCATGTGCTCCATGTAGAGGAGCCGGAAATGGAGGCTGCAGTAAAGCGCGCGCTCAGAAGCGGCGCGAAATTCAAAAAATAAAAAGAGCGCGTACTCCCCTCCTTTCCCTCGTCCTGCAGGCATCCTCCTGCGGACATAGAAAAACTAGTCACCGGCATATATATGTACAGCGGCTGCCGCAGCAGTCGCTAAAACACTCACACACATTTTACCAAAATGTGGAGTACTCACCAGCTGAAACGCCACAGGGACCCCCAGGGGTTTCTGGCGCTATGCCCATTCTTCCCCCCAGGGCGGGAAGCGCAGTGACCCCAGTGTGTGGTTTGCGCCCCCGCCAGGGAAACTCTCCTCATCCCCCAGGGCCGGCAAGATTCTGCAGGGACCATTATGTAGTTACAGATCCGCCAAGGGAGAGGCTGGTGAAATACACTGATAAACATGTAATAGCGCTGTCACCGCAGCGCTGAAGCATATTGATATACATGTAATAGCGCTGCCATCAGACGCTAAAGCACTCACACATTAATAATAACATTTTTTGTGTGGAGTACTCACCAGCCAAGGCCCACAGGGACCCTCAGGGGTTTCTGGCGCTGTGCCCATGCTTCCCCCCAGGGCGAGGAACGCAGTGACCGCACGTGTGGTTTGCGTCCCGCCAGGGAAGCTCTCCTCATCCCCCAGGGCCGGCAAGGATTCTGCAGGGACTATTGAGTAAATACAGATCCGCCAAGGGAGAGGTTGGGGTACAGCAGCGCTGGTACCCCTGAGACCTCTAGACCAACTAGTGATCCAAGTCTCCTGTCCGAATATAAAATAATAAAATCTTCTGAGGAGCTGCATTAGCAGCGACCATCCTCTGGACCTCAAATCTTAGACTGGAGCTGAGTAGGAGGAGCCCGAGCTGGAGGGGCCAGCCAGTCAGCACTCTTTTGATCTGAGGTGACATCCTGATCTGGGGCTCCGCCTACCATCAGTAATGAATCCTGTGGCTCTCTTCCTTCCATCTGCAGCTGAAATATATATATATATATATATGTTCTTCTGCTGAAATAATCTGCTGCGTACTGTGTAACAATGACTGTGTCTGACCGTGCAGGAACATGGGTAGAGGAGGAAGCAAAAGAGTATACAGACATTAGAGTATGGGATCACATTTTCCTGCCCGTTTTTTTAAAAATGTGTTTTACCTCATACAATCAGCTGCGATCCCATGCTGTGCTATATGTATCCCCTCTTTTGCGTCCTCCCCTGCCTGGGAGATGTGGTATGAGCAGACCATGTCCCTATACGTCAGACAGCCATTACACAGTACATAGCAGGTACACACTATTTCAGGGCAGGAACATTTTATTTAAACACATCCAGCTGTGGAAATTATCATTATTCGAAGATTATTGATTAATTGTTCATGAGATAAACACATTAATTGAGATAACAATATAGGTTGGAATCACACATGCAGTTGTTGCACAGATTTCAGGACTGGATTCAAAAGTAATGAGTATTTCTTCAAGTGGGCTGAGTACTGTCTTTTTGTAGAGACACAGCAGGTATAAGGTGTCTACTAGACAAAATTCCCTGTGAAAAGGTATTCTGCTTTTGTCTACTAGAGAGATTTAGTTGTTTTCACGATGAAACTGTCATCTGTCGACAGTGTTTTGGGGATTCTTCTCTCTATCAGCTGGATCTCCACAAGGGGGAATATTTCCCCTCAAAACTGCCTCTATCCAGTCAACCTGTACCTTGCACTATACTGACAAGGTGTAAGGAATCAGACCCCAAAACACCTGTCTACAAATGACAGTCTTATTTTTTTTGGAGGCCCTGAATTTCTGCCTTAAAGAGGACTTTGGCCTCCTGAACTGTACATTTCTACTCATCGTAGCAAGAATGTAGATAAAAACATTTTTTTTATTCTTCACCCAGTTGTGCACTGAAATTACTGGTGCCAAATGTTTTATCGTTTAAATGGTATTTTATTTCCTTCAGCTCTGAGTATTTACTTTCATCTCACTATCACGCTTTCCAAGACCATGTCCATAGGTAGGAAAAAGTAGACACGTACTGTTTTGACCTGAATTAAATGACCATTGATCACTCTGACAATGCCTTTCTCCCTAACAGTAATACTTATCCCTTGGTCCTCAGCTGCTCCCGTGATGCTCCTCACACTGATGCTGCTGTCTGCCTCCACTCCCGGAACTTTACCAACAGAAAGTGTGTAATACTTACCCCCTCCCATTCACGACAGTTAGGGCCCCGGAATCCTGCGCCTTGCACTCCCTAAGAAATATATACCTCATCCTCCCTTCTGTGGGCATTGCACTCAGGGATCTTCTGTGCAGGGAAGTCACTGTGACCTCAGGTTTGTGCGCCGATAATATGCTCTCCCCACTTCCTCACTGCACAGTCATCGCTAGGAACCATGTGCACATAGTGATGTCTATGCAGGGAGTAAGTGGGGAGAGCGGATCTGCGCAGAAGAACCCTGAATACAGCGCCAATAGAAGGGAGGATGAGGTATGTATTTCTGAGGGAGTGCAGGGTGCAGATGTGGGATCACAGGGCTGTAAATGACACTGATGGGAGGGGGGTAGTATTACAATGAAGACAGCACCGCACGCCCCGGAGCCTGGAAGAAAACATTAGCATAAGGAAATAAAATAAGATTTCTTAGCAACAAGACTTAATGTGAGGCATACAGGTAGGACTAGTGTAACACTTCTATTACTTGTATGCCCATATTAATAAGCCATATATGTCTGGGAAGTGACCGATTCTCTTTAACTATAATTATTGAGATTCTTTAACTGCAGTTCAGCTCTTTTCAAGAACACCAATTTGGAAGACCTTGTGAATGCCAGGAAACATGAACGAGATGCGTTGCGGGAGGCATCTCAAAAGAAGAAAGAGCAAGACAAGCAACAACGGGACAAAGACAAACAAGCCAAGCAGGATCGAAAAGAAAAGGAGAAGAAGCGCACACAAAAGGGAGAGCGCAAGCGATAATTCACCTGTGTTAGACTTTTCCACGGGCTGAGTGTCTAAACTATATTGATCATTTTTGACACAAGATTCTTCCATTGATGTTTCTAACTTTGAATAGCTGATCCAACCAATAAAGCTGAATCGCATACTGCATAGAAGCCAATAACAACAGAACAGTGATGAAATGGAACGGATATTCTCCTTCCTACCAAGACTGTGGTGCATGAACACTACGGTTTCTGTTTCAAACCTGTTTAATGGTGGGGTTGTCTCCTTTGCACTGAAAGTATATATTTATACATTTGTAAATTAAATACAATAAATACTGCCCGGCAAGCCAACATTGGTAAAGACATGCCATTGATGTGTTCTGTATCACATATGCCGATTTAATATCTGTGAGAACATTCTGTCAAACTTTTAATAGTTTTTTTTTATTTTTTTTTTTTAGCTAAAAATGCTGTGGCAAAGTGATTGCAAGAAGCCAGTAAAGGCTACACGCACTATAGGTGATATTTGTGAAAACTGTCTGGTAGAAAATGAAAACTGTGCTGTGATTGCAAAGTTTTTCTAATAGGGCTGAGTTCAATGATTGGCTGCAGTGGTGGAGTGACCTGTCAATTTAACATCACTGCTGCCGCCAAAACACTTGAGATCAGAGCAGCGGCACAGCCGGCGCTAGACCCGGTTAGAGAGAGTAATGTCTGCTTTTGTTATTTTATATGATGTGAAACATATGATACACTTTTCAAAAAGTGGAAAGCCCATTTAAGCAGTTTGGTATCCAACATGCCTGATGCTTCTTTCTCCTGTTTGGTGACCACCACACCTAGGTCTCTCCACCAGTTTTATGTAAAAATTGTCTGATACTGTCTAAGTAAAATGTCCTTTTAGAAGGGCCGAATTCGGACTGTCACGAGTGCCGATTGGCCATATGTAGGTCAATCAGCACTTAGTAATTGGTCTGTTTACACAGGTGACGAATACACAGTGAATGAGCAGTCTTACAGCTTGACTAAATGCACCTCAAACGATAGATGACAAGACATAGGTCACATACCTGGTCTGCTTGAACATGCTGCCTAAAGTGCTGCTTTTGTTACATCAATTCATGGCACTATATTCAAGGATATAATTACTAGGCACTTTCCTTTTTTGTTTCAGACCTCCCCTTTTTATCAGATTCATGCCATGGCCTATTTCCACTAACTGATTTCAGTGCAGTAACGACTGGTGGTTGACCATATTCAAATTGTCCAGCACTCGTGTCGGCCTCTTTATCCAGGCTGACGAGCAGTGATGGGGGCAGAACAATTGCTAATACAATTTTTGTCCCCATACATAGTCAATGTTATCAGCAGTGCATCACCTGTTTACATGGGGTGCTGTGCTGCCAATCATGATTTTTTTTTCAAACATGCATACACGCGTTAGTGGCTTGTGTAAAAGGGCCCTTAGATGATTTCATGTCATCCAGTAATCTGTGTTTTTTTTGTATGGCAGCCCTTTCTTTCTACCATTCTTTAAAAGTAAAGAGGACCTGCTACATTGTCATTAACAGTTGCATTTTTTTATTTCTTTTTAGCAGATTAAACATACCTTAAACCGTACACACAAAAACCTTGATGCACTTCTTTACAACATAACTTGTTTGTGCATTGATCCATAAAAACCCCAAAGTGTATCTGGAGCGTAACAAATTCATTACAAACTCATACTTAGAAAACGATGATCAAATCAAGTTAGAGATACAGGACTTCATTTATAATTCACTGACACATCCTAAATTCTGGGTTGGAGAAGAGTCAGAACGGCCGTATAACTCTATAACAGTGCAGAGCTCGGACAGGCTGTCTGCTCTCCAGACCTGAGCATGTATTTCTATGAAGACTTTACTGCTTGCGGGTCAGCTTCTAGTCCGAAGATTGTGATCCTTGTCCGAGTAATATGGCCATCTGACTCTTCCCTAAAGGCTCTTTCACATTGCGCTCAGTCACCCGATCCTTGGTCACATCAGGGCTTGCGTCCGAACCCCTCCCCCCCCCCAAGAAACGGGATTCGGGTGTATGCACTGACAGGCTATAGACTATAATGGTGTTGGCAAAGAATGTGGGCTCTGCCGTGCATTGTTTTCGGGAATATACATCTACTGGCGGCAGACACTCGGGCACAGTCTACTACGTCCGTGTGTCTGCCTCCATTAAGCGTATAATTCTGAAAATGATGCATGGCTATGACTGGGGGTTCAGACATAAGCCCTGATGGGGTGCCTGAACGCAGTGTGAAAGCACCCTTAGAAGAACTGATTTTTTTTTTTAATCAATTTGCAGTAGGCTAAATTCACTCATCAGAGTGATGCTACCATCTGAGAGACAGATTAATTTTTTTCTCATTTGTCATCCTAGTTGTTCTCCCCTCCCCCCCCCCCCACTGAAGGTGTGTGCTGGCTTCCAATTAAATAAAAAGGCCGTAAAATTTCACATTTATACTAAGCAATAGATCCTTGAATCTGTATCTTGTGTATCCCATACACTTTAATATCCAAGTTTGATGACAAAAATCGGACATGCTCAGAGTCACACTTATCTCACTCTCGGACCTGTGATTTGTGTGAGTACATCCATTTTACTCAATGGGTCTGAATGCTATCCAATAAAAAGAAATATATTGGATGTGTGAATGTAACTGTATAGTTTGAACATCTTGTTTGCACGAAATATTGTATATTCACACAAAATAAATGTGTACAATAGTACACGGAAGCCCGCCTAACAAAATTTCCTAAAGCCACAACAAGTCTAGCAACTGTTTTACACTCCAGAAAAATCATAGAAACTTTCTAAATACTTAAATAAAATCTTTAAAGGAGCTAGCTGTTTTCAGACGTCCTAAATGTTCAGTGATAATCAGATAGGTGCAGGAAACATGGAACAATGGCAGCTTGTCCATGATCTTGGTCATGATGTTGGAGTGAAACCTACATTTTGACTTCGTCAACTACAGCTTTGTCCTGATGTTGCTCAGTTTCAGCTAAAGACTAGTTCACAGTTGGTGGTCTTAGTGCTTCTGGCCCCAGAAGTATCTCAGTAGAAAGATGTTATTAGTAAGTAAATGGGACCACATTTTGCAGAGCATGTAGTGCAGCAACCATTGTGCCAACACATGGTGGCAGTAGAGTGGTAGTAATGAGGTGTAATGAGGCACTGCTAAGTGTGAACTTGGTCTTGAGAGCAACGAGACCATTGCATTAAGTCAACATAAGTATCAGAAATGGCTGTTTAATAGAGACACTTTTATTAAGCCACACCAAGGGAAGAATCGTCGTTTCTGCTTACCCGGTAAAGATTATATGGTAGAACTGATTGCTTTGTAATTAAAAACTGATAAAATGCAGTTCTGCAGTCATTCATTGCATACTATATAGAAGCATGGTTTGCTGAATCATTGTTCTTGTTCTGTATAATTGGTCATCTAAAATGGGATTGGAAGAATTCTAATTTATCAAGTTTCAAGAATGTGAAGAAATAAATACTCTGATCCTTTAAATACATCTGCAACTGAATGATGGATTACAATGCTTGTGCCTGTTTCCATGTAAATGGGCAACTAAACTTCCGGTCACGGATCATCTGAGAAACATGAAGGTTTTCACATCAACAATTAATGCAGGCGTGTGGCAGTTCACCACTGCAACCATACACATTCCAGCCTCTAGAACAAGTTAGGGAAAAAATAATAATTTTCTGACTGGTTGCTGCAGGTAATTCCTTTAGGCAATTTGCAGTAATTGAAATATGTGAGGCCAATGTATTTTGGCTATGTAAAGGCAGTAATATCTGCTGTGATAACTTGCCTGAAGCTGAGCAGATCTGCCAGGTAAGGAGTCAAATGGAAGATTTTGTGCATGTTAAAAACACAAATATTGGGGCCTTCATTGATTGTACAGTTCACAGCAGGATAGAACTAAAAGATGAGTAACCGGAGAGCTTAACGACCTAGATTTCTTAATATAGCTGAATAGTAAATACTCTTAAAAATTGGGGGTAACCATTTACACTAGTATTTCACAGTAGTTATATCATATTGTACTTAATTCTACTGCTTCTCTCCTTTTACTAAAACAAGAAGTAAACTAACAAGTGGTTTTGGTCCATCTTGATAAAATAACATAACGTAAAAGCAGGAACAGACTACCAGTTCTGCCAAGACTCCTGTTGCCTCTTTTTCCTTGAACCATTGCTACTGGTGGCTTCTTCCATTGCCATTTGGGGAGGACTGATGCATCATACGTCAACCTCAAAAGACATAATGAAAGATGGCGGACACGGTAAAGCTATTTTCACATCTCGTTATTTCTCCTTCATTCTGTGTAATACTAGCATATGCTGTCGTGTTTTGTTTTCTTACAAATGGAAGTGCATGAGAAACATAGAACTTTATGCAATAAAATTGCGTACATTATTGCCATATGTTCAGCGTTTACATCAGAATTACAAGATGTATATTCAGAAATGAGAGGAAAAAGATGATGTGATTTGAGTTTAAACAGAGCACCAGAGGGAAAGGGGGAACACCAGGAGTCAAGGCAAAAATCCAGGGACATTTCTTTTGGTAAATTAAAATACACAATTCTGATTATGCGATTTTCCAATAGGCTGCAATATCCGCTCCACTTCAGTACTTTGTGCAGGTGCTGACTTGGGCAAAGTCATCTGCAAGGCACACCACAACACCGTTCGGGCCTTTTGTGTTGCTATAGCCATTTGTCCAACTGAAAAAGCGAGAATGAAGACATCTGTTTTGAGAGAAGAAAGCTATTACATTTCTGCAGTTTAGGTATGTGATTATTTGGTATAAATATCTCAATTGCTTTTTTTTTACCTCTGCTGTCATTCTGGCGAGGTCTCCCATGCTTCTGGTGATGATTTGATGTATTCATAATCTCATTCTTGCGTTGGGTATGAACATTGTTAATCGCCTGTAAGTAACGGTCCAGCGCAGAGGAGATGTTGGCATGAAGAGGCGAGCTCCTAATGCGCTCCATTTTACCCAGAAGAGTTACCATCTTGTAGAAAAGATATTGTATTATCAGAACTAACGTATGCAAGCACAAAGCGTGATTAATCTTTGAAGCTTTTAGAAACAAGGCCTAGAAATGAGGAAAGAAGTCTCTTGCATGGAAAGGAGCAATTTACCCAAAAGACCCTTATAAAACATGGAAAATTTGGGCTGTCCCCACACACATTAATGGGTTGCTTCATTACTTTTATATTGACCTACCCCATGGATAGGTTGTCAACATCAGATAGATGGCTGGGACACCCAGCATACCCACCTCTCGTTCACATATTCTGCGTGCTGGTGATGTTAGCAGAAGTGGAGTTGAACAGTACAACTCCGTCAACTATACAGTGATCGCGGCCAGGTACTGCAGATCCACGACTCTGCAGTATCTGGCCGATCCACATTGAATGGAGGTGCACAGTGCAACTCCATTGAAAGTATTTACATCCAGCTGTCATTGGTGCTTGTAACAGCTGATCAGTGGGGGTGCTATTCCACCTACTGATATTGAAATCTTCAGGATCAATCAAAAATATAAGGTGTATGACCAACTTTAGAGCATATTAATATCTGTTTAACCATTTTCTAACACAGTACTGCAGAACCAATTGTTTCACTTTTAAACCCTTACCGACATTTGATTTATTGTTTCTTTGTTGAGTCCCGGTTTATGATGCGGGCTCAAAAGTTCAGACTGCATCATACCTGTCAGATGATGACTGCCTTACAAAGCCAGCATCTGCTGCTAACAGCAGCAAGCGGAGCTTAGCAATCTCTAAGGGTCTGTGCACACGTTGTGGATTGTGCTGTGGATCCGCAGCGGATTTGACCCTGTGGATCCGCAGCAGTTTCTGCTAAGTTGTACAGTACCATTATAATCAATGTAGAAAAAACCCCGCTGTGCACATACTGCAGGTTTTTCCGCCGGATTTGAATCAGCAGCATATCAATTCTTTGTGCGGAATCCGCAGCGGTTTTACACCTGCTCCATTAGGCTATGTGCACACGTTGCGGAATTGCCATGGAAATTTCCGCTGCAATTCCGCACCTCCCTGCCGCGGGAAATACGCATATTATAGGTATGCGTATTCCCGCTAAAAACTAGCGTTTTGCAAGCGTAATTAGCTAGCGTTTTACAAGCGATCTGACAGGTTGGTCACACGAGTCAAAAAAGTCAAAAAAGTGTTTGACAAGTGTGACCATCTTTTTACTATTGATGCCGCCTATGTCGCATCAATAGTAAAAAGATCTAATGTTAAAAATAATTAAAAAAATAATAAATAATGTTATTCTCACCTTCCGGCGGCCCCCGCAGCTTTCCCGCCTCTCAGCGACGCTCCCGGCCAATCCCGTTCCCAGGCGTCCTTTGCGACAATCACCCCGATGACGTAGCATCACGCGAGACCGCTACGTCATCTGGGGTGATTCTCGCAATGCATTACTGTGAACGAGATTGGCCGGGAGCGTCGCTGAGAGGCGGGAAAGCTGCGGGGGCCACCAGAAGGTGAGAATATCACTATTTTTATTTTAATTATTGTTTTTACATGGATAAGGTACCCAGGGCCTGGAGGAGACTCTCCTCCAGACCCTTGTTACCATCCGCACATGAACCACTTACTTTGCGCATGGTGGGCACAGCCACATGCGGAAAGTAAGCGGTTCAATGCATTCCTATGGCTGCAGAATCGCCGCGGTTCCGCAAAAAAAAATGGGCATGCTGCGGATTCTTCCGCAATGCGATTCCGCTGCGGAAAAACCCGCAGCATGTGCACAGCATTGCGGAATCCCATAGGCCATAATGAGTTGTATTGTGTAAGCGGTTTTGCCGCGAAAATACCGTGGCAAAAACGCTAGGAATCTGCAACGTGTGCATAGGCCCTTATAGAAATCTGCAGGTGTAAAACCGCAGGGGAAATCCGCACAAAATCTGCAGAAAATCCACAGTAAATCTGCACTAAATCCGTAGGTAAAACGCAGGTCATTTTACCTGCGGATTTAGCAAAATCCACGCTGAAAAATCCGCAACGTGTGCACTCACCCTAATGGTAGCATTTAACTCATTCACCCCAAGCCTGTTTTCACCTTCCTGACCGGGCCAAGTTTTACAATTCTGACCAGTGTCACTTTGAGGTCATAACTCTGGAACGTTTTAATGGATCCCACTGATTCTGAGATTGTTCTCTATGTAAGTGGTAAATTTAGGTAGAATTTTTTGGGGTTTATTTGTGAACATACAGTGCCTTGCGAAAGTATTCTTCCCCCTGGAACTTTTCAACCTTTTCCCACATATCATGCTTCAAACATAAAGATACTAAATGTAAATTTTTGGTGAAGAATCAACAAGTGGGACACAATTGTGAAATTGAACGAAATTTATTTGGCTCCATCCATCTTCCCATCAATTTTAACCATCTTTCCTGTCCCTGCTGAAGAAAAGCAGGCCAAACCATGATGCTGCCACCACCATGTTCGACAGTGGGGATGGTGTGTTCAGGGTGATGAGCTGTGTTGCCTTTACACCAAACATATCGTTTGGCATTGTTGCCAAAAAGTTTGATTTTTGGTTTCATCTGACCAGAGCACCTTCTTCCACATGTTTGCTGTGTCTCCCAGGTGGCTTGTTGCAAACTTTAAACGACACTTTTTATGGATATCTTTGAGAAATGGCTTTCTATTTGCCACTCTTCCATAAAGGCCAGATTTGTGCAGTGTACGACTGATTGTTATCCTATGGACAGACTGTCCCACCTCAGCTGTAGATCTCTGCAGTTCATCCAAAGTGATCATGGGCCTCTTGGCTGCATCTCTGATCAGTCTTCGCCTTGTTTGAGATGAACGTTTAGAGGGACGGCCGGGTCTTGGTAGATTTGCAGTGGTATGATACTCCTTCCATTTCAATATGATCGCTTGCACAGTGCTCCTTGGGATGTTTAAAGTTTTGGAAATCATTTTGTATCCAAATCCAGCTTTAAACTTCTCCACAACATTATCACAGACCTGCCTGTTGTGTTCCTTGGTCTTCATGATGCTCTCTGTGCTTCAAACAGAACCCTGAGACTATCACAGAGCAGGTACATTTATACGGAGACTTGATTACACACAGGTGGATTATATTTATCATCAGTAGTCATTTAGGACAAAATTGGATCATTCAGAGATCCACAATGAACTTCTGGAGTGAGGTTGCTGCACTGAAAGTAAAGGGGCCGAATAATATTGCACGCCCCACTTTTCAGTTTTTGTATTTCCACAAAAATTTAAAATAACCAATAAATTTCGTTCAACTACACAATTGTGTCCCACTTGTTGATTCTTCACCAAAAATTTACATTTGGTATCTTTATGTTTGAAGCATGATATGTGGGAAAAGGTTGAAAAGTTCCAGGGGGCTGAATACTTTTGCAAGGCAATGTGTTAGAATTTGGCGAATCGCAGTTTTCAAACTTTCAATTGTTATATCCTTACATAAGTCATGTTGTACAAAATAATATATAAATAACATTTCCCACATGTCTACTTTACATCAGCATCATTTTTAAAATCTATATATTTTTTATAGAAAATCAGCAGGTTTACGTTTGATCAGCAATTTCTCAATTTTCCAACAAAATTCACACAATCTTTCATTTAGGGACTACTTCACGTTTGAAGTGACTGCGAGGGGCCTATTTGACAAAAAATACCCAAAAGTGACACCATTTAAAAAACCGCACTCCTCAAAGTGCTCAAAAACACATTCAATACGTTTATTAACCCTTTACTGTGGCTTGAACTGAGAACATTTTGGTTTTCTTTGTATTGTGACGCAAACGACAAAATAGGACAAAATAATTGAAAACTACCTAAGTATTAACCTCCTAAAGTCAGTGCTTTGTAGATGCTCCTTTTGCGGCAATTACAGCTGCAAGTTGCTTTGGATAAGGGTATGTTTCCACATGGCGTATTACATCCGGAATAGCTGCGGATTGATCGCTGCGTACAGCTGCAGCATCCAGATGTTACAGCATAGTGGAGGGATTTGAAGAAATCCCGTCTCCACTTTGCGTAGTAAAACTCGAGTGACATACCCACGAATACAGAGATGCGGCGCATCTTTTTAGAACGCAGCATGTCTATTTACCTTGCGGAGATGCTCAGTCTCCGCAAGGTAAATAATACGGTCAATGAACACATCCGGAATCACCGCGCGTACAGAAAGGGGTCAGCGCTTTGGGCGGAGCAGGCTTTCCGCTTCGTCAAAAGCGCCGACAATACGGCCCGTGGAAACGGGCCTTAGTCTCTGTGTTTTCCACATCTTGCTACTGGGATTTTGGCCGATTCCTCAAGGCAAAACTGCTCTAGCTCCTTTAACCCCTTAACAACCAAGCCATTTTGTAGGTTAAAGACCAGGCCAATTTTTACAATTCTGACCACTGTCACTTTATGTGCTTATAACTCTGGAACGCTTCAACGGATCTTGGCGATTCTGAGATTGTTTTCTTGTGACGTATTGTACTTCATGATAGTGGTAAAATTTCTTCAATATAACTTGCGTTTATTTATGAAAAAAACGGAAATATGACAAAAATTTTGAAAATTTTGCAATTTTCAAACTTTTAATTTTTATGCCATTAAATCAGAGAGATATGTCACAAAAAATAGTTAATAAATAACATTTCCCACATGTCTACTTTACATCAGCACAATTTTGGAACAAAAATTTTTTTTTTGTTAGGAAGTTATAAGTGTTAAAAGTTGACCAGCAATTTCTCATTTTTCCAACAAAATTTACAAAACCATTTTTTTTAGGGTCCACCTCACATTTGAAGTGAATTTGAGGGGTCAATATGACAGAAAATATCCAAAAGTGACACCATTCTAAAAACTGCACCCTCAAGGTGTTCAAAGTCACATTCAATAAGTTTATTAACCCTTTAGGTACTTCACAAGAATTGAAGCAATGTGGAAGGAAAAAATGAACATTTAACTTTTTTTCCCAAATTTTTCTTTCGACACAATTTTTTTAAATTTTGTCAAGGGTATCAGTAGAAAATGAACCACAATATTTGTTGTACAATTTCTACTGAGTACACCGATACCCCATGTGTGGGGGTAAACCTGTCACGCTGTCTCTGTATACAGGAGGACCGGGGTCTATGCTGACCCTAAGCTGGGGTCCTGACTAATCCCTCTACCTGGAGGTACTGTTGATGGTACAGAGGTCCAGGCCGCCAGCGTAACCCTACCTCCTGTGAATCCCTAACCACTGTAATCTAGTCCTGAGAAGGACCCTGATTACCACCACAGGGAACAGGAAGGTAACTGCCTTCACACACAGTATAAGACGAACGAGACAGTACAAGGGGTAAAATAAAAGACCACCTTGCATACAAAACTATCACTACAGAGGGAACACCAACGGGTAAGGAGATAAATAATAAAGCGAGGAGAGGAGAAAACCACAACAGGTACTCTTAGCTTTAGACTTCTCAATACGATCCGCTCTGCTGGTCTGCATGAATGCTTTCACCGACACTTCCCCAACAGACAGGCAGGTATATGAAGGAAACCAATTACCACAACATTAATTGCAGCTGAGCGAGGCTGGTCTAGTCCAGCACAGAGAAAGGAAGAATTAACTCCCTCAGTGCCGAAAAACACCCAGCACCAGAACCTCAGCTGTGAGAAGTCAGGGTGTGCAATCGCGACGATCTTCGCAGTGACACCCCCGTGACAAAACCACTATTTGGGCGCATGGCAGAGCTCGGAAGGGAAGCAGCGCCATTTTACTTTTTTGGCTGGAATTGAGATTGGACGCCATGTCGCATTTGGAGAGTCCCTGTGTGCCTAAACAGTGGAAACCCCCCACAAGTGACACCATTTTGGAAACTAGACCCCCCAAGGAACTTATCTAAATGTGTTGTGAGAGCTTTGAACCCCCAAGGGCTTCACAGAAGGTTATAACGTAGAGCCGTAAAATTAAAAAATCATATTTTTTCCACAAAAATGATCTTTTCATCCCAATTTTTATTTTCCAAAGGATAAAAGGACCCCAAAAGTTATTGTGCAATTAGTCCTGAGTATGCTGATACCCCATATGTGGGGGTAAACCACTATTTGGGCGCATGGCAGAGCTCGGAAGGGAAGCAGCGCCATTTGACTTTTTTGGCTGGAATTGAGATTGGACGCCATGTCGTATTTGGAGAGCCCCCCTGTGCCTAAACATTGGAAACCCCCCACAAGTGACCCCATTTTGGAAACTAGACCCCCAAGGAACTTATCTAGATGTGTGGTGAGAGCTTTGAACCCCAAGGGCTTCACAGAAGGTTATAACGTAGAGCTGTAAAATTAAAAAATCATATCTTTTCCACAAAAATGATCTTTCCACCCGCAATTGTTATTTTCCAAAGGGTAACAGGACCCCAAAAGTTATTGTGCAATTTGTCCTGAGTACGCTGATACCCCATATGTAGGGGTAAACCACTATTTTGACGCATGGCAGAGCTCGAAAGGGAAGGAGCACCTTTTTGCAAATGCAGACTTTGATGGAATGGTCTGCGGGTGTCATGTCACGTTTGGAGAGCCCCTGATGTGCCTAAACAGTAGAAACCCCCCACAAGTGACTCCATTTTGGAAACTAGACCCCCAAGGAACTTATCTAGATGTGTGGTGAGCACTTTGAACCCCAAGTGCTTCACAGAAGTTTATAACGTAGAGCCGTGAAAATAAAAAAATCATATTTTTTTCCACAAAAATAATCTTTTTGCCCCCAAATTTTTATTTTTATAAGGGTAACAGGAGAAATAGGACCCCAAAAGCTATTGTGCAATTTGTCCTGAGTACGCTGATATCCCATATGTGGGGGGGAACCACTATTTTGACGCATGGCAGAGCTCGGAAGGGAAGGAGCACCGTTTTTAAATGCAGACTTTGATGGAATGGTCTGCGGGTGTCATGTCGCGCTTGGAGAGCCCCTGATGTGCCTAAACAGTAGAAACCCCCACAAATGACCCCATTTTGCAAACTAGACCCCCAAGGAACTTATCTAGATGTGTGATCAGCACTTTGAACCCCCAAGGGCTTCACAGAAGATTATAACGTAGAGCCGTGAAAATAAAAAAATAATATTTTTTTCCACAAAAATGACCCTTTTGCCCCCAAATTTTTATTTTTATAAGGGTAACAGGAGAAATAGGGCCCCAAAAGTTGATGTGCAATTTGTCCTTAGTACGTTGATATCCCATATGTGGGGGGGAACCACTGTGATCGCCTTACTGCGATCTTTGGGAGGCACAATGAACAAATCCACAAAAGGTGAAGAATTGGTTTTCTTTTTTACGCCGTTCCTCGTGCGGTATTAGTGATTAGGTGACTTTATTCCTCGGATCGGTGCGATTACAGCGACACCAGATTTACTTCCTTTTTTCATGTTTAGCTTCTGTCACACACTAAAAGATGCTTTTTTTTTAATAATTTTTTGTAAGAAATTTTTGCATCGCCGTATTTTGAGAGCTATAATTTTTCCATATTTCGGCCGACAGAGTTATCTGTGGGCTTATTTTTTGCGGGACGAGCTGACGTTTTTATTGGTACCATATTCGGGCACATAACGTTTTTTGATCGCTTCCTATTCCGATTTTTGTGGAAGCAGAATGAACAAAAACCAGCAATTCAGGAATTGTTTTTTTTTTTTTTTCCTCCGTTCCGCGTGTGGTAAAATTGATAAAGCAGCTTTATTCTTCGGGTCACTACGATTACAGAGATACCTCATTTATATATTTTTTTATGTTTTGGCGTTTTTTACACAATAAAAAATTTTATAGAAAAAATAATTATTTTTGCATCAGTTTATTCCGCGAGCTATAACTTTTTTATTTTTTCACTGATGATGCTGTATGGCGGCTTGTTTTTTTGCGGGACAAGATGACAAGCGGTATCATCATAAGTATGTATAATTTACTACTTTTTTGTGTTTTTTTTTTACGGCTTTCACTGAAGGGGTTAACTAGGGTTACGCTTTTATAGATGGGATTTTTACGGACGTGGCGATACCAAACATGTGTATTTTTTTTTTTTTTATTACATAAAAATGTGTATTTTTTAGGGGATTTTTTTAAAAATTATTTAATAATTTTTTTTTACAATTTTTTTTAAAAAAAAAGATTTTTATGGGACTTTCACTTTTTTTACTTTTTATTGCAGTTACAATGCATTGCATTGCATTGTACCTATGATGAAAGCTGCTGTGAGCATGATCACAGCAGCTTTCCGTAGTTAGATGACCCGGAGGTTGTCATGACAACCCCCGGTCATCAAGGCAGAGATGGGCCCTGCAAATACATTGCAGGGCGCCGATCTGAGGCAGAGGGAGCTCCCGAACCTCTGCCTCTCCCCCTGAGCGCTGCGATCGCGCTCGATCGCAGCAGTCAGGGGGTTAACAGCCAGGGGCGGCAGCGCCGGCTCCTGCACTGATCGCGCTGGAGACGCTGAAATTTCAGCATCTCCTGCGCGATCGCTGCTGTGTTTGGTCAGTCAGATTGACTGACCAATCACAGCGCTATGGGTGCGGGGACCGAGGGCAAAGGTCCCCGCACCGCTTGCTGTGCCTTTCAGCTGTCATAGACAGCTGTCGGCACTGAACTACCACTGCGTGTTTACACGCAGTGGTAGTTCAAAGGGATGACGTGCACAGTCCGTCCTGGTGCCGGAACTGACACCCGGCCATGACGGACTGTGCACGTCAATGGACATTAAGGGGTTAAGTTAGATGGTTTCCTCTGGTAAACCGCAATCTTCAAGTCTGACCACAGATTCTCAGTTCGATTAACCCCTTAACGTCCAATGACGGACACAGTCCGTCAAGGCCGGGTGTCAGTTCCCACACCAGGACGGACTGTGTCCATCATGCATTTAAACTATCACTGCATGTAAATACAAAGTGATAGTTCAGTGTTGACCGCTGTCTGTGATAGCTGAGAGGCATGGGAAGAGGTGCAGGGGACCCATGCTCTCAGTCCCCGGCCCGCACCCAGATCGTTGTGAAGGGTTAGTCAATCTGACTGACCGATCACAGCATGATCGCGCAGGAGATGCTGAACTATCAGGACTTCCTGCCCGATCAGTACAGCAGCTCAGCTGCGCCAGTGGCTGAGCGTCTGCACTAACAGCCAGGAGTGGTGTCAGCGCCGCCCCTAGCTGTTCACCCCCTAAATGCTGAGATCAAGCACGATCGGAGAATTCAAGAGAGAGGCAGAGGGACAGGAGATCTCTCTACCTTAAGATCGGCGTCCCTGCAACGTCATCGTGGGGCTCGATTTTTGCCATGGTGTCCAAGGGTTGTCATGACGACCCCTGGGTCATCAAGCTGCAGAAAGCTTATGAGACCATGCTCACAACATGGTGTCCGAAGCCTTCATATAGGTATAATGCACTGCAATGCTAGTGCATTGCAATGCATTATACCTTCAATCAAAGTGAAAAAAGTGAAAGTCCCATAAAGGCACTAGGTAAAAAAGGAAAAAATTTTTAAAAAATAAATACCACTAATAAATACACATTTTCATGTAAAAAAAAAAAAAAAAAAAATTAAATAAAAAGTACACGTTTGGTATCGCTGCGTGGGGAAAAAGCCGATCTATAAAAGTGTCACACTAGTTAACCACTTCAGCGAACGTCGTAAAAAAAATAAACAAAAAAAGTAGTAAACTATGCTTTATCATCATGTCGCTTGGAAAAAGTGGAATAAAACGTGATCAAAAAGACGAATGTAAATAAAAATAGTATCCCTGAAAATGCCATCTTGTCCTGTAAAAAAAGCGCCAATATACAGCTCCATCAGCGGAAAAATAAAAGTTATAGCTCTCAGAATAAAGCGATGCAAAAATAATTATTTTTTCTATAAAAGTTTTTATTGTGTAAAAGTGCCAAACCATAAAAAAAATAAAAATGTGGCATCACTGTAATCGTACTGACCTAAAGAATAAAACTGACTTATCAATTTTACCACACCCAGAACGGAAAAAAAAAAAACAAAAACAATTCCTGAATTGCTGTTTTTTGTTCATTCTGTTTCCATAAAAATCGGATTAGAAAGCAATCAAAAAAATGTCATGTGCCTGAAAATGGTACCAATAAAAACGCCAGCTTGTCCTGCAAAAAAGCGAGCCATAATATGACTGTGAACCGAAATATGGAAAAATTATAGCTCTCAAAATATGGCGATGCAAAAACTTCTTCTTGCAAAAGAAGCATCTATGTGTGTGACAGAAGCGAAACATAAAAAAGGATATAAATCTGGTATCGCTGTAATCGCACTGACCCGAAGAATAAAGTCGGCTATAATCACTTATACCGACCGCACAAGGAACGGCGTAAAAAAATAAAACCAATTTTTCACCTGCTGTGGATTTGTTCAATCTGCCTCCCAAAGATCGCAGTAAGGATTGGCACACATTTATCCTGAGCTCTACACTGAGCGCTTGTACGAGGATTTCCATGTAAATCTGTGAAATACGTGATTCAGACAGAACCGCCAGCAGGAGATTCCCTATAAAGAGGCAGATGGAGGCACTGGGAACCTCCATAGGACCCGTGATCAGGCGGTGTCCGTCTTTTTAAGCGTTCATAAAAACACGGTCTACCATAGTTTTGTGCACTTCTTACGCTGAACAGACGGAGTCCAGAGTAACTCTGCTGCTTCATTATAGTGAATGGATACATCGGGGGTTTCATCTGTCACGTAACTCGGAGATTAAATGTGATCTCAAACGTTATGAAAACCGTTCCCAATAAAAGCTTCAACTCAATCCACAAAAAAAGCAAGTCCCCACTCAGGTCTGTCATCTGTTAACAGAAATATAGGAGGCTCCCACGTTTCTTGTAGCACAAACTCTATGGAAAAGCAAAATGGCTCATTGCCCCCCAAAAATTTTTGTGGTAAAAATGGGATTATTTTTTCTTCACTGACCAATGGTATAAAATTCTGTGACACACCGTCATATCAATATGATCATTACAGCCCTAGACTAATTAATTGAGAGGTGTAGTTTGTAAAATGGGGTCACTTATGGGGCGTTCTACTGTTCTGGCACCTCATGGGCTCTCCCAGTGGGTCATGGAACCCTCAAACCAAAATAGTACAATCTGCAGTATAATGGCGCTCCTACCCTTTTGAGCCTTGTACTGTGCCTCAAAAGCAATTTTCACCCACACATGAGGTATTAGCAAACTCAGGAGAAATTGCACAACAAATTTTGTGGTTCATTTTCTCTTGATACCCTTGAGATACTAAAAAAAAATTGAGTCCGAAGTAAAAAAATTTTGAAAAAAAAAGTTAAAAGTTAATTTTTTCCTTCCACGTTGCTTCAATTCTTGTGAAGCACCTAAGGCTTAAATAAACTTCTTGAATATGGTTTTGAATACCTCGAGGGGTGCAGTTTTTAGAATGTTGTCACTTTTGGTAATGTTCTGTCATATAGGACCCCAAAGTAACTTCAAATGTGAGGTGGTCCTTAAAAATAATGGTTTTGTAAATTTTGTTGGAAAAATGAGAAATCGCTGGTCAACTTTTAACCCTTATAACTTCCTAACAGAAACACATTATGTTTCAAAAATTGTGCTGATGTAAAGTAGACGTGTGGTAAATGTTATTTATTAACTATTTTGTGTGACTATTTTGCGTAACGCATAAAAATTAAAAGTTTGAAAATTGTGAAATTTTCAAAATTTTTATCAAATTTACATTTTTTTCACAAATAAACACAAGAAAGTTTGAAGAAATTTTACCACCATCACAAAATACAATACATCATGAAAAAAAACAATCTCAGAATCACCAGGATCCGTTGAAGCGATCCAGAGTTATAACCACATAAAGTGACAGTGGTCAAATTTCAAAATTAAGGCCTGGTCATTAAGGCTGAGGTCGCATTGCAGTCGGACCTATGTTAATCTATGGAGCAGCTCCCAGTATCAGATTTTTTGTGGTCCGTTTTAAACGTCCGAGTGCAATCGCAGCATGCTGCGATTGTCACCGATTGTTGGTCGACTATCGCCAATGCAAGTCTATGGGAGCGATGAAAAGACGGATTTTGGTAAGAACTTACCTGTAAAATCCTTTTCAGCGAAGGAAGGAAAGGAGACACACTAGTCATAACTAGTGGGTAGGCGGAGCCCAGATGAGATAGACACCTCAGATTAAAAAGAGTGTTGACCGGCCCCTCCAGCTCGGGCTCCTCCTACTCAGCTCTCCAGTTGTACACAAGCTTAAGGAAGAGCAATATCACCAGCGGAAGCAACATAACCCCTTCTGAAGGACTTCAGAGACAAAAAACACAAGAGTACAGGTTATGCATGCATGTAGGCAAAAACCACACAGTTCCAGGCACTACTCACTGGATCTGACCACTGCGATGAGCTGGCGATGCTGGAACAGAGCCGTAGCGCGCCGACCTCGGCCCAGATAATCGCTATCAGAGAAGGGTCACGCCACATCTGTAAATACAACAACACACTTCTGCCAAAGGGGAGGGAGCTGTGTCTCCTTTCCTTCCTTTGCTGAAAAGGATTTTACAGGTAAGGCCTCTTTCACACTTCCGTTGTGTGACGTCCGCCCATCCGTGAAAATGGCGGATCCGTCAGAAAAGTAAAAAAACGGATGCAAAACTGGTCAGTTTTCTGACGGATCCGCCAAGAAGATTTTACCCGGAAATGATGGGTAAGTGAGAGAGAGAGAGGCGGCCATTGTACAAAATGGCGGATGCGGCGGATCCGCCATTTTGGCGGTCAAAGAAAAAATGTTGCATTGGACGTTTTTTTGAAATGACGGACGCCAATTTTTTGGCGGATCCGTCAAAAAACGGACCTAACGGACGACCATCCGTCAAAATCCGTCACTAATGCAAGTCTATGGGAAAAAAACGGATCCGCCAAAAAAAAATGGCGGATCCGTTTTTTTCAAATTTTGACGGATTTTGACTGACGTCGCACGACTGAAGTGTGAAAGAGGCCTAAGTTCTTACCAAAATCCGTCTTTCAGCAGCAGAACGGGAGGAAAGGAGACACACTAGTCATAACTAGTGGGACGTCCCAAAGCAGTCCAAAAATATAGGGTGGGAAAAAAAAAAACCAGAAACGGCAGAACCCAACAACCTAAGAAAACTGCGCAACTAGCGCTAAAACACAAGTTAAAGGAAACTTTAAACTACCGCCGCCTGTAGGACCCTACGTCCCAAGGCTGCATCAGCGGAAGCACTAACGTCCACCTTATAAAATTTTGTAAAAGTGTGGACAGAGCGCCAGGTAGCCGCCCGGCAGTGAGCTGCCAAGGCCCCTTGATGGAAGGCCCATGATGAGCCCACAGCCCTCGTGGAGTGAGCTCGAACCTTAATCGGGCAAGGTTAGCCCTTAAGTCGGTAAGCTTCCAAAATGGCCGACCGAATCCAACGAGCTATAGAGTCCTTGGAAGCTCGTTGGCCACGTCGACGACCTGCTGGAATCACAAACAGAGAGTCCGACTTCCGAAAACCTTGAGTAACAGTCAAATAAAACTTCAAAGCCCGCACCAAATCCAATGCGTGCAAGGCCCGTTCCTTCGCATTCCTTGGCCTCGGACAAAGAGAAGGCAACACAATATCCTGGTTAACATGAAATTGCGACACCACCTTAGGTAGGAAGTCGCTCCGTGTGCGTAGCACTACACGATCCGGGTGAAACTCCAGGAAGGGAGGCGAGCAAGAAAGAGCCGCCAACTCAGAAACCCTTCTCAAAGAAGTGACCGCTACTAGGAAGGCAACCTTCCAAGAGAGCAAAGAAAGACTAACAGAGTCCATAGGCTCAAAAGGCCCGTGTTGAAGAGCCTCCAAAACAAGGTTGAGACGCCAAGGAGACACAGGCGCCCTACGCGGTGGAAACTGGCGGGTTACTCCGCGAAAAAAGGAACGCACGTCCCTACGCGAGGCGATAGCCTTTCGGAACAGCAAGGACAAAGCGGAAACCTGACCCCTCAGGGTGCTAACTGCCAAACCTTTGTCCAGCCCAAATTGCAGGAAGGCCAACAAATTGGGAATGGAAAAAATCCTCGGATTCCTTGAAGAACCCGAACACCACGAAAAGAAGGCTTCCCAAGTCTTGTGGTAAATTCTAGTAGTAGCCAGACCTCTGGCCGCTCGCAAAGTGGCAATGACTTTGGCTGAAAAACCTCGACGGGTCAATATTTCGGTCTCAAGAGCCACGTCGTCAAACGCAGAGACTTCAGGTCCGGATGACGAATGGGCCCTTGGGTTAACAGGTCCGAGCGAAGAGGAAGTGGAACTGGCGGAGCCGCCAGGAGTGACACCAGTGTCGAGAACCACATTCTCCTTGGCCAATCTGGGGCTATCACTATAGCCGAGATTCTCTCCAGTCTGATCCGACGGAGTACCAGAGGTAGTAAGGATATCGGCGGAAACACATAGATTAGCTCGAATTGGTCCAACGGAGCCACCAGAGCATCCACCGCCACAGCCTTCGGATCCTTGTACCTGGACATGAATGTCGGTAACTTGGCATTGAACCTGGATGCCATCAGATCCACTTGGGGAGTTCCCCAACGGGAGCACAGCAGTGCAAAAATTTCCGGATGAAGACTCCATTCTCTGGGATCCATCTTCTCGCGACTTAGAAAGTCCGCCGTGATATTCTGAACTCCTGGAATGTGGATCGCAGAGATGGCTGGAACTCTGGTCTCTGCCCATATCAGGATCCGAGATACCTCCACCATGAGTCTGGAACTCCTTGTCCCGCCTTGGTGATTGATATATGCGACCGCCGTCGCATTGTCTGTCTGCACTCGGACAGGCAGACCACTTAAAGAGACCGTCCAGTGTTGGAGGCAAAGGAAAATAGCCCTCAATTCGAGGATGTTGATCGGCAAAACAGACTCTTCCGACGACCATACTCCCTGAGTACAGAGGTCGTTCCAAACACCCCCCCAGCCTGTCAAGCTGGCATCGGTGGTTATGACAGACCACTTCGGAGGAAGGAAAGACTTCCCCAGGGATAACTCTTTCGGACGGATCCACCATCCTAGAGACTCTCATACTTTGTGAGAGATGATAACACTGCAATCCAGTGAGATCTGCGACCGATCCCAGCGGTTCAGAATGAACTTTTGGAGAGCCCTGGAATGAAATTGTGCAAACGGAAGTGCCTCCATTGAAGCCACCATCAACCCCAGAAGGCGCATACATCTCCGAAGGGACATTGTCGTTGAAGACTTCATCACCCGTGCATGCCGAAGGAGACATGCTTGCTTGTCTGGAGGCAGGGACACCACTGCTCGTACCGTGTCGAAATGCATCCCCAAAAACAGGATTGATTGTGACGGTTCCAGAGACGACTTCTCCCAATTGACCAGCCACCCGAAGTCCTCCAGGAGCTGAAGTGATAGGTCGCGAGCCGTCACCGCCTCCTCCTTTGAGGACGCCACAATCAAAAGGTCGTCCAGATAAGGAAGGATCGTGACTCCCTGTCTTCGTAGTATTGCCATGAGAGGCGCCAGAATTTTTGTAAAAACTCTGGGCGCTGAGGCCAAACCGAATGGCAGGGCCACAAATTGGTAATGATCTTGTCCTACGGCAAAACGAAGGTAACGTTGGTGAGCCCTTCCAATTGGAACGTGTAAATAGGCGTCGCGAATGTCGATTGACACCAAAAAGTCGTTCTGCGACAAGGCTGCCACCACGGAGCGAAGTGATTCCATGTAAAACTTTCGGGTGTGGACATGCCGATTCAATCTTTTGAGATCCAGGATGGGGCGAAACTTGTCCTCCTTTTTGGGGACCACAAAGAGATTGGAATAAAACCCTCTTCCCCTGTCCTCTGGTGGAACCGGTACCACCACACCCTTCTGCAGAAGAAATTCAACTTCTTGCAGTAAAGCGGCACATAGCTCGGGCTCTGACGGGATGCGAGATTGGCAATAACTGTTCGGGGGTCGGAAGAAAACTCTATGAAATAGCCTGCCGACACAACCCGCGTCACCCAGGAGTCTGGGACGCGGGAAACCCAAGTCGATTTGAATTGGAGCAGGCGACCTCCCACTTGAGAGTCCTCGAGCGGGACCCTGGCGTCAATCCGCCTTAGCGGGCTTTTTGTCAGATTCCCTCTTGTCTTGACGGAAACTTTGTTTCCAGGGCGTGCGAGATTTCTGAGTGGTCTTTTTTCCCGAAAAAGAGGGACGACCCGACCCCCAAGAGGGCTGACCGAATCGTCCCCTGGACCGAAAGGACCGTCGACCACTACTGGTACCAGGTCTGCCAGGCGTAGAAGCCACAGTTCTTCGCTGCGGTAAAGCTGCTTCTTTTGCCTTTGCTTTGGCAATCAGCTCCGTGAGGTCAGATCCAAAAAGCTGACCGCCCTTGTAAGCTAAAGATAGCAAACCTTGCTTGGAAACCGCATCACCGGTCCACTGTCTAAGCCACAGTGCTCTCCTGACTGAGACCGCCGAGGATTGTGTCCTGGACAGCAGTGACACAGTATCCAGATTTGCATCATGGCCATATTGGAATGCACTTTCTAACAATTCGAACAGTTCGTCCACCTCAGGTACTTGAGGTTCACATTTCCTCCGCAAAAGGTCCAACCAGACCAGGGAAGCTTTATAAGCACACATGGAGCCTAGCACTGCTCTGAAACCATGACCCGCGGCCTCGTAAATGGATTTTGCCGCCGACTCCACTTTTCTGTCCAGCGGGTCCTGTAGACTCGCCTTCCTGTTGTGAATGGGTTTGAGATGAGTTCTGAGCAGAGGCTCCCTCTGGTGGTTACAAGCGGTACTAGTGAGGATTGTGAGGACTGGGAATCAGGTGTTGCTGATTGGTCTTATGTAAGGGAGTCATTTTCCCATCGGGGTTGCCGGTGATCAATTGTTCTGGTCTGAATCCTTCTTTCCAGTTTCCCTTGTAGCCTGCTGTGTCGTGTCTGCATCTCCTGCTATCAGATAAGACAATTTCTTATTTTGTGTTTGTGCTATATTTTTGCATTTTGTCCTGCACTTCTGTGGGGGCCTTCTGGGTCCCCTCCGGGGGCTTTTGCCCTCTCAGTTTAGTCCAGCCACTGTGTTTTGTACTTTTGCTTTTTCCAGTTTTTTTTCAGTGGCTGCTGTTTTGTTTTTGTTACACCAGAGAACTAATTTAGGTGGTAGAGGTCGTGTGATCTCAGGTGATTTTGAAATTAGTAGAGTTGGTGTTTTTTCAGGGTTTTCTGAGATTGCAGTAAGTACCCTTCCTATCCTTTTCTATTTAGATAGTTTGGGCCCCAGCGTTTGCTCATACTATTTTCTTTCTGTGTCAGTATTTCCTCTTGTCTAACCGCCATTACATGTTTGGGGGCTTTCTATTATCTTTGGGGTTCCGCTCCGGGGCAGATAGCTTTCCTATTTCTATCTTTAGGTGTAGTTAGTTTCTCAGGCTATGACGAGGCGTCTAGGACCAACGTAGGAACGCTCCACGGCTGCCTCTAGTTGCGGTGGTTAGTCAGGGTACTGCAATCTCATAGATTCCAACTGCTCTGGTGTATTTCCTTTTTACCTGCACTCCTCAGCTACCGTAACATAACACCTTCCTTTAATAGGAATAAAGAAATTTGCTAATGAGATAAAGGACATCCACTTCAGAGAAGGAAATCCAATTATCAATCGATCGTAGTACACGGATACAGTGACTCAAATAGACTTTTCCCCTGAAAGTTTGTCTGGACACAGACGCTCCTTCTCCACGCTTGATCAACTCACTCAGGGATGGCAAATTGAAGTGACGTATGCGACTCCTAAACTCCGGCCGACTTACCAGGGCGAGTAGTTCTTCCTCCTGTAACTGTAACGCCTCCCTCATAGCTTCAATTAAAGCTTCTACACGGCCAAAAATGAGGCAGAGTGCCTTTGCCGAACTTCTTTATCCGAATCGGATATTCCCTGAACTTAAAGGGGAACCCCCCATCAGAACTCTGATCGCTAATGTGAAAGAAGTCACCGGCTGTTCGCTTCCTGCCATGAGGGTTGGCTACAACCCAATAACCTATAAGGTTAAACAGGCTATCAATCGAACATGAGAGCCTCCATTTTTACATCACTGGTCCTCCGACCGCTGCGCTTGACGCGGTCGATGTCTGTGTGTCAGATACGCAGACCGATCTTGTAGCGAGTCGGGATATGGTCGCCCTGGGTTCTGATCTGACATGTCTTACCCAGTACAATGGCAGGTTAAACCTGACAGTAACAAAACAGTGTGGTTTCTTGAAAAAAATAAACGAACGCTGAAAGGGTTAAACTCTAAGAGAGAGTTACCCCAGCTGTCCCACCATTAAGGTTAACCGCCTATAAGGGGTTAAAGTCACAAGCTCTCCACAACTGTATTAATGTGACAATGTGTGAGCCCCAGGTGCCTTATGAGGTACAGGTGCAGACAGAACCGTCCTCAACGAATGCCACACTAACGAAAAAATTGCTAAATATTGCGCTATTTTTCGCATCATAAAAATCATGCGACTTAAAGAGCGTTGCTAACTAGCGACGATCAGTGTGCAGTGCCCTGCGCTGCGGGGGAGAAGTCTTTAGCTTCTGCCTGAAGCAGAAGCGACTCACAGTTAAACTTCGCGGTGCTGTCTTCTTTAATCTTGTGCGGGAGAAAAACGGAGAGTGAGGAGCCCGGAGCGCTGCAATGGCCGCCGCACTGAGGAGGCAGCCGGAAGAGAAAGCAGAGGAAAATCGAGCTCAGTGAGCGCTTCCTGCCCGGGAAACGTGAAGCCACGCCCCCCGCCTTCAAAAAAAGCGCGGGACTCCCCATTCTCCGGTCCCGCGATCCCCGTCCTGCAGGCATCCGCCTGCGGACAAAATACAACAGTCACCACATATACTGTAACAGCGGCTGCCGCAGCAGTCGCTGAATCACTCATACACATTATAAAAATGTGGAGTACTCACCCCGCCAAGCGCCACAGGGACCCCCAGGGGTTTCTGGTGCGTGCCCATGCTTCCCCCCAGGGCGGGGATCGCAGTGACCCCTGCAGCGTGGTTTGCGTCCCCGCCAGGGAAGCCATCCTCATCCCCCCGGGCCGGCAGGGTTCTGCAGGGACCACCATATAGGGTAATACAGATCCGCCAAGGGAGAGGTTGGGGTCCAGCAGCGCTGAGACCCCTGAGACCTCTAGACCACATTTGGTGATCCAAGTCTCTTGTCCGATAAAAAATAATAAAATCTTCTGAGGAGCTGCTTCCAGCAGCGACTATCCTCTGAGACCTCAAATTGAAAAACTGGAGAGCTGAGTAGGAGGAGCCCGAGCTGGAGGGGCCGGTCAACTCTTTTTTAATCTGAGGTGTCTATCCCATCTGGGCTCCGCCTACCCACTAGTTATGACTAGTGTGTCTCCTTTCCTTCCGTTCTGCTGCTGAAAATGGGATTACAAACGGACCGCACGTGTGACTTGCGATTAAATCGCACCGGTGTCCTTTAGAAAAGCCGGCAATTCATTCCGGCTATACTGTAAAAGCACACTTACAGCTTTAATAAAGAATAGAATCAATACATATACACACATAGAATACATATATATATACATGTCATTGTGACATATATATATACATATATTTATAGTTCATCCACTTGTACATACTGTAATAGCCCCTAATTCAATTGCCGGCTTTTGTGAAAATACAGAACCCGACATGAAATGACACATGGTTTACATACAGTTAACCATGTAATTTCATGTATTTTTATATATGGTTTAAACTTACAATTACATGAGTACATGTGTGCAAAATTGCAGACATGTAGGGGTTAATTAAAGGTTTAAATTCGTTGAAAAAAAATGTGTGGGCTCCCGCTGTATTTCCCCACCAGACAGACAAAGCCAGCGAGTGGGGGCAGATAATAATAGCCTAGGGAGGGTACATTTTTTTTGTGCCCCCCCTGGCTACTAACATCTGCCCCCAGACACCCCAGAAAAGGCTAATCACTAATTAGATTAGCCCTTTCTGGCACTTTGCCCGTCTATTCCCATTGCCCTGTAGCGGTGGCGAATGGGTTAATAAGGGGTTAAAGCCACCTTGCAATTGAAAGGTGACTTTAAGCCAGGTTAATAATTGAGAGCTGTCAATTAGACAACTATCAATTATTAATCCTATTGTATGAAAGAAAAATCAAACACACACACTTTAATAAAAAAGTTTAATGAAATAATCAAACAGTTTTTGACCATATTTTATTTTCCTGCTAAAACCATTTTCTGTAATAAAAATAAAATAAAAAACCAAAATTATTCTTACCTATCCGATGCACAGTCAGGTCCCACGCTGTAATCCATCAGAAAGGGTTAACAGGTTACAGCTAGCAGGGAGCTAATGCTGCCTGCTGAGCTGTTACCCCCTGAATGAATCAGTTCCTCTCCCTGCGAAAGGAGAGGAAGTGATTAATGAGTGGAGCTTAATTGATTTATTGCCACTTTCACTTCAGGTCAGGTCACCCTGACCTGACCTAAAGTGAAAGTGGGACGCAATCAATTAAGCTTCCCACAGTAATCACATTCTCTCCTGTCGCCGGGAGAGGAAGTTATTCATTCAGGAGCTTTCAGCTGAACAGGCAGCATTACTTGCGCTGCTTGGCTGAAAGCTAGTTAACCCTTTGTGAAGGATTACAGCGTGGGACGTGACAGATCGCCGGATAGGTAAGAATAATGTTGTTTTATTATTTTTTCTTTATTATAGGAGATCAAGGGCTTCGCAGGGATTAAGAGTTAAATAAAAGATGGTCAAAAAAATGTGTTTTTATTTCATTAAAATTATTTATTCTTAATGTGTGTGTTTTTTATTTACTTCAATAGGATTAATAATTGATAGTTGTCTAATTGACAGCTCTCAATTATTAACCTGGCTTAAAGTCACCTTTCAATTGCAAGGTGGCTTTAACCCCTTATTAACCCATTCGCCACTGCTACAGGACAATGGGAATAGGCGGGCAAAGTGCCAGAGAGGGCTAATCTAATTAGAGATTTGCCTTTTCTGGGGTGTCTGGGGGCAGATGTTAGTAGCCAGGGGGGGCACAAAAAAAAATGTAACCTCCCTAGGCTATTATTATCTGCCTCCACTCGCTTGCTTTGTCTGTCTGGAGAAAATACAGCGGGAGCCCACGCATTTCTTTTCAACGAATTTATACCTTTAATTAACCCCTACATGTCTGCAATTTTGCGCACATACACTCATGTAATTGTAAATTTAAACCATATATAAAAATACATGAAATGACATGGTTAACTGTATGTAAACCATGTGTCATTTCATGTCGGGTCTGTACTTTCACAAAAGCCAGCAATTGAATTAGCGGCTATTACAGTATGTAGAAGTCTATGAACTATAAATATATATATATATATACATGTCACAATGACATGTGTATATATATATATATATATATATATATATATATGTGTGTTCTATGTGTATATATCTATTCTTTATTTTGTGATTTAAATACTAATCTTTTGGATCCACTATATGTCAGTTTTGCAAGCCTGTGAGAAATTCTCGCAAGTCAGATGTAAATCGGATGTTACAACTATGGTCAGATGCGACTAAATCGCATCTTTCCAGGAAAATCGGATGCCAGACGGATGTCTGTTCTTTACATTTTGGTCCGATAATCGACCGACTAAAACTGTCCGATTTTTTAGACGTTGTGTGTGACTCCAGCCTAACTTACAAAGTGGCTTGGTCCTTAAGGGTTTAAGGTCTGGGCTTTGACTAGGCCACTCCAAAACATTTACACATTTTTCCCTTAACCACTTAAGGACCAAGCCACTTTGTAGGTTAATGACGAGGCTTCCTTTTTTTTTTTTTTTAAATCTGACCACTCTCACTTTATGAGGTCATAACTCTGGAACGCTTCAACAAATCCTGCTGATTCTAAGATTGTTTTTTTTGTGACACATTGTCCTTAACGGTAGTAAAATTTCTTCGCTATAACTTACGTTTATTTGTGAAAAAAAATCAGGAAATTTGGTCAAAATTTAGAAAATTTCACAATTTTCAAACTTTTAATTTTTATGACCTTAAATCAGTTGTATCACATAAAATGGTTAATAACTAGTGATGAGCAAGTATACGCGTTGCTCGGGTTTTCCCGAACATGCTCGGGTGGTGTCCAAGTATTTGGAAGTGCTTGGAGGTTTAGTTTCTGTTGCCGCAGCTGTATGATTTATGGCTGCTGTGGACTGCTTGAATAAATGTGAGGAATGCCTGTTTGATAAGGAATTCCCACATGTATTCAAGCTGTCAAATAGCCGCAAATCATGCAGCTACGGCAACAGAAACAGAATCTCCGAGCAAGTCGAAATACTCAGAGATCACCCGAGCGTGCTCGGGAAAAACCCGAGCAACGAGTATACTCGCTCATCACTATTAATAACATTTCCCACACGTCTACTTTACAGCAGCACAATTTTTGAAACATGTTTTTCTGTTAGGAAGTTTAGTTGAACAGCGAGTTCTCATTTTTCCAACAAAATTTACAAAACCATTATTTTTTAGGGACCACATTGCATTTAAAGTGACTTTAACACTTTTCTGTCATCAGACGTAATATTCCGTCCATGTGCCCTGGGCAATTTGACCATGGACGGAATATTACGTCATTGCGATCGGCTGCGCTCCCGGGGGCAGCGCGGACGAGTGTCAGCTGATTATGACAGCAACACAGGGCACTCTAACCTCCAGAATACTGCGATCAAACAAGATCGCAGCATTCCGGAAGCCGACACAGTGGACGACAGCCCCTATGCCTTGTCCCAATTGTTGCCATGGTGAGCGGATGACGTCATGACGACATCCGGCTCTCCAGAGCTAAGTAAACTTGCTGATCATGCGCAGTTCATGATCAGCAAGTCTCCCTGCCAGTACAGCACTTACAGTTTCTATAGCATGCAGATGCTGCTTTATCTACATCAGTGTTTCCCAAACTCCAGTCCTCACGGACCCCACAGGTCATGTTTTCAGGATTTCCTTTGTATTGCGCAGATGGTGAAAGTATCATCAAGGCATCAGGAATTCTCTCACTTGTGCAACACTATGGAAATCCTGAAAACATGACCCTGGGGTCCGTGAGGACTGGAGTTTGGGAAACACTGACCTACATGCTATAGGAGCGATCAGCCTGCAAAAAATGATTGTCCAATAGTGGGACTAAGTAAAAAAGGTAGGAAACAGTAAACAAAAAATTTTTTTTTAAAAGAATTGTAAATATATATATATATATATATATATATATACAGTACAGACCAAAAGTTTGGACACACCTTCTCATTTAAAGATTTTTCTGTATTTTCATGACTATGAAAATTGTACATTCACACTGAAGGCATCAAAACTATGAATTAACACATGTGGAATTATACACTTAACAAAAAAGTGTGAAACAACTGAAAATATGTCTTATATTCTACTCTTTTGTGCTCTTATTTCAGCTACTCACTAATTGTTTTAATTTATTTTGCGTATATTTTGATTATAGATTAATAAACATTTTCCAATATTACCATAGTCATTTATTGCACTTTTTTATTGGGAGGATTTAGGGCAGAGAATTACACCTACACAGGAGCCGCGACAGAAGCAAGGAAGATGGGAGGTGCCGGACCTGGACCAGCGACGCCCATCGGACCCCCCCCCCCCGGTGAGTATAATCTAACTTGTTTTTCTTATCTTTCACGTTACATGGGGGGGGGGGGGGTGGGCTTATCTACACCATTCCAGAATGCTGTAGATAAGCCCCTAATGCCAGTGGCCGCAACTTATATCCCAAAAATGTGGTAACAGGTTCCCTGTAAGAGAAGCAGTCTATATTACGTGAAGTCATTATTGCCCTCTACTCCTCTTTGGTCAGACGTCATCTGGAATATTGAGTCCAGTTTTGGGCACCACATTTTAAAAAAGACATCAACAAACAGGAGCAAGTTCAGAGAAGAGCGACCAGAATGGTGACCGGTCTGCAAACCATGTCCCATGAGGAACGGTTGCAGGATTTGGGAATGTTTAGCTTGCAAAAGACAAGACTGAGAGAGGGCTATCACATTGTAGAAGGATCATCTTTATTCTCATTTGCACAAGGAAAGACTAGAAGGAAAAAGATGAAACTGAATGGAAGGAGACATAGATTAGATATTAGAAAAAACTTTTTGACAGTTAGGGTGATCAATGAGTGGAACAGGCTGCCATGAGAGGTGGTGAGTTCTCCTTCAATGAAAGTCTTCAAACAGAGGCTGGACAGACATCTGTCTGGGATGATTTAGTGAATCCTGCTTTGGCAAGGGGTTGGACCAGATGGCCCAAGAGGTCCCTTCTAACTCTACCATTCTATAAATAAATAAATGAATACAGCGGTGTGGGTTCCCCTGAATTTTCTATAACCAGCCAGGCAAAACTCACAGCTGGGGGCTGCAATCCTCAGCTGTCAGCAAGGTTGGTTATCAAGAATAGAGAGGTCCCCACGCTGTTTTTCAAATTATTTAAATAAATAAAAAAACGGAGTGGGATCCCCCCTATTTTTGACAACCAGTTTTGCTAAAGCTAACAGCTGGGGGCTGGTATTCTCAGGCTGGTAAGGGCCATTGATATAGGCCCCCAAGCCTAAAAATAGCAGCCCGCAGCTGCCCAGAAAAGGCGCATCTATTAGATGCGCCAATTCTGGCGCTTTGCCCGGCTCTTCCCACTTGCCCTGTAACGGTGGCAAGTGGGGTAATATTTGTGAGGTTGATGTCACCTTTCTATCGTCAGGTGACAAGCCTACAGCTTAGCAATGGAGAAGCGTCTATAAGACACCTATCCATTACTAATCTTATAGTTGTATTGTACATAAACACAGCCAGAATAAAGTCCTTTTATTTGAAAAAATGACACAGACTCCTTTAATATTCTCAATTAAACCATACGTACAACGTCGCCTATTCCACCGAAGCCCTCGATCTCCTGTAATAAAAGTAAAATAAAAAAAACAACAATATGCCATACCTGTTCGTCGTTCTGTCCAACGCCGTAATCCATGTCTGGGGGTAATTAGTTTTCAACCTGGACGGTGCGACTGTCCACGCTGAGAACCACTGGTGTATGAGCTGCTGGGAACGCAGCGTCAGTAACCGGGGTTGACGTCATAGAGGTTACCTCCGGTGACTGGGCTCTGTTCTCATCCGCGCTGAGCTGCGTTGAGACCCGGGGTCACAAATAAAATTGACATACCAGGAAACAGTAGGTTAGTTCCAAAAAGGTGGCACTTGTTGGGCATTGCCACTGTTAAAGCACATGTAGATAAGTTTCTTCGGGGGTCTAGTTTCCAAAATGGGGTGACTTGTGGGGGGTTTCCACAGTTTAGAAACATCAGGGGCTCTCCAAACGCGACATGACGCCCGCAGACCATTCCATCAAAGTCTGCATTCCAAAATGTCACTACTTCCCTTCCGAGTCCCGAGGTCTGCCCATACAGTAGTTTTCTCCCACATATTGGGTATCAGCTTACTCAAGACAAATTGCACAATAACTTTTGGGGTCAAATTTCTCCTGTTACGCTTGGGAAAATAAAAATTTGGCGATGAAAAGATCATTTTGTGAAAAATATGATTTTTTTAATTTTACAGCTCTACGTTATAAACGTCTGAGAAGCATTTGGGGGTACAAAGTGCTCACCACCATCTAGATACGTTCCTTGGGGGGGGGGGGGGGTCTAGTTTCAAAACTGGTGTCACTTGTGGGGTGTTTCCACTGTTTAGGCACATCAGGGGCTCTCCAAACGCGACATGGCGTCCGATCTCAATTCCAGCCAATTTTGCATTTAAAAGTCAAACGGCGCTCATTCCCTTCTGAGCTCTGCCATGCTCATAAACAGTGGTTTACCCCCACATATGGGGTATCGGCGTACTCAGAACAAATTGAACAATAACTTTTGGGTAAATTTTTTGTTAAAAAGTTAAATGTTAATTTTTTTTTAAACATTCCAAAAATTCCTGTGAAGCACCAGAAGGGTTAATAAGCTTCTTGAATGTGGTTTTGAGCACCTTGAGGGGTGCAGTTTTTAGTATGGTGTCACTTTTGGGTATTTTCTATCATAAAGACCCCTCAAAGTTACTTCAAATGTGATGTGATCCCTAAAAAAAAATGGTGTTGTAAAAATGAGGAATCACTGTTTAACTTTTAACCCTTATACCGTATCTTTCGGACTATAAGACACACCTGACCATGAGACGCACCCCAAATTTTCAGAAGGAAAATAGGGGGAAAAAAAAAAATGTGTCAACTGGGGGTCCGTCTTACAGTCCGAATTCAGCTTACCAGTGAAGGGATCGGCACAGGTGGAGGCAGGGCCGGCGTCAGCACCCGGCACACCCGGGCAAGTGCCGGGGCCCTGAGCAGGCGGGGGGGCCCACTCGCAGTCTGGCACCCCCGCCCGTTAGCGGAGAGAGAGCGGTGTCAGCGCCGCCACTGGGCCCCCCGCCCCGCTTGCTCAGGGCCCCGGCATCAGCTGGCACAATACTTACCTCTCCCGTGCCTCCGCTGCCGCAGCTCCGGACTCCAGGGGGCGCCGACGCTTCCTCTCACAGCAGCGCCGCTGAATGACGTCATCATTCAGCAGCCGGCTGTGATAGAAAGCGCGGGGACGCCGGACAGGTAAGACGTGTGTGTGTGTGTCTCTGTGTGTGTCTGTGTGTATGTAGTGCAGTGCTTTGTGTGTGTATGTATGTGAGAGAGTGCTTGTGTGCTGTCTGTGTGTGATGATGGGCAGGCATTGCTGATAATGGGGAGGCATTGATGATGATGATGGGGAGAAGATGATGATAATGGGCAGGCATTGATGATAATGGGCAGGCATTGATGATGGGGAGAAGATGATGATCGGCAGGCATTGCTGATAATGGGGAGGCATTGATGATAGGGAGAAGATGATGATAATGGGCAGGCATTGATGATAATGGGCAGGCATTGATGATGGGGAGAAGATGATGATGGGCAGGCATTGCTGATAATGGGGAGGCATTGATGATGGGGAGAAGATGATGATGGGCAGGCATTGCTGATAATGGGGAGGCATTGATGATGATGATGGGGAGAAGATGATGATAATGGGCAGGCATTGATGATAATGCGCAGGCATTGATGATGGGGAGAAGATGATGATGGGCAGGCATTGATGATGATGGGGAGGAGATGATGATGGACAGGCATTGCTGATAATGGGGAGGCATTGATGATGATGGGGAGATGATGATAATGGGCAGGCATTGATGATAATGGGCAGGCATTGATGATGGGGAGAAGATGATGATGGGGAGGAGATGATGATGATGGGCAGGCATTGATGATAATGGGGAGGCCATGATGATGATGGGGAGGCAATGATGATGATAAGGAGG
The DNA here is from genome assembly GCA_033576555.1 of Oophaga sylvatica. Lineage (NCBI taxonomy): Eukaryota > Metazoa > Chordata > Amphibia > Anura > Dendrobatidae > Oophaga > Oophaga sylvatica. The sequence continues at coordinate 133,520,425 of JARQOD010000003.1, forward strand.
CAATCATGATGATAATGGGGAGTCTTTCCACAGCGCCCTTTCCTGAGCCGTAACAGTGCAGAACGCAGTACAGCGCAGAGGAGAGCTCTATATTTTGTATGGAGCATTATATGGGGACCAGTATCCTGTATGGAGCATTATATGGGGACCAGTATCCTGTATGGAGCATTATATTGGGTCCAGTATTCTGTATGGAGCATTATTTTGGGTCCAGTATTCTGTATGGAGCATTATATGGGGGGTGACATCCTGCATGGGGTATTATATGGGTGATGAGGGGGAGACTGTGGTGCCCATAATATTGTATGGAGGACTGTACTGTCCAGTCTGTTCTGTGCGCTGTGAGGATTTGGCGGTTTTTGAGCTATTGTACAATTTACAATAGATATCACTCATGTAATGTAAGAAGTGAAGTATTTGGCATTGTACTGTACCTATATTTCTCTGCTGTATCTGTGCATCATGAATCGTGGTCTGTGTTAAAGGGGCCCACTGAGGCTCTTTCGCCCGGGGCCCATAAAAACCTGGAGCCGGCCCTGGGTGGAGGAGTGGTTACAGGGGTCGTTTGGTGGTCCAGGCTGGTGCGGTGGCAGGGGCTCTCTGCTCCGAGGCAGGGGCTCTGTGCTCCGGGGCAGGGGCTCTGTGCTCGGGGGCAGGGGCTCTGTGCTCACTGTGCTGCACTGGGGGCTCCGCCAGCATTTCGTCAAAGCTCGGAGGCCCCCGCTCATCCATTAATGCCATGCTACGTTAGCCTCCGGGAACATGGCTGCCGGGCCAGTGCATGCTCAGATTAAGATCTCAGCAACGAATCTGAGCATGCGTTGGCCCAGCGGCCATCTTCCAGGAGGCCACCGCAGCATTGCATTAAAGGATGAGCGGGGGCCTCCGGGCTTTGACGAAATGCCGGCGGAGCCCCCCACACAGCACAGAGAGCCACTGCCACAGCCACAGCCACGGAGCACAGCCCACCACCACCACACTACAGAGCCCCGCTGCACGGCCACAGCCGCACCAGCCTGGGAAGGGAGGCTGCATCGGGACCGCCACCGCCACAGGATTTGTAAGTATATTGCGACCATAAGACGCACCCCCATTTTCCCCAAAAAATTTTTGGGAAAAAGTGCGTCTTATGGTCCAAAAAATACGGTAACTCCGTAATAAAAAAAAAAAATTGGTTCCAAAATTGTGCTAATGTAAAGTAGACATGTGGGAAATGTTACTTATTAAGTATTTTGTGTGACATATCTGTGATTTAAGGGCATGAAAATTCAAAGTTGGAAAATTGAGATATTTTCTAAATTTTCGCCAATTTTTTATTTTTTTTTTTAACAAATAAACGCAAGTCATATCAAAGAAATTTTACCACTATCATGAAGTACAATATGTCACGAGAAAAAAATGTCAGAGTCACCAGGATCCATGGAAGCATTCCAGAGTCATTACTTCATAAAGGGACAGTGGTCAGAATTGTAAAAATTGGCCCGGTCATTAACCACCCTTGGGAGTTAAGGGGTCTATATGACAGAAAATACCCAAATAGCCCTTCAGGTGCTTCACAGGAACTGAAGCAATATGGAAGGAAAAAATAAACATTTAACATTTCTTCACAAAAATTTTACTTTATTTTTTTTATTTTATAAGGGTATTTTGAGAAATTGTACCCCAATAATTGTTGTGCAGTTTCTCCTGAGTACTCTCATACCCCAAGTGTGGAGCAAAACCACTGTTTGGGTGCACGGCAGGACTGGGAAGGGAAGTACCGTAACATCATTTGACTTTTTAAACGGAAAATTGTCTCGAATCGAGAATGGTCACCTCCTACAAGTGACACCTTTTTGGAAACTTGACCCCTAAAGGAACTAAGGAACTTATCTAGAGCATCATGAACCCTCAGGTGCTTCACAGAAGTTGATTACATAGTGCAGTGAAAATAAAAAAAAAAAAAAAAATCAATTTTTTTCCAGAAAAATTATCTTTAACCCCTTTCCAACATCGGTGGTAATAATAAGCCGATGTCGGACACCCTCCCTTTGATGTGGGCTCTGGAGGTAAGCCCACATCTTTCCCCGCACATGTCAGCTGTTTTGAATGCGATCCACATGCGGCTATTAACCGATAAATGCTGCTGTCAAACTCTGACAGCGGCATATAACATGCGCTTCCGGCAATCGCGTCAGAAATCCGCCCAACGGTGACCCCCGTCATGTGATCGCGGGTCACCGATGGGTTAGCATGACAACCAGAGGTCTCCTGCAGACCGCTAAGGTTGTCAATACTGGACTGCTATGAGCACTGCCCGGCGCTCATGGCAAGTCAGCAAATCTTAACGTCCAACGACAGACGGAGTCCGTCATTGGACGACTCCCCGTGTTTGGTGCAGGCACTGGCGATGAGCTCGCACCTCTTCCGGCTCATGACAGCGGATCTGTACAGCTGACATCTGCCCGGCACAGCCGGGGATGAAATCGCGACTCACACGCAGCTGTTAACATGTTAAATGCCGCTGTCAAATTCTGACAGCAGCTTTAACATGCACGCGCAAAAGTGCATCATTACCTCCTCCCATCGGCGCATGGTCACATGACCGCGGGTCGCCGATGGGTTGGCATGACAACCCGGGGTTAGCAGAAGACCCCTGCGGTTGTCACTGCTGGATCGCTATGAGCGCCGCCTGGTGGTCGGCGTGAATAGCAAGTGAGCAAATCTGCTACAGTCATGGCCAAAAGTTTTGAGAATGACACAAATATTATATTTTCACATGATCTGCTGCCCTCTGGTTTTTATGTGTGTTTGACAGATGTTTTTATCACAGACAGAAATATAATAATTGCAAACATATGAGTAACAAAAGCTTATATTGACAGTTAGAATGAGTTAATGCAGCAAGTCAATATTTGCAGTGTTGACCCTTCTTCTTCAGGACCTCTGCAATTCTCCCTGGCATGCTCTCAATCAACTTCTGGACCAAATCCTGACTGATAGCAGTCCATTCATGCACAATCAATGCTTTCATTTTGTCAGAATTTTTAGGTTTTTGTTTGTCCACCCGTCTCTTGATGATTGACCACAAGTTCTCAATGGGATTAAGATCTGGGGAGTTTCCAGGTCATGGACCCAAAATCTCTATGTTTTGTTCCCTGAGCCATTTAGTTATCACCTTTGCTTTATGGCAAGGTGCTCCATTATGCTGGAAAAGGCATTGTTGATCGCCAAACTGCTCTTGGAGGGTTGGGAGAAGTTGCTCTTGGAGGACATTCTGGTACCATTCTTTATTCATGGCTGTGTTTTTAGGCAAGACTGTGAGAGAGCCGATTCCCTTGGCTGAGAAGCAACCCCACACATGAATGGTTTCAGGATGCTTAACAGTTGGCATGAGACAAGACTGGTGGTAGCGCTCACCTTGTCTTCTCCGAATGAGGCGTTTTCCTGATGTCCCAAACAATCAAAAAGGGGATTCATCAGAGAAAATAACTTTACCCCAGTCTTCAGCAGTCCACTGCCTGTACCTTTTGCAGAATATCAGTCTGTCCATGATGATTTTTCTGGAGAGAAGTGGCTTCTTTGCTGCTCTCCTTGAGACCAGGCCTTGCTCCAAGAGTCTCCGCCTCACAGTGCGTGCAGATGCACTCACACCTGCCTGCTGCCATTCCTGAGCAAGCTCAGCACTGCTGGTAGCCCGATCCCGCAGCTGAAACACTTTTAAGAGACGGTCCTGGCGCTTGCTGGTCTTTCTTGGGTGCCCTGAAGCCTTTTTGGCAACAATGGAACCTCTCTCCTTGAAGTTCTTGATGATGCGATAGATTGTTGACTGAGGTGCAATCTTTCTAGCTGCGATACTCTTCCCTGTTAGGCCATTTTTGTGCATTGCAATGATGTCTGCACGTGTTTCTTTAGAGATAACCATGGTTAACAGAAGAGAAACAATGATGCCAAGCACCAGCCTCCTTTTAAAGTGTCCAGTGGTGTCATTCTTACTTAATCATGACAGATTGATCTCCAGCCATGTCCTCATCAACACCCACACCTGTGTTAATGGAGCAATCACTGAAAAGAGGTTAGCTGGTCCTTTTAAGGCAGGGCTGCAATGATGTTGAAATGTGTTTTGGGGGATAAAGTTCATTTTCTAGCCAAATATTGACTTTGCAAGTAATTGCTGTTAAGCTGATCACTCTTTATAACATTCTGGAGTATATGCAAATTGCCATTAGAAAAAGTGAAGCAGTAGACTTTGTAAAAATTAATATTTGTGTCATTCTCAAAACTTTTGGCCATGACGGTACATAGAACAGGGTTGCAGCCCTGCTCTATGTAGTAGAGGCGATCAGATAACTGCAGCTTCAAGTCTACCATGTGGACTATTGAAGCAAGTAAAAAAACGATGTTTTTAAAAATATTTAAAAAATGTAAACGTTTAAATCATCCCCCTTTCAAAATAAAGAAACAAAAAAAAATAATCAAACATACATATATTTGGCATCGCCGCGTTCAAAATCGCCAGATCTAGCAATATATAAAAAGAATAAATCCAATCTGTAAACGGCGTAGTGAGAAAAAAATCGAAACGCCAGAATTAAGTTTTTTTGGTCGCTGCAACATTGCAATAAAATGCAGTAATGGGCGATCAAAAGATCGTATCTGCACCAAAATGGTATAAATAAAAACGTCAGATTGGTACGCAAAAAATAAGCCCTCACCCAGCCCCAAATCCCGAAAAAAGGAGACGCTACGGGTCTCGGAAAATGGCAGCTTTTTTGTTTACAAACTCTGGAATTTTTTTTCACCCATTAGATAAAAAAAGAATCTAGACATGTTTGGTGTCTATGAACTCGTAATGACCTGGAGAATCATAATGGCAGGTCAGGTTTAGCATTTAGTGAACCTAGTAAAAAAGCCAAACAAAAAACAAGTGCGGGATTGCACTTTTTTTTGCAGTTTCACTGCACTTGGAATTTTTTTCCCATTTTCTAGTACATGTCATGGTAAAACTAATGGTGTCCTTCAAAAGTACAACTCGTCCAACAAAAAACTAGCCCTCATACGGCCATGGTGACCAAAAAATAAAAAAGTTATGGCTGTGGGGAGAAGAGGAGCAAAAAATTAAAATGCAAAACCAAAAATACCCCTGGTCATTAAGGGGTTGATCAACCAAGGTATCATTTTAATCAGCATAACAGCGCCGACCTGCCACTGTCTGTAGATTACCTTTAAGTAGTGTGCAAAAATATCCAAAGTTTGCAAAAAAAAAAAAAGAAAAGAAAATTTTCCAAGACCCCTGGCGTCTCAATTTTTGGGGATCTGGGGCTGGGTGAGGGCTTCTTTTTTGAGCGCCGCGCTGACGTTTTTAATGATATTATTTCGAGGTAGATACAATGTTTTGATCGCCTGTTATTGCAATGTTGCGGTAACCAAAAAAAGTAATTCTGTCATTTAGTTTTTTTTCTTGTTACACTGTTTACTGATCGTATTAAGTTTTTTAATATTTTGATAGATCAGGTGTTTCTGAATGCGGCGATACAAAATATGTGTATTTTTTTACTGTTTTCTTTTGAATGGGGTTGCAGCCCTGCTTTATGTAGCTAAAATTATCATCTGCTACGAGGGCTGGCCACTAAGCGGTGCTCAGAGCACATTGGCAATGACAACCACAGGGGTCTTCTGCAGATGCCGGAATGTCATGCCAACCCATCGGTGACCTGCAGTTATGTGACGCACTTCCTGAGCAGCCATATTAAATGCTGCTGTCAGAAATTGACAGCTACATTTAACAAGTTAACAACTGCGGGTGATTTGCAATTCCACCCGTGGCTGTTGGCGGCAAATGTCAACTGACGAAACAGCTGACACGTGTTGGAAAACATGCGTCCTCAGAGTCGGAGCCTGCATGGACACGATCAATGACGTGTGTATATATATATTTACATACATATATATATATATATATATATATATATATAGTACAGACCAAAAGTTAGGACACACTCTTCTCATTCAAAGATATTTCTGTATTTTCATGACTATGAAAATTGTAGAATCACACTGAAGGCATCAAAACTATGAATTAACACATGTGGAATTATATATTACACTTTACAAAAAAGTGTGAAACAACTGAAAATATGTCTTATATTCTAGGTTCTTCAAAGTAGCCACCTTTTGCTTTGATTACTGCTTTGCGTGCAGAAAAGGTGAACGGATGGACTCTACATGCCTGGTTCCCACCGTGAAGCATGGAGGAGGTGGTGTGATGGTGTGGGGGTGCTTTGCTGGTGACACTGTTGGGGATTTATTTAAAATTGAAGGCATACTGAACCAGCATGGCTTCCACAGCATCTTGCAGCGGCATGCTACTCCATCCGGTTTGCTTTTAGTTGGACCATCATTTATTTTTCAACAGGACAATGACCCCAAACACACCTCCAGGCAGCATAAGGGCTATTTGACCAAGGAGAGTGATGGGGTGCTACGCCAGATGACCTGGCCTCCACAGTCACCAGACCTGAACCCAATCGAGATAGTTTGGGGTGAGCTGAACCGCTCACCGCTTCAATTTTGAATAAATCCCCAACAGTGTCACCAGCACTGTTGTACATTCACACTGAAGGCATCAAAACTATGAATTAACACATGTGGAATTATATACTTAACAAAATAGTGTGAAACAACTGAAAATATGTCTTATATTCTAGGTTCTTCAAAGTAGCCACCTTTTGCTTTGATTACTGCTTTGCGCACTCTTGGCATTCTCTTGACTTGACTTTAAGCCAGGTTAATAATTGAGAGCTGTCAATTAGACAACTATCAATTATTAATCCTATTGTATGAAAGAAAAATCAAACACACACACTTTAATAAAAAATCATTTGAAAGAAATAAGCAAACAGTTTTTGACCATCTTTTAGTTTCCTGCTAAAACCATTTCATGTAATAAAAATAAAATAAAAAAACAAAATGATTCTTACCTATCCGATGCACAGTCAGGTCCCACGCTGTAATCCATCAGAAAGGGTTAACAGGTTACAGCTAGCAGGCAGCTAATGCTGCCTGCTGAGCTGTTACCCCGAGTGAATCAGTTCCTCTCCCTGCCAAAGGAGAGGAAGTGATTAATGTGTGAAGCTTAATTGATTTCTTCCCACTTTCACTTCAGGTCAGGTCACCCTGCATTAGCTGCCTGCTAGCTGTAACCTGTTAACCCTTTCTGATGGATTACAGCTTGGGACCTGACTGTGCATCGGATGGGTAAGAATCATTTTGCTTTTTTATTTTATTTTTATTACATGAAATAGTTTTAGCAGGAAAATAAAAGATGGTCAAAAACTGTTTGCTTATTTCTTTAAAATGATTTTTTATTAAAGTGTGTGTGTTTGATCACGCAGTGGAAGTTCAGTGCCGACAGCTGTCACAGATAGCTGACAGGCACAGCAAGCGGTGCGGGGACCTTTGCAGTCGGTCCCCGCACCTACAGCGCTGTGATTGGTCAGTCAATGTGACTGACCAAACACAGCAGCGATCAGGCAGAAGAGGCTGAACTGGCCGAGCTTACTGCACTAACAGCCAGGAGCAGCGCCCCCGCCGCCCCTGGCTGTTAACCCCCTGACTGCTGCGATCGAGCGCGATCGCAGCGCTCAGGGGGAGAGGCAGAGGGTCGGGAGCTCCCTCTGCCTCAGATCGGCGCCCTGCAATGTATTTGTAGGGCCCGATCTCTGCCTTGATGACCTGGGGGTTGTCATGACAACCTCCGGGTCATCTAGCTACGGAAGGCCGCTGTGACCATGGTCACAGCAGCTTTCACCATAGGTACAATGCATTGCAATGCTGGAACATTGCAATGCATTGCACCTGCAATCAAAAGTAAAAAAGTGAAAGTCCCATAAAGGGACAAGGTAAAAAAAAGCATTTTTTTTTTTAAAAATTTGTAAAAAAAAATGTTAATAAATAATAAAAAAAAATTCACCTAAAAATACACATTTTTATGTAATAAAAAAAAAACAAAAAAATGCACATGTTTGGTATCGCCGCGTCCGTAAAAATCCCATCTATAAAAGCGTAACCCTAGTTAACCCCTTCAGTGAAAGCCATAAAAAAAACACACAAAAAGTAGTAAATTATACTTTTTCCAAGCGGTATCATCATACCGCTTGGAAAAAGTGTAATAACACGCGATCAAAAAGATGAATATAATTAGACATGGTACCGCTGAAAACGTCATCTTGTCCCGCAAAAAACAAGCCGCTATACAGCATCATCAGCGAAAAAATAAAAAAGTTATAGCTCGCAGAATAAACTGATGCAAAAATAATTATTTTTTCTATAAAATTTTTTGTGTAAAAAACGCTAAAACATAAAAAAATATATAAATGAGGTATCGCTGTAATCGTAGTGACCCGAAGAATAAAGCTGCTTTATTAATTTTACCACATGCGGAACGGAGGAAAAAAAAAAAAAACAATTCCTGAATTGCTGGTTTTTGTTCATTCTGCTTCCACAAAAATCGGAATAGGAAGCGATCAAAAAATGTTATGTGCCCGAATATGGTACCAATAAAAACGTCAGCTCGTCCCGCAAAAAATAAGCCCACAGATAAATCTGTCGGTCGAAATATGGAAAAATTATAGCTCTCAAAATACAGCGATGCAAAAATTTCTTACAAAAAATTCTTCCAAAAAAAAAAGCGCCTTTTATTGTGTGACAGAAGCTAAACATGAAAAAAGGATGTAAATCTGGTATCGCTGTAATCGCACCGACTCGAGAAATAAAGTCGCCTAATCACTAATACCGCACGAGGAACGGCGTAAAAAATAAAACCAATTCTTCATCTTTTGTGTATTTGTTCATTCTGCCTCCCAAAGATCGCAGTAAGGCGATCACAGTGGTTCCCTCACACATATGGGGTATCAGAGTAATCAGCACAAATTGCACATCAACTTTTGGGGTCCTATTTCTCTTGTTACCCTTATAAAAAGACGGATTTTGGTAAGACCTTACCTGTAAAATCCTTTTCAGCGAAGGAAGGAAGGGAGACACAGTCATTACTAGTGGGTAGGCGGAGCCCACACAGGATAGAACACCTCAGATTAAAAAAGTGTTGACCGGCCCCTCCAGCTTGGGCTCCTCCTACTCCAGTTCTCCAGTCCGTACACAAGCTAAGGAAGAGCAAATACCACCAGCGGAGCAACATAACCCCTTCTGAAGAACTTCAGAGAAAAAACAAAAAGACAGGTTATGCCTATAACAGAAAAAACCACACAGTCCCAGGTACTACTCACTGAACCTGACCACTGCGATGAGCTGGCAATGCTGGAACAGAGCCTTAGCGCGCCGACCTCAGCCCAGATAATCGCTATCAGAGAAGGGTCACGCCACATCTGAAAACACAACAACACACTTCTGCCATGGGAGGGATCTGTGTCTCCCTTCCTTCCTTCGCTGAAAAGGATTTTACAGGTAAGGTCTTACCAAAATCCGTCTTTCAGCAGCAGATGGAAGGAAGGGAGACACAGTCATTACTAGTGGGACGTCCCAAAGCAGTACAGAAATTAAGGGTGGGAAAAAAACCAACAGAGGCAGAATCCCAACAACTGTAAGGTTCTATGTATATATTCCTGAAACTCAGTTTGTTCGTCAGCCATTTTACTTTCTGTCTTGCTGCAGCTATCTTGCCCTCAGTCAAAATGGAGTTTCCAGCTTGCATGTTCCCGCCCTGATTCTCTCCTTTGCTTCTTAAGCAGCCACAGCTGAGCAATCAGTGCTTCAGAATCTAGCCTGCAGTGAACCTGTGACTTGACTCCTGTAAGCCTTGGACCTTGTACTCCAGCTATTCCTACTGAGGAACTCTGAAGCACTTGTGGACTCTGAACCCTGCTCTTTGAAAGACCCACGTTTGCATGGACTTACGGTAACAGAGAAGAAGATCCTGAATCTGTATTGGAGAGTGATTGCTGTGCTTGGATTACTCTGGCCTGCTGTGTCTCCTGTTTCTGTGTCTGCAAACTGTGTGACTATTTCTGCCAACTTGTATGAAGTAATACAGGACTTTTCTATATCAAACCTGTGACTCCTGTGTTTTCATCGCACCCAAGCACAAGACGCTATATGAACTGTACTACATACATTACAACAACTTAGATAAATGCGCAACCAGCGCTAAACACAAGTTAACAAGAACTTTAAACTACAGCCGCCTGCAGGACCCTACGTCCTAAGGCCGCATCAGCGGAAGCACTGACGTCCACCTTATAAAATTTCGTAAACGTGTGGACGGAGCGCCAGGTCGCCGCCCGCAGAGCTGAGCTGCCGAGGCCCTTGATGAAAGGCCCACGATGAACCCACAGCCCTCGTGGAGTGAGCTCGAATCTTAATCGGGCAAGGTTCGCCCTTGAGTCGGTAAGCCTCTAAAATGGCCGACCGAATCCAACGAGCTATAGAGTCCTTGGAAGCTCGTTGACCACGTCGACGACCTGCTGGAATCACAAACAGAGAATCCGACTTCCGAAAACTTTGAGTAATAGACAAATAGAACTTCAAAGCCCGCACTAAATCCAAAGTGTGCAAAGCCCGTTCCTTCGCATTCCTCGGCTCCGGACAGAGCGAGGGCAACACAATATCCTGGTTAACATGAAATTGCGACACCACCTTAGGTAGAAAGTCACCCCGAGTGCGAAGCACTACACGATCCGGGTGAAACTCCAGAAAAGGTGGCGAGCAAGAAAGAGCCGCCAACTCAGAAACCCTTCTAAAAGAAGTGACCGCCACTAGGAAGGCAACCTTCCAAGAGAGCAAAGAAAGGCTAACAGAGTCCATAGGCTCAAAAGGCCCATGCTGAAGAGCCTCCCAGACAAGATTGAGCCGCCAAGGAGACACGAACGCCTTCCGCGGCGGAAACTGACGGGTTACTCCGCAAAAAAAAGGAACGTACGTCCCTACGCGAAGCGATAGCCTTCCGAAACAGCAAGGACAGAGCAGAAACCTGCCCCTTCAGAGTGCTAACTGCCAAGCCCTTGTCCAGCCCATACTGCAAAAAGGCCAACAAATTGGGAATGGAAAAAATCCTCGGGTTCCTTGAAGAACCCGAACACCACGAAAAGAAGGCTTCCCAAGTCTTGTGATAAATCCTAGTAGTAGCCGGACCTCTGGCAGCTCGCAGAGTGGCAATGACTTCGGCTGAAAAACCTTGACGGGTCAAGATTTCGGTCTCAAGAGTCACGCCGTCAAACGCAGAGACTTCAGGTCCGGATGGCGAACGGACCCTTGAGTTAACAGGTCCGGGCGAAGAGGGAGTGGAAGAGGAGGCGCTGCCAGAAGCGACACCAGTGTCGAGAACCACGTCCTCCTTGGCCAATCCGGGGCTATCAACATAGCCGGGACTCTCTCCATTCTGATCCGACGCAACACCAGAGGAAGCAATGATATCGGCGGGAACACATAGATTAGCTCGAATTGGTCCCACGGAGCCACCAGAGCATCCACCGCCACAGCCTTCGGGTCCTTGTACCTGGACATGAACGTCGGTAACTTGGCATTGAACCTGGATGCCATCACATCCACTTGGGGAGTTCCCCAACGGGAGCACAGCAGTGCAAAAATTTCCGGATGAAGACTCCATTCTCCGGGATCCATCATTTCGCGACTGAGGAAGTCCGCCGTGACATTCTGAACTCCAGGAATGTGAATCTCAGAGATGGCTGGCACCCTGGCCTCGGCCCATACCAGGATCCGAGACACCTCCATCATGAGCCTGAAGCTCCTCGTCCCACCTTGATGGTTGATATACGCGACCGCCGTCGCGTTTCCGTCTGCACTCGGACTGGTAGACCGCTTAAAGGGACCGTCCAGTGTTGGAGGCAAAGGAAAATTGCCCTCAATTCCAGGATGTTGATCGGCAGGATAGACTCTTCCGACGACCATACTCCCTGAATCCAGAGATCGTTCCAGACACCCCCCCAGCCCGTCAGGCTGGCATCGGTGGTTATGACAGACCACCTCGGAGGGAGGAAGGACTTCCCCAGGGATAACGCTTCCGGACGTAACCACCATCCTAGAGACTCTCGCACCCTGTGGGAGATGATTACACTGCAATCCAGTGAAGCCTGCGATCGATCCCAACGGTTCAAAATGAGCATTTGGAGAGCCCTGGAATGAAATTGGGCAAACGGAAGTGCCTCCATCGACGCCACCATCAAACCCAGAAGGCGCATACACCTTCGAAGGGACATTGCTGTCGAAGACTTCATAACCTGTACATGTCGAAGAAGACCTGCTTGCTTGTCTGGAGGCAGGGACACCACTGCTCGTACCGTGTCGAAATGCATCCCCAAAAACAGGATCGACTGCGACGGCTCCAGAGACGACTTCTCCCAATTGACCAGCCACCCGAAGTCCTCCAGGAGCTGAAGGGATAGATTGCGAGCCGTCACCGCCTCCTCCTTCGAGGACGCCACAATCAAAAGGTCGTCCAGATAGGGAAGAATCGTAACCCCCTGTCTTCGAAGGATCGCCATGAGAGGTGCCAGAATTTTTGTAAAAACTCTGGGTGCTGAGGCCAACCCGAATGGCAGAGCCACAAACTGGTAATGGTCCTGACCTATGGCAAAACGAAGGAAACGTTGGTGGGCCCTTCCGACGGGAACATGCAAATAAGCGTCGCGAATGTCGATTGACACCAAAAAGTCGTTCTGCGACAGGGTAGCCACCACTGAGCGAAGCGACTCCATGCGGAATTTCCGGGTGCGGACATGCCGATTCAATCTTTTGAGATCCAGAATGGGGCGAAATTTGTCCTCCTTTTTGGGGACCACAAAGAGGTTGGAATAAAACCCTCTTCCCCGTTCCTCCGGCGGAACCGGTACCACCACACCCTTCTGCAGAAGGGAATTGACCTCCCGCAGTAGAGCGGCAAATAGTTCGGGCTCTGACGGAACGCGAGATTGACAAAAACTGTCCGGGGTCGAGAAAGAAACTCTATGAAGTAGCTTGCCGACACAACCCGCGTCACCCAGGCGTCCGAAACACGGGAAACCCAAGTCGATTCGAATTGGAGCAGGTGACCCTGGCGTCAGTCCGCCTTAGCGGGCTTTTTGTCAGCTTCCCGCTTGTCTTGACGGAAACTCTGTTTCCAGGGAGTGCGGGATATCTGAGAGGTCTTTTTTTCCCGAAAAAGATGGACGACCCGATCCCAAGAGGGCTGACCGAACTGTCCCCTGGACCGAAAGGACCGCCGACTATTACCGGCACTAGGCCTGCCAGACGCAGAAGTCACAGCTCTTCGTTGCGGTAAAGCCATTTCTTTTGCCTTTGCCTTGACAATCAGCTCCGTGAGGTCAGGTCCAAATAGCTGACCACCCTTGTAAGCTAAAGATAGCAAACCTTGCTTGGAAACCGCGTCCCCGGTCCACTGTCTAAGCCACAGTGCTCTCCTGACTGTGACCGCCGAGGATTGCGCCCTGGACAGCAGTGACGCAGTATCCAAACCTGCATCACTGCCATATCGGGCTGCATCCTCCAACAACTTGAAAAGCCCATCTACCTCTGATAGTGGAGATCCATCTTGCCACGCCGTCCGTAGACGGTCCAACCAGCTCAGGGAAGCTTTACAAGCACACATGGACCCTAGTACTGCTCTGAATCCATGACCCGCGGCCTCGTAGATGGATTTCGCCACCATCTCCGTTTTTCTGTCCAGCGGATCCTGCAGACTCGCCTTCCCTTTAACAGGAAGTAATGAGGATTTGCTAAGCTGGGATAAAGGAACATCCACTTCAGGAGAAGGAATCCAATTATCAATCAACTCCGTCGAACACGGATACAGCGTCTCAAAAAACCGTGTCCCCTGAAAACGTTTATCTGGACACAGGCGTTCCTTCTCCACTGCCCCATTAAGCTCATCCAGAGATGGTAATGCTGATCGCGACCTATGCGACTCCTGAAACATCCGGGTCGACTTACCAGGACGTCTAGTTACCTTTTCCGGTAACTGTAACGCCTCCCTCATGGCTTCCAATGAAAGCCTCTGTACGGCCCAAAAGAGAGGCAGAGTGTCCCTGCCGATCCTCCTTATCCGAGCTTGAAGGGGAACCCTCCATACCAGAGATCTCCGAGTCGCTATGCGGGAAGGATGGCACCGGCCTGTGACGCTTCCTGCCATGAGAGGATCTAGCTGACACCCAATAACCTAGAAGGTCAGACAGGACATCAATAGAACGAGTGAGGGCCTCCATTTTGACATCACTGAAACCTCAGACCGCTGCGCTTGACGCCGTCGAAGTCTGCGTGTCAGATACGCGAGACTGATCTTGTAGCGGATCTGGGAGAAGGTCCGCACCTCCTGGACCCTGATCTGACATGCCCTCACACAGTATATAGCAGGTTAAACCTGTCAGTAACTAGAACAGTGTGGTTTCTTAAGTGGACGAAAAAAGAACGCTGAAGGGTTAAAGCTCTTAAAGGGAGAGCAACCCCAGCTGTCCCTCAATTAAGGGTTAACCGCCTGTTAGGGGTTAATGTCGCAGACTCCCCACAACCTCTTTTAAATGAAAGGGTGTGCGAGCCCCAGACAAAAAAAGGGCCTCTATATGAGGCCACAGCTGCAGGACCGCGCAATCTGCCACCTAATTGTGCCTCAGAAAGGTGCCCTGCGCTGTGGGGGTGATGGAGTTAAGCTTCTGCCCTGACAGACAGAAGCGACTCACCCAGCTGGCCGCGGTACTGTGTTCCTTCGGTCTGTCGGGAGGAGAGGAGAGTGAGGAGCCCGAGGAAGCCTCAGTAATGGCCGCCGCGCTGTAAGGAGAGAAGCCGGAAGAGGAGAGGCAGGAAATCGCGAGCTCAGAGCGCTTCCTGCCCGAGAAGACCGGGAAAGCGCGAAGCCACGCCCCCCGCCGGCTTCAAAAAAACGCACGCAAACTCCTCCGCTCTCCGCTCCTGCCCCGCTTCCCATGTCCTGCAGGCATCCACCTGCGGACAAAAAACACCAGTCACCAGCCGCTGAAGCACTCAACACACATTAAAAATGCAGAGTACTCACCCAGCTGAGCGCCACAGGGACCCCCAGGGATTTGTGGCGCTATGCCCATAGCTTCCCCCCAGGGTGGGGAACGCAGTGACCCCAGAAGCGCGGTTTGCGTCCCCACCAGGGAAGCAACCCTCATGCCCCAGGGCCGGCAGGGTTCTGCAGGGACCACCTTAAAGGGTAATACAGATCCGCCAAGGGAGGGGTGGGGTCCAGCAGCGCTGAGACCCCTGAGACCTCAAAACCACGGGGTCCAAGTCTCTGTCCGAAAAAATAAAACATTTTCTGAGGAGCTGCTCCTGCAGCGACTATCCTCTGTGACCTCAAATTTTAGACTGGAGAACTGGAGTAGGAGGAGCCCAAGCTGGAGGGGCCGGTCAACACTTTTTTAATCTGAGGTGTTCTATCCTGTGTGGGCTCCGCCTACCCACTAGTAATGACTGTGTCTCCCTTCCTTCCATCTGCTGCTGAAATAAAAATTTGGGGCAAAAAGATCATTTTTGTGGAAAAAAATATGATTTTTTTATTTTCACGGCTCTACGTTATAAACTTCTGTGAAGCCCTTGGGTGTTCAAAGTGCTGACCACACATCTAGATAAGTTCCTTGGGGGGGTCTAGTTTGCAAAATGGGGTCACTTGTGGGGGGTTTCTACTGTTTAGGCACATCAGGAGCTCTCCAAGCACGACATGACACCCGCAGACCATTTCATCAAAGTCTGCATTCGAAAACGGTGCACCTTGCCTTCCGAGCTCTGCCATGCGTCAAAATAGTGGTTTACCCCCACATATGGGGTATCAGCGTACTCAGGACAAATTGCACAATAGCTTTTGGGGTCCTATTTCTCCTGTTACCCTTATAAAAATAAAAATTTGGGGGCAAAAAGATTATTTTTGTGGAAAAAAATATGATTTTTTTATTTTCACTGCTCTACGTTATAAACTTCTGAAGCACTTAGGGGTTCAAAGTGCTCACCACACATCTAGATAAGTTCCTTGGGGGGGTCTAGTTTCCAAAATGGGGTCACTTGTGGGGGTTTCTACTGTTTAGGCACATCAGGGGCTCTCTAAACGTGAGATGACACCCGCAGACCATTCCATCAAAGTCTGCATTTGAAAACGGCGCTCCTTCCCTTCCCCCTTCCGAGCTCCGCCATGCGTCAAAATAGTGGTTTACCCCCACATATGGGGTATCAGCGTACTCAGGACAAATTGCACAATAACTTTTGGGGTCCTGTTACCCTTTGGAAAATAACAATTGCGGGTGGAAAGATCATTTTTGTGGAAAAGATATGATTTTTTTAATTTTACAGCTCTACGTTATAACCTTCTGTGAAGCCCTTGGGGTTCAAAGCTCTCACCACACATCTAGATAAGTTCCTTGGGGGTCTAGTTTCCAAAATGGGGTCACTTGTGGGGGGTTTCTACTGTTTAGGCACATCAGGGGCTCTCTAAACGTGACATGACACCCGCAGACCATTCCATCAAAGTCTGCATTCGAAAACGGCGCTCCTTCCCTTCCCCCTTCCGAGCTCCGCCATGCGTCAAAATAGTGGTTTACCCCAACATATGGGGTATCAGCGTACTCAGGACAAATTGCACAATAACTTTTGGGGTCCTGTTACCCTTTGGAAAATAAAAATTGGGGATGAAAAGATAATTTTTGTGGAAAAGATATAATTTTTTAATTTTACAGCTCTAAGTTATAACCTTCTGTGAAGCCCTTGGGGGTTCAAGAAGCTCTCACCACACATTTAGATAAGTTCCTTGGGGGGTCTAGTTTCCAAAATGGGGTCACTTGTGGGGGTTTCCCCAGTGTAGGCACATCAGGGACTCTCCAAATGCAACATGGAGTCCAATCTCAATTTCAGCCAAAAAAGTCAAATGGCGCTGCTTCCCTTCCGAGCTCTGCCATGCGCCCAAATAGTGGTTTACCCCCACATATGGGATATCAGCGTACTCAGGACAAATTGCACAATAACTTTTGGAATCCTTTTATCCTTTGAAAAATAAAAATTGGGGATGAAAAGATAATTTTTGTGGAAAAAATATGATTTTTTAATTTTACGACTCTACGTTATAACCTTCTGTGAAGCCCTTGGGGTTCAAAGTGCTCACCACACATTTAGATAAGTTCCTTGGGAGGTCTAGTTTCCAAAATGGGGGCACTTATGGGGTTTTCCACTGTTTAGGTACATCAAGGGCTCTCCAAACGCGACATGGTGTCCGCTCTCGATTCCAGCCAATTTGACATTCAAAATCTCAAAATGATGCTCCTTCCCTTCTGAGCACTGCCGTGCGCCTAAAGATTGGTTTTCCCCCACACATGGGGTTTCTGTGTACTCATGAGAAATTGTACAACAAATATTGTGGTTCATTTTCTCCTGATACCCTTGACAAAATGTAAAAAAATTGTGTCAAAAGAAAAGTTTTGGGGAAAAAAAGTTAAATGTTCAATTTTTCCTTCCACATTGCTTCAATTCTTGTGAAGTACCTAAAGGGTTAAAAAACTTCTTGAATGTGGCTTTTAACACCTTGAGGGGTGCAGTTTTTTAGAATGGTGTCACTTTTGGGTATTTTCTGTCATATTGACCCCTCAAATTCACTTCAAATGTGAGGTGGTCCCTAAAAAAAATGGTTTTGTAAATTTTGTTGGAAAAATGGAAATCGCTGGTCAACTTTTAATACTTATAACTTCCTAACAAAAAAAAATTTTGGTTCCAAAATTGTGCTGATGTATAGTAGACATGTAGGAAATGTTATTTATTAACTATTTTACATATCTCTCTGATTTAAGGACATAAAAATTAAAAGTTTGAAAATTGCAACATTTTCAAAATTTTCGCCTTTTTTTCCGTTTTTTTTCATAAATAAACGTAAGTTATATCAAAGAAATTTTACTACTATCATGAAGTGCAATATGTCACGAGAAAACAATCTCAGAATCGCTAAGATTCGTTGAAGCGTTCCAGAGTTATAAGCACATAAAGTGACAGTGGTCAGAAATGTAAAAATTGGCCTGGTCATTAACCTACAAAATGGCTTGGTCGTTAAGGGGTTAATATTGGGCACGCAGGCCATCCGAATGTATGCGGATGCTTCCGCATGCGTCGTTTTGATGCTGCAGCGACCTGCGTCGAACGCAACATCTTGCATTGTGTTCCGGTCGCCGTAGCGTCAAAACAACGCATGTGGACGCATCCGCATACATTCGCATGGCCTGCGTACCCAATGTTAAAGATAGATACGCAAGCTGCATGCAGATGTAGGCGGAGCTGAACGGAGGAGGTGCGGCAGTGGGCGAGGCTTCAGGGAGGAAGTACGCAGCCCTCCGCAGCTCTGCCGAACGCTAGTGTGAAACTAGCCTAACACGGCTCCGTGGAATGGTTTATCGGATAGCACTCAGTTCAAATTTATACTATGTGGCAGTGCAGATCAGCAATATTTTTCACTTGCTGATTTCCATGCTGCGAGTGCAGCCGATTATCGGACCACACTCACCCATACAGGTTTTTGGTGCGTCCGATGTACGAGCACAGAGACAATGGAGAAATTAAGTTCTCCGTCTTCTCCGCACCTGTGCTGCGATACTCTCGCATCAGAGAATCGATGGCTGTGTGACACTGGCCTTACTGTGTAAGTCTATAGAGATTGGTTCTGATGCTCTATGGCTTACAATGTAAATGCCACTTCCGAGTCACGCAGGGAGCAGTGTGACCCAGAGTCTGCAGAGGGTTAATGTCCCTCAGAAAAGGAGCAGCAGGCACTGGATTCCAAAGAGAGCAATGGTAGGTGAGTATATTACCACACTTAGGGCTGAGCCAGACAGCCTAACCAGACAACCATATTTTTCATGCAAGAGAATCGCATGGCACTGCAGGGACTGGCCTGGCACCTCTCCTGACCTGAGCAAGACAGTATGATGTATTTCTATGCAGTTGTCAAGCTTAGGTCAGGAGAGCGGACAGCCAGTACGAGTTTAACGATGCGATTCTCGCACGAGAAATACGGCAGTCTGTCTCTGCCTTAACACTACATTACATGCATATATACTCACATTTTAATTTAAAAAATATAGATGGGAGTGCTTCTTTAAGTAAAACAATGTATTATGCCTGTTAGTAATCTTCTGATGAGCAGCCTATTAGGCTCCTAATTGCTAATGTCTATGGCAGACAAATGGGCCTTTGTTAGGCCCCTTGTTGCCATGAACACATATTGGCATCTCGCAAACTGCACTACAGGAGTGCCATGGGCTAGAAAAGGTAAACCCCTCAGTCAAACTTATTAGATCAGGGTTCCCCAACTCCAGTCTTCAAGGCCCACTAACAGGTCATGTTTTCAGGATTTCCTTAGTATTGCACAGGTGATAATTGCATAACCTGTGCAATACAAAGGAAATCCTGAAAACATGATCTGTTGGTGGGCCTTGAGGACTGGAGTTGGGGAACTCTGCATTAGATCATAGAATGATGTGGTCATTATTGATTACAATAACTAAGAGGTTGAACACCTGGAACAGAGATAGCTGTGTTCCCATTTGTTTCAGCAGAATGTGAGGACTACGCTGACATTCTCTACAGTATCAGCTTCTTAAATGTGTGGAGCAAGAACAGGTACAGAGAGGGTCATTTATAATCAAGCAATATACATCACAGACCATCTAGCAATGGACTTACTCTGGCTTGTTCGCGTAACTGATCCACAATCAAACGATCAACTCTTGAGGGCTTAGAACTCAACCTTGGGACTGAAGCATTGTTTGTACTGGAAACCTTTTTTCCAGAATAATGTTTCATAAGAAGAGATTCTGTCTGAATCAGATAAATAAATCAATATAATTGCATTATAATAGCACATTATTTTTCTACAAGGAAATAAAACTACTGCAGGCTGCAAAAAATAATTTACACTACAAGGCGATATATTAACTATTTTATAACCATAAATATTACAATAATACAATACAAGTAAAAATAAAACAGCTGTGGAGTTGGTAAGCCAAAGTTCTGACTTTGACTCCACTACGGATGGCAAATAGTATTAAGAAATGTAATGTAATAAAATTGTGACACTTGGCTTTTTCTCATCATCATGTATATAATGAGGCTTCTTAGATTCAACATAAAACAAAGGAGAGTTGCATTGTTACATTTTCTAACCTTTTCTAAATTCCAATGAAAATAATAAAGTAAAGGGAATCTGCAGGACAGCGTTGTGAACCTGCCTGACACCAGCAGTTAGACACCCGCTGCCGGGAGGTAATTCAATTTATTCACCTCCAGGTAGTGTTTGGATTTCAGTCTCGTGGGCAGCGCCAGTACAGGTTGCCCCCGGTACTGACTGACAGCCGACTAATGATGGGCTGCTGTCACCGCTATGCACAGAGTGGTGACTAAAACCCATACGCTACCGGGGAAAATAAAGTTAATTTCCTCCAAGCAGTGGAGGTCAGTGCTGGGCAGGTTCAGAATGCAATTTAACCTGCAGATTAACCCCATAGCTGCAAATAGCGTTTTTTTTTTCATGTGACAGGTTCCCTTTAACCCCTTCATGACCGGAGGAATTTTCGTTTTTTGCTCCCCTTCCTCCCAGAGCCATAACTTTTTTATTTTTCAGTCTAATTCTGGCGTTTTGACTTTTTTTTTTGTTACGCCGTTTAGTGATCGGGTTAATTCTTTTTTTTACATTGCTAGATCGGGCGATTCTGAACGCGGCGATACCAAATATGTGGATGTTTGATTTTTTTTTAATTGTTTTAATTTGAATGGGGCGAAAGGGGGGTGATTTGAACTTTTATATTTTTTTTTATATCTTTAAAAACATTTTTTTTCTTTACTTCTCACATGCTTCAATAGTCTCCATGGGAGACAAGAAGCTGCCATAACTCGATTGGTTCTGCTACATATAGGTGATTGTCACGAACGTGGTATGTGGAACAACTGTGCCACGGCCCGCGGAGAGCCTGGAGGGGCGTGACTAAGCGAGCACTGGACTATTCACCAGAGCCTCTGATGGTGAGGTTAGACTTGGCTCATGATGCACGCCAGGTGCCACTCCAGGGCAGACCAATGGACGCGCAGCAGCTGGACCCAGTAGGACAGACTGGATGGTGCAGCAGGCAGAGTTTGTATCAGAGTGCAGCAGGCAAGCAGACTCTGCACCAGAGTTCAGCAAGCAGGATCTGCACCAGAGACTGGTATACAACCTTATGCAACTTACACTGTAGAACAGGAAGTTTGCTCAGGCACCTCCCCAGTGGGGAGGAAGCAATATATACATAATGCCTTACAGCCATTGGCTGGGGACGAATAAGCAAGTGAACGCACTGGCCCTTTAAGAGGGCAGGAGAGCGCGCGAGTGCCCTAAGGATATGTCTAGAGGCCCGACTGGAAGCATGCAGAGCATGGGGAAGGGAAGAACCTACCGCAGCGCGGGTGAGTGAAGTGACACGCTGAGCAGGGATCCGTCAGAGCAGGGATCCGGCGTGGTGCTAACAATACCCCCCCCCTCCTCTTTAGGTCATCTAGGAAGTTCCGGAGGAGATTCAGAGCGTGAATGTTCTCCTTATCTCCCAGGATCTCTCTTTGGGATCAAAACCCTTCCAGTCGACGAGGAAGGTCTTGCCTCTCACCTTCTTCATAGCCAAGATGTTCTCCACCTCTAAAACATCATCCGAGGCAGTTGGCATGGGGGTGGTACTGGGATCCTTGAAGAAAAGGCTCAGGATGACTGGCTTCAGTAGAGACACATGGAAAGAATTTGGAATCCGTAATGAAGGAGGCAACTTCAGTTTATAGGACACCTCGTTGATCCGCTTCAGTACTTCGAAAGGCCCAATAAAACAAAGACCCAATTTGTAAGAGGGGACCTTCATCCGGACGTACCTGGATGAGAACCATACCCTGTCGCCAGGGCAAAAGCACGGATGGTCCAGGCGCCTTTTGTCTGCATGTCTCTTCATACAGGCGGAGGATGGTGTAGGTTTCAACTTGTCAACTGCAGATTGTGATTTATGAGGACTCATAATGCGTCTCCAAGATATGCACGTACTCTGAGAGCAAGTATTATTACTAGCTGTATAGTATGCCTTCGCAGAATAATTTGGTGTTCCGGAAATTAATTTCAAACGGGCTACAAAGTCATTTCTCTATTCAATTTCAGTGGTATATACTTATGTGCAACCAGCACAGTACATAAAAATAACTGGAAAATGTTTGATGAAGCTGTCAGCCAGTTCAGGAGCAGACGGAAGAGCAATGGGGTGAAATGCGCCATTTTGGAGAAGCGATCCACGACTACCCAGATGATGGTGCAACCCTCGTATGATACTGGCAAATCTGTAATGAAGTCCATTACTATGTGCTGCCATGGACCAGATGGCATGGGTAACGGCAGGAGAGAACCGGTAGGAAGTCGTCTGGGGACTTTGAGAGCACAAATTGGAGAGGCAGCCACGTAAGCAGTAGTGGCAAGAAATCAATTGTAGTGTCTTCCTTTGCCCGCGTGACCAGCCACCTTGGATGAGTGGCATAACAAAACTCGCTCCTTCTCGGATTCAGCCACAAGGGTTTTTCCTGGGGAATTTGTGACAGGCTGACTGGACGTTTGATGATAAATTGAGGCTCCTCCTCTTGGTCACTGGACAGAAATGAGTGAGAGAGGGCATCAGCTCTGACATTCTTCTCACGGGACCTGAAATGTAATAAAAAGTTAATGCGGGCAAAAAACAAAGACCACCTGGCTTGGCATGGATTAAGTCTCTGGGTGGAGTGGAGGTACGCCAGGTTCTTATGGTCCGTGTAGATGACCACTGGATAGACTGCGCCCTCCAGCAGGCATCGCCACTCCTCCAAAGCCATCTTAATGGCAAGTAACTCCTGGTCACCAATGGAGTAGTTACGCTCTGGAGCGGAGAAGGCCTTAGGGAGGAAACCGCAGGACACGCGGCGATCCGAGGAAGATTTCTGAGTGAGTACAGCTCCAGCCCCTAATGGGAATGCGTCCATCTCTAGGAAGAACTGTTTGTTCAAATCCAGATGATGCAGAACTAGAGAAGTACCATTTAAGAGAGCTGAAGGCCTCCTCAGCCTCGGAGTACCAGTTCTTTGGATCGGCTCCTTTTCTGGTCATATCAGAGATGTGAGGGGTCAGAATGGAGAATTGAGGAATGAATTGTCGATAATAGTTAGCAAAGCAAAGGAATTTCTGTATTGCTTTGACTCCAGCAGGCAGTGGCCATTTAAGGAAGGAAGAGACTTTCTCAGGATACATTCTGAGTCCAGTATCTGAGATAATGTAACCCAAGAAGGGAAGGGCGGACTGTTAAAAAACACAATTCTCATACTTGGTGTAGAGTTGATTCCCCCTAAGACGATGAAGAACTTGCCGAACTGCTCGTCTGTGGGAGGCCAGATCCGGGGAAAATACCAAAATATCATCCAGATACACAACGCAGGAATAAAGCAGGTCCCGGAAGATATCATTGACGAACTCTTGAAAAACTGCCGGTGCATTACTGAGAATGAAGGGCATGACTCGGTATTTATTATGCCATCCCTGGTGTTGAAAGACGTCTTCCATTCGACTCCCCGGCGAATGCGGATTAGATTGTAGGCGCCTCTTAAATCTAATTGGGTGAAGATCCTGGCAACTCTTAATTGTTCAAACAAGTTAGGGATCAGTGGGATAGGGTATTTATTTTTCACCGTGATCTGGTTGAGACCCCTGATAGTCTATACAGGGTCGGAGTGATCTGTCTTTCTTTTTAACGAAGAAAAACCCAGCCCCAGCAGGAGAGGAGGATTTCTGAATAAGCCCCCTGGCCAAATTCTCCTGAATGTAGTCCGACATAGCTTGAGTCTTAGCTGGGGACGGAGGGTAAATTCGACCTCTAGGGGGTGTAGATCAGGGAAGCAAGTCGATAGGGCAGTCATACGGCCTGTGGGGCGGCAAAGTCTCTGCATCCTTTTTGTCAAATACATCGGCAAAGGCCCAATAGGCAGACGGTAAACCGAGCAGCGTTGCTGGAGAAGACGGGGCCTTAGCCGGACGCACTGGAGCCAGACACTTCTCTTAACAGGAATGTCCCCAGCGGAGAACCTCTCCAGTTCTCCAGTCCAACACAGGTTCGTGCTGTCGTAGCCATGGTAGGCGTAAGAGAAAGGCGTGAGACATGTGAGAAAGAACATAGAAGACTATTTTCTCAGTATGAAGCATCTCAATACGGACCGCAAGTGGCTCAGTAGCCAGATGAACCATCTCCCGAAGAGTTCTCCCATCGACAGATGTTATTGCCAGAGGGTTTTGGAGTGGATGAACTGGGATTTGGAACCGATCCACTACAGCCTGGAGGATAAAATTTCCTGCTGCCCTGGAATCCAAATACGCTGATTCAATAAACTGGGATTTACCGGTTGACAAACCACAGTAAGGGTTAGGGGTAGAGAGATGTCTTTTCCGTCTAGGGAGGCCTCTCCTACCAACCCTAGATGCTGGAGTTTCTCCGGCTTCACCGGACAGGCTCGAATGGAGTGACCCATGTCTCCACAATACAGGCAATGGCCTTTAGCGCGGCGATCCCTCTGTCGCTGACTGGCAAGGGCAAAGCGGTCGACCTGCATGGGTTCAGGTGAGACCTCGACAGGAGAGGGTGAAGGAACAAGCGGCCTTTGAAAAGATGGATCCAGGTGCAGCGGTCCTCTTTCACGTTCTACCTCACAGGCCACGCTCTCGGAAACAAAGGTCTATATGGATGGCGAGGGAGATCAGGTCGTCGAAGGTAGCTGGTAGATATCGACCGGCTAGCTCATCCTTAATGACTCCGGAAAGCCCCTCCCAGAATGTCGCCACCAAAGCTTTGTTATTCCATCCGAGTTCGGATGCAAGAGTGTAGAAGCGTACCGCATATTGTCCCATAGATGAATTGGACTGACGTAAACGGAGAAGAGCAGAAGCTGAAAAGATGGATCGCCCGGGTTCAACGAATACTTTGCGAAAAGCCTCCAAGAATGCAGGCAAATTGAAGATTATCGGGTCCTCTCTCTCCCATAATGGGTTCAACCACGCCAGGGCCTTGCCTCCAAGGTGCGACATAAGGAATGCCACCTTTGCTTGGTCCAACGGGAAGTGGTAAGAAGTTCAAAATGTAGCCGGCACTGATTGATGAACCCGTGGCAGAGCTTCGGATTGCTGTCAAAGCATGGTGGAGCTGCGAGCCGGGGGCCTGGATCTCGAACTAAGCAGACAGTCTGAGAAGTTTTCGGAGAAGACACGGGCACTTCTATATCCGGGAACTCTGGAGAGATGTTTAAAGCCTCCAACTTGGTAGTCAAAGACTGCAACTGCTTGGACAGCTCCTCCTGTGCGTCTTTCTTTCGGCAGAGTTCTTGGTACATGGTCCGAACAGGCAGGATCCAGCGAAGTCCATGGCCTGAGCAAAATGTCACAGACGTGGTTTGTGGTACCAATGTGCAACAGCCCGCGAAGAGCCTGGAGGGGAGTGACTAAGTGAGCACCTGACTGTTCACTAGAGCCTCTGATGGTGAGGTTAGACTTTGCTCCCGATGCATGCAAGGTGCCATTCCAGGACAGCCCAACAGACACGTAGCAGCTGGACCCAGTAAGACAGACTGGATGGTGCAACAGGCAGAGTTTGTATCAGAGTGCAGCAGACAGGACCTGCACCAGAGTGCAGCATGCAGGCAGACTCTGCACCAGAGTGCAGCAAGCAGGATCTGCACCAAAGTGCAGCAGGGACTGGTACGCAACTTAGGCTGGTTTCACATTAGCGTTGCACTGGCCTGCGTCGGTCAGCGCACGGCCGCTGCTAAGCTCTGCCCCCGGCCGCGCCTCTTCCCAATCGCTCCGCCTATGAGCGCATGACATTGCATGCGACCTGCGCACCCTATCTTTAGCATTAGATTCGAGGGCTGTACGCAGGTCGTGCGCAAGTATGTGTTTACCGGTGCATGCGTCCTTTTGATGGTGCTCCAACCAGCGCCCAACGCACCGTGTTACATTTTGGTGCGCTCGGCGCACCGTCAAAAGGACACATGCGTCGGCAAACGCATATCTGCACACTGGCCTGCGAACCCAATGCTAAAAATAGAGTACGCAGGTCACATGCAGCGTCATGCGCCCATAGGCGGAGCGATCGGGAGCAGGCGCGATCGGGAGGAGGCGCGGCCGGGACAGAGCTTAACGGCGGCTATGCGCTGACCGACGCAGGTCAGTGCAACGCTAGTGTGAAACTAGCCTTAGACTGTAGAACAGGAAGGTTGCTCAGGCACCTCGCCAGTGGGGAGGAAGCAATATATACATAATGCCACACAGCCATTGGCTGGGGAGGAAATAGCAAGTGTGCGTGCTGGTCCTTTAAGGCTATTTTCACACATCCGTTTTTTGCCGTCAGGCGCGATGTGGCTATTTTTTTTTAAAACCGGAACCGGCGAAATCTAAAGACGGATCCGTTTTTTCCCCATTTACTTGTATTAGGGCCGGATCGCGCCGCATGGCCTTGCGGTTCTTCAGTTTTTTGCTAGATCCGGCTAAATGTGGCATTCCGGCGTCTGGAAAAAACGGCAACAGTAAAGTTTTTTTGTCTCCGGCGAAAAGGCCGGCTTTTTCTTACAATGAAAGTCTATGGATGCCGCAATGCGCCGGATCGGGAAAAAGCCGGATCCGGTTTTTACGTCTATGCATGCTCAGAAGTTGCCCAGCCCCCAGGAAACATATATAAACCATGCCAGTGGGACCCTCAGCCATTACCATGCAGCCAGCCAGCAAAAGAGGTGCCAGCCGCAGGAGAAGGCATCAGCCATCCACCCAGCAGCAGCCATCAGCTGCCGCCCAGCATCAGACACCGCCAGCAGCAGCAGAGTCTGTCAAGCAGCAGCAGAGTCCGCCCAGCAGCAGACATCGCCAGCAGCAGCAGAGTCCGCCCAGCAGCAGAGTCCGCAAGCAGCAGCAGAGTCCGCAAGCAGCAGCAGCAGAGTCCGTCAGCAGCAGCACACGCAGCCCAGCAGCAGAGTCCGCCAGCAGCAGCAGAGTCCGCCCAGCAGCAGAGTCCGCCAGCAGCAGCAGACAACAGCAGCAGCAGACATGTCTTCTTCTGGGAGCCCTCCCTCGCACCGTCAGCGCTTAGAGGTAAAAATTTTTTTTTTTTGGGTTCTTCACAATCCATCTCTGATATGCCATCTCTGAGCATGTCGTCCTACTGCATCTGCTATTTGGCACAATAGCAGTGCTTCATTTTCAGTTCACCCATATTCGTGCCCTCTAGAAGTTAATGGCCCCCTAGAAAATCTTAATGCCCTGTGCAAGTTCCCTAAAAAACAGTGACCAGATTTTACCCCTAGAAAGTAATTATGCCCTGTGTCTTATTTTGATGGTCACAAGTGCTTTTCTATGCCCCCCAGTAAATGTGTATGTGTATATATCTCTAAATCTATTTTTTTGTAAAACAGGAATCTGAAGCTGAAGAGGTGCTCCCAGAAGAAAGAAGTAGAGATACCCGGAGTGGGCTTGCAATTCGTAAGTTTCTTGCATGCATCACAGAAACACATTATCACAATACACACAACACATAGAAAACAATTTAGTACAGACATCACACTGCAGACAACACATAAAAAGAGATCATTACAGATATCACACTGCACACAACACATATGCCTACATCCAAGCACATAATTTTTTTTTTTATCATAGTCTTCTGAATCTGGTGCTCAGCCAAGAGGTCCTCGAAGTGCCTCCCAGGGTCGTTGGCGTCAGCGACACGGCGGTCTCCATCGTGTAAGCAACTTTATTTTTTTGATATCCTTTTTTTTTGTAATCTAATTTTTTTAAAATATTTCGTTGATTGTTTTGAGTCTACAGGGCTGGACGTAGACCTCCTCATCGATCTGATCCGAGAAAGGGAGCCGCTATGGAATATGGGGGACAAACGCCATGCCGATCTAATAGTGACCCGTCGGCTCTGGGAGGAAATCTGTGCACTACTCGTGGACCACTGGGAGGACCTCGATGCTCGGGCCCCGATTCAAAAGCGTAAGTGTACACAGTTCAGTTATGTTGCTGGATGTAAAGCAGTGTTTCCCAAACTCAAGTCCTTGTGGCCCCCCCACTGGTGATGTTTTCAGAATTTCCTTTGTATTGCGCAGATGGTGGAAGTATCATTAAGGCTTCAGGAATTTTCTCACCTGTGCAACACTATGGAAATCCTGAAAACATGACCCGTGGGGGGCCATGAGGACTGGCGTTTGGGAAACCCTGATCTTGTTTACTAACCAATTTGAGCTTTCTCTTTTTAGAGGAGAGAATTGTGAAGCGGTGGTGGTCTATCAGGGATCGCTTCAAGAAGGAGTTCAACAAAGAGATGCGGGCCCCGAGTGGATCTGGAGGACGCAGGAGCAAGTACAAGTACGCGCACACCCTGTCATTCCTCCGGGCAACAATGGTCACCAGAAGGTAAATATTACAGACCCTGTGTAAGAAAAAAATCTTATGTCTAACAATTTTTTTGTTTCAGCCAGGGCCATGCTATATCAATATATTAATAGTATTTTTTTTCTCTTTATTCCACAGCACCGTGACCAGCACTCGGGAGCCTGCACAGTTGGACCCTTCTGGGGCGATCCCTCAGGAGTCTGCCACCAAGGGACACTTTGACTGCCCCGGCACATCTGCACCTTCCCAGCCTTCCCTCACATCTGATCCCTCTGTCCCATCCACCAGCGCTGGAGCATCGTGGCCGATTGCATTGCATGAGTCTGCTGGTGAGGATATAGATTTCCCTTTACCCCACCCTTTTGCTGCTGCCACCTCTAGTATACCTGTGGCTACTGGGCGGCAGAGGGGTCAGGAAAAGAGCTATGCGCCCGAGTTCTTGCATCTGAATGCATCTTTCCAGAACTGTCTTAGGCCCTGTGCACACTTTGCGTTTTTAGATGCGTTTCCGCTGCGTTTTTCAACGTGCGGAAACGCATCCAACCCGCAGCACAGTGCACTACCAATGTAATCTAATGGGAACCGCATGTCTGCTGTGCACATGCTGCGGAAAAAACCGCGCGGTTTCGCCGCATTTTGTTTTCCGCAGCATGTCAATTCTTTGTGCGGAACTGCAGCGGTTCGGCGCCCATTGACTTGCATTGAGTCGGGCACTTCCGCAGCAAAACCGCAGATCTAAAAAAGATCTGCGGTTTTGCTGCGGGTGAAACCGCTGCAGTTCGGGAGGAGGGAAGTGTGTGGGCCGAGTGTGGGCGTGTATAGTGTGCGGCGCTATGTGTGTGAGCGGTGCGTGGGCGTGTATAGTGTGCGGCGCTGTGTGTGTGGTGCGTGGGCGTGTATAGTGTGCGGCGCTGTGTGTGTGGGCGGTGATTGTGTGCCGGTGTCTGCGTGATCGGTGTGCTGGCCTGTGTGCGGATCGGTGTATGTGTGGAGGTGTGCGGGCATGTGTGCGTGATCGGTGTGCGGGGCTGTGTGCGGGATCAGTGTATGTGCGGCGGTGTGCAGGGCTGTGTATGTGCGGGGCTGTGTACGTGTCTCCGTGTATGCAGGCATCGTCGGATCGTCAGTCATGAGGTTGATCGCGGTCAATAGAACACACCATTTGGCTGTCAGAATACCAAAAGCGCACTCCACCATTCTTCGTGCTCGTGTGAGGCGGTAATTAAAAATTATTTTTGTTGGTGTCAATCCACTGCTGGAGTACGGTTTCAAAAGGTGTTCTGACAGCTGGAAGGCTTCATCCCCTACACAAACAAAAGGCATTGGTGGGCCTGATGTTTCAGGCAGCGGTCTAGGGGGTGGGAATTGGAAGGTGTTTTCATAGAGATGACGACCCATTGCTGACAATTTGAAGACTTGTGAGTCATTTGAGCGGCCATAGGCCCCAATATCGACCGCTACAAATTTGTTTTCGGCGTCAGCGATGGCCATGAGGACAATGGAAAAATATTTCTTATAATTAAAATATTCGGATCCAGATCCAGCAGGTTTGACAATGCGGATATGTTTCCCGTCCACTGCACCCACCCAAGCAATTAGGAAACTGACATATTTTTTGGAACTTGTCAGCAATTTCCAGCCAACTCTCCGTTGTGGGCTGTGGTATAAATTCCTCAACTAAAGAGTCCCACAATGCACGGCATGTGTCCTTCACAATTCCAGATATGGTGGAAATCCCAAGTCTGTACTGGAAATGGAGTGAGGAAAGGGATTCTCCAGTTGCAAGGAATCTGTGAATAAAAATAAGGAGACAAATGAGTTGACAGTTGGAGATACTATAAAAAGATTTATTACAAACTACCAGCAACAACATTCCTGTACAAGTGTGCTCTCAAGCGAGCACATAAAATAGTTATATGAAAAAGTTTGGGCACCCCTATTAATCTTAAGCTTAATGTTTGATAAAAATTGGTGTTTTTGCAACAGCTATTTCAGTTTGATATATCTAATAACTATTGGACACAGTAATGCTTCTGCCTTGAAATGAGGTTTATTGTACTAACAGAAAATGTGCAATCTGCATCCAAACAAAATTTGACAGGTGCATAAGTATGGGCACCTCACCAGAAAAGTGACATTAATATTTAGTAGATCCTCCTTTTGCAAAAATAACAGCCTCTAGTCGCTTCCTGTAGATTTTAATGAGTTCCTGGATCCTGGATGAAGGTATTTTTGACCATTCCTCTTTACAAAACAATTCCAGTTCAGTTAAGTTTGATGGTCGCGAGCATGGACAGCCTTCTTCAAATGATCCCACAGATGTTCAATGATATTCAGGTCTGGGGACTGGGATGGCCATTCCAGAACATGGTAATTGTTCCTCTGCTTGAATGCCTGAGTAGATTTGGAGCGGTGTTTTGGATCATTGTCTTGCTGAAAGATCCATCCCTGCGTAACTTCAACTTTGTCACTGATTCTTGAACATTATTGTCAAGAATCTGCTGATACTGAGTGGAATCTATGCGTCTGTCAGTATTCCGGGTTTTCTAGGTAACTTTGTCAATGATTTTGCCCTTTGTTAAAATGGAGTTTGCTGTTTTGTGTGCCCTACTTCCTGTTCGTTTGTTTAAAACCTGGCTCAGGTGTTGGCTTCACTGCTGGAGTATTCTGCTTCCGTTTCCCTGCAACCCAGCTGCTTTGTTCCTCACAGATCTTTTGTGTATTTACCAGGAAAGTGCATAACCTTATCTTCAGGTGTTTCTCAGCCACAGCAGTTTCTACCCATGGCTCTGGACATTCTCTGCATATGTAAGTTGCACAAAGTACTGTGTTATCACTAAACTGTTGACTTGGGAATTTAACCCTTGGTTCACTCCATCTGATAAGAACTGTGTTTCTGAACTGTTGCTGTTTAACCCTTTGTGCATTACCTCTGGTGAGAGCTGTTGGAACTGTTACTGGAACCTTACTGACATATGAACTTGTTGTTGGACTTCACTGAATTAAGCCACAACTGAGATTAACTTGTTCCTGGACCTCCCTGTGTTTTCTGCATACCTGGATCTGACTCTTCACACACCAGCAGTGTGTAAATCCAGCCACGTTACCTGTGCATCAGACTTACCTTGTGGTCACATTTGTGTGAGGACTCCGTCGTAAGAACTTTACCACCCTCGCTATAGAGGTTCAAAGACTTATATATCCGGATTCATATAACTGGACTTGTGTATATATATATGGACTCATTGCATGTCACTACGGGTTGTTTGAATATTGTTTTTGGGTGTTTTGCTGTTTCACAAATACATTATTTGCATTCAAAGAAACCCGTCTCTGATTGTTCATTGCCCCACGCTATCAGAATCCTCGAGTTCCTAAATAGTATTACAGGATACTCCAGCCTAAAAAAGAGGATTCTGCTGGGGCAATGACGGAGACACGGGCAGACAAATTGTTCACCATAGTTAACTCCTTGCAGCAGGAGGTGGCGGCTGCACTCAATCAGATTAGAGACTTGGAGTCTCGGGTTAACCACAATGCACAGGGGTTTGGTCAGGCTCTCCAAGATCTACGTGCTAGGTTAGGTGTCCTGGAGGCCTTACCTACTGAGCCTACCTCATCCACCAGTATGCCCAAATTGCCTCCATTCCGTTTTAATGGTGACCGAAGTCAATTCCGTGGGTTTGTTAATCAATGTATATTATTTTTTGATGTACATGCCTCCTACTACCGGTCTGATAGATCTAAGGTTCTATGTATTATTATGTTGTTGACATCACGTGCACTGGCTTGGGCAAATCCTATGGTTGAAAGTCATGATACCCGTCTAAATAATTTGGACAATTTTCTGGCAGCCATGGCGCAAATGTTCGACGATCCCAACCGCCATGCTACCGCTGAATCTGCCTTGCTTTCCTTACGCCAGGGGAAACGGTCAGTCATAGAATATGTTACTGAATTTAAAAGGTTAGTGGTGGACACCCAGTGGGAAAACAATGCTTTATTACCAATCTTTAGAAAAGGTTTGTCAAATGCAATCAAGGATGAGCTAGCTCGTTCAGAGTCTCCACAGGAGTTTGAATTGTTTATACAGCACTGTGTACGTATTGATATCCGTTTAACTGAACGCAGACAAGAAAAATGGGCCGCTGTAAATCGCATTACTAATTACTCTCTTCCGTCCAGGGAAACCACAGGCAAAAACCCGCGAGAGGCTGAGGAGGTGCCTATGCAGGTGGACTCACTGCAGAGACGTGAGAATAATGAACGCCGCGAACACCGTCTCCGTGAGCGCTTATGTTTCTATTGTGGTCAATCGGACCATTTCCTCATCAATTGTCCTAAATGTCCTAGGCGACCCAACAAGGTGTTGGCGGTAGTAGGGGATTAGATAACACAGACGCTGAGTCTGAAGTTTCGGAAACCAGTCTACATCTAGATGCGGTTTTTCCCCCAATACTGATGCCGACTTCCCCTAAAGATCAAGGGGAGAAATATTCACATTGTTCTCTTCCTATACAGATTCAGTGAGAGGAACAGTGGATATCAAGTTCTGCCATGATAGACTCTGGAGCAGGTGGGAATTTCATGGATTCTTCTTTTGCAAAGGAACATGGTATAAAGACACAACTAAGAGCTTCACCAATCACTATGGAAACGGTGGATGGTTCCCCATTAGTTTCTGGACCAGTAGATCGGGAGACAGTGCCTCTGGAGTGTAAGATGGAACCAGACCATCAAGAAACACTTTCATTCATGTTAATATCTTCTCCTCATTTTCCTGTAATTTTAGGAATTCCCTGGTTACGGTCACAAAATCCAATCATCAATTGGGAAACCAAGGAGATAACCTTTCTCCCGAAGTGCAGTTCTACCATCAGTCCAACTGTAGCGGCTCCAGTTACCCAGAACTTGGAAGAGGTGATACAGGTACCTACTCTCCCTCTGATATATCAGGAATTCTCAGACATTTGTGATAAAAGGAAGGCAGATCAACTTCCCCCACATAGACCGTATGACTGCCCCATAGAATTGCTTCCTGGAGCAGCGATTCCTTTCGGCCATGTTTACCCGTTGGCGGCTCCGGAATTAAAATCTTTACGAGAGTATATAGATGAGAATTTAGCCAAGGGGTTTATCCGACCATCTTCTTCACCAGCGGGAGCTCCAATATTCTTTGTAAAGAAGAAGGATGGTACTCTAAGACCCTGCATTGACTACCGGGAGTTAAATAAGGTAACCATTCGTAACAGGTACCCGTTGCCCCTAATTCCAGAATTGTTGGAAAGAGTTCGCCAGGCCAAAGTATTTACCAAATTAGATCTTCGTGGGGCATATAATTTACTCCGTATACGGCCCGGAGACGAATGGAAGACAGCTTTTAGATGCCGGTATGGACATTTTGAATATTTGGTGATGCCATTCGGACTCTGTAACGCTCCTGCTGCTTTTCAACATTTAGCCAACGACATTTTCAGGGATTTATTGGACCAATATGTGGTAATTTACCTTGATGACATCTTAATCTTTTCTGACTCCTTACAGGAACATCAGGAACATGTCAAGACCGTACTTAGACGTTTGAGAGATAATCATTTGTACATCAAACTCGAAAAGTGTGAGTTCCATTGTTCTGAAATTCAATTTTTAGGCTATGTTATCTCGCCTCAGGGATTGAATATGGAGTCCAGCAAGACCAGGCAATCTTGGACTGGCCGGTACCAGGAAACATTAAGGAGGTACAACGATTCATTGGCTTTGCTAACTTTTATAGACGGTTTATCCGAAATTTTTCAGAAATTGTCCGTCCCATCACTCTCCTCACCAAGAAGGGGAAGAAGTTTGAATGGTCTTCGCAAGCTCAGGAAGCCTTTGATCGCCTGAAGGGTTGTTTTACCACGGCTCCAATATTGATGCATCCGGATCCTGCACAGCCTTTTATCGTGGAGGTGGACGCGTCTGACTGTGCATTGGGAGCTATCCTCTCACAACGTACCGGAGACAAAGGTTTGCTGCACCCGTGTGCCTTCTTCTCTCGTAGGTTATCTTCTGCAGAACTTAACTATGATGTGGCAGATAAGGAACTTTTGGCAATTATTTCTGCCTTTAAGGAATGGAGACACCATTTGCAGGGGGCAACTCAGCAGGTAGTAGTACTCACGGATCATCGCAATTTGGAATTCCTTAAGTCTGCCAGGTGTCTTTCTCCTCGACAAGCTAGGTGGAGTTTGTTCTTGAACCAGTTTAATTTTATTATTTCGTACCGCCCAGGTTCACGTAATGGGAAAGCTGACGCATTATCCCGAATCCATACCGTGGATTCCGTGCCTGGGACCCCGTCGAAGACCATCTTGTTGGAGGCCAATTTCGTTGGAGTGCTCCGGAACCGGGACTTGTGGCAGGAGATCAAGCTGGCCTATGACGGTGACGTATTTCTTGCAGCTCCACCTGACAATGTGAATCTTGTCCTTCGGAATGGTGTGTGGCTTAGAGATCGATGTATTTATGTCCCAGAGGCTGTAAGACTTCGAGTTCTCAAATTGGTCCACGACTCTAAATTGGCTGGTCATAGGGGGTACAGAAGACGCAGGAATTGTTAACTCGTTTTTTTTGGTGGCCTACCTGCTTGAAGGATGTGAATGACTATGTCCGCTCTTGTGAAGTTTGTGCCCGGTACAAGGTTCCTCGCGTTTCACCTACTGGTCTTCTTAAACCGCTACCTGTACCGTCTCGCCCTTGGGGGTCTATTTCGATGGACTTTATTGTGGAGTTACCCACCTCTGGTGGTAAAAATACTATTTTGGTGGTAGTAGATCGTTTAACGAAAGCTGCTCATTTCATTCCGTGTGCTGGTCTTCCCTCAGCTACAGAGACAGTAGATCTAGTTATCCAGAACATTTTCCGGCTGCATGGGGTACCAGATGACATCATTTCTGACCGGGGAATACAATTTACCTCTAGATTTTGGAAAGGATTTTGTTCTGCGCTCCACATTAATGTTTGCTTGTCTTCTGCATACCATCCTCAGACCAACGGGCAGACCGAACGGACAAATCAAACCTTGGAGCAATATCTACGCTGTTACGTCAGTCATTTGCAGGACGATTGGCTGAAGCTACTTCCTCTAGCGGAATTTTCGTACAACAACTCCCAAAGCAGTTCCACGATGGTAACGCCTTTTTTTGCCAACCTGGGTTATCATCCAAGTATTTTGCCTAGGTCTCC
This sequence comes from Oophaga sylvatica, assembly GCA_033576555.1. NCBI lineage: Eukaryota > Metazoa > Chordata > Amphibia > Anura > Dendrobatidae > Oophaga > Oophaga sylvatica. Next base: position 133,556,093 of record JARQOD010000003.1, read on the forward strand.
GGTTACGATTTCGGTACCAGCGGTGAAGACAGAGTGACGGCGTTGCAACGTAATCTTGAAGTTTTGAAGGACTCCCTGACCACAGCACAGGAGCGTTACAAGAAGTCGGCCGATAGATTCCGGAAACCAGCACCTATGTATAAGGTAGGAGACTCAGTTTGGTTGTCCACCAAGAATCTAAAATTGGGTGTTCCTTCGCAGAAACTGGGACAGAAATTCATCGGTCCATTCAAGATCACTGGGATTGTGAGCTCTGTTGCCTGTCGGTTGAAGCTACCACGGACTTTAAAGGTACACCCAGTATTTCATGTTTCCTTATTAAAACCAGTCTCTCCTAACACGTTTCAGGGATGTATCGTACCTCCCCCTCCACCAGTGTTGGTTGATGGCGAAGAACAATTGTGGTACAGGATATTGTTAATTCGAACTTCATAGAAACCGGCTTCAGTATCTAGTTAGATGGCAAGGTTACTCTCCTGAAAATGATTCTTGGGAACCAGTAAGTAACATCAATGCGCCTCTGAAGATTGCTCAGTTTCATCGGAGATACCCGGACAGGCCTGGTCCAGGACCGTCCGGAGGCCGTCTCTAGGGGGGGAGTAATGTCAGTATTCCGGGTTTTCTAGGTAACTTTGTCAATGATTTTGCCCTTTGTTAAAATGGAGTTTGCTGTTTTGTGTGCCCTACTTCCTGTTCGTTTGTTTAAAACCTGGCTCAGGTGTTGGCTTCACTGCTGGAGTATTCTGCTTCCGTTTCCCTGCAACCCAGCTGCTTTGTTCCTCACAGATCTTTTGTGTATTTACCAGGAAAGTGCATAACCTTATCTTCAGGTGTTTCTCAGCCACAGCAGTTTCTACCCATGGCTCTGGACATTCTCTGCATATGTAAGTTGCACAAAGTACTGTGTTATCACTAAACTGTTGACTTGGGAATTTAACCCTTGGTTCACTCCATCTGATAAGAACTGTGTTTCTGAACTGTTGCTGTTTAACCCTTTGTGCATTACCTCTGGTGAGAGCTGTTGGAACTGTTACTGGAACCTTACTGACATATGAACTTGTTGTTGGACTTCACTGAATTAAGCCACAACTGAGATTAACTTGTTCCTGGACCTCCCTGTGTTTTCTGCATACCTGGATCTGACTCTTCACACACCAGCAGTGTGTAAATCCAGCCACGTTACCTGTGCATCAGACTTACCTTGTGGTCACATTTGTGTGAGGACTCCGTCGTAAGAACTTTACCACCCTCGCTATAGAGGTTCAAAGACTTATATATACCGGATTCATATAACTGGACTTGTGTATATATATATGGACTCATTGCATGTCACTACGGGTTGTTTGAATATTGTTTTTGGGTGTTTTGCTGTTTCACAAATACATTATTTGCATTCAAAGAAACCCGTCTCTGATTGTTCATTGCCCCACGCTATCAGAATCCTCGAGTTCCTACAATAGTATTACAGCGTCCCTCAACTTTAACAAGATTCCCGATGCCGGCATTGGCCACAGAGCCCCAAAGCATGATGGAACCTCCACCAAATTTTACTGTGGGTAGCAAGTGTTTTTCTTGGAATGCTGTGTTTTTTTGACGCCATGCATAACGCCTTTTTGTATGACCAAACAACTCAATCTTGGTTTAATCAGTCCACAGGACCTTCCTCCAAAAAGAAATTGGCTTCTCCAAATGTGCTTTTGCATACCTCAGCCGACTCTGTTTGTGGCGTGCTTGCAGAAACGGCTTCTTTCGCATCACTCTCCCATACAGCTTCTCCTTGTGCAAAGTGCGTTGTATAGTTGACCGATGCACAGTCACACCATCTGCAGCAAGTTGATGCTGCAGCTCTCTGGAGGTGGTCTGAGGATTGTCCTTGACTGATCTCACCATTCTTCTTCTCTGCCTTTCTGATGTTTTTCTTGGCCTGCCACTTCTGGCCTTAAAGGGAATCTGTCACCCTAAATTGGCGGGATATTTAAATGATGGCAGTCAGGTCAGATGGGCGGTGTTTTGGGTACTTGCCTTAACATGTTGTTCGCCGCTGTCTCCATTATTTCTGGGAATTGTAGTCATTGCCCTCCATATAACGCGCCTGCGCATTGCAATCTTGAATTGCACACGCGCAGTATGCTTTGCCCACAGATTGCAATGCGCAGGCGCGTTATATGGAGGGCAATGACTACAATTCCCAGAAATAATGGAGACAGCGGCGAACAACAGGTTAAGGCAAGTACCCAAAACACCGCCCATCTGACCTGACTGCCATCATTTAAATATCCTGCCAATTTAGGGTGACAGATTCCCTTTTACAAGAACTGTCCCTGTGTTCTTCCATTTCCTTACTATGTTCCTCACAGTGGAAATTGACAGGTTAAATCTCTTTTTGTATCCTTCCCCTGAACAACTATGTTGAATAATCTTTGTTTTCAGATCATTTGACAGTTGTTTTGAGGAGCCCATGATGCCACTCTTCAGAGGAGATTCAAACAGGAGAACAACTTGCAAGTGGCCACTTTAAGTAGCTTTTCTCATGATTGCATACACCTGGCTATGAAGTCCAAGGCTCAATGAGGTTACAAAACCAAAAAAAGTGCTATAGTAAGTCAGTAAAAAGTAGGTAGGAGTATTTAAAACAAGAAATTGATAAGGGTGGCCATACTTATGCACCTGTCAAATTTTGTTTGAATGCAGATTGCACATGTTCTGCTAGTACAATAAACCTCATTTCAAGGCAGAAACATTACTGTGTCCAATAGTTATTAGATATATCAAACTGAAATAGCTGTTGCAAAAACACCAATTTTTATCAAACATTAAGCTTAAGATTAATAGGGGTGCCCAAACTTTTTCATATAACTGTAAATATGGCTTACCTTAGAGTCACCATCAGACGCTCCGCCGGTGAAATGGAGAAGCGACAATATGTGTCACATCTTATGAGGTCTCCAATTCGTTCCACCAATAAATCAAAGTTCTCCATTTGCATCCGAACATACGAGAAAAATTTCTCAGGGTTTCCTCGTAGCTCCATGTAGAGTGTAGAATACACCACACGCGTCATTCTCTGGGCTGTGATGGGGTGGATCCACAAACGTCGTCGTTGCGCTGACGCATGATGCGCTGTTGTCTCTTTCTCCAGAACAATCACTTTCAAACGATACGCCTCAACAGTGAAATCCACCAAATTCTTCAGAATGTTTGCTATCACAACGTCCATCTTCGCCAGCCACTTGCTCTTCTCTCCAACCTGCACTTGCTCCTCTACAATCTGTCAAAGATGGGCTGTAGGAACACTGTATATATAGGTTTTCAGTAGCCAATCACATTTGGGAGCCCCCCTGGGGTGTTTTTAAAAACTGGATCCGTTGTTATGTGTCGAAAAACGGTTAAAAAAACCGGACAAAACGGATGCGGTTTTTGGTCGGATCCGCTAGAAGGATCCGGCAGAAAACGGGATCCATTTCTACATAATTTGAGGCAGATCCGGCGCCATGCCGGATCGCGCCTGACGGCAAAAAACGGATGTGCGAAAGTAGCAAATGTGCCTTAAAGACATGGCTGGAAGCTCTGCTGGAAGCAGGCTGAGCATGGGGAAGAATCGACCGCAGCGCGTGTGAGTGAAGTAACACGCCAGAGACCCTGCCTGTCAGAGCAAAGATCCGGTGTGGTGCCAACAGCGATGATCAGATGGCTTGTATGTAGCAGCATTGCTGACTTGTTATGAGCGTCGACCACCGGGCGGCACTCATAGCAATCTGGCAGTGACAACTATAGATGTCTGCAGGAGACCTCTGGTTGTCATTCCAACTCATCAGTGACCCGCGATCATGTGTCGGGGGTCACCGATGGGCGGATTTCCGGAGCGATTGCATGTTAAGTGCCGCCGTCAGAGTTTGACAGCGGCATTTAATGGGTTAATAGCCATGTGGATTGCGATTCCACCCGCGGCTGTTCCAGGTACATGTCAGCTGTTCAAAACAGGTCACATGTGCTGGAAAAGATGTAGGCTCACCGCCAGAGCCCACATCAACATTGGCGTATCATTACGCCCGATGTCGAAAGGGGTTATGATGCAATGTTAATAACAGATAAATTTTTTTTAAAGCAGGAGTCAGACTTGACACACATTTACCAATTTCACTTGAAACTGTGACTCCAAGTGTACGACTTCACAGACCTGAGTAAAAGATATAATCCACAATCAACAGATTACTATGGACACCCACAATACTACATGCAGGTATGGTACAAAGAAAGCATACAGTATTAGATCTCTCTTAGCATTTGTCTAGCATGAGGAAAATACAAATTAGGGATTAGGCAGCCCCTGCAGTCAATGACAATTGCACACTGAACAATAAATGGAGCTGGTCACACTTACCTTGAAGTTAGATCTACCAGCAGAATGTTACACAGCAGGAGGAGCTGATCAAACTGATATGTAGGTTTGTGGGAAAATAAAGGCACTGCCACACTTAGCGATCGCACCAGCGATCACGACAACGACTTAACTTGGCGAGATCGCTAGTGCGATCGCTAGTTAGATTCCAAACACAACTCAGCAGCGATCTGTGATTCCAAACACAACTCATCAGCGATCTGTATAATGACCTCTGCGGTCGTTGGGAAAACCTAGTCCCACCTGCGACGCTGGTGAAGTCGTTCATAAAGGGTGTCACACTCAGCGATTCAGGCTCACCAGCGGGACACCAACGACCAAAAAACGGCTCAGAACGTTAAGCGATCAGCGCCATCTCAGCAGGGGCCACATCGCTGCTACATGTCACACACAGCTAAGTCGCTAACGAGATCGCTACTGCGTCATAAATGGTGACGCAGTAGCGATCTCGCTAGCGATCTCGCTTAGTGTGGCATACCCTTTAGGCCTTGTTCACACATCCTTTTTTTTTCTTGTCCGTGAAAATAACAGACTGATTCCCACCAGTGTGCTGGATTAGATTTTCATCGGTGTTTGGTAAGTGTGACTGTTTTTGCCATTAGTCATTTTCTCATAGGAAATTCAAAATAGCAAAGCTTCTTTTACCCATTACAGTGTTAAAAACAGCACACAGATCGCATCCGGGACCTGCCCAAGATTTTAATGGACCTACAGCACTGAATAGGGGATTTTGATCTGTGACTTGAATAAAAAACTGACATGTCTCCGTAATTTTTTGTGTATACAAGATTCGCAAAATAACACTGACAAGTGAACAGCACCATAGACTATAATGGGTAAAGTGTTATGTCTGTGAAAAACATTGATAGAACACGTACATGAAAAATAGACGTCTTAAAAGTTCTAACTAACTCACAGATTAATAAACTGATATTTGTTCAACACCATCATCTTCATTGGATATCTTCTTGAACAGCAGAATTATCTGTACATCCCTTTCTACTATTGCATTTACTGCTGGTTTTATTCCAGCATACGGATCAGCAGCAGATGGTATCTATACCTGCGCACAGGAGTCGTGCCTGACACAACCCAGCCAGGTGAGCAATACCATACTATCTACAACATTTATTTCTCAGGTGATGCCCTATTGTGTGCTTTTTACCAATGCCAAAAGTTCAGGTCTAATGCCCTGTGTTAGTTACTTTACTCACACTGGTAACACACCTTTTATTTATAATAATCTCTGGGGGCAGGTTCTCATGCAGATCAGTGTCCAGCCCATAGCCCTGAACGGTCTCTGGACTAAAACATTTGATCGCAGATATCAAGGTATCATTTTATTTCAATTCCTTATGGAGATGGCTTAGGAGGGGTGATCATTGTGGCGCCAGAGTCCTTGCAAAATTCTCATTTTACTCTCCTCCAGCAGGGACGCCGACTCATTCAACGCCCCGGCCCTCTGTTCCTCCTACTGCTGTGGTCTCCCGGCGTTTGCGCATGTCTGGCAGATCCCTGGGCACTGTGCTTAGGGCGCACGGACTCCTGATCTCTTTAGCACCTGCCTGTGTACCAGTTATGTCTGCCAGCACCTGTCATACCTTCCGGTTTACCAACCGTGCCTGCCGGCATACCGTTCGTGCTTACTGCCTTGTCCACCTATATACCAGCTGTGCCTGCCAATATCTGCCGTGTCCACCTGTATATCAGCCGAGTCTGCCAGTACCTGTCCAGCGCCTGCTGTGCCATCCATTCCTTGTTGCATTTTCCTACCCCTTTAGAGGTCAACTGCCGTGTGTCAAGAGTTCTAATCTGGAGGAGCACCTAGCGTCCATCTGAGTCAAGTCTAAACAAACTGTCGGGATAAAGCGAAGAGTCAGGTGTCACGCCGCTCTGTTTTCCTTGGTCCATGGCACACTGGTTCCTTTACTGAGTTACAGATTGCTCAGACCATGGAACCCGCTGGCTCTCAATCTCCTCCACTCTGACCTGTACCAGATCTACCGCTAAAAAAAGATCAGCAGGGCAAAATCATGTCTTATCTACGGACAGTGAGCACCCACTTGGACACGCTATCAGCGGCTGCATCCACTTCTGTCCAAGCTGCGGGAACCTCTGCTGTGACTCTACCAGTTATGTTCCTGGACCCTGTCTGTCTGCTCCACCACGATTTGACGGCGATCCTACAAAATGCCGGGGTTTCCTCAATCAATACTCTCTGTACTTTGAGCTATTAGCACAGCAATTTTCATCTGACAAGGTCACAGAGGCACTAATCATGTCCAATCTTAGTTGTGAGGCTCTTGCTTGGTTCAACCCCCTGTGGAAGAGAAGTGATCCCCTAATCTCCAACCTCCAGATTTTCCTGGTGGCCTTCCGAAAGATTTTGATGAGTTGAGCCGTGTTTCTTCCGCAGCTTCCTCCCTGCACCAGGTAAATCTCACTGGAGGCCATGATGACATCTATTTCTGCACCAACCTTCGAGCTCGCTTGGAATAAGAAGCGCTGGCCGAATTGGCTGGTTGAGATGTTCCCGCCTCTCTAAATGATCTAAGATCCCTGGCTACCCGGATCAACCTTAGGTTTTAGGAGCGCTCCAGGGTGGTGATTGAGAGAAAAGACCTATATGCCTGGCTCCTACCTTCCAGGGGCCCGATCATGCCGCAGACTTCAGCATCTATACCATTGTCTGAATCTATGCAAGTAAACCACGTGAAGCAGGCTAAGCATCGCCAGGAAGTCAGTCGTTCAGAGGGGAGGTGCTTCTACTGCGACATACTTGAACATTTAATTTGCTTCTGTTCTAAGAGGCTGTGTAAAATAAAGCCTAGAGTAAATAGGAAAGGCTACCCTGGGTGAGAACTACTCCTCTACGCCACTGACTCTGCCAGTGTCTGTTTCCTGTAACATTTGTTTCATCGAATTGGCCTATCTGGACTCTGGTTCCTCAGGAAATTTTATACAACAAGCCATGTTGGATCGGTTTCAGATCCCCATCCAATATCTTCAGAGTCCTAAGGTGTTATCATCCGTGGATGCGAGACCACTATCCGAAGCAGTTCTTTTAATTTCTGAGCCAGTAGAAATTCGGGAAGGATGAAGATCTACTTTTATGTTTTACTAGGCCTGTCTAATAGTCTGATCCTGGGCCTGCCATGGTTGCGAGAACAAGGAGTGTCTTGGATTGGACGCGTGTCAGTTCTGTCATGAGAAATGTCTTGCCCCATCCATCCTGCTTGACCTCCGTCTACACCAACAAATTTACCTCGCTTGCCTCCCGCTTACTGGAGTTATGCGGATGTTTTCGATAAGGAGGCGGCAACATTACCACCAAGCAGGCCGTACGACTGCCCTATAGACTTTATCCCGGGTACCACCTGGAGGCCGTATCTTTCCTCTGTCTCAGGCGGAGACCTGAGCCATGTCCAAACATATCAACGAGAATCTGACTACAGGGACTTATCTGGAAATTGTCCTCCCCGGCTGGAAAAGTATTCTTTTTTATTTAAGAAGGATTGCTCACTCCAGCCCTGTATTGACTTTAGAGATCTCAACCAGATAACGATCAAAAATAAGGGCCCCGTCACACATAGCGACACATCAGCGATCCCGACAACGATATGCACTTGTCAGGATCGCTGGTGTGTTGCAACATGATCGCTGCTGAGCTGCCAAACAGGCAGCGATCAGGACAGCGACACTGTGGGTAACGTCGCTTAGTTACCCGCAGTGTACGCTGGATACCAGCCCGCTGGTAACCAAGGTGTACATCGGGTTTCCAGGCGCTGCGCGGCACCTGGAAACCCGATGTGTACCTTGGTTACCAGCTGATCGCTGGTCTCCTGCCTGCCACACGCAGCGATGCGTGCTGCCAAGCAGGAGACCAACGATCAAAAAAATGTCCAGGACATTCAGCGACGATCAGCGATACCCAGCAGGGGGGCTGATCGTCGCTGAATGTCACACACAGCGATATCGCTGGGGAGATCGCTGTTGTCACAAAACTAGTGACTTAGCAGCGATCTCGCTAGCGACATCGCTGTGTGTGACGGGGGCTTTAATATCCTCTGCCACTCATCTCCAAGTTGTTTGATCATCTCAGAGGTTCTAGAATCTTTACCAAGCTTGATCTGTGACGCCGCTGTGTTTGTACTCTGTTTACCCGGCGTTACTCTGCATATCTCTGCTATAACCCTTCGCTCTTTTCCCTCTAATTAGCTGGAATGCTGTTGTCAGTTACCTGTATGGATGCTGCTCAGTTCCCAGCTCCGCTGCATGACCAACCACATGTGCGGTCCCTGGCTTTGCAGCCGTTGCCAGGTGTCCTTGTTATGTTGATTTTGTCAGGCTGTGCTAGGGTGCGCGGGGCCGCACATTCCCTGCTTTTATGAGGAATGGGTGTGTGCTAGAATTGCTGCTCAAGTCTATCGCTGTGAGGCAGCTCCTGTTAGAACCCTCTTGTTAGATTTTGTTTCAGTTTGCTGGTCACATGACCTTTTTTCCCTATTTAGTCTGGCTCCGCCCTTCTGGCTTTGCTGGACTTCATTGTATTATCTACTCTTAAGCTAGCCGGGTGCTTAGGTGCCTTACTCTGTCAGTTTTGCTTAATCTTAGGATCTCGTAGTAATTTGTTTTCTGTTTAATTTTCCCTGCTACAATTTCTGTTAGGAGGTGTCCACCTTTTCTCCCAGTCCCTAGATCTTGTAGGGATTCCTCCCTCGCAACTATAGGTCTTCGTTCAGACTAGCTGAGGACTTTAGCGGGTCTGGTCGCAGGATCAGGTTCCCCGTTACATCGTAGGGATCAAGCTCAGTTTTATTGTAGGGACAGAGTTCCCATCTTTCCTTAGTGCTTGTAGCAGTTCATAACAGCTCCTATATAAAGTTCCCCAGCCATGTGGGGCGTTGCCAGTGCTTCGCATTAAGTTTCTGAGACTTGCTATGTCTGTTTGATGTTCAGCTTCTGTCCTGGCTGCCTGCAGTTAGAGGTGAGATGATGCCTGTCTTTCGCCTGTTCTGAGGGATGAGTACCCAGATCCGTTTCTGTTATCAGCTGTGGGTCAGCTATGTCTGAATTCCTGGACTTATCCTGTTTATGTGTTGTGTTCCTGAAGTCCTGAATCCTGTGCCCAGTGACTGTGACTCTTTGGTAGCTGGCTTTCTGTGATCTAACCTGGGTTCATCTTGGAAGTAGGAGTCCGGTGTGTCTGAGTCTCTGCTACTCTGTTCTCAGCTAGTTATTCGGTGCAATCCCTGGCCAGCTCCAGTTCAACCCGGTGGGGCTTGCACCAGACCGCTTGGGTTCCTTTGTAGGTCGCTGCCAGATGTCCGGATCCTGATGACCGCAGCCGGACGTCCAGTCCGTATTCCTAAATCCATGTTCCTGATGTCCAGTCCGTGTTCCTAATGTCCGGTCCGTGTTCCTGATGTCCGGTCCTTTTTCCTGATGTCCTGTCCGTGTTCCTGATGTCCGGTCCGTGTTCCAGATGTCCGGTCCGTGTTCCTGATGTCCGGTCCGTGTTCTTGAGTTCCTGTTGTCCAGTCCGAGTTCTGGGCCGTGTTCCTGATATCCGTATTCTGATGTCTAGCCTGTGTCCAGATGTCCAGTGCTTGGTGGTCCAGCTAGTGCTCCTGAGCCGGTCCCGCTTGTGTTCCTGGATAGATGCCCTCTCCGTGGTTTCTGGGAGTCCCGAGCTCTGTTCCCCGGTGACGGTCCCGCCAGTGAATCCTGGACCTGACCAGCCGATGCCCGGTGCTGTAGTGCCAACATTCCTGGACCAGTGCTATCCGTGTATGTTCTGATGTTCTGCCAGTTCCCTGGGGTCTTGCCTGTGATGACTCTAGCCATCATCTGGTCTGCCCGAGGTCGGTGTCTGATGTTCTCCTGCTGAGCCTGTGCTACGTCCAAGGCCTGAGAATGGCCATTCTAGTATGCCCGTGCCAGATAACCCTGGACTGCATCAACCAGAGATGTCCTCGTGCCATTGTCTGAAGCTAGTCTGAGGTCAGTGTCTGACGTTCTCCTACTGTGCCTGTGCTACGCCTGAGAGATAGGCTATCCTAGTATGCCCGTGCCAGACTTCCCTGCACTGCGTCAACCCATGATGACCCCTTGCTTCGCCTGTCAACCTAAGATGTGTCCTTCATGATGTGCTTATTCCGGAACCAGGTGTTTTGATATCATTTGCTTTATTTAAGTAAACTTTATGTTTCTTCTTACCTGAAGTTGTGCGGTGTCTTTTAGTCCTGCATATGGTCATCTTGTCCACAAGCTCAGCTGCCACAGACCTGTCGAAACCCTCCCCTAGTTCGGGTAGTCACGGGTCCCCCCTGTGGTCCAGTGGGTCCACATTCCACGATCACCTGGGACGCACACCTCATCGTTATAGTTCGACGACATAGGAGCGTTGGCTGGTAAGTCAAGCGGCGTCCTCGATCGTAACATGATCTATGCAGGGCATATAACCGGATCGGAATGCGCCAGGGGGACGAATGGAAGACTGCTTCCGGCATCTACTCATGTGTGGTGGTATACCTGGATGACATATTGGTGCTCTCTCCCGATCTGCCCACATAGAGGAGGCATTGGCCAGGTCTTGCAGAGGTTGAGGAAGAACCATCTCTACGCCAAGTATGAGAAGTGGGTCTTCGAGCAAACCTCTCTTTCTCTCCTCGGATACATTATCTCAGATACTGGATTAAGGATGGATACCGAGAAAGTCATACAAACTTAAGCACCTCATGGAGCAAAAGGGTCATTACCCAAAGGTGGAGCGCACGTCACATCCAAGGAGTCCTTCTCAGAACACGTCCAAATATCAGAGAATAAATACGGACAGCGCCTCACAAGTTGGTGAAATTGCATCACATTTATTCAGCCTTCAGTTGCAAAGAGGGGAGGTACTGTAGCATCAGCGTCCCTCCACGAGTCCCATCCTTCTTTCCCCCGGCAGGGACGGCGACTTACTCACTGTCCCGACCCTGAATTCCTCCTGCTGCTGCGGTGTCCCGGGGTCTGTGCACATCTGGCAGATCGCCAAGCACTGTGCACTCACGGTCTCTTAACCCCCGAAGCTTTTTCAGCTTTGCGTTTTTCGCTCCACATTATCACAGAGCCATAACTTTTTTCAGTCAATATGGCCGTGTGAGGGCTTGTTTTATGCAGGATGAGTTGTATTTTTGAATTACACCATTGGTTTTACCATGTCGTGTACTAGAAAATGGGGAAAAAAATTCCAAGTGCGGTGAAATTGCGAAAAAAGGAGATTTTTGTGTACTCACCGTAAAATCCTTTTCTCCGAGACGCTCATTGGGGGACACACAGACCGTGGGTGTTATGCTGCTGCCACTAGGATGACACTAAGCAATACATAAGCACAAAAGATTAACTCCTCCTCCTGCAGTATACACCCTCTGTTGGCTCAATCCTGAACCAGTTCGGTGCCAAAGCAGTAGGAGCTCATAACAGAGTGCAATATGTCAACAATTCAAATAAACAACGAGGCTACAAACTAAAGGGTGGGAGCTGTGTCCCCCAATGAGCGTCTCGGAGAAAAGGATTTTACGGTGAGTACACAAAAATCTCCTTTTCTCCATCGCCTCATTGGGGGACACACAGACCGTGGGACGTCCCAAAGCAGTCCCTGGGTGGGAAGCCATCAACAGATGAAGCCTCGTGAACCTCATGCATAAAACGCTTAAACAGTCAACAGACAACTTACAGATGCGCAACAGCTGATTGCAGAATCTGTCTGCCAAGTGCCGCATCTGAAGAAACCTGAGCATGAATTTGGTAATGCTTGACGAAAGTATGAAGACTGGACCAAGTCGCAGCCTTGCACACTTGCTGTGCCGAAGCCTGGTGCCGAATGGCCCAGGAGGACCCCACAGATCGAGTGGAGTGTGCCTTAATCCCAGCCGGGATAGGCTGACCTTTAACACGGTACGCCTCTTGGATCGCCGAGCGAATCCATCTGGCTAACGTGGCCTTGGAAGCAGGAAGACCCTGTCTGCGGCCTTCCGGAAGCACAAACAGAGCGTCCGATTTTCGGAAAGATGCAGTTCTCGAAATGTACCTTCGGAGAGCCCTCACCAAATCCAAAGTGTGAAGGGCTTTTTCAGTACGGTGAATCGGCGCCGGACAGAACGAAGGCAAGACTATCTCCTCATTGATGTGAAAAGCCGAAACGACTTTAGGTATGAAAGAAGGAGAAGTCCTAAGGACTACCTTGTCCTGGTGAAAAATAAGGAAAGGCGGTTTACAAGATAAAGCTGCCAACTCCGATACCCGTCTGATAGAGGTAATCGCCACTAGGAAGACAACCTTCCAGGAAAGAAGCGATAAAGACACTTCCAGCAAAGGTTCGAAGGGGGATTCCTGTAAGGCACTGAGGACCAAATTAAGATCCCAAGGCTCTAAAGGCCTCTTGTAGGGCGGAACAAGATGTGACACTCCCTGTATAAAAGTCCTGACCTGAGACTTAGATGCGATCCGCCGTTGGAAAAGGACGGACAAAGCAGAAATCTGCCCCTTGAGGGAGGAGAGGGCTAACCCCGAGTCCATTCCTGCTTGGAGAAATTCTAGAATGGAAGGGATACAAAAGACCAAAGGAGAACGACCTTTGTCCTTACACCAGGAGAAGAATGTCTTCCAGACACGATGGTAAATGCGGGCGGAAGCCGGCTTCCTGGCATTGACCATAGTTGAGACAACTTTGTGAGAGAAACCAGCCTGACTTAAGATCCAGGCTTCAATGGCCATACCGTCAAATTCAGCGCTTTTGAATTGTGATGGTAAATTGGGCCCTGTGAAAGAAGGTCTGGACGATCTGGTAATCTCCAGGGAACGTCTGCGACCAGACGCACTAGTTCCGCATACCACGGACGGCGAGGCCAGTCCGGAGCGACCAGAATGAGAGGAACGCCTTCCGCTTTGATCTTCCGAATCACCCTGGGGATCAATGGAAGGGGTGGAAAAATGTAAGGAAGGCGAAAAAGACTCCAAGGGAGGACTAGGACATCCGAGCCGATGGCTAGTGGATCGCGAGACCGACTTATGAAAGTCTGAACCTTGGCATTCAGTCTGGATGCCATGAGGTCCACATCCGGCGTGCCCCATCGCTGGCAAATGAGATGAAACACTTCCGGGTGCAGGGACCATTCCCCTGAGTCCAGGCCTTGGCGACTGAGGAAGTCGGCCTCCCAATTGTCCACTCCTGGAATGTGAACCGCGGAGATGGGCGAGCGGTTTGTCTCGGCCCAACGCAGGATGTGCGATACCTCGAGCATCGCTGTTCTGCTCCGAGTGCCCACCTGACGGTTGATGTACGCCACGGCCGTGGCGTTGTCTGACTGAATCCTGATGGGACGACCGGCCAGAAGATGATGGAAGTGCACGAGAGCTAATTTGATAGCTCTGATCTCCAGGATGTTGATCGGGAGACGGGTCCTTGGTAGAGACCAGCGGCCCTGAGCCGTGTGATGAAGGAACACAGCTCCCCATTCGAGGAGACTGGTATCGGTGGTCACCACCAGCCAATGGACAGGTAGAAAAGATTTTCCTTGATTCAGTGATGAAGCATTTGTCCACCATTTCAAGGAGCTTCTGACTGTGGGAGACAGACGGAAGCGGCGACCTAGAGACGCTGGGTTCCTGTCCCAGACTGATATTAGCTCCTGTTGAAGAGGGCGAAGATGGAACTGGGCGAACGGTACTGCCTCGATGGAAGCTACCATCTTCCCGAGGACCTGCATGGCGCCCCGCAGAGAATGGGAGCGGCCTAGCGACAACAGAAGCACTCCCCGCCTCAGAGAAGCAATCTTCTCTGGAGAGAGAGATACCAACCCTTGGGAGGTGTCCAAAATCATTCCCAGAAAAGGAATCTTCTGAGAGGGAATGGGAAGAGACTTGTTCAGATTGACTAGCCAACCCAGGCGGGAGAGGGTGTCGATAGTGATCTCGACACTCTCTTCGCAGGCCCGAAAAGTCGGACCTTTGATGAGTAGGTTGTCCAGCTACGGGAGGACCACCACACCCCGAGAGTGTAAAATTGACATGGCGGCCGCCATGACCTTTGTGAACACTCTGGGGGCGGTTGCGAGACCAAAGGGTAGAGCGGCAAATTGAAAATGATCCTCTCCGACAGCAAAACGCAGAAACTTTTGATGACCTCTGAAGATCGGAATGTGTAAGTACGCATCCTTGATGTCGAGAGACGCCAAGTATTCTTTTCTTTCTAGAGATGCGAGAACAGAACGGAGGGATTCCATCCTGAAATGACGGACTCTGATGAATTTGTTTAGGAATTTTAGGTCCAGAATAGGACGCAAGGAGCCGTCCTTCTTGGGAACCACAAAGAGGTTTGAGTAAAACCCTTTGAATCTTTCCTTGTGAGGAACTGTGACGATGACCCCGCTGGAACGAAGCGTGTTCAGGGCCTGAAGAAGCGGAGATGCGAGATCCTTGGACTTGGGGGGACGAGACTGAAAGAAACGTCTTGGGGGGAGGGACAAGAATTCGATCTTGTAGCCGGAGTGTACAAGATCGAGGACCCACCGGTCTTGAACGACCGACCCCCAGACTTCGTGAAACAAGAGTAGGCGGCCGCCTACCTTGTTTGGGTCCCCCGTCCCCAGCAAGGAGTCATTGGGAGGATAATTTGCGAGAGGAGGAGCTCCTATTTCCCGCCTGAGAAAATCTGTTTCTCCAGGGCTGAGAGGACCTGGATGATGGTTGCGAGCCCCTATCTCTGCGAGATGAACGGGGTGCTCGAGCCGAGGTCGAATTAGGGGACCAATTAAAGGAGCTACGAAATGGCCGGAAACGACCTTGGTATTGAGACCGAAAAGGCCGATTGATTCTGCGCTGCGGAAGAAATTTGCTTTTGCCACCAGTAGCGTCAGAAATAATCTGATTAAGACGATCTCTAAAGAGACGTCCTGAATGATAAGGCAGCGAAGTCAAAGTCCTCTTTGAAGCAGCGTCTGCACGCCACTCTCGGAGCCAAAGGGACCTGCGAATGGCGATAGCATTGGCGGCTGTGAGTGCAGCACAATTAGCTGCATCAAGGGACGCATGAACCATGTAGTCACCTGCCCGAGTAATCTGATAGGCCAGATTACGTGCTTCAGGGGAAAGAGAGATATCGCTAGTTATTTTAACTAGGTTCTCAACCCAAGCCACCATGGCCCTTGCTACCCAGGTGGCCGCAAAGGAGGGAGAAAGAGATGCTCCAGCCGCCTCAAAAATAGATTTAGCGAGGTTGTCAATCTGTTTATCTGAAGGGTTCCTAATGGATGAACTATCTGAAACAGAGAGCAGGGTTTTTGAAGCTAAGCGAGATACTGGTGGATCTACAACTGGAGATTCAGTCCACTCTTTCGCTACGGTTGCTGAAAATGGGTATCGTGCTTTCAGAGACTTTAGTCCTGAAAAACGTCTGTCTGGACGCTCCCTATGTCCCTGAACAATATCCGTAAATTCAGGGTGGTTACTAAAACCTTGTGAGCACGTTTGGCTCTTTTGAAGGAGATAGGATGATTCGGTTGGGACCCGGGTTCTTCATGTAGCTTGAGGATTTTATTAATTGCCTCAATGAGAGAATCTAACGATTCCTGAAAGTCTGGCGAGTTGGGGTCATCAACAATGTCCGACTCGCATTCTGAATCATGGTCACTAATATCTCTGGGAGAGGGGGAGCGAGAGCCTGAGCTCGCTGATGCCGAACCGCTAGATGGATTGGGAGATGCATTATGGCGGCGTTTTCTGGACGACCGCTTTGCGGACGCCGTGAGTCGGCCTCTGTCAGATGAGGTCTCTCTGAAGGCTAACGGGCCCCTTTCTGGAAAAGGGACGCCCTGGCTAGAAGCGGAGCCACGGAAGGTATCCAAGGCCCTAGTCAGAGAATCCATGGACTGCGCCAGAAACTCGGGCCACCCTGAAGGACCTGGCTCAATGGGATCAGGAATAGGTAGGACTCCTGAACGGTAGTAGGGGGCTCCTGAGCAGAAGAAGCAATGGGCTCTTGGGCACATGATGCACAGAATTGGGAACCATGCTTTGACGGCAGGGAAGCGTTGCATGAAATGCAGGCGGCATATACTACTGTGTAGTTTTTGTCAGCCTTTTTAGTGCCCTTTGATTGAGACATATTTCTGCACCTGAGAGCCTGCTGCAGGAGAAGGGTCAAGCGCTGTGTAGACCTAGTCGCAGCGTGCACTTACCCAGGTCCTGTGTGTGAACCAGGGAAGAAGGAGGATGGCGTCTGCAGCGCTGTCCCAGAAGAAAAATGGCGCCCGAGAATACAGTAGCGCTTCTCGTATGACACGAGAAGCGCCAGAAGCAGTGGGAGGAGAGGGGGAGGAAACAGGGGGAGTACCATGTTATCTGAATGCGGCCAATAGCGTGCGAGGTGGGCGGAGCCACACGGGCAGCCCTCTCCCCTTGAGGCCTATCCTGGCCTGAAGCCGGGGACTAAATTTATGAATGCGGTCTATCCCGGGCCGCAAGCCGGGGACTAAATTTCTAGTTGCGGCCTATGCTGGGACGAAGCCGGGGGCTAAATTTGAAGCTGTGGCCGCGGCGCGATTGGAAGCGCCAGCGGCGCGACGCTGAGCTGCGGCGGTGCGACGCAGGTGCGGCCGCGGTGCGACGCAGAAGCGGTCGCAGTGACCTGTCTGTACTCACTGCGGGGAGAGCCCGGAGCTGGAGAAGGGGGACTCCTCAGGACTACGGCAGCTATGGCCGTACTTCCTCAATCCACCATCCCCTTTCAATAGGGGGTGGAGAGGGATCTTACATGCCTCCAGACCGCCACCGCTTTCAGGAGAGGTGGAGCGGGGTATCCATTCGTAGTGCCACGCAAATCACATCGTCCACATCGAGGGGTATCTCATGGGGAGAGCGGCCCATTCAAGGGATCTGTCGCCCCATGGTAGCGTGGCAGGAGGGGTACGTGGAGACGACACTCCACGATGCCGCCTGTTGCTGGTTTTTGGGAGATCGTGACTTTTCGTACAAGTCCCGTCGCCCATCCGTGCGTGAAGAAAACAAAATAATAAAAAAATGAGAAAAAAATGAGAAAAAAAGTGGGGTCTGAGAGCAGACCCTAGTGCCTCCTACAGACACTAAGCAAGAACTGGTTCAGGATTGAGCCAACAGAGGGTGTATACTGCAGGAGGAGGAGTTAATCTTTTGTGCTTATGTATTGCTTAGTGTCCTCCAATGAGGCGATGGAGAAAAGTGCAATTCCACACTTGTTTTTTCTTTGGCTTTTTTTTTACTAGGTTCACTAAATGCTAAAACTGACCTGCTGTTAAGATTAGCCAAGTCAAAATGAGTTCATAGACACCAAACATGTTTAGGTTCTTTTTTATCAAAGTGGTGGAAAAAAAATTCAAAACTTTGTTAAAAAAAAAAAAAAAACGCCACTTTCCGAGACCCGTAGCATCTCCATTTTTCGCGATCTCGGGTAGGGTGAGGAGGTATTTTTTTGACTCCCTCCCTTTGATGTGGGTTCCGGCGCTGAGCCCACATCTTTCCCAGGACATGTTAGCTGTTTTGAACAGCTGACATGTGCCCGCAATAGTCGTGGGTGGAATTGCGATCCACCCGCGGCTATTAACTAGTTAAATGCCACTGTCAAACGCTGACAGCGGCATTTAACAAGAGCTTCCGCAATCGCGCCGGAAATACACTCACCAGTGACCCGCGCCACGTGATGGCGGGTCACCGATTTGTTTGCATCACAGCCAGAGGTCTCGATGAGACCTCTATGGTTGTCAGTGCCGGCTTGCTGTGAGCGCAACCCAGTGGTCGGTGCTCACAGCAAGTGAGTAATTCTGCTACATGGAGGCGATCTAGTCTTCGCCTCAATATAGCAGAGCCAATCGGGTAGTAGCAGCTTCTAGTCTCCCATGGAGACTATTGAAGTATGCCAAAAGTCAAAAAGATGTTTTTAAAAAAATAAGTTTAAATCACCCCCCTTTCGCCCCATTCAAAATAAAACAATAAAAATAGAATCAAACACACATATTTGGTATCGCTGCGTTCAGAATCGCCCGATCTATCA
Organism: Oophaga sylvatica; assembly: GCA_033576555.1. NCBI lineage: Eukaryota > Metazoa > Chordata > Amphibia > Anura > Dendrobatidae > Oophaga > Oophaga sylvatica. Next base: position 133,574,560 of record JARQOD010000003.1, read on the forward strand.
ATAAAAAAAGGATTAAACTGATCGCTAAACACCGTAGCAAGAAAAAAATTGAAAGCGCTAGACTTACGTTTTTATTGGTGGCCGCGACACTACATTAAAATGCAGTAACGGGCGATCAAAAGAACGGATCTGCACCAAAATGGTATCATTAAAAATGTCAGCTCGGCGCGCAAAAACTAAGCCATTACCCAACCCGAGATCATGAAAAATGGAGACGCTACGGGTCTCGGAAAATGGCGCATTTTTTTTTTTAGCAAATTGTGGAATTTTTTTTCACCACTTAGATAAAACAGAACCTAGACATGTTTGGTGTTTACAAACTTGTAAGGACCTGGAGAATCATAATGGCAGGTCAGTTTTAGCATTTAGTGAACCTAACTGCTGACCGGAGATGAACTTAATGAGCATGGGAAACTTAATTGATTTTTTTCCCACGCTGTCGGATCACCTCAGCGGTAGTCAGTGAGGCTGCACAGAGTCCCTGGCTGACCTGAAGGGAACTCGATAGCATGGGAAAAAATCAATTAAGTTTCCCATGCTAATCAGCTCATCTCCAGTCAGCCGGGGAGGCTGCGCAGAGATGAACTCATTCATCGGCAGGCACGGTGGCTCAGTGGATAGCACAGCAGCCTTGCAGCGCTGGAGTCCTGGGTTCGAATCCCACCAAGGACAACATCTGCAAGGAGTTTGTATGTTCTCCCCGTGTTTGCGTGGGTTTCCTCCGGGTTCTCCGGTTTCCTCCCACACTCCAAAAACATACTGATAGGGAATCTAGATTGTGAGCCCCATCAGGGACAGCAACGATACTGTGTGCAAACTGTAAAGCGCTGCGGAATATGTTAGCGCTATATAAAAATAAAGATTATTATTAAGATTATTATTCTGCGGGGGTTTACAGCAGGGCAGGTAGCATTAGCATCGGTCTCTGCTGTAAACCAGTTAACCCCTTCAGATGGATTGCAGCGGAGGACCTGACTGAACGACGGAGAGGTAAGGATATTGTTACTTTTTTATTTTATTTTTATTACAGGAGAACTATGGATTCAGAAGGCTTACTAATACAATAAAATGTGGTCAAAAACTATGTGTATTTATTTCATTAAAATAATTTTTAAATAATGTGTTTTTTTAACCATTTACTACAATAGGATTAATAATGGAGAGTTGTCTAATTGACAACTCTCCATTATTAACCCGGATTAATGTCACCTTTCAATAGCAAGGTGACATTAACCCATTATTAACCCTTTAGCCACCGCTAAAGGCAGTGGAGATAGACGGGCCAAGTGCCAGAAAAGGCGCATCTAATAATAGATGAGCCTTTTCTGGGGTGGCTGGGGGCAGATGCTAGTAGCCGGGTGGGGAAGGGGGGGCAAAAACAATGGTCCCTCCCTAGGCTGTTAAGAGCTGTCCCTAGTCACTGGCTTTCCCTGTCTGGCGGAGAAAATACCGTGGCAGAGCACGCATTTTTTTTAAACGAATTTACATATTAAGTTAACACCTACACATCCAAAATTTTGCACACAGACACTCATATAATTGTTAATCAAAACCATATATCAATCTACATGAAATGAAATTGTTTACTGTATGTAAACCATGTGTCATTTCATGTCAGGTTCTGAAATGCTTTTACAGAAGCCGCCAATTGAATTAGCTGCTATTATGCTATGTAGAAGTCTATGAACTATAAATATATATATATGTGTCACAATGACATGTGTGTATATATATCTATACACATGTATTCTATGTGTATATATATCTATTCTTTATTAAACATGTCAGTGTGATTTTACAGTAAAGCGCACTGAATTACCGGCTTTTCTAAAGGACACCGGTGCGTTTTTCTCGCAAGTCACAAGTCTGGTCCGTGTGTAATCCGTATTTTTCCCACCCCCATAGACTTGCATTGGCGTATTACGGGCGTAATACGCTGACAATCTTAGCATGCTCCGATTGTCTCGGCGTGTATAATTCGGCCGAGAAAAAAATCGGCTGCTGTGAGCTGCCCCATAGAATAACATTGGTCCGAGTGCTATGCGAGTTTTTCTCCATATACCTCTCTAGCGTGACGCCGGCCTAACCCTGCCCCTCTCCCCTAAGGCTACAGTGGTGGCCAAAATTTTGGCACCCCTGCAATTCTGTCAGATAATACTCAGTTTCTTCCTGAAAATGATTGCAAACACAAATTCTTTGGTATTATTATCTTCATTTAATTTGTCTTCAATGAAAAAACACAAAAAGAATTGACCTAAAGCCAAATTGGATATAATTCCACACCAAACCTAAAAAAGGGGGTGGACAAAAGTATTGGCACTGTTTGAAAAAACATGTGATGCTTCTCTAATTCGTGTAATCACCAGCACCTGTAACTTACCTGTGGCACCTAACAGGTGTTGTCAATAACTAAATTACACTTGCAGCCAGTTAACATGGATTAAAGTTGACTCAACCTCTGTCCTGTGTCCTTGTGTGTACCACATTGAGCATGGAGAAAAGAAAGAAGACCAAAGAACTGTCTGAGGACTTGAGAAAACAAATTGTGAGGAAGCATGAGCAATCTCAAGGCTACAAGTCCATCTCCAAAGACCTGAATGTTCCTGTGTCTTCCGTGCGCAGTGTCATCAAGAAATTTAAAGCCCATGGCACTGTGGCTAACCTCCCTAGATGTGGAAGGACAAGAAAAATTGACGAGAGATTTCAACGCAAGATTGTGCGGATGGTGGACTAACATCCAAACAAGTTCAAGCTGCCCTGCAGTCCGAGGGTACAACAGTGTCAACCCGTACTATCCGTCGGCGCCTGAATGAAAAGGGACTGTATGGTAGGATACCCAGGAAGACCCCACTTCTTTCCCCGAGACATAAAAAAGCCCGGCTAGAGTTTGCCAAAACTTACCTGAGAAAGCCTAAAACGTTTTGGAAGAATGTTCTCTGGTCAGATGAGACAAAAGTCGAGCTTTTTGGGAAAAACCAGCAACATAGAGTGTACAGGAAAAAAAAAGAGGCATTCAAAGAAAAGAACACTGTCCCTACAGTCAAACATGGTGGAGGTTCCCTGATGTTTTGTGGTTGCTTTGCTGCCTCTGGCACTGGACTGCTTGACCTTGTGCATGGCTTATGAAGTCTGAAGACTACCAACAAATTTTGCAGCATAATGTAGGGCCCAGTGTGAGAAAGCTGGGTCTCCCTCAGAGGTCATGGGTCTTCCAGCAGGACAATGACCCAAAACACACTTCCAAAAGCACTATAAAATGGTTTGAGAGAAAGCACTGGAGACTTCTAAGGTGGACAGCAATGAGTCCAGAGCTGAATCCCATAGAACACCTGTGGAGAGATCTCAAAATGGCAGTTTGGAGAAGGCACCCTTCAAATATCAGGGACCTGGAGCAGTTTGCCAAAGAAGAATGGTCTACAATTCCAGCAGAGCATTGTAAGAAACTCATTGATGGTTACCGGAAGCGGTTGTTCACAGTTATTTTGGCTAAAGGTTGTGCAACCAAGTATTAGGCTGAGGGTGCCAATACTTTTGTCTGGCCCATTTTTGGAGTTTTGTGTGAAATGATCAAGGATTTGATTTTTGCTTCATTCTCTTTTGTGTTTTTTCCTTGCAAGCAAATTAAATGAAGATAAAAATAGCAAATAATTTGTGATTGCAATCATTTTCAGGAAGACACTGAGTATTATCTGACAGAATTGCAGGGGTGCCAATACTTTTGGCCACCACTGTATGTGCACAAGTTGAGTAACTGTATGCAGAAATTTCTGCATCTCTTAGCAGAAAAACCCACAGCTGCAAAAATGCAAATTTTTGCACTCCGTTTTTTGAGTCAATGGTGAAAAACGCAGGGAAAAAATGCACAGAGAATTGACATGCTGCAGATTATTTTCTGGACAAAATCTACAAGTTAAAAGTACTCAACATGTGCATGACACTTCAGGTTTCTTGTTCACTTTGCTGTCATCGGGACTGCTTCAGGTTTTACTAGCAAATATGCATGGCAAAAATGCACCAAGTCTGCAACATGCGCACAAGCCGAAACACCACAGGGTAGTTATAATGCATGAGAAATGTCAATCCCAAGGAAAGATTTTAAAATAGACTGGGATTTCAACATATGCAGTTCAAGCACTTTTGAAGAAGCACTAAGAAATGGGCAATGTTTAACCTCTTCCCAAGAAGCGCCAAACATGTACTGCTCTGTGGGAGCTGCGTTCCCGCAAAGAGCAGTATAGAAACGGCACACTGATGGCGTGGCCTCACGCTGAGCGCCACGGCAATCGGGTGCGGGTGTAAACTGTGCGAGAGTTAACACCCCTGCAGTGACGCCCAAGATCGGTGCTAGCACCAATCACGGGCGTTTAACGCCTCTGATGCTGCTGTCAGTAGTGACTGTGACATAGAGGATCATCGCACAGGGAGTGGGCTCCCTGCACGCTTCCATCGCAAGATGGCCGCGGGGTCCTTCAGAGAAGGTGGCTTCTTAGTGTCTGCTCAAGGCAGAACCTGAGACGCCTCCTTCCCCGCCCATCATTAGAAACCATAAAAATATTTTTTGAAAAATCTCCAAATAAAGAAAAAAGAAACAAATATTTTTCTAATAAATACATTTATTTATGTAAATAAAAGAATAAACAATAAAACACAAATATTTGGTATCGCCGCATCCGTCACAACCCGCTCTATAAAACTGTCCCACTAGTTAAACCCTTCAGTGAGCACCATAAAAAAAAAAAATTATAAACGAGGCAAAAAACAATGCTGTTGAAATTTTGTGAAAGGCCAGAGCCCGGCAGTTGCATGGTTTCCTGTGCAATGGACTCTGGGAAAATGGCCACCGGTGGCGGCTCATGCGCAGATGGAGATCTCGGGAGATGAGATTTCAGCGATGAAATCTCATCTCCCGAGATCTTGGTGCCGGGATCTCCATCTGCGCATGAGACGCCCCCGGCGGCCATTTTACCGGAGTCCACTGCACAGGTTTCTATGAATTTTTTACAATCATGAGTGTATCCAAACTGCCTGACATTCTTGTTACCTGTATTTCATATGAAGAAATAAACAGATGTTTTAAGAAGAGGCGCTGGACGTTTATTATTTTGTGCACGTCTTATAATCCGAAGCGTCTTATAACCTGAAAAATACGGTAGTTTTTCTGTAAAATAGTTTTCATTGTGTAAAAGCACCAACATGAAAAAAGTACATAAATTGGGTATCGCTGTAATCTTAATGACCCGAAGAATAAAGTGGTCTTACCAATTTTACTACACGCGGAACGGTAAAAAACACCCCAAAAAAGCAATTTCTGAATTTATGGTTTTTGTTCATTCTGTCTCCCAAAAATGGGAATAGTAAGCGATCAAAAAAAGTTATGTGTGCGAAAATGGTATCAATAAAAACATTAGCTTGTCCCGCAAAAACAAGCCATAACATGACTGTGGGCCGAAACAAGGAAAAATTATAGCTCTTAACCCTTAATCCCATTGAATGTAATATTCCGTCCATGTGACCTGGTACTTAATTCCCATGGACGGAATAGTACGTCCAGGGCGATCAACTGCGCTCCCGAGGGGAGTGCAGCTGATCGCCGCCGGGTGTCAGATGATTATCACAGCTGACACCCGGCACTATGTGTCAGGAACGGTCACGGACCGCTCCCGGCACATTAACCCCTGGCACACCGCGATCAAACATGATCGCGGTGTACCGGGGGCACAGGGGAGGATCGCGCAGGGAGGGGGCTCCCTGCGCGCTCCCCTGAGTCCCTCAGAGCAGCGCGATGTGTCGCGCTGTTCCGAGGGTCCTTCCTCCCTGCAGGACCCCGGATCCAAGATGGCGCCGGGGTCCATCCGGGTCCTGCAGGGAGGCGGCTTCCTCAGTGCCTGCTGAGAGCAGGCACTGAGAAGCCTGCAGCGATGCCAGAGCGATCGCTGGTGTGACAGAGTGCTGTGCACAGTCACACCAGCGATCTGACCCTATACAGTGATGTCCCACCCTGGGACAAAGTAAAAAAGTTAAAAAAATAAAAATTGTTTAAAAAAATCATAAAAAAAAAAATATTCCCCAATAAATTCATTTTTTCCTGTAAATAAAAGAACCAAAACAATATAAGTACACATATTTGGTATTGCCGCGTCCGTAACAACCCCCCTATAAAACTGTCCTACTAGTTAACCCCTTTAGTGAACCTCTTAAAAAAAAAAAAAAAAAAAGCAAAAAATCAATGCTTTATCATCATACCGCCAAACAAAAAGTGGAATAACCCGCGATCAAAAAGACCGATATAAAGAAACATAGTACCGCTGAAAACGTCATCTTGTCCCGCAAAAAACGAGCCGCCACACAGCATCATCAGTGAAAAAATAAAAAAGTTATAGCTCGCAGAATAAAGCGATGCAAAAATAATAATTTTTTATATAAAATTGGTTTTATTCTATAAAAGCGCCAAAACATAAAAAAATTATATAAATGAGGTATCGCCATAATCGTACTGACTCGAAGAATAAAACTGTTTTATCAATTTTACCACACGCGGAACGGTATAAACGCCTCCTCCAAAAGAAATTCATGAATTGCTGATTTTTGTTCATTCTAACCTCCCAAAAATCGAAATAAAAAGCGATCAAAAAATGTCACATGCTCAAAAATGGTACCAATAAAAACGTCAACTCGTACCGCAAAAAATAAGACCTCATATGACTCTGTGGGCCAAAATATACAAAAATTATAGCTCTCAAAATGTGGTGATGCAAAAACTATTTTTTGCAATAAAAAGCGTCTTTTAGCGTGACAGCTGCCAATCATAAAAACCCGCTATAAATAGTAAATCAAACCCCCCTTTATCACCCCCTTAGTTAGGGAAAAATAGTAAAATTAAAAAAATGTATTTACTTACATTTTCCCGTTAGGGTTAGGGTTGCGGCTAAAGTTAGGGTTGGCGCTAAAGTTAGGATTAGGGTTTAGGGTGTGTTATTGTTAGGTTTGTGGTTAGGGTTGGGACTAGGGTTAGGGGTGTGTTGGGGTTAGGGTTGGAGTTAGAATTGGGGGTTTCCGCTGTTTAGGCACATCAGGGGCTCTCCAAACGTGACATGGCGTCTGATCTCAATTCCAGCCAATTCTGCGTTGAAAAAGTCAAACGGGGCTCCTTCACTTCTGAGCTCTGCCATGCGCCCAAACAGTAGTTTACCCCCACATATGGGGTATCAGTGTACTCTGGACCCCAAGAGTTTGTTACACTCGGTCCCAGCGCTGGCTCTGCACTCCGTTCTGCTCACTCACCTGTCCCATCTGCTCCTCGGCGTCCTGTGTCCTCCTCCACTTCCTGGCACGCTGCTGGCAGGCCTCCAGATAGTCTGCTTAGGACGCGAGGCCGCGCTCACCGTCTCTCTTAAAGGGGCAGCGTGCATTTTTTGAAATAGCCAATTAACCAATGGCTGCGCACTCAGTACTATATCTGGTCACTCCACCATTAGGGGAGTGCCGGAGCAACGTGTTCTATCATTGCTACATCCGGTTCTGTTCCTGATCTGTCTGCGCTGCGTCTGCAGTCTCTGTGCTTCGCTTACACTGTTTGTCTCCTCAGATCATTGCTAACCCGTATCTGGCTAAGCTGGACAATCTCGGCTATTACTGGCGCAAGTGTCATCCCGTTCCGCCATCAGCCATCCGTACCCGTGGACCGTGACAAGGTCACTGGAGCCAGCCTACTACCATCCGTTCTGGACCAGGACCTTACCCTTCTCCGTCAAGAACCCTCCACGGACTCTGTAAATACCTGTTACCCTTTTGGTCCCTCTGGGACAGCTGCCACGTGTCCGGGGTCTAACTGGAGGTAGCACCTGTGTCCTCCGGGTATTCCATTCTGGTCCTGTTCGAGGGGCCTTACTACGGGTACCCGGGGCTCACTAGTTACGCCCCCTTCGGAGCCCCCCGGACCGCGGTCTCGAGGTTCCACATTAAAAAATAAAAACGAATGTGAACTTCACCACCTCTGCCTCCGCTTCCATTCGTTACAGAGTTATTGTGCAATTTTTCCTATTTCTTCTGTTACACTTGGGAAAATAAAAAACGGGGGGTAAATATATCATTTTTTTTTTTTTTTTAAAAATGATTTATTTGTTTTTACGGCTGTATGTTATAAACTTCTGTGAAGCACTTGAGGCTTCATAGCGCTCACCACACATCTAGATAAGTTCCTTATGGGGTCTATTTTCCAAAACGGGGTCACTTGGGGGTTTCCACTGTTTAGGCGCATCAGGGGCTCTCCAAATGCGACATGACGCCCTCAGACCATTCCATCAAAGTCTGCAATCCAAAACGTCACTACTTCCCTTCCGAGCCCCAACGTGTACCCACACAGTAGTTTTCTCCCACATATTGAGTATCAGCGTACTCATGACAAATTGGACAACAACTTTTGGGGTCCAATTTCTCCTGTTACCCTTGTGAAAATAAAATATTGGAGGCGAAAAAATCATTTTTGTAAAAAAAAAAAAAAAAAAGATTTTTATTTTTATGGCTGTACGTCATAAACTTCTGTGAAGCACTTCGGGGTTCAAAGTGCTCACCACACATCTAGATAAGTTCCTTGTGGGGTCTATTTTCCAAAATGGGGTCACTTGTGGGGGGTTTCCACTGTTTAGGCGCATCAGGGGCTCTCCAAATGCGACATGACGCCCCCAGACCATTCCATCAAAGTCTGCAATCCAAAACGTCACTACTTCCCTTCCGAGCCCCGACGTGTACCCACACAGTAGTTTTCTCCCACATATTGAGTATCAGCGTACTCAGGACAAATTGGACAACAACTTTTGGGGTCCAATTTCTCCTGTTACCCTTGTGAAAATAAAATATTGGGGACGAAAAAATCATTTTTGTAAAAAAAAAAATAATTTTATTTTACGGCTGTACGTTATAAACTTCTGTGAAGCACTTCGGGGTTCAAAGTGCTCACCACACATCTAGATAAGTTCCTTGAGGGGTCTAGTTTCCAAAATGGTGTCATTTGTTGGGGGTTTCCACTGTTTAGGCAGATCAGGAGCTCTCCAAACACGACATGGCATCCAGCCAATTCTGTGTTGAAAAAGTCGAACGGTGCTCCTTCCCTTCCAAACTCTGCAATGCATCTAAACAGTGGTTTACCCCCACATATGGGGTATCAGCGTACTCAGGACAAATTGCACAATAACTTTTGGAGTCTTGTTACCCTTGGAAAAATAAAAATTGGCGTGAAAAGATCATTTTTGTGGAAAAAATATGATTTTTTAATTTTACGGCTGTACGTTATAAACTTCTGTGAAGCACTTGAGGCTTCATAGCGCTCACCACACATCTAGATAAGTTCCTTATGGGGTCTATTTTCCAAAATGGGGTCACTTGGGGATTCCACTGTTTAGGCGCATCAGGGGCTCTCCAAATGCGATATGACGCCCTCAGACCATTCCATCAAAGTCTGCAATCCAAAACGTCACTACTTCCCTTCCGAGCCCCAACGTGTACCCACACAGTAGTTTTCTCCCACATATTGAGTATCAGCGTACTCATGACAAATTGGACAACAACTTTTGGGGTCCAATTTCTCCTGTTACCCTTGTGAAAATAAAATATTGGAGGCGAAAAAATCATTTTTGTAAAAAAAAAAAAAAGATTTTTTATTTTTATGGCTGTACGTCATAAACTTCTGTGAAGCACTTCGGGGTTCAAAGTGCTCACCACACATCTAGATAAGTTCCTTGTGGGGTCTATTTTCCAAAATGGGGTCACTTGTGGGGGGTTTCCACTGTTTAGGCGCATCAGGGGCTCTCCAAATGCGACATGACGCCCCCAGACCATTCCATCAAAGTCTGCAATCCAAAACGTCACTACTTCCCTTCCGAGCCCCGACGTGTACCCACACAGTAGTTTTCTCCCACATATTGAGTATCAGCGTACTCAGGACAAATTGGACAACAACTTTTGGGGTCCAATTTCTCCTGTTACCCTTGTGAAAATAAAATATTGGGGACGAAAAAATCATTTTTGTAAAAAAAAAAATAATTTTATTTTACGGCTGTACGTTATAAACTTCTGTGAAGCACTTCGGGGTTCAAAGTGCTCACCACACATCTAGATAAGTTCCTTGAGGGGTCTAGTTTCCAAAATGGTGTCATTTGTTGGGGGTTTCCACTGTTTAGGCAGATCAGGAGCTCTCCAAACACGACATGGCATCCAGCCAATTCTGTGTTGAAAAAGTCGAACGGTGCTCCTTCCCTTCCAAACTCTGCAATGCATCTAAACAGTGGTTTACCCCCACATATGGGGTATCAGCGTACTCAGGACAAATTGCACAATAACTTTTGGAGTCTTGTTACCCTTGGAAAAATAAAAATTGGCGTGAAAAGATCATTTTTGTGGAAAAAATAGATTTTTTAATTTTACGGCTGTACGTTATAAACTTCTGTGAAGCACTTGAGGCTTCATAGCGCTCACCACACATCTAGATAAGTTCCTTATGGGGTCTATTTTCCAAAATGGGGTCACTTGGGGATTCCACTGTTTAGGCGCATCAGGGGCTCTCCAAATGCGATATGACGCCCTCAGACCATTCCATCAAAGTCTGCAATCCAAAACGTCACTACTTCCCTTCCGAGCCCCAACGTGTACCCACACAGTAGTTTTCTCCCACATATTGAGTATCAGCGTACTCATGACAAATTGGACAACAACTTTTGGGGTCCAATTTCTCCTGTTACCCTTGTGAAAATAAAATATTGGAGGCGAAAAAATCATTTTTGTAAAAAAAAAAAAAAGATTTTTTATTTTTATGGCTGTACGTCATAAACTTCTGTGAAGCACTTCGGGGTTCAAAGTGCTCACCACACATCTAGATAAGTTCCTTGTGGGGTCTATTTTCCAAAATGGGGTCACTTGTGGGGGGTTTCCACTGTTTAGGCGCATCAGGGGCTCTCCAAATGCGACATGACGCCCCCAGACCATTCCATCAAAGTCTGCAATCCAAAACGTCACTACTTCCCTTCCGAGCCCCGACGTGTACCCACACAGTAGTTTTCTCCCACATATTGAGTATCAGCGTACTCAGGACAAATTGGACAACAACTTTTGGGGTCCAATTTCTCCTGTTACCCTTGTGAAAATAAAATATTGGGGACGAAAAAATCATTTTTGTAAAAAAAAAAAATAATTTTATTTTACGGCTGTACGTTATAAACTTCTGTGAAGCACTTCGGGGTTCAAAGTGCTCACCACACATCTAGATAAGTTCCTTGAGGGGTCTAGTTTCCAAAATGGTGTCATTTGTTGGGGGTTTCCACTGTTTAGGCAGATCAGGAGCTCTCCAAACACGACATGGCATCCAGCCAATTCTGTGTTGAAAAAGTCGAACGGTGCTCCTTCCCTTCCAAACTCTGCCATGCACCTAAACAGTGGTTTACCCCCACATATGGGGTATCAGCGTACTCAGGACAAATTGCACAATAACTTTTGGAGTCTTGTTACCCTTGGAAAAATAAAATTGGCGTGAAAAGATCATTTTTGTGGAAAAAATATGATTTTTTAATTTTACGGCTCTACGTTATAAACTTGTGTGAAGCACTTGGGGGTTCAAATTGCTCACCACAGATCTAGATAAGTTCCTTAGGGGGTCTAGTTTCCCAAATGGGGTCACTTGTGGGGGTTTCCACTGTTTAGGCACATTAGGGGCTCTCCAAATGCAACATGGCGTCCAATCTCAATCCAGCCAATTTTGGTTGGAAAAAGTCAAATGGTGCTCCTTCCTTTCCGAGCTCTGCTGTGCGCCCAAACAGTGGTTTCCCCCCACATATGGGGTATCAGCGTACTCAGGACAAATAGGACATCAACTTTTGTGGTCCAATTTCTCCTGTTACCCTTGGGAAAATAAAAAATTAGTGACTAAAAGATAATTTTTGTGGGAAAAAAATAGGATTTTTTATTTTCATGCCCGGGCATTATAAACTTGTGTGAAGCACTTGGGGGTTCAAAGTGCTCACCAAAGATCTAGATAAGCTCCTTAGGGGTTCTAGTTTCCAAAATGGGTCACTTGTGGGGGTTTCCACTGTTGAGGCACATCTGGGGCACTGCAAACGGAACATGACCCCCATCATCGTCTGCATTCCAAAACGTTACTACTTCCTTTCCAAGCCCTGTCGTGCACCCAAACAGTTTCCCCACCCCCCACATATGGGGTATCAGCGTACTCAGGACAAATTGGACAACAACTTTTGGGGTCCAATTTCCTTGGGAAAAATCAAAAATTTGGGACTAAAAAATAATTTTTGTGGAATTTTTTTTTTTTTTTCACACCCATGCATTATAAACTTTTGTGAAACACTTGGGGGTTCAAAGTGCTCACAACAGATCTAGATAAGTTCCTTAGGGGGTCTAGTTTTCAAAATGGTGTCACTTGTGGGGGGTTTCCACTGTTTAGGCACATCAGGGGCTCTCCAAACACGACATGGCGTCCAATCTCAATTCAAGCCAATTTTAGTTTGAAAAAGTCAAACGGCGCTCCTTCCCCTTTCGAGCTCTGCCGTGTGCCCAAACAATGGTTTTCCCCCACATATGGGCTATCGGCTTACTCAGGAGAAATTGCACAACAACTTTATCTGTCCATTTTCTTCTTTTACCCTTGTGAAAATAAAAAAAAGTTTGTAATAGATCATTTTTGTGGCTAAAAAGTTAAATATTCATTTTTTCCTTCCACGTTGCTTCAGCTCCTGTGAAGCACCTGAAGGGTTAATAAACTTCTTGAATGTGGTTTTGAGTACCTTGAGGGGTTCAGTTTTTAGAATGGTGTCACTTTTGGGTATTTTCTGCTATATAGACCCCTCAAAGTGACTTCAAATATGAGGTGGTCCCTAAAAAAAATGGCTTTGTAAATTTTGTTGTAAAAATGAGAAATCGCTGGTCAACTTTTAACCCTTATAATTTCCTAAGAAAAAAAAAATTTGGTTCCAAAATTGTGCTGATGTAAAGTAGACATGTGGGAAATGTTATTTCTTAACTATTTTGTGTGACATATTTCTCTGTTTTAAGGGAATAAAAATTCAAAGTTTGAAAATTTTCGCCATATTTGCGTTTTTTTTCAAAAATAAACGCAAGTTATATGGAAGAAATTTTACCACTAACGTGAAGTACAATATGTCACGAGAAAACAGTCTCAGAATCGCAAAGATCCGTTGAAGCGTTCCAGAGTTATAGCCTCATAAAGAGACAGTGGTCAGAATTGTAAAAATTGGCCCGGTCATTAACGTGCAAACCACCCTTGGGGGTTAAAATATGGTGATGCAAAAACTATTTAATTGCAATAAAAAGTCTTTTAGTGTGTGAAAGCAGCCAAAAATAAAAAGCAGATTTAAATCTGGTATTTAGAAAGAGATGGGGCATAAGCCCCTGCCAGCTCACCGACCACCACCGTAGCACGAACTGAGAGTCCAGACCAAGACATGCAGCAGGAAAAAGTGAAGAGATCTGTCCAGCTTTTGGAAAATTGCAATGCTTTATTAAATCCATATTAAAACATCTTCACAAAACGGTGTCCTCCATATTCAAAGACAGCAGACAGTTAGCACCACACGCTATCTCAGCGACGCGTTTCGACCTCAGAGGGTCTTTGTCAAAGCTGAAGGTAACAAGTAAACCTGTATTATAAAGTTGCTTTATGCCCATTTGTCAGCTGTGGATCATGTTTAGCTTGCAAAAAAGAAGACTGAGAGGAGACTTAATAGCTGTCTACAAATATCTCAAGGGCTGTCACATTGTAGAAGAATCATCTTTATTCTCATTTGCACAAGGAAAGACTAGAAGCAATGGGATGAAACTGAATGGGAGGAGACACAGATTAGATATTAGAAAAAACTTTTTGACAGTTAGGGAGATCAAGGAGTGGAACAGGCTGCCACGAGAGGTGGTAAGTTCTCCTTCAATGGAAGTCTTCAAACAGAGGCTGGACAGACAGCTGTCTGGGATGATTTAGAGAATCCTGCTTTGAGCAGGGGGTTGGACCAGATGGCCCAGGAGGTCCCTTCCAACTCTACCATTCTATGATTCTATGATTATGTGATTGGAGCAAGCATTCTCCGTCACGTCCCGAATAGATTCCACAGCTGACCTGCTTTAATGCATTTCAGCAGGATCTCAGATGGAGTATTTAACCATATCATGCAGGTATACACAAATATACAATTAAAACGACAACATTTATAAATAAAAAATATAAAGAGAAAATATATATAAGAAAAGAAAAAGCAAAAACCAAAACAAGAGAATTTTTTATATACACAAATACATTCATAAGTTATTATAAAGTGATGATCGGACCTTACAAGTAATTTTTAACTCTTTCTTTCTGTTTTATATTGCTTGCTTGCAATGATAATCTATTGAAGAACTTGTCATTTCGTCCCAGCGTTCTTTCTGTTGGAGCAATATATTCAGACTTGGATTTGAAAGCATTCTAGTGATACATATATATAGCAAGATGCTTCCAATTCTGTTATAAAGAAAGCAGACATTAGTATTTATACAAGAAGAGATAAAATCATTCTTTGTACACATATATAAAATGTATGAAACTCTGCAGCTGGAAAAAATCACCACTACTATTAGATGGCAAAATATACTGTATTAGATGCATAAATTCTAATCAGTATGATCATATAGAACGTTATATTTTAGCACTAGTCAGAAGCATCACACGCAAAGGGTTCTGAGGGAGTGTACCATTGCAAGGTCGATTTTTGTGACCTGCTTGCATGGATCATTGATATATTTTTTATATACAGAGCACCAAGGATCTATATATAAATTTAACGTATTTACACAAACACTAAATGAGCGTTCCATACATAGATCGATCTCTATACTGTTGTTCAGTTGATTGGGCAAAGGTGTACCTTACAATGATCGCTAAAGGGGTTAATCAATGATTGAAACCTCCATGGATGAAATCCTGACAGCATTCTCAGATACATATTAGTAAGAAACATATAAGAAGTATTATATGAATCTACATTACAAGCATGAATTCCACTTAGGATAATCAAATAGAGCGTTATTATAAAGCGCTATTTGGGAACATCACACATAAACAGCGCTAAAGGAGTATACCATTACCAAGTTAATTTCAGTGACATGCTTGTATAAATTGTCACTAATGCATTTTATGCAAAGCACTAAAATTCTTATCTATTGATTAGACATACCCACACGCAAGACACTGAATGTGGATATCATGCACAAACCGATATCTGCTCTGCCATTCAGTTAATTTGGACACAGGTGTATCTTACAGTAATTCCTAAGTAAGATACCATGCTTATTACTTTAGACATTCTAGCTTATAGGAGTACATTGCTGATAACATTCTCAAGTGCATATTTGTAAAAATTATATAGGGAATTCAATATCAATTGTATCTGTTGCGCTGTAGACACTATATCAGATGACAGTATTTCTGTTTTTCTATGTAAGTGTGCTGCTAATCATAGCGCTATTTTTATACTTTCTACTGGGTAATGAGCACAGATATTACCTTACACTTAGGATGCCACACCAAATAAACACTGTATCTGATGACAGTATTTCTATTTGTCTTTATAAGTGTGCTGCTAATCATAGCGCTGTTTTGATACTACATACAGAATAATAAGCAGAGATATTACCTAACACTTAGGATGCCACACCAAATATATTCTTTATCTCTGCCAGCGTTCTGATTAAACTTACTAAATGTGATATTAGTTTTACCATTAATATGTCTCACACCAAAAAACGCTAGATGAAAATACTACCCTAAAGTGTACAGGGCAACAGATAGATCAAAGTATTTGATTTCAGCAAAACCTATGAATTTAATTTCTACTATTATTATCCATAATGATGCATGATTTCATTTAGCCCTAAAGGGTATCTCGTGTTCAGGCTGAAGATCCAAAACGCCTCTCTGGTGAGAAGACGTCTTTTGGAATTGCCTCCCCTAACAGAATTATAAACTCTTTCTATACCCATAACTTGCATGGATTTAATGTCTCTTTGATGGTGCTCTACAAAATGTTTGGATGCCATGGATATATTTCTGAAATCCATACTAGATTTTCTATATCTCGAAGATGCTTTGTAATGCGAACTTTTAATTTTCTAGTTGTAGAGCCAACATATATTAAATTACATATATTACATATGATTAAATAAACCACATTTTCTGTGTTGCAATTAATAAAATGTTTAATAACATGTGTTTGCGTTTTTGCTGCATCACAAAAGTTTTTTTGGATTTTTTACTACTCCACATGTTTTACATTTTCGAGCACCACATTTGAAAAAACCCTTTGTTTTGAGTCATTTATGGTAAGACTTATTTGATGAAAAATAACCAGGAGATATTAAATCTCCTATAGTTGGTGCTCGCCCGGCCACAATATTAACTCCTTAAGAAAGAATTTCTCCCAGAATTTCTTCTTGATACAGAATTGGAATACATTTCTGTATGATTCTCTTTATATGGTTAAACTGCTTAGAGAAACGCAAACTAACAAAGGTTTTTTTGTTATTCATATTAGAGCTGCTCTTGGATGTAGATTCAAGCAGTTCCTCTCTATTTCTATCCTGGGCTATAGTTTTGGCTCTTTTTATAGACCAGTGGGGATATTTACGTTGTCTCATTTTAATATTAAGCTGACTAAACTCCTTTTCTAAATCCTTAGAGTCAGAGCAATTTCTCCTGTGTCTTATAAATTCCCCAACTGGTATGGCCTTGATGACATGTTTAGGATGTCCACTGCTGGCATGCAGCAGTGTATTGCCACTGATCGGTTTCACATGTGTTCTCGTTACTATTTCCCTACCTGGTTCTCCCTGAAGCTCTAAATCCAAAAACACAATCGTAGAATAATCATGTTTGTAAGTAAATCTGATATTCATATTGTTAGAATTCAGATAATCCACGAATGCTGGCACGGCAGACACATCTCCCTCCCATAGAATGAAGGTGTCATCGATGTATCTGCCGTACCAGCCTATACAATCAAAAAAAAGGATTTGCATCAGAGTATATATATTTGGTTTCCCAAAAAGCCATAGATAAATTAGCCAGGGATGGTGAGTACTTAGCACCCATGGGTACATCAGACTTCTGCAAATATACAATACCATCAAATGAGAAATAATTGTGCTGCAGAAGAAATAGTATTACCTCCAGCAGGTACTCAATTAATTCAGTTGTATACTGACTGTATCTCTCAAGAAAAAATCGTATTGCCTCCAAAGCTAATGCATGTGGTATACAAGTATACAAAGAAATGACATCACAACTTAACCATGATACATTTCTTGTCCATTTCTTTTTGGCCAAAGCACTAAGAACATCTCGTGAATCTTTTAGATGTCCTGGGAGTTTGAATACCAAAGGTTGTAGTAAAGAATCTGCCCACTCACAAAGATGTTCACTATAGGAACCTATTCCAGACACTATAGGTCTCATTGGAGGGATTGCACATTCTTTATGAATTTTAGGCAGACCATATATTATAGGTAAAATTGGTTGAGAGACATATATGTAGTCTGCTTGTTTTTTTATTTAGGATGCCCAAATGGTAACCCTCATCAACAATTTTTTTAAGTTTGTCATTGTATATTTTAGTGGGATCAGTTTTCAGTTGTATATAAACCTCTGAATCTGAAAGTAACCCTTTCATTTTTTCTTTATAATCCACTTTATTCATAACTACAACCTTACCTCCCTTATCGCTTCGTTTGATTATAATATTTTCCATATTCTTCAATTCATGCAAAGCATTTCTCTGTTTAAGAGTGATATTATTCTCAAAGGTATTAAAACCACTCGTAGCTGTCGTTGCTATGGCCAGATTTCTCAATTCTCTCTCTATTGTATCCTGGAATTTATCCATACAGTTAGCTCTAGCCTGAATGGGGTAAAAGTATGGATTTTTTACATTTAACATCTGAGACTGATGAACTTTAGTCACCTGATCATCTGTATGACTATTATGCAAATTAGTCAAATTTAGCAATGCAACTTGTTCCTTGATATTTAATTTGTGATATTCATTGTCATATGATTTCACTATATTAACTGGTTCATCTTTCTCAGAGAAAAAGTGTTTTTTTACAGTAAGCTTTCTAACAAATTTATTTATGTTGAGGATAGTAGAAAACATATCAAAATTAACATCTGGCGCAAAACTTGTATTTGATCAGGGGTTAGTATTTGGGAAGATAAATTCAACACATTAACGATATCTAAGTCCTCATTTTCTTTCTCTTGAATCTGGCGAGAGTTCCTTGCTGCTCTGCGGTGCTTCCTCCCTGCCCTCCTGCGTTTTTTGAAAATTTTTTTTTACTGTTGTTGTAAAGTATGTAGTACAGTTCATATAGCGTCTTGTGCTTGGGTGCGATGAAAATACATGAGACACAGGTTTGATATAGAAAGTCTTGTATTCCTTCATACAAGTTGGCAAAAATAGTCACACAGTTTGCAGACACAGAAGCAGGAGACACAGCAGGCCAGAGTAATCTAAGCTCAGCAATCACTCTCCACAACAGGTTCAGGATCTTCTTCTCTGTTACCGTAAGTCCATGCAAACGTGGGTCTTTCAAAGAGCAGGGTTCAGAGTCCACAAGTGCTTCAGAGTTCCTCAGTAGGAATAGCTGGAGTACAGGGTCCAAGGCTTTAGGAGTCAGGTCACAGGTTCACTGCAGGCTAGATTCTGAAGCACTGATTGCTCAGCTGTGGCTGCTTAAGAAGCAAAGGAGAGAATCAGGGCGGGAACATGCAAGCTGGAAACTCCATTCTGACTGAGGGCAAGATAGCTGCAGCAAGACAGAAAGTAAAATGGCTGACGAACAAACTGAGTTTCAGGAACATGTACACAGAACCTTACATTACTCCCCCCTTAGGGACAACCTCCGGATGACCTCAGACCAGGCTTGTGTGGGTACCTCTGATGAAACTGACGGAGCAAGCGAGGAGCATTAACGTTATTGACTGGTTCCCATGAGTTGTCCTCCACTGGGTAGCCCTGCCATTTAATCAGATATTGTAACTGATTTCTATACAACCTGGAATCTAAAATCCTTTCCACCACAAATTCTTCCTGACCATCGACTAGCACTGGGTCAGGGCAAGGAGAAGAACGTCCAGGAAACGTATTGGGTGTCGCAGCCTTTAGTAGGGATACATGAAAGACAGGGTGGATTCTCATAGTTCTGGGCAGTTGAAGACGACAAGCAACGGCACTTATAATTTTACTGATTTTATAGGGTCCAATGTACTTATGTCCCAACTTAGACGATGGAATCCTTAACTTAAGATTTCTGGTTGACAGCCAGACCAAGTCTCCTACCTTGAAAGCTGGTGCAGGTTTACGAAATTTATCTGCTGCTTTCTTGTACCTTTCCTGAGCCGATTCCAGATTCTCCTTTAGAAGATCCATATTCTTCTGTAAAGACGTGATTCTTTCAGCCACTGCTGGTAAAGGCGTTTCTATGGGAAATCGTGGTAGAATGTTAGGATGATAACCTAGATTAGAGTAAAAAGGAGACTGCTTAGTGGAGGCACTCTGAGAGTTGTTATACGAAAACTCAGCTAATGGAAGTAGATCCACCCAATCATCCTGTAGATGGCAGATAAAGCAGCGGAGATACTGCTCCAGGGTTTGATTGGTTCGTTCGGTCTGTCCATTAGTCTGGGGATGAAAAGCAGAAGAAAGGTTTACTTTAATGTCCAATGCTGCACAGAAATTTTGCCAAAACCTAGAAGTGAATTGCACCCCTCGATCCGAAATAACCTCATCCGGTACTCCATGTAAGCGAAACACATCTTTAATCATCAAATCTGATGTCTGTTTTGCAGTGGGTAAGCCGACACAAGGGATAAAATGAGCTGCCTTTGTTAGACGGTCAACCACCACTAGAATGGTGTTCTTCCCTTGAGAGGTTGGTAACTCCACAATGAAGTCCATAGAAATGGATCCCCACGGGCGGGACGGGGTGGGAAGAGGCTGTAACAGACCAGTTGGTGAGGAGCGAGGTGTTTTGCATCTTGCACAGACTTCACATGAAGTGACATAGTTTAAAACATCCTTCCTGCAAGTGGGCCACCAAAAGAAACGAGAAAGAAATTCCTGTGTCTTTAGAATTCCTCTATGCCCAGCTATCTTGGAATCGTGAATGAGTTGCAATACTCTCAATCTGACTGTTTCAGGAATATACAGGCGTTGTCCCTGAATCCACACACCATTCTTAAAGACAAGACTTACGTCCCTTGGGGGTAGTGCCAAAAAGGAATCCGCATGGTATGCTTCCTTGATGTCCTTAAGTAGGTCTTGATTATGAATTACTCCTAGGAATCTAGAGTCAGGAAGAATAGTCTTAGGAGGAGTAATTGGACGTGTCTCTGCTGAGTAAATCCTAGAGAGTGCATCAGCCTTTCCATTGCGCGATCCTGGTCTATAAGAAATGATAAAATTAAATTGGTTTAAGAAAAGATTCCAGCAAGCCTGGCGAGGAGTCAGGCACTTAGCCGACCTGATAAACTCAAGGTTACGATGGTCTGTCAGGACGACTATTTGCTGTGCAGCTCCCTGAAGAAGGTGTCTCCATTCTTTGAAGGCGGCAATAATGGCCAACAACTCTCTATTGCCCACATCGTAGTTCCTCTCAGCCGAAGACAACTGCTGGGAAAAGAAGGCACAGGGATGCAAGACATTCTTCTCACCTGTTCTCTGAGAGAGTATAGCTCTAACGGCACAGTCTGAAGCATCCACCTCTATTATGAAGGCAAGCTCAGGGTTGGGATGTACTAGTATAGGTGCAGTGGTAAATTTATCTTTTAGACGGGAAAATGCTTCCTGGGCTTGGGGAGTCCAGGAGAACCTAGACTCTTTCCGGGTAAGTTGGGTGATAGGTGACACTACCTCAGAGAAATTTCTAATGAAACGTCTATAGAAGTTGGCAAACCCGATGAAGCGCTGTACCTCCTTCACATTTCTAGGACTTGGCCAATCCTTGATGGCTTGGGTTTTGCTTCCATCCATACTAATTCCTTGTGTAGACAGTACATACCCCAGAAATTGAATTTCGGTCCTATGGAATTCACACTTTTCAAGTTTGATGTAAAGATGATTTTGTCTTAGACGTTCCAAGACCATTCTCACATGTCCATGATGTTCCTCTGTGGAGTTAGAAAAAATTAGAATATCATCCAAATAAATTACCACGAATGTATCTAGGAGATCCCTGAAGATGTCATTCACCAAGTGTTGGAAAGTGGCTGGGGCGGTACTCAGACCAAAAGGCATAACTAGATATTCAAAGTGTCCATAGCGTGACCTGAATGCAGTCTTCCATTCATCCCCAGGTCTAATACGGACTAAGTTATAGGCCCCACGAAGATCTAGTTTAGAGAAAATTTTGGCATGTCGCACTCTCTCCAATAACTCAGGGATTAAAGGCAATGGATAACGGTTTCTAATCGTAACCTTATTGAGTTCCCTATAGTCTACGCATGGTCTCAGAGATCCATCTTTCTTCTTTACAAAGAAGATGGGTGCACCTGCAGGAGATGAAGAGGGGCGTATGAAGCCCTTGGCTAGATTTTCGTCTATGTAATCCTTTAAAGCCTTTAGCTCGGGCCCCGCCAGGGGGTAGATCTTACCAAAAGGTATCTCTGCTCCAGGCAATAATTCAATTGGACAATCATATGGACGGTGAGGAGGAAGCTGGTCAGCGTTCTTCTTGTCACATAAATCCACATAGTCCTGGTATACAGCTGGTAGTTCAGGGACTGACATGGTTCCTTTAGGAACAGAGCAAGCTGAAACTTTTGGACTCATCTGTTTCTCTGGAAAGTGTAATTCCTTGGTCTCCCAGTTAATGGTAGGATTCTGAGCCTGCAGCCATGGTAGCCCTAGAATAATGGGAAAGTGGGGAGAAGAGATAAGCATAAAGGACAGTTTCTCTTGATGATCTTTACCCATAAGAACCCTCAAAGGCTCTGTTTCCTGATCCACTGGTCAGCAGGGAGCCATCCACAGTTTCCATCTGTACTGGAGTAGCCTTCTTCACTGAACGTATCCCCTGTTTCAGAGCAAAGGAGACATCCATAAAATTTCCACTTACCCCTGAGTCGATCATAGCAGAGCTAGACACCCAAGCTGAGTCAACCCAGAGTTTGATGGAAAGAAAGCAATGAGAATTGTTTTTCTTACAACTCAGCTGGGACACCGCTGAGGAAACTTGAAAAATGGCAGCGTTTACACAGTCAACGTCCTCAGAGGTAACGGAGTTTAAGTCCGAGAAATCAAGATCTGTTGCTGCAGATCTCTCTGGAGCCTGAGGCTCGGACC
>JARQOD010000003.1:133597041-133729777 GCA_033576555.1 Oophaga sylvatica
TTTTAATTTTTCACAAAAATTTTCTTTTAGCCTCAGTTTTTTTCATTTTCACATGGGCACAGTATAAATTGGATCCTAAAATATTTGTTGGGCAATTTCTCCTGAGTACACAGATACCTCATATGTGGTCATAAACCACTGTTGGGCGCACGGCAGGGCTCAGAAGGGAAGGAGCGCCATTTGACTTTTTGAATAGAAAATATGCTGGAATATTTAGCGGTTGCCATGTCGCATTTGGAGGTCCTGTGTGCCTAAACATTGGAGCTCCCCCACAAGTGACCCCATTTTGGAAACTAGACCCCCTAAGGAACTTATCTAGATGCATAGTGATCACTTTGAACCCCCCGGTGCTTCACAAATTGATCCGTAAAAAAAGGGTACTTTTTTTTCACAAAAATTTTCTTTTAGCCTCAGTTTTTTCATTTTCACATGGGCAACAGTACAAATTGGATCCTAAAATTTGTTGGGCAATTTCTCCTGAGTACACAGATACCTCATATGTGGTCATAAACCACTGTTTGGGCGCACGGCAGGGCTCAGAAGGGAAGGAGCGCCATTTGACTTTTTGAATGGAAAATATGCTGGAATATTTAGCGGTTGCTATGTCGCATTTGGAGAGTCCCTGTGTGCCTAAACATTGGAGCTCCCCCACAAGTGACCCCATTTTGGAAACTAGACCCCCTAAGGAACTTATCTAGATGCATAGTGAGCACTTTGAACCCCCAGGTGCTTCACAAATTGATCCGTAAAAAAAAGAAAGTACTTTTTTTCACAAAAATTTTCTTTTAGCCTCAGTTTTTTTCATTTTCACATGGGCAACAGTATAAATTGGATCCTAAAATTTGTTGGGCAATTTCTCCTGAGTACACAGATACCTCATATGTGGTCATAAACCACTGTTTGGGCGCACTGCAGGGCTCAGAAGGGAAGGAGCGCCATTTGACTTTTTGAATGGAAAATATGCTGGAATATTTAGCGGTTGCCATGTCGCATTTGGAGAGTTCCTGTGTGCCTAAACATTGGAGCTCCCCCACAAGTGACCCCATTTTGGAAACTAGACGCCCTAAGGAACTTATCTAGATGCATAGTGAGCACTTTGAACCCCCAGGTGCTTCACGAAGTTTTAACAGCAGAGCCGCGAAAATAAAAAATAATTTTTTTTCTCAAAAAATGATTTTTTAGCCCACTGTTTTTTATTTTCACATGGTTACAGGAGAAATTGGACCCCAAAAGTTGTTGTCCAGTTTCTCCTGAGTACGCTAGTACCCCATATGTGGGGGGAACCACTGTTTGGGCACACGTCAGGGCTCGGAAGGGATGTAGTGACGCTTTGAAATGCCGACTTGATGGAATGGTCTGCGGGCATCTTGTTACGTTTGCAGAGCCCCTGATGTGCCTAAACAGTAGAAACTCCCCACAAGTGACCCCATTTTGGAAACTAGACCCGGCAAAGAACTTATCTAGATGTGTGGTGAGCACTTTGAACCCCCAAGGGCTACACAGAAGTTTATAACGCCCGGGCATGAAAATAAAAAAATCATATTTTTTCCACAATCAGGATCTTTTAGTCCCCAATTTTTTTATTTTCCCAAGGGTAACATGAGAAATTAGACCCAAAAGTTGTTGTCCAATTTGTCCTGAGTATGCTGATATCCCATATGTGGGAGAAAACTACTGTATGGGCACACGTCGGGGCTCGGATGGGAAGTAGCGACGTTTTGAAATGCCCACTTGATGGAATGGTCTTCGGGCGTCATGTTACGTTTGCAGAGTCCCTGATGTGCCTAAACAGTAGAAACTCCCCACAAGTGACCCCATTTTGGAAACTAGATCCCCCAAGGAACTCCTATAGATGTGTGATAAGCACTTTGAATCTCCAAGTCCTTCACAGAAGTTTATAACGCAGAGCCGTGAAAATATAAAATCATTTTTTTTCCACAAAAATAATTTTTAGTCCCCAATTTTTTTTCCCAATGTTAACAGGAGAAATTAGAACCCCCAAAGTTGTTGTGCAATTTTTCCCGAGTACGCTGATACCCCATATGTGGGGATAAACCATTGTTTGGGCATACGTCGGGGCTTGGAATAAAGGGAGCACTGTTTGACTTTTTGAACGCAAAATTTGCAGGAATCAATGGTGGCTCCATGTCGCGTATGGAGACCCCCTGATGTGCCTAAATAGTGGAAACCCCTCAATTCTAACTCCAACCCTAACCCCAACACACCCCTAACCCCAACCCTAACCCCTACACACACCTAACCCTAATACAAACCCTAATCATAACCCTAACCCCAACACACCCCTAACCCTAATCCCAACTCTAACCATAAACCTAACTACAAGCCTAACCCTAATTCCAACCCTAACCCTAATTCCAACCCTAACCCTAATTCCAACCCTAACCCAAATTCCAACCCTAACCGTAATTCTAACCTTAACCCTAATGCTAACCCTAACCCTAGTTCTAACCCTAAGGCTGGGTTCATATTGCGTTTTACCAGCCCGTTCAACACGTAGCGGTGACCGGCTGGTAACGGTATAGCATAACGCGATCGCATTATGCTATACCCGCTAGCGCAGATGAATCAGCAGATAATCAGCAGCGGATCCGCAGCAAAATCCGCCGCGGATCTGCAGCGAATCAGCAGCGAAATCAGCCGCGGATCAGCAGCGAAATCAGCCGCGGATCAGTATCGAAATCAGCCGCGGATCAGCAGCGAAATCCGCTGCGGATCCGCAGCGAATCAGCAGCAAAATCAGTCGCGGATCAGCAGCGAAATCCGCCGTGGATCAGCAGCAAAATCAGCCGCGGATCCGCAGCGAAATCCCCGCGGATCAGCAGCGAAATCCGCCGCGAATCAGCAGCGAAATCCGCCGCTGATCAGCAGCGAAATCAGCAGCGGATCAGCAGCGAAATCAGCCGCGGATCAGCAGCGAAATCCGCAGCGAATCAGCAGCGAAATCCGCCGCGAATCAGCAGCGAAATCAGCCGCGGATCCGCCGCGGATCAGCAGCCACATCCGCCGCGGATCAGCAGCGAAATCCGCCGCGGATCAGCAGCGAAATCCGCCGCGAATCCGCAGCGAAATCCGCCACGGATCAGCAGCGAAATCCGCCGCGGATCAGCAGCGAAATCAGCCGCGGATCAGCAGCGAAATCAGCCGCGGATCAGCAGCGAAATCAGCCGCGGATCAGTAGCGAAATCAGCCGCGGATCAGCAGCGAAATCAGCCGCGGATCAGCAGCGAAATCCGCTGCGGATTCGCAGCGAATCAGCAGCAAAATCAGCCGCGGATCCGCAGCGAATCAGCAGCAAAATCAGCCGCGGATCAGCAGCGAAATCCGCTGCGAAATCCGCAGCGGATCAGCAGCGAAATCCGCCGCGAATCAGCAGCGAAATCAGCCGCGGATCAGCAGCGAAATCCGCCGCGGATCAGCAGCAAAATCCGCTGTGGATTCGCAGCGAAATCAGTCGCGGATCTGCAGCGAAATCAGCCGCGGATCAGCAGCGAAATCCGCCGTGGATCCGCAGCGAAATCCGCTGCGGATCAGCAGCGAAATCAGCCGCGGATCAGCAGCGAAATCAGCCGCGGATCAGCAGCGAAATAAGCAGCGGATCAGCAGCGAAATCCGCAGCGGATCTGCAGCGAAATCCGCCGCGGATCCGCAGCGAAATCCGCCACACGTTGCGGATTTTGCTGCGGATCCGCGGCGGATTTTGCTGCGGATCCGCGGCGGATTTCGCTGCTGATCTGCGGCGGATATCGCTGCGCATCCTCGGCTGATTTCGCTGCTGATCCGCCGCGGATCAGCAGCAAAATCCGCTGTGGATTCGCAGCGAAATCAGTCGCGGATCTGCAGCGAAATCAGCCGCGGATCCGCCGCGGATCAGCAGCGAAATCCGCTGTGGATCCGCAGCGAAATCCGCGCGGATCAGCAGCGAAATCAGCCGCGGATCAGCAGCGAAATCAGCCGCGGATCAGCAGCGAAATCCGCCGCGGATCCGCAGCGAAATCCGCCACACGTTGTGGATTTTGCTGCGGATCCGCGGCGGATTTCGCTGCTGATCCGCGGCTGATTTCGCTGCTGATCCGCGGCTGATTTCGCTGCTGATCCGCGGCGGATTTCGCTGCGGATCCACAGCGGATTTCGCTGCTGATCCGCGGCGGAATCCGCGGCTGATTTGCTGCAGATCCGGATGATTTCGCTGCGAATCCACAGCGGATTTTGCTGCTGATCCGCGGCGGATCAGCAGCGAAATCAGCCGAGGATGCGCAGCGATATCCGCCGCAGATCAGCAGCGAAATCCGCCGCGGATCCGCAGCGAAATCCGCCACACGTTGCGGATTTCGCTGCTGATCCGCGGCTGATTTCGCTGCTGATCCGCGGCTGATTTCGCTGCTGATCCGCAGCGGATTTCGCTGCGGATCCACGGCGGATTTCGCTGCTGAATCCGCAGCGGATCAGCAGCGAAATCCGCCGCGGATCAGCAGCGAAATCCGCCGCGAATCAGCAGCGAAATCCGCCGCTGATCAGCAGCGAAATCAGCAGCGGATCAGCAGCGAAATCAGCCGCGGATCAGCAGCGAAATCCGCAGCGAATCAGCAGCGAAATCCGCCGCGAATCAGCAGCGAAATCAGCCCGCGGATCCGCCGCGGATCAGCAGCCACATCCGCCGCGGATCAGCAGCGAAATCCGCCGCGGATCAGCAGCGAAATCCGCCGCGAATCCGCAGCGAAATCCGCCACGGATCAGCAGCGAAATCCGCCGCGGATCAGCAGCGAAATCAGCCGCGGATCAGCAGCGAAATCAGCCG
Source organism: Oophaga sylvatica (assembly GCA_033576555.1). Taxonomy (NCBI): domain Eukaryota; kingdom Metazoa; phylum Chordata; class Amphibia; order Anura; family Dendrobatidae; genus Oophaga; species Oophaga sylvatica. Next base: position 133,601,858 of record JARQOD010000003.1, read on the forward strand.
CGGATCAGCAGCGAAATCAGCCGCGGATCAGTAGCGAAATCAGCCGCGGATCAGCAGCGAAATCAGCGCGAAATCCGCTGCGGATTCGCAGCGAATCAGCAGCAAAATCAGCCGCGGATCCGCAGCGAATCAGCAGCAAAATCAGCCGCGGATCAGCAGCGAAATCCGCTGCGAAATCCGCAGCGGATCAGCAGCGAATCCGCCGCGAATCAGCAGCGAAATCAGCCGCGGATCAGCAGCGAAATCCGCCGCGGATCAGCAGCAAAATCCGCTGTGGATTCGCAGCGAAATCAGTCGCGGATCTGCAGCGAAATCAGCCGCGGATCCGCAGCGAAATCCGCCGTGGATCCGCAGCGAAATCCGCTGCGGATCAGCAGCGAAATCAGCCGCGGATCAGCAGCGAAATCAGCCGCGGATCAGCAGCGAAATAAGCAGCGGATCAGCAGCGAAATCCGCCGCGGATCTGCAGCGAAATCCGCCGCGGATCCGCAGCGAAATCCGCCACACGTTGCGGATTTTGCTGCGGATCCGCAGCGGATTTTGCTGCGGATCCGCGGCGGATTTCGCTGCTGATCTGCGGCGGATATCGCTGCGCATCCTCGGCTGATTTCGCTGCTGATCCGCCGCGGATCAGCAGCAAAATCCGCTGTGGATTCGCAGCGAAATCAGTCGCGGATCTGCAGCGAAATCAGCCGCGGATCCGCCGCGGATCAGCAGCGAAATCCGCTGTGGATCCGCAGCGAAATCCGCCGCGGATCAGCAGCGAAATCAGCCGCGGATCAGCAGCGAAATCAGCCGCGGATCAGCAGCGAAATCCGCCGCGGATCCGCAGCGAAATCCGCCACACGTTGTGGATTTTGCTGCGGATCCGCGGCGTATTTTGCTGCGGATCCGCGGCGGATTTCGCTGCTGATCTGCGGCGGATATCGCTGCGCATCCTCGGCTGATTTCGCTGCTGATCCGCAGCGGATCAGCAGCGAAATCCGCCGCGGATCAGCAGCAAAATCCGCTGTGTATTCGCAGCGAAATCAGTCGCGGATCTGCAGCGAAATCAGCCGCGGATCCGCCGCGGATCAGCAGCGAAATCCGCCGTGGATCCGCAGCGAAATCCGCCGCGGATCAGCAGCGAAATCAGCCGCGGATCAGAGGCGAAATCAGCCGCGGATCAGCAGCGAAATCCGCCGCGGATTCGCGGCGTATTTTGCTGCGGATCCGCGGCGGATTTCGCTGCTGATCTGCGGCGGATATCGCTGCGCATCCTCGTCTGATTTCGCTGCTGATCCGCCGCGGATCAGCAGCGAAATCCGCCGCGGATCCGCAGCAAAATACGCCGCGGATCCGCAGCAAAATACGCCGCGGATCCGCAGCAAAATCCGCAACGTGTGCACAGGGCCTAATAGGAAAAAAAAAAAAAAAAAATCTTTATTTTTTTTATTTGTCCCTACCTATGATAAAGGGGGGGTTCATTTACTTTTTTTTATTTTGATCACTGTGACAGTTTATCACAGTGATCAAAATAAATTTTTGGACACTGGGGGGCGCACTGCGCATGCGCCGGCCGGCGGGCGCACTGCGCATGCGCCCGCCATTTTCCAAGATGGCGGCGCCCATGAAGAGGCCCGGGCGGACGCCGGGACCGATCCAGGGACATCGGTGGATCGGGAGAGGTGAGTAGGGGGGTCGGAAGGTTAGGGGGGGGGATCGGAAGGTGGGGGCACCGGAGCAAAGGAGGAGGGGAGCTGTTAGTGACGGCGGTGACCGATCGCTGCCATCTTTCGGTGGCGGCGGCCGATCGCCGCCGTGACTCGGTGTGGGGGGGTCAGGTCTCGGTGTCCAGCCATGGCAGATGCTATTGCAGCATCGGCCATGGCTGGATTGTAATATTTCACCAATTAAATTGGTGAAATATTACAGATTGCTCTGATTGGCTGTTTCACTTTTAACAGCCAATCAGAGCGATCGTGGCCACGGGGGGGTTAAGCCAACCCCCCTGTGGTGAAGCACAAAGGGTCCTGTAACTGCGGGTCGGGTGACCTTTGAGTGACCCCGGTCTCCCGGCCCGCAGGAACGCGATCCTTTCATGACGCAGGGTATGCGTCATAGGTCGGATTGGCACCGACTTTCATGACGCATACGCTGTGTCAAAGGTCGGGAAGGGGTTAATGGCTAACTGAAAAGATGGTAACAAATTGCAAGCTTTCGAGACTACTCAGGTCTCTTTGCCTGATGAACCTGATCAACCACTGAGGACTCTCAATTCTAAATATTTTTTTATACTTGCAGATATTTTGAGGACCCAGTCAGGCCCCCAAGCTAGTAATGTCTTCTTCTGGGAGCCCCCGGCCACAGCATCGGCGAACTGAGGTAATTTATTTATTTTTAATTTTTTTTCTTTCTGATGGTAACATTAATTGTAAACCTATATGCATGTATTGTATTCTGTTTGCACAGGAAGCTGAAGCAGAGGGGCTTCCAGAAGAAGGGCAGGGTGGAGAAATACTAGGAGTGGGCGTGCAGAGTGTGAAGGTACTGCCACACTAAACTATCCCGCTAGCGATCACGATAACGACGCATACTAATGCGATCGCTAGCGGGATAGTTTCAATATCGCTAGTAGCGGCTTAATTTAGCGATGTCGTTAAGGACCCTATCGCGGTTAGCGATCTCCTTAATGACTTTAGCGGTACAAAATACCGCTAAATCGCTAAAGAAAGGTGCCACACTCAGCGATATATACTTACCAGGGTCCGGACCGATGTCAGCGACGAACGAGATCACAGCAGGGGCCACGTCGTTGCTACATGCCACACAGAACGTCACTAACGAGATCGCTAAATAGTGACGTTTTTTAGCGATCTCGTTAGCGACGCTGTTTAGTGTGGCATACCCTTAAGTTTTGCACAGCCAAATCTTCACATACATCACATTATTACCCAACACAAACATTGATCACAGCACACACAAAACATACCTCCATTCCGAGCACATAATTTTTTTTTTCTTTTTTATAGTCTTCACAATCCAGGTCTCGTCCTAGAGTTCCTCCAAGGACCTCCCATGATAGTCGTGGCGGTCAGCAAGTAAGTACACTTTTTTAGTTTTGTTCTATAAATTTTTTTTACTTCATGTTGCTGAAATTTTTTTTTTTTTCTCCACAGGCTTCACAGCGTGTTCCCAATCCAGATGTTGACGATGGAGTAATAGATGTGGACACCCTCATCAAAGAGGTCCAAGATCGGGAGGCGCGGTGGAATATGGCTGACCAGTCATCACCCGACAGCTATGGGAGGAAGTATGCTTTGTGGTGATTGAGAACTGGGAGGAACTCGACGCTTGGGACAAGGATAATGCGCGTAAGTATTCACAGTTCAGTAATTTATGTTGCAGAATGTAATGTGTTGTATACTAAAATCAATTTTTTTAGACGGATTTTGGTAAGAACTTACCTGTAAAATCCTTTTCAGCGAAGAAGGAAGGGAGACACACTAGTCATTACTAGTGGGTAGGCGGAGCCCAGATGGGATAGACACCTCAGATTAAAAAGAGTGTTGACCGGCCCCTCCAGCTCGGGCTCCTCCTACTCCAGCTCTTCCAGTCGTACACAAGCTAAGGAAGAGCAAATATCACCAGCGGAGCAACATAACCCCTTTTGAAGGACTTCAGAGAAAAGACAAAATACAGTTTATGCATGTAACAGGAAAAAACCACACAGTTCCAGGTACTACTCACTGAACCTGACTACTGCGATGAGCTGGCGATGCTGGAACAGAGCCTTAGCCGCCGACCTCAGCCCAGATAATCGCTATCAGAGAAGGGTCACGCCGCATCTGAAAACACAACAACACACTTCTGCCATGGGAGGGATGTGTGTCTCCCTTCCTTCTTCGCTGAAAAGGATTTTACAGGTAAGTTCTTACCAAAATCCGTCTTTCAGCAGCAGATGAAGGAAGGGAGACACACTAGTCATTACTAGTGGGATGTCCCAAAGCAGTCCAAAAATAAGGGTGGGCAAAAAACCAACAGAGGCAGAAACCCAACAACCTAAGTAAATGAGCAACTAGCGCTAAATACAAGTTCACAAGAACTTTAAACTACAGCCGCCTGCAGGACCCTACGTCCTAAGGCCGCATCAGCGGAAGCACTGACGTCCACCTTATAAAATTTCGTAAATGTGTGGACGGAGCGCCAGGTCGCCGCCCGGCAGAGCTGAGCTGCCGAGGCTCCTTGATGAAAAGCCCACGATGAACCCACAGCCCTCATGGAGTGAGCTCGAATCTTAATCGGGCAAGGTTTGCCCTTAAGTCGGTAAGCCTCCAAATTGGCCGACCGAATTCAACGAGCTATAGAATCCTTGGAAGCTCGTTGACCACGTCGACGACCTGCTGGGATCACAAACAGAGAATCCGACTTCCGAAAACTTTGAGTAATAGACAAATAGAACTTCAAAGCCCGCACTAAATCCAATGTGTGCAAGGCCCGTTCCTTCGCATTCCTCGGCACCGGACAGAGCGAGGGCAACACAATATCCTGGTTAACATGAAATTGCGACACAACCTTAGGTAGAAAGTCGCCCCGTGTGCGAAGCACTACACGATCCGGGTGAAACTCCAGGAAAGGAGGCGAGCAAGAAAGAGCCGCCAACTCAGAAACCCTTCTCAAAGAGGTGACCGCCACTAGGAAGGCAACCTTCCAAGAAAGCAAAGAAAGGTTAACAGAGTCCATAGGCTCAAAAGGCCCATGTTGAAGAGCCTCCAAGACAAGATTGAGCCGCCAAGGAGACACAGGCGCCTTCCGCGGCGGAAACTGACGAGTTACTCCGCGAAAAAAGGAACGTACGTCCCTACGCGAGGCGATAGCCTTCCGAAACAGCAAGGACAGAGCAGAAACCTGACCCTTCAGGGTGCTAACTGCCAAACCCTTGTCCAGCCCGAATTGCAGAAAAGCCAACAAATTGGGAATGGAAAAAATCCTCGGGTTCCTTGAAGAACCCGAACACCACGAAAAGAAGGCTTCCCAAGTCTTGTGGTAAATCCTAGTAGTAGCCGGACCTCTGGCAGCTCGCGAAGTGGCAATGACTTCGGCTGAAAAACCTTGACGGGTCAAGATTTCGGTCTCAAGAGACACGCCGTCAAACACAGACTTCAGGTCCGGATGACGAACGGGCCCTTGGGTTAACAGGTCCTGGGCGAAGAGGAAGTGGAAATGGAGGCGCTGCCAGAAGCGACACCAGTGTCGAGAACCACGTCCTCCTTGGCCAATCTGGGGCTATCCACATAGCCGGGATTCTCTCCAGCCTGATCAAACGCAACACCAGAGGAAGTAAGGATATCGGCGGGTAGCTCGAAATGGTCCAACGGAGCCACCAGAGCATCCACCGCCACAGCCTTCGGGTCCTTGTACCTGGACATGAAAGTCGGTAACTTGGCATTGAACCTGGATGCCATCAAATCCACTTGGGGAGTTCCCCAACGGGAGCACAGTAGTGCAAAAATTTCCGGATGAAGACTCCATTCTCCGGGATCCATCTTCTCGCGACTGAGAAAGTCCGCCGTTATATTCTGAACTCCTGGAATGTGGATCACAGAGATGGCTGGCACTCTGGTCTCTGCCCATACCAGGATCCGAGATACCTCCACCATGAGCCTGGAACTCCTTGTCCCGCCTTGGTGGTTGATATATGCGACCGCCGTCGCATTGTCTGTCTGCACTCGGACTGGCAGACCGCTTAAAGGGACCGTCCAGTGTTGGAGGCAAAGGAAAATCGCCCTCAATTCCAGGATGTTGATCGGCAAGACAGACTCTTCCGACGACCATACTCCCTGAATCCAGAGATCGTTCCAGACACCCCCCAACCCGTCAGGCTGGCATCGGTGGTTATGACCGACCACTTCGGAGGGAGGAAAGACTTCCCCAGGGATAATTCTGGATGTAACCACCATCCTAGAGACTCTCGCACCCTGTGGGAGATGATGACACTGCAATCTAGTGAACCTGCGATCGATCCCAACGGTTCAAAATGAGCCTTTGAAGAGCCCTGGAATGAAATTGGGCAAACGGAATTGCCTCCATTGACGCCATCATCAAACCCAGAAGGCGCATACACCTTCGAAGGGACATTGCTGTCGAAGATGTCATAACCTGTACATGTCGAAGAAGACTCGCTTGCTTGTCTGGAGGCAGGGACACCACTGCTCGTACCGTGTCGAAATGCATTCCCAAAAACAGGATTGACTGCGACGGTTCCAGAGACGACTTCTCCCAATTGACCAGCCACCCGAAGTCCTCCAGGAGCTGAAGGGATAGATTGCGAGCCGTCACCGCTTCCTCCTTTGAGGACGCCACAATCAAAAAGGCCGTCCAGATAGGGAAGAATCTTAACCCCCTGTCTTCGAAGAATCACCATGAGAGGTGCCAGAATTCTCGTAAAAACTCTGGGTGCTGAGGCCAACCCGAATGGCAGGGCCACAAACTGGTAGTGGTCCTGACCTATGGCAAAACGAAGGAAGCGTTGGTGGGCCCTTCCAACGGGAACCTGCAAATAAGCGTCGCGAATGTCGATTGACACCAAAAAATCGTTCTGCGACAGGGCCGCCACAACGGAGCGAAGTGACTCCATGCGGAATTTCCGGGTGCGGACATGCCGATTCAATCTTTTGAGATCCAGAATGGGGCGAAATTTGTCCTCCTTTTTGGGGACCACAAAGATAAACCCCTCTTCCCCGGTCCTCCGGCGGAACCGGTACCACCACACCCTTCTGCAGAAGGGAATCGACCTCCCGCAGTAGAGCCAGAAAACTCGGGCTCCGACGGAATGCGAGATTGGAAACGTTTATCTGGACACAGGCGTTCCTTCTCCACTGCCCCATTAAGCTCATCCAGAGATGGTAATGTTGATCGCGACCTATGCGACTCCTGAAGCATCCGGGCCGACTTACCAGTACGTCTAGTTACCTCCTCAGGTAACTGTAACGCCTCCCTCATGGCTTCCAATAAAAGCCTCTGTACGGCCCAAAAGAGAGGCAGAGTGCCCCTGCCGATCCTCATCCGAATCGGACATCTCCAAACTTGCATCACTGCCATATCGGGCCAAGAACTTGAAAAGCCCATCTACCTCGGATAGTGGGGATCCATCTTGCCACGCCGTCCGTAGACGGTCTAACCAGCTTAGGGAAGCTTTACAAGCACACATTGCTCTGAATCCATGACCCGCGGCCTAGCAGATGGATTTCGCTGCCATCTCCGTTTTTCTGTCCAGCGGATCCTGCAGACTCGCCTTCCCTTTAACAGGAAGTAATGAGGATTTGCTAAGCTGGGATAAAGGGACCTCCACTTCAGGAGAAGGAATCCGATTATCAATCAACTCCGTCGTACACGGATACAGCGTCAGACCGTGTCCTCTGGCAAAAACTGTCTGGGGGTCGAGAAAGAAACTCTATGAAATAGCCTGCCGACACAACCCGCATCACCCATGCGTCCAACACGCAGGAAGCCCAAAACGGCTCGAATTGGAGCAGGCGACCTCCTGAGATCCTGGCGTCAGACCGCCTTAGCGGGCTTTTTGTCAGCTTCCCGCTTGTCTCGGTGGAAGCTCTGTTTCCAGGGAGTGCGGGATTTTTGGGCATTCTTTTTTTTTTTCCTGAAAAAGAAGGACGACCCGATCCCCAAGAGGGCTTACCGAACCGTCCCCTGGACCGAAAAGACCGCCGACTATTACCGGCACTAGCTTGCCAGATGCAGAAGCCACAGCTCTTCGCTGTGGTAAAGCCGTTTCTTTTGCCTTTGCTTTGGCAATCAGCTTGTAAGCTAAAGAATAGCTTGGAAACCGCGTCCCCGGTCCACTGTCTAAGCCACAGTGCTCTCCTGATTGTGATGGACAGCAGTGACGCAGTATCGAGATCTCTGAGTCACTACACGGAAAGGATGGCACCGGCCTGTGTCGCTTCCTGCTATGAGAGGATCTAGCTAACACCCAATAACCTAGAAGGTCAGACAGGCCATCAATAGAGCGAGTGAGGGCCTCCATTTTGACATCACTGACACCTCCGACCGCTGCGCTTGACGCCGTCAAGGTCTGAGTGTCAGATACGCGAGACTGATCCTGTAGCGGATCTGGGAGACGGTCCGCATCCTCACACAGTATATGGCAGGTTAAACCTGACAGCAACTAGAACAGTGTGGTCTTTTTTTTTTTAATAAAGAAAAAACGAACGCTGAAGGGTTAAAGCTCTTAAAGAGAGCTACCCCAGCTGTCCCCCAATTAAACGAACGCTGAAGGGTTAAAGCTCTTAAAGAGAGAGCTACCCCAGCTGTCCCCCAATTAAGGGTTAACCGCCTAAGAAGGGGTTAATGTCGCAGACTCCTCACAACCCCTGTTAATGAAAAGGGTGTGCGCGTCTCAGGTGCCTCTTATGAGGTAGCAGCTGCAGGACAATGTGCCACATTAAACAAGAACGCCAACGAGATCGCTAAAATATTGCGCTGATTTGTACATAGCAATGACCGCCAAAGTCGCTAAATAGATCGCTAACCACTTATGCGTCGTCAATGAGATCGCCCACTGTGGCAGCTACTAGCGACATTAAAAACGATCACAAAAAATGATCGCATTAGTATGCGTCGTCATTGTGATCGTTAGCGGGAGCGTTCAGTTGGCAGCACCTTCAAAAAGGTGCCCTGCGCTGTGGGGGTGAAGGGGTCAAGCTTCTGCCCTCAGGAAGGTAGAAGCGACTCACCCAGCTGGCCGCGGTGCTGTTCTCTTCGGTTAGTACGGGAGGAGCGGAGAGTGAGGAGCCCGAGGCTAGCAATGGCCGCCGCGCTGAAGGAGAGAGCCGGAAGAGAAGAGGCAGAGGAAATCTCGCGCTCAGAGCGCTTCCTGCCCGGGAAAGCGCGAAGCCACGCCCCCCGCCGGCTTCAAAAAAGGCGCGGGACTCCTCCGTTCTCCATTCCTGCCCCGTTCCCATGTCCTGCAGGCATCCACCTGCGGACAAAAAAACACACGGTCACCAGCATGTACATGTAGCAGCGGCTGCCGCAGCAGTCGCTGCAGCACTCATACACATCAAAAAATGCATCGTACTCACCCAGCCGAGCGCCACAGGGACCCCCAGGGATTTGTGGCGCTGTGCCCATCGCTTCCCCCCAGGGCGGGGAACGCAGTGACCCCAGAAGCGCGGTTTGCGTCCCCGCCAGGGAAGCCATCCTCATCCCCCAGGGCCGGCAGGGTTCTGCAGGGACCACCTTAAAGGGTAATACAGATCCGCCAAGGGAGAGGTGGGGGTCCAGCAGCGCTGAGACCCCTGGACCTCAAGACCCTGAGTCCAAGTCTCTGTCCGATAAAAATAAAAAATCTTCTGAGGAGCTGCTTCAGCAGCGACTATCCTCTGAGACCTCAAATTTTAGACTGGAGAGCTGGAGTAGGAGGAGCCCGAGCTGGAGGGGCCGGTCAACACTTTTTTTAATCTGAGGTGTCTATCCCATCTGGGCTCCACCTACCCACTAGTAATGACTAGTGTGTCTCCCTTCCTTCATCTGCTGCTGAAATTTACTTTCCAGGTGACAGGGTTATCACACGGTGGCGGTCACTCAGGGATCGCTTCAAGAGGGAATTCAACAAGGAGATGCAGACCCTGAGTGGATCAGCAGGACACAGGAGCAGGTATAAATACGCCAGAGCCCTGTTGTTCCTGCGGTCAACGATGGTCAGTAGAAGGTAAATATTTCACACCACATTTATGTATCAAAAATGTTTTACGTGTCTAACCTTATTTTATTATTTCAGCAAGGGCAATGTAATGTCAATATATTAATATTTTTTTTTGTTTGTTTTTCTTTGACAGCACTGTCTGCAGCACTCGGGAGCCTGCTTCTGAGTTGGTCCCCTCTGGAGCGGTCCCTCAGGAGTCCGCCACCGGGGACCATGTCGAAAGACCCGACCCCTCTGCACCTTCCCTTTTGTCTGATCCCTCGGCCCCATCCACCAGCGCTGGAGTAGCAGGGCAGACTTCGTCACATGAAGCTGCAGGTGACGTGTTGGAGTTCCCTTTACCCCAACCTGCTGACACTGCCACCACATCTAGACCACCTTTGTGGTCTGGATGGCAGCGCCACAGAGGTCAGGAAAGGAGCTATGCGTTTGAGTTTTTGCATCTGAATACATCCTTTCAATACACGGTCAAACTTTTAAATGATCAAGTTACTGCTGGGTTCAGTCTGTTGAACAAAAACATACTTGAACTCAGCAGTAAAATTGATAGGATGCAGTCAGATGCAAACTTGTCGCCAAGACACTGTTTTTTCAGTCAGTACTCAAGTCACATGGAAAATCTAACTCCTGACCTGCAGATGCATGTGATGCCAGGCTGCCACACTGCTCTAGCGCAGGCAATGTCCCAAGCCCATCCACCTACCCAGCAAATTCCAACACCTTCCCCACCTCAACCTGCCGTTCATCCAGCTGCCGTCCATCCTCCTACTACTCCTTCGCCATTCCAGCCTTCCCCGTTCCATTATTCCCAGTATTTTAGTTCACCCTTCCAGAGTTCACCCTTAACTTCACCGTACCCCATCCCACCAACACCTTCACCGATCCTCCCACAAACCACATCTGCCCCTCAATTCCCTGCCCAACCTCATGTTTTTACCTCCACTTCCGATCCTACCCAACCTGGTGTTCCGTCCCCCACTATCGACGTGGTCCGCCCTGTCAGCCCCTCCGCTACTATCTCCACCCAACAGTACACAAATCTGTAAATTTATGTATATAGTTCTGAGGTCTAAGGGGTAAGGTTTCTCCTTGTGGAGAGTGACATACCAGCTCTGGCTTGTCAACGTAAGGAGGCTTATTCGCCGTGCAATGCTCCTCTGGGAAATTTAATATGCAAATTGCCTCTTAAGAGAAAAAGAGGACTTGAACTCTATAGGGCCATCTATTGGAAGTAGCGATCCTACAAGTCACAATTAACCCTTTAACGAGTCTTGTAATGTGACTTAGGATAAAAGCCAAATAATATCTCAATTTGCAGACACGATGTTTCGGACTATTGGTCCTCGTCAGTGCAAAGTATGAGATATGATATGGCTGTGTGAGAGGCTCTGGACTGATAAGGGGTAAGGTTTCTCCTTGTGGAGATTGACATACCAGCTCTGGCTTGTCAACGTAAGGAGGCTTATTCGCCGTGCAATGCTCCTCTGGGAAATTTAAATTTAAAATATAAATTGGCTTTTATCCTAAGTCACATTACAAGACTCGTTACAGGGTTAATTGTGACTTGTAGGATCGATACTTCCAATAGGTGGCGCTATATAGTTCAAGTCCTCTTTTTCTCTTAACAGGCAATTTGCACATATATAGTTCTGTGATTTTATGTATATATTGTATATAGTGTTGTGAATTTATGTATATATTGTATATAGTGCTGTGATTTTATGTATATATTGTATATAGGGTTGTGAATTTATGTATATATTGTATATAGTGCTGTGAATTTATGTATATATTGTATATAGTGCTGTGCATTTATGTATATATTGATCTGATTTTGAAGACGTCTATTGTCTATGATCCAACAAGAAGGATGCAAGTTTTTTGTATAATAAAATTTATTTTGGTTGAAAACACTTATTTATATTTTTTAAGTGATAAAGTGTAAAAACGTTAAAAGGTAATAAACACAACTTGGTGTAAAGGTACCAAGATTAGGGTACAGATAATACAGAAATAGTGGTAAAGGTACAAAAGGTAATTAAATTGTGGTACAGATACCGAACATTAGAGATTTGTGGTAAAAAACAAAAATCATGGTATAGTTAGAAAAAAATAAAAAAAATGTGAACCATGTGTGAGGCAGTGACCGGGATCGTTTACGAGGGACGTTATATTTCCCCCAGAATGTGTACAGAGACCTATTAAAGCCATTGGAGTGCAATGCAGTCACACACACAGCTGCGGCTGCAATGCAGGAATGAAGGTGAGCAATGACCTAGTCAGACTACCTGGCTAAGGCAGATTAAGTAAAATCCGGCAGGGCCTTCATTTCTTGGAGGAGGTCACAGGAGGAAGTGGGGTGGCCTCCTCCCTCCAACCCGGGTTTTCCAGTGGCTTTTGCCACAGGTCTTTAAAACTCCTGCACTAAGGAGTAGTGTTGCTCTTTGTTGGGACCCTGCAAGGAGCATAGCAGGAAAGCTCCACAGGACTGTGTGTAGCTGAACCCAGGCCTGGGACGGCTCTGCACCAGTCAGGCTCTGTTCGGCCCGGCGCGGCCGTTGTCCCCGGCAACCAGTGTTTATGGACTGATGTTATCCCGGCTGCGTACCGGAGGACTTTTCCTGTTTTACCCGTGAGTTGCTGAATAAAAGCTGTTTACTTTGGACTTGCTTGGGTCACTGCCTCAGTTACTGCACGTTGTGAACACCGCCGTCTTACACATGTCATACTGCCAGTCAACTCTTCCTTCAAGTGACATGAATTAGTCCGCAAACTTGTCCCGCATTCTGGAAACTGAGCCTGTACTACTAAAACTGATATTGTTGTAATCCTGCAAGGTGGTCTCGGACATATTTTAATCCATGGAAACATGTTCTTTGGATATTACAAAATTATGGAGGACCAAACAAGCTTTAACGACATCATCAACAGTCTCAGTTTACAGTTTTATTGCGGCAAGCAGCACTCTCCATTTAGCAGGTAAAATACCGAATGCACATTCCAAGACTCTTCGGGCCCTTGTCAAACGATAGTTGAAGATTCGTTTCTTTTGTGTCAAGCCATGACTTGCATAGGGTTTAAGCAAATGCGGTGAGAGCTGAAAGGCCTCATCTCCCACACACACAAATGGCAATGCAGGGCCACAGGTTCCAGGGAGTGGTCTTGGAGGTGGAAAGTCAAAAGTATCTCCATATAACCGACGTCCCATCGGCGACATCTTGAAGACCTGCGAGTCATTAGAACGGCCATAGGCACCGATATCAACTGCGATAAATTTACATTTGGAGTCAGCAATGCCCATGAGTACAATAGAAAAAAATTTCTTATAATTAAAGAATTCAGATCCGGATCCACCTGGTTTAACAATTCGAGTATGTTTGCCATCAACGGCACCAACACAGTTTGGGAACTGGCATAATTCCAGGAAATTTGCAGCAATCTCCAGCCATCTCTCCTGTGTTGGCTGTGGGATGTATTCCTCATGCAAAGAATCAAACAATGCCCGACAGGTCTCTTTCACAATCCCGGAGATTGTGGAAATCCCAAGACGGTATTGGTAATGCAGAGAGGAAAAGCATTCCCGGGGGCGTGGCTTGACCGTCCATCTGACTAGCTGCATGTTGGAGTAGCTCCTGGGGAGAGCTCAGTCTGAGACCCACCACGGCTTCTATTTTCTCCCATTATGGTGCGAAACGGCAGAGATAGACTGGAGGAACACAGCGGGACCCCCAAAAAGCCAAAATCACACAGCAGTTTGCAGCGGTTTGCTCATAAAAGCCGGACTGCTACACCACAGGCCTCTCCTAAGATGGCAGCGGCAGCCGGGACACACAACCAGCAGCAGCAGGACTGGGAGAGTGCAGAGAGTGAAGAGGAGGGGGGTGAGGAAGAGGATGCCCCTCTCACCAAAGCCTTCTTCAAGGCGGCTATCTGTCGCTCGCTTCAGCTGCAGCAGAAGCAATTACAAGCAGCTCTCTCTCCACTCACACAGGAGATGGCAGAATTCCGGGCAGACTTTACTGTAATGGGCCAGAGGCTGGATAGTGTGGAAGTCCACACACAGACGAACGCGACTGTGGCGGACCTGACTATGCAAGTTGAACGGCATGAAGCGCATTTGAACCGTGCCTTTTTAGCTTTGGAGGACCAGGAAAACAGATCGCGTCACAACAATCTTAGGATTAAAGGATTGCCGGAGACCTGGGCCGCAGAAACCCTCACCAAGGTGGTGACTGAGCTGTTTACTGACCTGTTAGGCCCGGATAGGGCCAGTTCCATACAGATTGAGCGAATCCACCGTGCCTTGAGACAGCGTGGGCCGGCATCTGGCCCTCCAAGGGATGTGATCTGTAAAATCCTCTCCTTCACCGACACCAAGGCCATCCTAGATGCAGCGCGTACACAAGGTACTGTACACTATGCAGACGCTCCTATATCGATTTTTCAGGATCTTGCTGCCTCCACTTTGGCAAAGAGGAGGCTGCTTAAGCCGCTGCTAGAGGCCCTAAAATCCCAGAACTGTAAATATATGTGGATGTTCCCATTTGGACTGCGAGCCACTGTGAAGGGTAAATCCATTGAATTACATGATCCAGAGGACTTACAAGCTTTCTGGGAGGCATTGGATATGGAGCCTGTTACTATCCCTTCTTGGCTCCCGATCACTGACTCTGTGTCTGTCCGCAAACCGGGGAAGGTGTCGGCGTGGCAAGTAACTGCTACCAAGAGGAAGAAGGGGCACACACGAGCAGTGGAGTGAGATGTGACTGCTTGTGTGGCTTTATTCTGCTTTCTGTACTAAGGAGACGTGCTTCACTTGTTTTCCCTGGTGATGATATGCTTTGCCAGATGTAGGGAGGTTCTGAGGATCTTCCCCATTTAATGGTTTTCCCACAGGTCCTTTTTGCTGTAAGGTGTTTCCATGCCTCTCTCTCCTGTGATGGGAATGACTAAGAGTTGCATTCATGTTTAGTATAGTCATGATGCAGTTTGGTTCTCTGTGAGGAAGCTAACTATGCACTGTGCTTAGTTTATAATGTAATTCCTGCTTTTGAACACAGGGGGGAGCACTGAGGGGTTCTCTCCATATTCTACTTTTTCTCTTCATTTTTTGCTCCTACATTTCCCTGGCTGACTGAGCTGATTGAAGGGGTTTACTTCTACGCTTGGTTGGCTTCCATGAATAGCTATGAACAGGGAGGTATGGAGATTCCCTTTCATATACATGCTTTTTCTATATGTTACTTACTCTGAGTTTGCCAACCCTTTCCCCTTGAGTGGGGATGGTATGCTGAGAACTGCATTTATGTTTCTGGGGGATGTGGTGGGGTTGGGTGAGCTGAATGGAACTAGACCTTACAGCCTGTCCAGTTTTTAGCGTATAATTTATGCTCCTGGACATAGGAGGGAACCCTTGGGTTCTTCCCCATTTAGGTTACCCATTCTTATTTTGCATCTCCTGTTTTCTCTGAGGTTCATTTGTTCTTTGAACTGATTGAGGGATTTTATGTTGTACTTCAACGTTTACAACCTCAGGCTGCCTGTGATTGTCCCCTGCAGCTCATTGGGGGGTTAATCTTCACCAGGCCTTTTGCATGTTGGGGTTTTAAGATGTGTCTTAACTGTTAACTGTTAGGTCTGCGCATACTGCTCAGACCGCCACTGTGGAATGGGAGGATACAGCAGACATGAGTCGGGGGCTCCTCTCCCCCTTTTTTCCTTATTCCGCAATGTTACTGTTTAGTTGTGTTATTGTTTACTTACCATTTTGGGTTTATTTCTCATGAGACTGGTGGGTCTCAGCCATGCATGCGACTGCCTAGCATGGGTCAAGCCTTTTTTCTACCATTAAGTCGCCCTTTTTGGAGGAGTTGGTGGTGGAGGGGAGGGTGGGACCTTTTCCAGATCCCTAAGCGGGTTTGGAACGGGACCTGCTTTCCTATTGGAGCTCCCCGAGTTTGTGTATACTCAGGTGTATACACCAGTACGGCTGTTTTGATAACCTTTTGTTAGGTTCCTTAGGGAATCATCTATGTTCTTTGTTGTGTTTGTGGTGGATGTTATTTATGTCTGTGTTTTGTTGGTCTTGGACGTCGGGAGCTTTGCACCTTGTTTTCAAATGCTGCAGTTGACTGGGGCCGTTACCCCTTTCTCCCGGTGGTGGCGCTTTATCCCAGGTTTTGCCATCCCCTTTTTCGCCCCTGACAGTGGTTGCTCTGCTCATCTCTTAACCTCCCTCTTACTTTTCATCCTAATGACCCGTTTCACTGTGCTCCTTCACTCTTCTCTTTTTCTTTGTCTCCGTACCCTTTCCGATCGGTTAGGCACGAAGGACTGGTGGGTATTTGGGGGTTATATGCTAAGCTTGTTCTGTATTACTGGACTCTATGATGGCTCCTTTGTCGCTTAAGATAATATCATATAATGTAAAGGGTCTCAATTCTGCGCTTAAACGCAGAAAGGTTTTTTCTCTTCTCAGGCCTGATATCCCAGATTTTCTTTTTTTGCAAGAGACCCATTTCCACGACAACGGGATCCCTCAGTTGCCCGCCCGGTTTGTTATTCACAGTGGTTCCACTCCACGGCGTCAGCTTCCAGGTCAAGAGGGGTAAGCGTTGGTGTACGTGCTGATTGCAGATTTTTGTGCGCTGCTTCACTTATCGACACAGAGGGTAGATACGTGTTACTCAAAGGGACCGTGGACGGCCAACTAATCACACTATGTAATCTTTATGCCCCTAACAAAAATACAGATGCCTGGCTACTTAAGATGCTGCGCATGGTTCAAACGTTTGGAGAGGGCGTGTTGATACTGGGGGGTGACTGGAACATAGCATTACAGCCTCTGTTGGACACATCGTCCGGCCACTCCAAGATTGCTCAGAAAGCTTTGCGCGCCATACATAAGCTCTTGCAGGAACTAAAGGTGGTAGATGGTTGGCGATCTTTACATGCCAACGATAGAGATTACAGCTTTTATTCGCGGGTCCATGATTCATACCATCGGATAGACTTCCTATTTGTTTCACAGTCCATACTTCACTGTGTCTCGGAGACTTCAGTGGGTGTGATTTCCCTGTCAGACCATGCTCCGATTTCCTTAACCATGTCACTACCGGGACGTATGGGCACCAATTGGTCTTGGAAATTGAATCAGACCCTGTTGGACAGTAAAGAGGAGATGGCGTCTATCGCTTCTTGAATCTCTGAGTACTTTGCGTTGAACGTTACAGATGGGGTATCCGCGGCTTCCACTTGGGAGGCACATAAGGCGGTCATGCGGGGCCATTTTATTGCTTTGGGTGCGCATCTTAAGAAATGTAGGACAGCCAGGCTTCATGCCCTGCTGTCAGACATACATAAACTGGAATCCCAACATAAGAAGTCATTGGCGCGTTCGGTGTTCGCTGAACTCCAGACATTACGTTCGCAGTTGAGTGATCTACTGAATGTGCGACTTGCGAAAGCATACCTCCGTGCCCGCCACACGACGTATGTGCATGGTAACAGGGGGAGCAAGGCCATGACTGCAATGATAAAACAATTACACCAAACCTCTCTTATCCAACGACTAAAGGCACAGGATGGCACAGTGTTGACAGATTCTCAAGATATAGCGGACAGGTTCGCATCCTACTATCATGACCTTTATAATTTACATGAGAAGGATTCGACTCTGTCTCCGACAGCAAAGAAGGATTTGGCTGCCGCCTTTTTACGCTCGGTAGATCTCCCAACCCTGGGGGATTCGGATAGGTCCTCTCTTATGACACCATTTACCTCTGAAGAAATTTGGCTAGTTTTGAAAGACATCCCTACCGGAAAAAGCCCAGGGCCGGATGGCTACTCGATACTCTATTATAAAAAGTTTTTTCTGACCTTGGCTCCCTTTTTAGTGAACTATTTTAATGCTCTGCTTAAAGGTCTGCCCTTGGGACAAGCATCCTTAGACGCCCACATAACTGTTCTGCCCAAACCCGATAAGGATTTGCTGGAATGTGGCAGTTACAGGCCTATTTCCCTTCTCAACACGGACTATAAGCTATGGACGAAGTTGTTGGCGTCCAGGATCTCTAGATTCTTGGGATCCCTAGTCCACCCGGATCAGGTGGGCTTCGTCCCGGGCAGGGAGGGTAGAGACAACGTTCAACGCGTGATTTATGCTATGGCACACTCTGCTGCAAAGGATCTGCCTCTCTCGCTCTTAGCCACTGATGCCGAAAAGGCTTTTGATCGGGTGGACTGGGGATTCTTGGAATTGGTTCTGACTCGATTCAGATTTCCGGCCCAGTTTATTAAAATAGTGTGTAATCTGTATTCCACTCCTAGAGCCCGGGTCAAAGTTAATGGCTTAATGTCCGCTCCATTCGAAATTAGGAATGGAACGAGACAGGGTTGTCCACTGTCCCCTACTTTATTTGTATTGATGCTTGAGCCTTCCTACAGGCTGTTCGGGCTCCCAAGGGATACAGGGGATCTCGGTGGGGGGTAGGTGTCATAAGGTGAATGCCTTCGCGGATGACTTACTTTTTTTCTTACCTTCTCCGGAATTATCATTGGGCACTTTGTTGACTTTATTGGAATTATTTGGTTCCGTATCTAATTATAAGATTAATCTCAATAAATGCGAGATGCTGGGTCACAATTTTTCGCCGGGCGGGAGGGTTCAAGAGAACTTCCCGTTCACCTGGGCTTCCACCTTTATTACACACCTGGGGGTTCGGATCCCTGAACACTTAGATTCGTTATATGAGCTCAATTATGGTCATGTTTTGCAGAAAGTGAGGGGCCAATTATCTTCTATTAATATCCCGTATCTCTCCTGGTTGGGTAGAAAAAATATTGTAAAATCTTATGTAATGCCCAAAATTTTGTATTTATTGCAGACACTCCCTATTCCCGTCCCTAAGTCCTTTTTCACTATCGTGCTGTCATGTGTGCATTGCCACGAAGATCGTCGCGGTTGCACATTTTGACTTCTCACAGCTGAGTTGCTGTTTCTTTGTGTTTGGCAGCTAGGGAGTTAATTCTGTCTGTGCTCGTGCTGGGACTGGGTGCAGTTTCTCCCGGCTGCAATTGATTATTTGTTGATTGGTTTCCTTTAACCCCTTAACGACCGCCGATACGCCTTTTAACGGCGGTCATTAAGGGTACTTAAACCACAGCGCCGTTAATTAACGGCGCTGTGGAAAAAGTGAATAGCGCCCCCCAGAGGCGCATTTTCTCCGGGGTCTCGGCTACCGGGGGTAGCCGAGACCCCAGAGACCATGAATCGGGTCGGTTTTTACCGACACCGATGTTGCGATCGCCGTTATTAACCCTGTAACGGCGACCGCAACAAAAAAAAAAAAAAAGTTGTGCCATTTAATTTCTCTGTCCTCTGATGTCATCGGACATCAGAGGACAGAGAAAAAGGGTCCCCAGGACCCCCAATAAGATCCATGTGGCCCCCGGGCCCTCCGGTGTCCCCCGGTGCCGGCGCCGTTAAGACAATGGCGGGCGCATGCCCAGTGCACCCGCCGCTATGTGCCGCTGTGCTGGTGGGGGGATGGGCAAATATTCTCTGGGGTCTCGGCTACCGGGGGTAGCCGAGACCCCAGAGAACATGATCCGGGTCGGTATTCACCGATCCCGGTGTTGCGATCGCGGCTATGCAAGCATAGCCGCGATCGCAAAAAAAAAAATGATTTCTCTCCCCTCTGATGTGATCGCACATCAGAGGGGAGAAAATGAGGGTCCCCCGATCGCCCCCCCATATACTTACCGGTGTCCTCCGTCCTCCCGCAGGCCCCAGGATCCCGGCTTCTTCTCCCTGCAAAAAAAAAATGGCAGGCGCATGCGCAGTGCGCCCGCCGATCTGCTTTGGCGGCAGATTCAAATTTTTTTTCATTCATTCTCATAAAAGTACATTTTGATCACTGTGATAAACTATCACAGTGATCAAAATAAAAAAAACAGTACATAACCCCCCATTTATCACCCCCTTAGTTAGGGACATATAATAAAAAGTAGAAATTATATTTATTTTCATTTTTCTGTTAGGGTTATAATTAGGGTTAGGGTTATAATTAGGGTTAAGGTTATAATTAGGGTTAGGGTTAGCATTAGGCTGGTTTCACACATCCAGTGTGCGCCTGACGGCGCCCCCGGCATTTAGCCGCAGCGCCGCATCAGAAAATCTGATGCGCCGCATGCGTTTTTTTTGCATTGACTTGCATTAGCGCCGGATGGCGCCGCATGTCAATGCGTTGCATGCGGTTTTGTCCGGATGCGGCGCAAATGTACATTGCGGCGGCCGGACAAAACGCTGCATGTAACGTTTTTTGTTTTTGCCGGATGGTTTCTGATGTCTCCGGGCATCAGAAACCATCCGGCAAAAAACCGCATGCGGCCGCCGGCGGCGCATCAGGTTTTCTGATGCGGCGCTGCGGCAAAATGTCGGGGGCGCCGACAGGCGCCCGCCGGAAGTGTGAAAGCAGCCTTAGGGTAAGGGTTATAATTAGCGTTAGGGTTAGGCTGGGTTCATACTGCGTTATGGCAGTCCGTTAGACGGACTGCGTTACACCGCGGTATAACGCGGTGTAACGCAGTCCGTTAACGCTGCCATTCACCCCCATTTGAGGGCGCTCGCGACGCATGCCGTAAAGCGGCATGCGTTTGCGACGTGCCATCATTCAGTGACGGAGCCTCGGACGCGGGCTGCAGCGTTTGGGCTCCGTCACCGCTAGCGCAGATGAATCATCTGCTGATTCCTCTGCGCTAGCGGGTATAGCATAATGCGATCGCGTTATGCTATACCATTACCAGCCCGTCAACGCTATGTGTTGAACGGGCTGGTAAAACGCAAAATGAACCTAGCCTTAGGGTTAGGGTTATAATTAGGGTTATAATTAGGGTTAGGGTTATAATTAAGGTTAGGGTTACAATTAGGGTTGGAATTAGGGTTGGGATTTAGGTTAGGATTAGGGTTGGGATTAGGGTTAGGGTGTGTTGGGATTAGGGTTGGAGCTAGAATTGAGGGATTTCCACTATTTAGGCACATCAGGGGGTCTCCAAACACGATGTGGCGTTCAAAAAGTCAAATGGCGCTCCCTCCCTTCCGAGCCCTGCCGTGCGCCCAAACAGTGGTTTACCCCAACATATGGGGTATCAGCGTACTCAGGACAAATTGCACACCAATTTTGGGGTTCTAATTTCTCCGATTACCCTTGGGAAAATAAAAAATAGCTGGCTAAAAAAATCATTTTGAGAAAAAAAATGATTTTTCATTTTCACGGCTCTGCGTTTATAAATTTCTGTGAAGCACTAGGGGGTTCAAAGTGCTCACCACACATCTAGATAAGCTCCTTAAGGGGTCTAGTTTCCAAAATGGGGTCACTGTGGGGGGTTTCCACTGTTTAGGCTCATCTGGGGCACTGCAAACGGAACATGACCCCCACCAACGTCTGCATTCCAAAACGTTATTACTTCCTTTCCAAGCCCTGCTGTGCGCCAAAACAGTTCCCCCCCCCACATATTTGGTATCAGCGTACTCAGGACAAATTGGACAACAACTTTTGGGGTCCAATTTCCTTGTGGAAAAATCAAAAATTTGGACTAAAAAATCATTTTTGTGGAAAATTGATATTTTTTTTTCACACCCAGCATTATAAACTTTTGTGAAACACTTGGAGGTTCAAAGTGCTCACCACAGATCTAGATAAGTTCCTTATGGGGTCTAGTTTCCAAAATGGGTCACTTGTGGGGGTTTTCCACTGTTTAGGCTCATCTGGGGCACTGCAAACGGAACATGACCCCCACCAACGTCTGCATTCCAAAACGTTATTACTTCCTTTCCAAGCCCTGCTGTGCGCCAAAACAGTTCCCCCCCCCACATATTTGGTATCAGCGTACTCAGGACAAATTGGACAACAACTTTTGGGGTCCAATTTCCTTGTGAAAAATCAAAAATTTGGGACTAAAAAATCATTTTTGTGGAAAATTGATATTTTTTTTTTCACACCCAGGCATTATAAACTTTTGTGAAACACTTGGAGGTTCAAAGTGCTCACCAGCGATCTAGATAAGTTCCTTAGGGGTCTAGTTTCCAAAATGGGGTCACTTGTGGGGGTTTCCACTGTTTAGGCCATCAGGGGCCTCAAACGGAACATGACCCCCACCAACGTCTGCATTGAAAAGTATAACTTCCTTTCCAAGCCCTGCCGTGCGCCCAAAACAGTTCCCCCCCCCACATATTGGGTATCAGCATACTCAGGACAAATTGGACAACTTTTGGGGTCCAATTTCCTTGTGAAAAATCAAAAATTTGGGACTAAAAAATCATTTTTGTGGAAAAATTGTTTTTTTATTTTCACCCCAGGCATTTAAACTTTGTGAAACACTTGGGGGTTCAAAGTGCTCACCAACGATCTAGATAAGTTCCTTAGGGGTCTAGTTTCCAAAATGGTGTCACTTGTGGGGGTTTCCACTGTTTAGGCACATCAGGGGCTCTCAAACGCGACATGGTGTCCATCCAATTCCAGCAATTGGTTGAAAAAGTCAAACGTGCTGCTTCCATTCCAAGCCCTGCCGTGCGCCCAAAAAGTGGTCCCCCCCAATATGGGGTATCAGCATACTCAGGACAAATTGACAAAACTTTTGGTTGTCCATTTCCTGTTACCCTTGGGAAAATAAAAATTGGGGACTAAACAATCATTTTGTGGAAAAAATATGATTTTTTATTTTCACGGGCCGGCGTTATAAACTTTGTGAAGCACTTGGGGTTCAAAGTGCTCACCACACATCTAGATAAGTTCCTTAGGGGGTCTAGTTTCCAAAATGGGGTCACTTGTGGGGGTTTCCACTGTTTAGCACATCAGGGCCTCTACAAATGCGACATGGCGTCCAGCCAATTCCGCGTTGAAAAAGTCAAACGGAGCTCCTTCCCTTGCGACCTCTGCCGTGCGCCCAAAAAGTGGTTTACCCCAACATATGGGGTATCGGCATGCTCAGGACAAATTGCACAAAAACTTTTGGGGTCTTGTTACCCTTGGGAAAATAAAAATTGGGGTGAAAAGATCATTTTTGTGGAAAAAATTGATTTTTTATTTTCACGGCTCTACGTTATAAACTTGTGTGAATCACTTGGAGGTTCAAAGTGCTCACCACACATCTAGATAAGTTCCTTAGGGGTCTAGTTTCCAAAATGGGGTCACTTGTGGGGGTTTCCACTGTTTAGGCACATCAGGGGCTCTCTAAACGCGACATGGCATCCAGCCAATTCTGCGTTGAAAAAGTCAAACAGCGCTCCTTCCCTTGCGACCTCTGCCGTGCGCCCAAAAAGTGGTTTACCCCCACATATGGGGTATCAGCATGCTCAGGACAAATTGCACAAAAACTTTTGCGGTCTTGTTACCATTGGGAAATTAAAAATTGGGGTGAAAAGATCATTTTTGTGGAAAATTTTTTTTTTTTTTTTTTCACGGCTCTAGGTTATAAACTTGTGTGAAGCACTTGGAGGTTCAAAGTTCTCACCACACATCTAGATAAGTTCCTTAAGGGGTCTTGTATCCAAAATGGGGTCACTTGTGGGGTGTTTCCACTGTTTAGGCACATCAGGGGCTATCTAAACGCGACATGGCTTCAGCCAATTCTGCGTGAAAGTCAACGGCTCTTCCCTTGCGACCTCTGCCACGCGCCCAAAAAGTGGTTTACCCCCACATATGGGGTATCGAAGTATTCAGAAGAAATTGCACAACAAATTTTGTGGTTCATTTTTTCTTTTAACACTTGTGAAAATAAAAAAACTTGGTTCCGAAGTAAAGCTTTTGCAAAAAAAGTTAAATGTCAATTTTTTCCTTCCACATTGCTTCAGCTCCTGTGAAGCACTTGAAGGGTTAATAAACTTCTTGAATGTGGTTTTGAGCACCTTGAGGGGTGCAGTTTTTAGAATGGTGTCACTTTTGGGTATTTTCTATCATATAGACCCCTCAAAGTGACTTCAAATGTGATGTGGTCCCTAAAAAAAAAATGGTGTTGTAAAAATGAGAAATCGCTGGTCAACTTTTAACCCTTATAACTTCGTAACAAAAAAAATTTTGGTCCCAAAATTGTGCTGATGTAAAGTAGACATGTGGGAAATGTTATTTATTAAGAAATTTGTGTGACATATCTCTCTGATTTAAGGGCATAAAAATTTAAAGTTTGAAAATTGTTAAATTTTCAAAATTTTCGCCATATTTCCGTTTTTTTCATAAATAAACACAAGTCATATCAAAGAAATTTTACCACTAACGTGAAGTACAATATGTCACGAAAAAACAATCTCAGAATCAGCGGGATTCGTTAAAGCGTTCCAGAGTTATAACCTCATAAAGTGACAGTGGTCAGAATTGTAAAAATTGGCCCGGTCATTAAGCTGCAAAATGGCTCTGTCCTTAAGGGGTTAAGTTTCTGGTTGTCTGCTTTGGGAGTTTCCAGTGAAATACTTCATGCAGACCACAGATAGGAATGAATCTGTATAGACTCTAGTTTAGAGCTCCTTAGTTGTTTTAAGCTTAACTTGTTAGAGTTTATTTCCCAGACCATTTATGTTCCTTCGGTGTTTGAGTGTGTATGCAAGAGAGTGCTATCCTGTCTGTCTTATATGTCTAATCTGTGTATTTAGCTGAGATCAGCCCATATCCCTTTGGTGGTAATCAGGATCCTTCTTTGGACTGATTACAGGGTTCAGGGTCTGATAGGAGACAGGGTTAGGCTGGAGACTTGGACCTCTGAACCATTATCAGTACCTCCAAGGTAAGGGATTAGTTAGGACCCCAGTGTAGGGTCAGGTTAGACCCCGGTCCTCCTCTTTCCTGTTACAGCTCATCAAGTCCTCAAGATTAACCCTGAGTTCAACTGATATCGTTTCTGCACATCTAGTCCTCAAGATTAACCCTAAGTTCTGCTGATATTGTGTCAGGTAAATCTATTTTATACTTACATTCTGATGTTGCTAAACTATATGTTGTATAGAGTGTGGTTCCTGTATAAATAGTTTACTGACATTGCAGTCATATCATTAGACAGCGTGACACGTGCGTAGACTTTTCTCGAGCTTTATTTGGGGAGGGAAGAAACCTAGACAGGCCCACGCGGCTTTGAGGAGGACTACACACGCGGGGGGCATTGGCCTGCCAGACATGGAGGTTTATTATAAAGCGTCTCAACTCCGTCTTTTGGCAGACTTGTTGTCGGCTTCTAGGCGTACTTCCTGCAAGAGCTTGGCATACGAACTATTGGGAGATAGAGGGGTTGCGATGCTATGGACCTCGTCATGGCGCCATGGGCGAGGCTCATCTGCCAGGGCACGGGGCAAGGTGAAAGACATGCATTGGCTTTTTCGCGGAATTCCTCTAAAGGAAAAGCTCACCCTGGACGGGCAAGGACTTTCCTCTAGACCATTTCACTGTACCCCCCTGTCGGTGTTGCCTTAGGTTGTTAACCCTGATTTCCATGACCACCTGGGGGTGTGGAAGAGACTCTCTAAATGGTCCCTAGGGGATTTGTTCGGAGATGAAGCAGCGCACACTGAGGATCTTTTGCAATGTATAGCAAGTGAGGTGGGCTTGGGCGACACCCATATCCAGCATGTTCGGTCTTTCTGGAAAAAGTTTTTAGGTCTGGAGACCCATAGATGTCCTCCTTCGTGGTTTGAGATGGTGGTCGCTCAGCCGACTCTCCGGGAAAGCTGACCTCTTGCCTGTATTACCGATTGATCGCAGAAAATGCCCCCAAAAGTCCCTTTTTTCTAATGCAATGGAGGGAGAGTTGGATATGGTCTTTTCTGAGGCCAATATTCGTCAGATACTGGAGAGGGCGCATGGTTTTTCTTCCTGTGTCCTCACTCAGGAAAATACCTATAAAGTGGTCTCACGCTGGTACAGGCATCCGGTTAGATTGGCACAGATGTATCCGCAGGCATCGGACAGGTGCTGGCGCTGTGGAGTGGAACGTGGCACGCTGGTACACATCTGGTGGTCTTGTCCGGGACTTAGGGCTTTCTGGGAGATGGTGAATAATTGTGTAAATGAGATCTTGGGCTACACTATATTGTTAGAGGCTTCTTTGGTGCTACTGAATTTGGATACCCAGAGTGTGCAACTGCGGAAGGGCTCATTACTCACCTTTCTTATTATTGCTGCCAAACTCTTGGTGCCCAGATTTTGGAACAGTACCTTGGTCCCTAGTCGAGAGGATTGGATGGATAAGGTTAACCAATTACAAAGGCTAGAGGAATTGACTAGTTGGGAAAGGGGGAAACATGACAAGCATTTAGATACCTGGGAACCGTGGCAGAGGTGGAAGAATACAGGTTCCACGAATGTGGTGACGGATGGACAGCCCCTCTCACACATAGCTGCTCAGCAGCTATAGATTTCAGGGTAACAGGGTTTGGGTGTTCTTTTCTTTAGTCTTATGCCTCACTGCTCTGTTAACCAACCCAGCTTTTCACCTTTATTCCTGCCCTTCCTCACCTTTCTCATTCCTCTCTTGCACTGCTTCTTCCTTCCCTCCTTGCCGCCTTATTTATCTCTCTTCCATCTTTCTTTTGGTCACTGACTCTTCTTTCGGATTGCACCACTGTGCTTCAGGTTGATGCTGCCCCGACATCCATGATCTGACGTCTTTGTCTACTGTATTTGTCTTTGTCGTTTGTTGTCTTTGTCCTATGTCTGGTGTTTTGTGTCATGTTACGTTGTGTCATAATTGTCATTGTTTGGGTTCTTTGTTATGAGATATGTATTGGGCTCTCACACCCATGTTATGTCACATTAATCTGACTTGTAGGCGGTTGCAGGAGTAGCTTGGGGTCAGTCAAAACCCCCTCCTGCAATAGATACTTTTATGGACGTCCCGTAGGAAATTTTTCTACTGATGGGGATGAGTTACATATTGATGGTTGATGGAACAATAACTTGTTGTATTTTTCTTAATGTCACTGTTTATTTCATGTACATAATGTATATGTTCTAAAAATTTCAATAAAGATTTGGAAAAAAAAAAAAAAAGCATTCCCCAGTTGCAAGAAATCTGAAAAAAAGGAAAAGACAGTAATTAATTAAAAACACCAGCAACAACATAGTTATAAGTTTGGAAAATGAGGAAGAATTTAAAAAAAAAAACAATGCTTACCGAATTGTGACCATCAGACGCTCTGCTGGTGATATTGCAAAACGCAAATACGTGTCTGTTAGCGTTCGAGTTCCCGCTGCTGCACAAGGGGAGTCTCGAACCAGTCCCGCAGCGGTCCCCTATTCATCTCCGCCGCAGTGGAGCCTGCTCAGCAGAGGCGTCGGTCCTAGCATCTTGCCCATTCCAGTACTGTGCAGAGACTTGCTGCTGCCTCTCCTGGATCTGCTATTATAGCCAGTGCTGGAGCAGACGTCTTTGAGACGAAGTCCTGCGTTTCCCCTTCTGAGCATGCCCAGGGTAAGATCTCTCATTGGAGATCAGGGGTCACATGTTCAAGTACTGCAGCAGCTCCTATTGGTCCGCCAGGAAGGTCCAGAAACTACATGTGTTTGGAACAGTTTCTCATTGGTCCTTGTTTCTGGCAGGTCCTGTAGCTGTTAATATAAAAGGGTGGCATGGCTGGGCCGCCATGCGCTAATATCAATCGTTATATGCTTAGCGCCAGTGTGGTCATGCGTGTGTGTGGTTAGGGCCCGGCTGAAATAAGCCCCTAGAATACCGACTTAATCGGTGAGGAGTTTGGTATGCTAGCTGGTCAGGGTCGGTGTCCTAGATGCCCTAGATTGCCGGCATAACCGGTGAGGAGTTTGATTGCCGTATTCAGGGCCTGGCGTTCAGACGCCATAGATTGCGGGTGACTCCCGCGAGGACATTAGCGCATGATCACGTTCTATGTTCGCTTAGCTGTTCACTGTGTACCTGGGTGCCTGACAGGACACAGAAGTTTGTCTCAGCGGCTCTGTGACGTAACAGGGTTCGCTTTCAACGCTAGATAGCGCCCTAGCGTGTTTATTTTACGACTCAGTTTGTGTTAAGTGAGTTCGCACACATCGCCATATAGCGCTGCGGCACTCCTTCTAGCGGCTCTGTGGATTAACAGAGTTCGCACATATTGCCTCAGCGCGTTACGGCGTTTATTTTGGCGACTCTGCGGGATAACAGAGTTCGCTTCTTGCGCCATTTTACTAGCAGCAGGCTCCGCCTGCACGGTGGACCCCGGGCTGCGAACGCACCTCTCCACATCTTATATTTGGTGCGTTCCGCAGACCCTAACATAATATTAGCGCCAGGGTCTGGCTAGTAAAATGGCGGATGAACAGCGTTTACAGCTGTACATCCAGCAGCTGGAGGGTAGGTTGGCGGCTCTTGAGCGCACAACCTCAGCTGTGGATGTTACCGCAGTCGCTGTTCAGGCTGCTAGCGTAGCTGCAGCCAGTTTGTCCTCTGCCACTTCTGTCCCTACATTGTCCCACCTCCCGCTTCCAGACAAGTTTGCTGGTGACAGCAAGCAATGTCGGGGATTCGTAAGTCAGTGCTCCATACACCTCGAGCTTCTGGCTGTACGTTTCCCCACGGATCGGGCACAAGTGGGCTTTGTGATAGCTCTTCTGTCGGGAAGAGCGTTGGAGTGGGCAAAGCCGTTGTGGGAGCGCGACGACAGTGTGGTGCAGAGCGCTTCTCGTTTTCTGGAGGCTTTGAAATAGGTTTTTCTAGGACCTCAGGTCACTCACGATACGGCGCTCCAACTGCTGGCAAGTACCCAGGGTTCGGCTTTGGTCAGCCATTTTGCTGTCCAATTTCGGACTCTGGCCTCGGAATTAGAGTGGCCAGATAAAGTCCTCATTCCCGTGTTCTGGAGAGGACTGGCGGGTCATGTGAAAGACGCCTTGGCTACCAGGGAGATTCCTGCCACACTGGAGAAGCTTATCGCTATTTCCACCCGCGTCGACCTCCGTTTCCACGAGCGGAGGCTGGAACGTGCCCAGTGTAGGCAGAGTGTCCGGTTGGCTCCTACCTTCGCCACCCCTCTGGAGTCGCCTGTTCAGGCGCCCGACCTTCAGGAGGTTGCTCCTGCAGGATCTAAATCTCGGGTCACTCGTCCATCCCCGATTTGTTATATTTGCCAGCAGCAGGGACATTTTGCCAACCGATGTCCATAGCGGCTGAATAAACGGTCGCGCCCAGTAACCGTAGGAACAGGGTCACTGGACGCCATGAGTTTTGCCCCTAAAGTGCTCCTCAAGGGGATAATTACCCACGGTTCTACCACCCTACCCGTCAAGCTGTGTGTGGATTCTGGGGCAGAGGGGAATTTTATGTCGTCCTCCTTTGCTTCTCGCCACACCATGCCTTTGGTGTTGCTGGCTGAACCAGTATCGGTACGGGTGTTGAACGGAGCAATTCTGCCCACACAAATCACCCATCAGTCTGTCCCACTCACCTTGTCTATGTCTCCTTCCCATCAGAATATATCATTTTTTATCCTCCCTGAGGGTATAGATGAGGTTTTGCTGGGATTACCCTGGCTCCGCCACCACTCTCCCCATATTGAGTGGTCTTCAGGGAGAATTCTGGGTTGGGGTAATTTATGTAAAGGCAGATGCATTAGGGACAGCGTGCAGGTCAACACCACTGAGATACCCATAGACCTCTCTCCTCTTCCCAAGGTCTATTGGTCTTATGCCGAAGTTTTCTCGAAGAAGGCTGCTGAGACTCTTCCGCCTCATCGCCCCTATGACTGTCCTATCGACCTCTTGCCTGAAGCTGAGCCTCCTAGAGGAAGGGTTTATCCCCGCTCTCTTCCTGAGACAGAGGCCATGTCCCAATATATTCAGGAGAACTTGGCAAGGGATTCATTAGGAAGTCAGTGTCACCAGCGGGAGCGGGGTTCTTCTTTGTGCAGAAGAAGAACGGAGAATTACGTCCGTGCATTGATTATAGGGGTCTCAACGCTATCACCGTGAAAAATAAGTATCCTTTGCCGCTAATCTCTGAGCTCTTTGACAGGCTTCAGGGAGCAAGGGTATTTACTAAGCTAGACCTGCGGGATGCGTATAACCTGATTCGCTTCCGTGAGGGAGACGAATGGAAGACGGCATTTAACACCAGGGATGGGCATTATGAATATCTGGTAATGCCCTTTGGGCTCTGTAATGCCCTTTGGGCTCTTTAATGCCCCAGCTGTCTTCCAAGACTTTGTGAACGACATCTTCTGGGATATGTTGACCACCTCGGTGGTAGTCTATCTGGATGAGATTCTCATCTTTTCCCAGATATGGCCTCCCACCGGAGAGATGTCTGCAAGGTCTTCGACCTCTTGCGAGCAAATTCCCTATATGCGAAGTTGGAGAAGTGCATGTTTGAGCAGGAGTCTCTACCTTTCCTGGGCTATATCATCTCCACCCAGGGATTGGCTATGGATCCTACCAAACTACAGGCTGTGATGGATTGGCAAGAACCCCACTTCCTTAAGGCGGTGCAGCGCTTTATGGGGTTCATTAACTACTATCGCCAATTCATTCCCCACTTCTCTACTTTGGTAGCTCCCTTGGTAGCCCTCACCAAGAAGGGAGCTAATCCCAAGTTGTGGTCAGAGGAGGTCACCAAGGCGTTCTCATCCATCAAGTCGCATTTCGCCAGTGCTCCCATCTTACATCGCCCCGATGTCGACAAACCGTTTATCTTAGAGGTGGATGCCTCTTCTGTTGGTGCTGGAGCAGTCCTTTTTCAAAAGGATGCCCAGGGTCGGAAGAATCCCTGCTTCTTCTTTTCCAAGACCTTTACACCAGCAGAGAGGAATTATTCCATCAGGGACAGGGAGTTACTGGCTATGAAGTTGGCCTTCTCCGAGTGGAGACATCTTCTGGAGGGGGCTCGCTTCCCCTTCCAAGTATTCACGGACCACAAGAACTTGGGTGTATTTGCAGACAGCCCAGCGGCTAAATTCCCGTCAGGCCAGATGGTCCTTGTTCTTTCCCGGTTCCATTTCACCCTCCATTTCCTCTCCGGTGAGAAGAACATTCGCGCAGACGCTCTATCTCGCTCCGTGGTGTCCTCTGAGGAGGTGGAGGAGCCTCGGCTTATTGTCCCCACAGAGAGCCTAAGAACGGTGGCTCCGATTTCGTTTGAGTCTGTGCCTCCGGGCAAGACTTTTGTGCCCACCAATTTGCGACCGGAAGTACTCTCTTGGGCACATTCGTCCAGGGTGGGTGGACATTTTGGGACAAAAAGGACTTCTGAGTTGCTGGCGAGGACATACTGGTGGCCGCAGATGGTCCGTGACGTCAGGGAATACGTTCAGGCATGCGTCTCCTGCGCCAAGGATAAGTCCCCTAGACAACGGCCAGCTGGGTTACTTTTCCCTTTACCGGTGGCAGACAGGCCTTGGGAGATGGTCGGGATGGATTTTGTGGTGGGCTTACCCAAGGCTCGGGGCTGCACCATCATCTGGTTGATAACCGACCACTTCTCCAAAATGGTGCACTTAGTGCCGTTACCACGGTTACCGTCTGCACGGGCCTTGGCAGCATTATTCATTCGGCATATTTTCCGCCTACACGGTATGCCAGACAAAATTGTCAGTGATCGAGGTCCCCAGTTTGCGTCTCGGTTCTGGAGAGAGCTGTGTCGTTTACTCAGCATTGAGTTGAATCTCTCCTCTGCATACCATCCCGAGACGAATGGGTTGGTAGAGAGGGCCAACCAGACATTGGTCACATACTTGCGACATTTTGTCTCTGCCAGGCAGGATGACTGGGCATCCTTGCTACCGTGGGCTGAGTTCGCTCTAAATAATGCTGTGGCTGACTCCACCGGACAGACCCCATTCCTCCTGAACTACGGTCAGCATCCGCGGGTACCAGTGCCCATGCCCGTGTCTTCCGCCAATTCCAGGGTGGCAGACTGGGCTGTGGAGGCACGGGACATTTTGGACCGCACCCAGGATGCCATTCAGGCCTCCAAAGAGAGGATGAGGTCTTCGGCCGATGCCCATCGGCGCCCCGCTCCTACATTTGCTCCGGGTGACCTAGTGTGGCTTTCTGTCCGAAACATCAGGCTACGTGTAGAGTCCACCAAGTTGGCACCTCGCTTTTTGGGCCACTTTAAAGTTCTTGAGCAGGTGAACCCAGTGGTTTACCGCCTAGCCCTTCCGCCTCGCCTTGGTATCACTGACACCTTTCACGTGTCCCTCCTGAAACCCGTGGCCATTTCCCGGTTTTCCGAGTCATTTGCCGGGACGTCGGGTTCATCTACCGACGATCATGAGGTGAACGCCATTGTTGGGTGCAAGGTGGTACGAGGCAAAAATTTTATTTGGTGGATTGGAGGGGTTATGGGCCTGAGAATAGGTCCTGGGAGCCTGCCGAGCATGTTCACGCTCCGCAGCTCATCGCTGCCTTTGAGCGCAGCGAGGCCCAAAGAAGGGGGGCCCTAGGAGGGGGGGGTAATGTTAGGGTTCGAGTTCCCGCTGCTGCACAAGGGGAGTCTCGAACCAGTCCCGCAGCGGTCCCCTATTCATCTCCGGCCGCAGTGGAGCCTGCTCAGCAGAGGCGTCGGTCCTAGCATCTTGCCCATTCCAGTACTGTGCAGAGACTTGCTGCTGCCTCTCCTAGATCTGCTATTTTAGCCAGTGCTGGAGCAGACGTCTTTGGGATGAAGTCCTGCGTTTCCCCTTCTGAGCATGCCCAGGGTAAGATCTCTCATTGGAGATCAGGGGTCACATGTTCAGGTACTGCAGCAGCTCCTATTGGTCCTCCAGGAAGGTCCTGAAACTACATGTGTTTGGAACAGTTTCTCATTGGTCCTTGTTTCTGGCAGGTCCTGTAGCTGTTAATATAAAAAGGTGGCATGGCTGGGCCGCCATGCGCTAATATCAATCGTTATATGCTTAGCGCCAGTGTGGTCATGCGTGTGTGTGGTTAGGGACCGGCTGAAATAAGCCCTAGAATACCGACTTAATCGGTGAGGAGATTGGTATGCTAGCTGGTCAGGGTCGGTGTCCTAGATGCCCTAGATTGCCGGCATAACCGATGAGGAGTTTGATTGCCGTATTCAGGGCCTGGCGTTCAGACGCCATAGATTGCGGGTGACTCCCGCGAGGACATTAGCGCATGATCACGTTCTATGTTCGCTTAGCTGTTCACTGTGTACCTGGGTGCCTGACAGGACACAGAAGTTTGTCTCAGCGGCTCTGTGACGTAACAGGGTTCGCTTTCAACGCTAGATAGCGCCCTAGCGTGTTTATTTTACGACTCAGTTGTGTTAAGTGAGTTCGCACACATCGCCATATAGCGCTGCGGCACTCCTTCTAGCGGCTCTGTGGATTAACAGAGTTCGCACATATTGCCTCAGCGCGTTACGGCGTTTATTTTGGCGACTCTGCGGGATAACAGAGTTCGCTTCTTGCGCCATTTTACTAGCAGCAGGCTCCGCCTGCACGGTGGACCCCGGCTGCGAACGCACCTCTCCACATCTTATATTTGGTGCGTTCCGCAGACCCTAACATAATATTAGCGCCAGGGTCTGGCTAGTAAAATGGCGGATGAACAGCGTTTACAGCTGTACATCCAGCAGCTGGAGGGTAGGTTGGCGGCTCTTGAGCGCACAACCTCAGCTGTGGATGTTACCGCAGTCGCTGTTCAGGCTGCTAGCGTAGCTGCAGCCAGTTTGTCCTCTGCCACTTCTGTCCCTACATTGTCCCACCTCCCGCTTCCAGACAAGTTTGCTGGTGACAGCAAGCAATGTCGGGGATTCGTAAGTCAGTGCTCCATACACCTCGAGCTTCTGGCTGTACGTTTCCCCACGGATCGGGCACAAGTGGGCTTTGTGATAGCTCTTCTGTCGGGAAGAGCGTTGGAGTGGGCAAAGCCGTTGTGGGAGCGCGACGACAGTGTGGTGCAGAGCGCTTCTCGTTTTCTGGAGGCTTTGAAATAGGTTTTTCTAGGACCTCAGGTCACTCACGATACGGCGCTCCAACTGCTGGCAAGTACCCAGGGTTCGGCTTTGGTCAGCCATTTTGCTGTCCAATTTCGGACTCTGGCCTCGGAATTAGAGTGGCCAGATAAAGTCCTCATTCCCGTGTTCTGGAGAGGACTGGCGGGTCATGTGAAAGACGCCTTGGCTACCAGGGAGATTCCTGCCACACTGGAGAAGCTTATCGCTATTTCCACCCGCGTCGACCTCCGTTTCCACGAGCGGAGGCTGGAACGTGCCCAGTGTAGGCAGAGTGTCCGGTTGGCTCCTACCTTCGCCACCCCTCTGGAGTCGCCTGTTCAGGCGCCCGACCTTCAGGAGGTTGCTCCTGCAGGATCTAAATCTCGGGTCACTCGTCCATCCCCGATTTGTTATATTTGCCAGCAGCAGGGACATTTTGCCAACCGATGTCCATAGCGGCTGAATAAACGGTCGCGCCCAGTAACCGTAGGAACAGGGTCACTGGACGCCATGAGTTTTGCCCCTAAAGTGCTCCTCAAGGGGATAATTACCCACGGTTCTACCACCCTACCCGTCAAGCTGTGTGTGGATTCTGGGGCAGAGGGGAATTTTATGTCGTCCTCCTTTGCTTCTCGCCACACCATGCCTTTGGTGTTGCTGGCTGAACCAGTATCGGTACGGGTGTTGAACGGAGCAATTCTGCCCACACAAATCACCCATCAGTCTGTCCCACTCACCTTGTCTATGTCTCCTTCCCATCAGAATATATAATTTTTTATCCTCCCTGAGGGTATAGATGAGGTTTTGCTGGGATTACCCTGGCTCCGCCACCACTCTCCCCATATTGAGTGGTCTTCAGGGAGAATTCTGGGTTGGGGTAATTTATGTAAAGGCAGATGCATTAGGGACAGCGTGCAGGTCAACACCACTGAGATACCCATAGACCTCTCTCCTCTTCCCAAGGTCTATTGGTCTTATGCCGAAGTTTTCTCGAAGAAGGCTGCTGAGACTCTTCCGCCTCATCGCCCCTATGACTGTCCTATCGACCTCTTGCCTGAAGCTGAGCCTCCTAGAGGAAGGGTTTATCCCCGCTCTCTTCCTGAGACAGAGGCCATGTCCCAATATATTCAGGAGAACTTGGCAAGGGGATTCATTAGGAAGTCAGTGTCACCAGCGGGAGCGGGGTTCTTCTTTGTGCAGAAGAAGAACGGAGAATTACGTCCGTGCATTGATTATAGGGGTCTCAACGCTATCACCGTGAAAAATAAGTATCCTTTGCCGCTAATCTCTGAGCTCTTTGACAGGCTTCAGGGAGCAAGGGTATTTACTAAGCTAGACCTGCGGGATGCGTATAACCTGATTCGCTTCCGTGAGGGAGACGAATGGAAGACGGCATTTAACACCAGGGATGGGCATTATGAATATCTGGTAATGCCCTTTGGGCTCTGTAATGCCCTTTGGGCTCTTTAATGCCCCAGCTGTCTTCCAAGACTTTGTGAACGACATCTTCTGGGATATGTTGACCACCTCGGTGGTAGTCTATCTGGATGAGATTCTCATCTTTTCCCCAGATATGGCCTCCCACCGGAGAGATGTCTGCAAGGTCTTCGACCTCTTGCGAGCAAATTCCCTATATGCGAAGTTGGAGAAGTGCATGTTTGAGCAGGAGTCTCTACCTTTCCTGGGCTATATCATCTCCACCCAGGGATTGGCTATGGATCCTACCAAACTACAGGCTGTGATGGATTGGCAAGAACCCCACTTCCTTAAGGCGGTGCAGCGCTTTATGGGGTTCATTAACTACTATCGCCAATTCATTCCCCACTTCTCTACTTTGGTAGCTCCCTTGGTAGCCCTCACCAAGAAGGGAGCTAATCCCAAGTTGTGGTCAGAGGAGGTCACCAAGGCGTTCTCATCCATCAAGTCGCATTTCGCCAGTGCTCCCATCTTACATCGCCCCGATGTCGACAAACCGTTTATCTTAGAGGTGGATGCCTCTTCTGTTGGTGCTGGAGCAGTCCTTTTTCAAAAGGATGCCCAGGGTCGGAAGAATCCCTGCTTCTTCTTTTCCAAGACCTTTACACCAGCAGAGAGGAATTATTCCATCAGGGACAGGGAGTTACTGGCTATGAAGTTGGCCTTCTCCGAGTGGAGACATCTTCTGGAGGGGGCTCGCTTCCCCTTCCAAGTATTCACGGACCACAAGAACTTGGGTGTATTTGCAGACAGCCCAGCGGCTAAATTCCCGTCAGGCCAGATGGTCCTTGTTCTTCTCCCGGTTCCATTTCACCCTCCATTTCCTCTCCGGTGAGAAGAACATTCGCGCAGACGCTCTATCTCGCTCCGTGGTGTCCTCTGAGGAGGTGGAGGAGCCTCGGCTTATTGTCCCCACAGAGAGCCTAAGAACGGTGGCTCCGATTTCGTTTGAGTCTGTGCCTCCGGGCAAGACTTTTGTGCCCACCAATTTGCGACCGGAAGTACTCTCTTGGGCACATTCGTCCAGGGTGGGTGGACATTTTGGGACAAAAAGGACTTCTGAGTTGCTGGCGAGGACATACTGGTGGCCGCAGATGGTCCGTGACGTCAGGGAATACGTTCAGGCATGCGTCTCCTGCGCCAAGGATAAGTCCCCTAGACAACGGCCAGCTGGGTTACTTTTCCCTTTACCGGTGGCAGACAGGCCTTGGGAGATGGTCGGGATGGATTTTGTGGTGGGCTTACCCAAGGCTCGGGGCTGCACCATCATCTGGTTGATAACCGACCACTTCTCCAAAATGGTGCACTTAGTGCCGTTACCACGGTTACCGTCTGCACGGGCCTTGGCAGCATTATTCATTCGGCATATTTTCCGCCTACACGGTATGCCAGACAAAATTGTCAGTGATCGAGGTCCCCAGTTTGCGTCTCGGTTCTGGAGAGAGCTGTGTCGTTTACTCAGCATTGAGTTGAATCTCTCCTCTGCATACCATCCCGAGACGAATGGGTTGGTAGAGAGGGCCAACCAGACATTGGTCACATACTTGCGACATTTTGTCTCTGCCAGGCAGGATGACTGGGCATCCTTGCTACCGTGGGCTGAGTTCGCTCTAAATAATGCTGTGGCTGACTCCACCGGACAGACCCCATTCCTCCTGAACTACGGTCAGCATCCGCGGGTACCAGTGCCCATGCCCGTGTCTTCCGCCAATTCCAGGGTGGCAGACTGGGCTGTGGAGGCACGGGACATTTGGGACCGCACCCAGGATGCCATTCAGGCCTCCAAAGAGAGGATGAGGTCTTCGGCCGATGCCCATCGGCGCCCCGCTCCTACATTTGCTCCGGGTGACCTAGTGTGGCTTTCTGTCCGAAACATCAGGCTACGTGTAGAGTCCACCAAGTTGGCACCTCGCTTTTTGGGCCACTTTAAAGTTCTTGAGCAGGTGAACCCAGTGGTTTACCGCCTAGCCCTTCCGCCTCGCCTTGGTATCACTGACACCTTTCACGTGTCCCTCCTGAAACCCGTGGCCATTTCCCGGTTTCCGAGTCATTTGCCGGGACGTCGGGTTCATCTACCGACGATCATGAGGTGAACGCCATTGTTGGGTGCAAGGTGGTACGAGGCAAAAAATTTTATTTGGTGGATTGGAGGGGTTATGGGCCTGAGAATAGGTCCTGGGAGCCTGCCGAGCATGTTCACGCTCCGCAGCTCATCGCTGCCTTTGAGCGCAGCGAGGCCCAAAGAAGGGGGGCCCTAGGAGGGGGGGTAATGTTAGGGTTCGAGTTCCCGCTGCTGCACAAGGGGAGTCTCGAACCAGTCCCGCAGCGGTCCCCTATTCATCTCCGGCCGCAGTGGAGCCTGCTCAGCAGAGGCGTCGGTCCTAGCATCTTGCCCATTCCAGTACTGTGCAGAGACTTGCTGCTGCCTCTCCTAGATCTGCTATTTTAGCCAGTGCTGGAGCAGACGTCTTTGGGATGAAGTCCTGCGTTTCCCCTTCTGAGCATGCCCAGGGTAAGATCTCTCATTGGAGATCAGGGGTCACATGTTCAGGTACTGCAGCAGCTCCTATTGGTCCGCCAGGAAGGTCCTGAAACTACATGTGTTTGGAACAGTTTCTCATTGGTCCTTGTTTCTGGCAGGTCCTGTAGCTGTTAATATAAAAAGGTGGCATGGCTGGGCCGCCATGCGCTAATATCAATCGTTATATGCTTAGCGCCAGTGTGGTCATGCGTGTGTGTGGTTAGGGACCGGCTGAAATAAGCCCCTAGAATACCGACTTAATCGGTGAGGAGATTGGTATGCTAGCTGGTCAGGGTCGGTGTCCTAGATTGCCGGCATAACCGATGAGGAGTTTGATTGCCGTATTCAGGGCCTGGCGTTCAGACGCCATAGATTGCGGGTGACTCCCGCGAGGACATTAGCGCATGATCACGTTCTATGTTCGCTTAGCTGTTCACTGTGTACCTGGGTGCCTGACAGGACACAGAAGTTTGTCTCAGCGGCTCTGTGACGTAACAGGGTTCGCTTTCAACGCTAGATAGCGCCCTAGCGTGTTTATTTTACGACTCAGTTGTGTTAAGTGAGTTTGCACACATCGCCATATAGCGCTGCGGCACTCCTTCTAGCGGCTCTGTGGATTAACAGAGTTCGCACATATTGCCTCAGCGCGTTACTGCGTTTATTTTGGCTCCGCCTGCACGGTGGACCCGGGCTGCGAACGCACCTCTCCACATCTTATATTTGGTGCGTTCCGCAGACCCTAACAGTGTCTTTTCTCCTTATTCGGTCTTCAATCAGTTCCACCAAAGACTCAAAATTGGCAGCTCTCATTCTCACGTAAAGAATTTGTTCGGGTTCTGCCTCAATTCCATGTATAATGTGGAATACACCCCACGGGTCATACGCCTAGCATTTATCGGATGTATCCACATACGTCTCTGCCGCCGACGCAGGATACGCCGTCTGGCTTCCTCCTTCTCCCGAACAATTCTTGCCAACTGATTAGCCTCCAATGAAAAATCTGCACATATCTTCGCAATATTCACCAAAATCCCCTTCATCTCTTCCACTTGCTATACAACCTTTCAAATAATATGGTGTAAAAACACCCTATTTATAGTTTCCACATAGTTTCCAGTAGCCAATCACGGTACAGCGTAGTTTCCAGTAGCCAATCAGGTTGGAGATCCTCCCATGTGAAAAACGGATCCTTCATAAAAACGGATGAAAAACGGATGTAATGGATTGAACGGATCCGTTATTTCGGCGGATCCGTTCAATCCGTTATTCACTATTTTTGGCGGATCCGTCATGATGTCGGATTCTGACTGACGTCGCACGACTGAAGTGTGATAGAGGCCTTAATGGTATAAAATTCTGTGACACACCTGTGGTGTCTATAAAATCACTGCACCCCTAGATGAATTCATTGAGAGGTTTAGTTTGTAAAAATTGGGTCACTTATGGGGGTTCTGCTGTGTTGGTACCTCAGGGGCTCTGCCAATGTAACATGGCACCCTCAAACAAGTGCAGCAAAATCTGCACTGTAATATGACGTTTCTTACCTTCTGAGCTTTGCACTGTGCCTAAAAAGTAGTTTACAGCGACATATGCGATATCAGTGGAACTCAGGAGAAATTGCACAACAAATTTTGGGGTTCATTTTCTCCTGTTACCGTTATGAAAATGCAAAATTTGGAGCTAAAAAAGATTTGGGAAAAATGTGATTTTTTTTTATTTTCACGGCTCTACGTTGTAAACTTATATGAAGCACTTGTGGCTACAAGGTGCTCAATACACATCTAAGTTCCCTAAGGGGTCTAGTTTCCAAAATGGTGTCACTTGTTGGGGGTTTCTACTGTTTAGGCACATCAGGGGCTGTCCAAACATGACATGGTGTCCACTAATTATGCAAGCTAATTTTACATTCAGAATGTGAAATGGCACTCCTTCCCTTCTAAGCCATGCCGTGCACACAAACAGTAGATTTCTCCCACATATGGGGTATTGGCATGCTCAGGATAAATTGCACAACAAATTGTATTGTCCATTTTCTCCTGTTAAGGTACTGCCACACTAAACAATCCCGCTAGCGATCACAATAACGACGCATACTAATGCGATCGCTAGCGGGATTGTTTCTATATCGCTAAATGCGGCCACATTTAGCGATATAGTTAACGACGCTATCGCCGTTAGCGATCTTCTTAACGACTTTAGCGGTACAAAAGTACCGCTAAATCGCTAAGAAAAGGTGCCACACAGCGATTAGATACTTACCCAGCGGGAGCGCCGACGAGAAAATAGGGTCCGGAACGATTCCAGCGACGAGCGAGATCACAGCAGGAAGCTCGTCGCTGGAAGCTGCCGCACTGAACAACATCGCTAACAGGATCGCTAAATAGTGACGTTTTTTAGCGATCCCGTTAGCGATATTGTTTAGTGTGGCATACCCTTTACCCTTGCGAAAGTAAAAAAAGATGACTTGAAAAGGAAAATTTTTGTGAAAGTGTTTATTTTTTCCTTCAGTAAAGATGTATATCTTTGTACCGTGTTAGCCAGTAGATAGAAAAATATTTAGAGTTGAGAGTCCTCAGTGGTTGATACTTTTAATGGCTAACTGAAAAGATGGTAACAAATTGCAAGCTTACGAGACTACTCAGGTCTCTTCATCAGGCAAAGACTAATACAAAATCTGAAGAATCACATATTTATACACAAAATAGCACAGAAAAAATGCAATAGGTAGGACAAGTGACGTGAAGCAGAATAGTCATTATGGCAGAGGGATGAGCATAAATATTGGAACAGTTCATAGATAAGGAGTGTGAAAGTTTTATTACCCTCTGATTGGGGTCTGGTAATGTTTTGTGATGTTTTCACAGGGTATTTGGAGTAAATTCCTTAATTGATGTAATAGGCCATAAATCCATGTGATAGGTTCATTCCAGCATTAAGAGTGTCAAAGGTCACCATCAATTTGTATTCGTAAATTCTTCTTTGTCTCAGAGATGTGAAATTGCCTCTGAGTGCAAGTATTTTCATATCTAGCAAGCTATGATCAGGGGAGCAAAAATGTTTTGCCACAGGTAGATCCAAGAGAACCACAC
Organism: Oophaga sylvatica; assembly: GCA_033576555.1. NCBI lineage: Eukaryota > Metazoa > Chordata > Amphibia > Anura > Dendrobatidae > Oophaga > Oophaga sylvatica. The sequence continues at coordinate 133,642,575 of JARQOD010000003.1, forward strand.
AATTCCAGGTACTACTCACTGGACCTGACCACTGCGATGAGCTGGCGATGCTGGAACAGAGCCTTAGCGCGTCGACCTCAGCCCAGATAATCGCTATCAGAGAAGGGTCACGCCGCATCTGTAAATACAACAACACACTTCTGCCAAGGGAGGGAGCTGTGTCTCCTTTCCTTCCTTCGCTGAAAAGGATTTTACAGGTAAGTTCTTACCAAAATCCGTCTTTCAGCAGCAGAACGGAAGGAAAGGAGACACACTAGTCATAACTAGTGGGACGTCCCAAAGCAGTCCAAAAATAAAGGGTGGGAAAAAACCAGAAAAAGGCAGAACCCATCAACCTAATAAACTGCGCAACTAGCGCTAAAACACAAGTTAACGAGAACTTTAAACTACCGCCGCCTGTAGGACCCTACGTCCCAAGGCTGCATCAGCGGAAGCACTAACGTCCACCTTATAAAATTTTGTAAAAGTGTGGACGGAGCGCCAGGTCGCCGCCCGGCAGAGCTGAGCTGCCGAGGCCCCTTGATGAAAAGCCCACGATGAGCCCACAGCCCTCGTGGAGTGGGCTCGAACCTTAATCGGGCAAGGTTCGCCCTTAAGTCGGTAAGCTTCCAAAATGGCCGACCGAATCCAACGAGCTATAGAATCCTTGGAAGCTCGTTGACCACGTCGACGACCTGCTGGAATCACAAACAGAGAGTCCGACTTCCGAAAACCTTGTGTAACAGTCAAATAGAACTTCAAAGCCCGCACCAAATCCAATGTGTGCAAGGCCCATTCCTTCGCATTCCTTGGCCTCGGACAAAGAGAGGGCAACACAATATCCTGGTTAACATGAAATTGCGACACCACCTTAGGTAGGAAGTCGCCCCGTGTGCGAAGCACTACACGATCCGGGTGAAACTCCAGGAAGGGAGGCGAGCAAGAAAGAGCCGCCAACTCAGAGACCCTTCTCAAAGAGGTGACCGCCACTATGAAGGCAACCTTCCAAGAGAGCAAAGAAAGGCTAACAGAGTCCATAGGCTCAAAAGGCCCATGTTGAAGAGCCTCCAAAACAAGGTTGAGACGCCAAGGAGACACAGGCGCCTTCCGCGGCGGAAACTGGCGGGTTACTCAGCGAAAAAAGAAACGCACGTCCCTACACGAGGCGATAGCCTTTCGGAACAGCAAGGACAGAGCAGAAACCTGACCCCTCAGGGTGCTTACTGCCAAACCCTTGTCCAGCCCGAATTGCAGGAAGGCCAACAAATTGGGAATGGAAAAAATCCTCGAGTTCCTTGAAGAACCCGAACACCACGAAAAGAAGGCTTCCCAAGTCTTGTGGTAAATTCTAGTAGTAGCCGGACCTCTGGCAGCTCGCAAAGTGGCAATGACTTCTGCTGAAAAACCTTGACGGGTCAATATTTCGGTCTCAAGAGCCACGCCGTCAAACGCAGAGACTTCAGGTCCGGATGACGAACGGGCCCTTGGGATAACAGGTCCGGGCGAAGAGGGAGTGGAAATGGCGGTGCCGTCAGGAGTGACACCAGTGTCGAGAACCACGTTCTCCTTGGCCAATCTGGGGCTATCAATATAGCTGAGATTCTCTCTAGTCTGATCCGACGGAGTACCAGAGGTAGCAAAGAAATCGGCGGGAACACATAGATTAGTTTGAATTGGTCCAACGGAGCCACTAGAGCATCCACCGCTACAGCCTTCGGATCCTTGTACCTGGACATGAATGTCGGTAATTTGGCATTGAACCTGGATGCCATCAGATCCACTTGGGGAGTTCCCCAATGAGAGCACAGCAGTGCAAAAATCTCCGGATGAAGACTCCATTCTCCGGGATCCATCTTCTCGCGACTTAGGAAGTCCGCCGTGATATTCTGAACTCCTGGAATGTGGATCGCAGAGATGGCTGGAACTCTGGTCTCTGCCCATATCAGGATCCGAGATACCTCCACCATGAGTCTGGAACTCCTTGTCCCGCCTTGGTGATTGATATATGCGACCGCCGTCGCATTGTCTGTCTGCACTCGGACAGGCAGACCGCTTAAAGGGACCGTCCAGTGTTGGAGGCAAAGGAAAATCGCCCTAAATTCGAGGATGTTGATCGGCAAGACAGACTCTTCCGACGACCATACTCCCTGAATCCAGAGATTGTTCCAGACACCCCCCCAGCCTGTCAGGCTGGCATCGGTGGTTATGACCGACCACTTCGGAGGGAGGAAAGACTTCCCCAGGGATAACTCTTTCAGACGTATCCACTGTTATGTTTCGGTAGCTGAGGAGTGCAAGTAAAAAAGGCAATACACCAGAGCAGTTGGAATCTATGGGATTGCAGTACCCTGACTAACCACAACAACTAAAGGCAGCCGTGGAGCGTTCCTACGTTGGTCCTAGACGCCTCGTCACAGCCTGAGAAACTAACTACACCTAAAGATAGAAATAGGAAAGCTATCTGCCCGGAGCAGAACCCCAAAGATAACAGAAAGCCCCCAAACATATAATGGCGGTTAGACAAGAGGAAATACTGACACAGAAAGAAAATAGTATGAGCAAACGCTGGGGCCCAAACTATCTAAATAGAAAAGGATAGGAAGGGTACTTACTGCAATCCCAGAAAACCCTGAAAAGCACCAACTCTACTAATTTCAAAATCACCTGAGATCACACGACCTCTACCACCTAAATTAGTTCTCTGGTGTAACAAAATCAAAACAGCAGCCACTGAAAAAACTGGAAAAAGCAAAAGAACAAAACTCAGTGGCTGAACCAAACTGAGAGGGCAGAAGCCCCCGGAGGGGACCCTGAAGGCCCCCAAAGAAGTGCAGGACAAAATGCAAAAACACAGCAAAAACACAAAAGAAGCAAAAGTCTTATCTGTAAGCAGGAGATGCAGACACGACACAGCAGGCTACAAGGGAAACTGGAATGAAGATTCAGACCAGAACTATTGATCACCGGCAACCCTGATGGGAAAATGACTCCCTTATATAAGACCAGTCAGTAACACCTGATTCCCAGTCCTCACAATCCTCACTAGCACCGCTTGTAACCACCAGAGGGAGCCTCTGCTCAGAACTCATCTCAAACCCATTCACAACAGTACCCCCCCTTGAGGAGGGATCACCGAACCCTCATTTGAGCAACCAGGTCGGTCAGGATGAGTTCTATGATACGCACGGATAAGTCTCCTAGCATGGATGTCCGAAGCAAACACCCAAGAATTGTCTTCCTGACCATAACCTCTCCATTTAACCAAATACTGGAGTTTCCGTCTAGAAAAACGAGAATCCAATATTTTCTCAACCACATACTCCAGATTGCCCTCAACCAAAACAGGGTCAGGAGGCACAGCAGCAGGAACCACTGGCTCAACAAACCTCTTCAACAAGGACTTGTGGAACACGTTATGGATCTTAAATGTCCCTGGAAGAAGCAAACGAAAAGAAACAGGATTAATAATCTCCATGATCTTATAAGGTCCAATGAACCTAGGCTTAAATTTAGGAGATGCTACTCTCATAGGAATATTCTTTGAGGACAACCAGACCAAGTCCCCCACTTTAAACCGAGGACCATCAGTCCTATGCCGGTTAGCAAACCGCTGGGCCTTCTCCTGAGAGAGGGACAACCTCTCCACTACCTGGTCCCAAATCTGTTGCATACGCTCAACAACAGAGTCAACACCTGGACAGACAGAAGCCTCCGTCTGTCCTGAAGAAAATCGAGGGTGAAACCCAGAATTACAGAAAAACGGAGACATCAAAGTGGCAGAGCTAGCCCTATTATTAAGAGCAAACTCAGCCAAAGGCAAAAAAGAGACCCAGTCATCCTGATCAGCAGACACAAAGCATCTTAGATAAGTCTCCAATGTCTGGTTTGTTCTCTCAGTTTGACCATTGGTCTGAGGATGAAATGCCGAGGAGAAAGACAATTGAACACCCAGTTTAGAACAAAAAGTCCTCCAAAATCTGGAAACAAACTGGACTCCTCTGTCAGACACAATGTTCTCAGGAATGCCGTGTAAACGAACCACGTGCTGAAGGAACAACGGCACCAATTCAGAGGAGGAAGGCAACTTAGGTAATGGCACAAGATGTATCATTTTGGAAAACCTATCACAAATTACCCAGATGGTGGTCATTCTCTGAGAAACAGGAAGATCGGAAATGAAATCCATAGAGATATGGGTCCATGGTCTCTTGGGCACAGGCAATGGCATCAACAAACCACTAGAGCGAGAGCAAGGCTTGGAGCGAGAGCAAGTCCCGCAGGACTGCACAAATTCCCTGACATCACGAGACAAGGTAGGCCACCAAAAGGACCGGCTAACCAAGTCTCTGGTACCAAAAATTCCGGGATGCCCAGCCAATGCGGAACAATGAATCTCAGACATCACACTCTTTTTCCATTGGTCCGGGACAAACAATTTTCCAACAGGGCAGCGCTCGGGCCTATCCTCCTGACACCCCTCCAGAGCAAGTCTCAAATTGGGCGAGATGGCGGAAAGAACTACACCCTCTTTCAAAATAACAGAAGGATCAGATAACTCAGGAGAGTCCGCAAGGAAACTCCTCGAGAGGGCATCCGCCTTAACATTCTTAGTGCCAGGAAGAAAGGAAACCACAAAATTAAAACGTGTGAAAAACAAGGCCCACCTGGCCTGTCTAGGATTGAGTCGTTGGCAGATTCCAGATAGACCAGATTCTTACGGTCCGTAAGGACCACCACCTGATGTTTGGCTCCCTCCAGCCAATGTCTCCACTCTTCAAAAGCCCACTTCATGGCCAATAACTCCCGATTACCTACGTCATAATTACGTTCAGTAGGAGAAAATTTTCGAGAGAAAAAGGCACAAGGGTTACTTTTAGAGGTCTCTGGATCTTTTTGGGACAAAACGGCACCTGCCCCAATTTCAGAGGCATCAACCTCCACCTGAAATGGCAGAGAAACATCAGGCTGCCGTAGAACAGGAGCAGAAGTGAATCTCTGCTTAAGTTCCTGAAATGCAGAGACTGCCTCAGGAGGCCAATTCACCACATCAGAACCCTTTCTGGTCAAATCAGTTAATGGTTTAACAATAACCGAGAAATTACCAATAAATTTACGATAAAAATTGGCAAAACCCAAAAATCTCTGAAGAGCCTTTAATGAAGTAGGTTGGACCCAATCACAGATGGCCTGAACCTTGACCGGGTCCATTTCAATAACAGATGGGGACAAAATGAATCCCAGAAATGAGATCCTCTGTACGCCAAAAAGACACTTTGATCCCTTCACATACAGAGCATTCTCTCTCAAAATCTGGAATACAGTTCGAACATGTTTCACATGAGAGTCCCAGTCATTAGAAAAAATCAAGATATCATCCAAATAAACAATCAGAAATTTGTCCACAAAATCCCTGAAAATGTCATTCATGAACGACTGGAAGACGGAAGGAGCATTAGTGAGCCCAAAGGGCATCACTAGGTACTCAAAATGCCCTTCAGGGGTATTGAATGCCGTCTTCCATTCATCCCGTGCTTAATGCGAATAAGGTTATACGCCCCCCTGAGGTCAAGCTTGGTAAACCAAGTAGCGTTTTTCACCCTGGAAAACAGGTCAGAAATCAAGGGTAACGGGTATTGATATTTCACAGTAATATTGTTCAAGAGACGATAATCAATACACGGCCTTAATGAACCATCTTTTTTGGCCACAAAGAAAAAACCGGCACCTAAGGGTGAAGAGGATGGTCTGATATGACCCTTCTCCAATGATTCCTTGATATAAGACCGCATAGCGTCATGTTCAGGTACAGACAAGTTAAAAAGGCGACCTTTAGGGAATTTACTACCAGGCACTAATTCAATAGCGCAGTCATAGCTCCTATGGGGAGGCAAGGATGCAGATTTACTTTCGCTAAACACATCAAAAAAATCAAACAAAAAGTCAGGAACATCCTGAGCCTGGGGGGAGGCAGAAAAAACAGGAGTGTTGGTATTAACACATTGGCAGCCCCAACTGGTTACAGACACAGATTTCCAATCCAAAACAGGATTATGAGACTGCAACCAAGGGAAACCCAGCACGATAATGTCATGCAGATTATACAGAACCAAAAATTTGCAGCACTCCTGGTGATCAGGTTCAACCCTCATTATCACCTGAGTAGAAAACTGGGGTTTATTCTCAGCCAAAGGGGTAGAATCGATCCCCAGTAGGGGAATAGACTTCTGTAGGGGTATCAAGGGAAACCCACAACGTTTAGCAAAATCAAAATCCATCAGGTTAATAGCTGCTCCAGAATCAACGAAAGCCTGAGCAGAAAATGAGGACAGAGAGCATATCAGAGTGACAGTTAATAAAAACTTAGTCTGAACACTACCCAAGACAACTGAGCGTGCAAAACGTCTTCCCCGCTTAGGGAGACTGAAATAGCATGAGAGGCATCACCACAGTAGAAACATAACCCATTGCGCTTTCGAAACTCATGACGCTGTGACCCCAGACACCACTCTATCACACTGCATGGGTTCAGAAGCTGGTTCACAAGGCAACACCATTCCACGCATACTTCTCCGCTCACGCAAACGTCTGTCAATTTGAATCGCTAATGACATAGAATCATTGAGACCAGAGGGGACAGGGAATCCCACGATAACATCCTTTACATTATCTGACAGACCCTTCCGGAAAAGGGCCGCCAAAGCGTCGTCATTCCATTTGGTCAGGACTGCCAACCTACGGAATCTCTGACAGTATAACTCAGCGTCATCAAGCCCCTGATTTAATGCCAACAAGGTTTTTTCAGCTTGATCAGTGACATTAGGCTCATCGTACAATAACCCCAAAGCCTGAAAAAACGCATCAACATCACTCAAAACAGGATCCCCAGGTATCAGGGAAAAAGCCCAATCCTGAGGATCGCCGCGCAGGAGAGAGATGATAATTTGAACCTGCTGCGCTGCGTTTCCTGAGGACTTAGATTTTAAGGCAAAAAACAATTTACAATTATTTTTGAAATTCTGAAACTTAGCTCGATCCCCTAAAAACAAATCTGGCATGGGGATCCTAGGTTCCACAACAGGCAACCTAGCAAGATATGCAGCAATACTCTGAACCTCAGTGGCAAGCTGATCCACACGGCCAGACAACTGTGCAAACTCCATTGGGAGAAAAGATCCTCCCCAGCACCCAGAGATACAGAGGAAAAAAAAATGCAACAAACAGAAAAATATCTCTGACAACTCTGAAAACCTTTTTTCTTTCACAATATTTTTTTTTTTTTTTCCCTTCTGTGAGTACCATACAATTTTCAATTTTTTGGCCGGTGATACTGTTATGTTTCGGTAGCTGAGGAGTGCAGGTAAAAAAGGCAATACACCAGAGCAGTTGGAATCTATGGGATTGAAGTACCCTGACTAACCACAACAACTAAAGGCAGCCGTGGAGCGTTCCTACGTTGGTCCTAGACGCCTCGTCACAGCCTGAGAAACTAACTACACCTAAAGATAGAAATAGGAAAGCTATCTGCCCCGGAGCAGAACCCCAAAGATAACAGAAAGCCCCCAAACATATAATGGCGGTTAGACAAGAGAAAATACTGACACAGAAAGAAAATAGTATGAGCAAACGCTGGGGCCCAAACTATCTAAATAGAAAAGGATAGGAAGGGTACTTACTGCAATCCCAGAAAACCCTGAAAAGCACCAACTCTACTAATTTCAAAATCACCTGAGATCACACGACCTCTACCACCTAAATTAGTTCTCTGGTGTAACAAAATCAAAACAGCAGCCACTGAAAAAACTGGAAAAAGCAAAAGAACAAAACTCAGTGACTGAACCAAACTGAGAGGGCAGAAGCCCCCGGAGGGGACCCTGAAGGCCCCCAAAGAAGTGCAGGACAAAATGCAAAAACACAGCAAAAACACAAAAGAAGCAAAAGTCTTATCTGTAAGCAGGAGATGCAGACACGACACAGCAGGCTACAAGGGAAACTGGAATGAAGATTCAGACCAGAACAATTGATCACCGGCAACCCTGATGGGAAAATGACTCCCTTATATAAGACCAGTCAGTAACACCTGATTCCCAGTCCTCACAATCCTCACTAACACCGCTTGTAACCACCAGAGGGAGCCTCTGCTCAGAACTCATCTCAAACCCATTCACAACAATCCACCATCCTAGAGACTCTCGTACTTTGTGGGAGATGATAACACTGCAATCCAGTGAGGTCTGCGACCGATCCCAACGGCTCAGAATGAACTTTTGGAGAGCCCTGGAATGAAATTGGGCAAACGGAAGTGCCTCCATCGAAGCCACCATCAACCCCAGAAGGCGCATACATCTTCGAAAGGACATTGCTGTCGAAGACTTCATCACCCGTGCATGTCGAATGAGACATGCTTGCTTGTCTGGAGGCAGGGACACCACTGCTCGTACCGTGTCGAAATGCATCCCCAAAAACAGGATTGATTGTGACGGTTCCAGAGACGACTTCTCCCAATTGACCAGCCACCCGAAGTCCTCCAGAAGCTGAAGGGATAGATTGCGAGCCGTCACCGCCTCCTCCTTTGAGGACGCCACAATCAAAAGGTCGTCCAGGTAAGGAAGGATCGTGACCCCCTGTCTTCGTAGTATTGCCATGAGAGGCGCCAGAATTTTTGTAAAAACTCTGGGCGCTGAGGCCAAACCGAATGGCAGAGCCACAAACTGGTAATGGTCCTGACCTATGGCAAAACGAAGGTAACGTTGGTGAGCCCTTCCGATTGGAACGTGCAAATAGGCGTCGCGAATGTCGATTGACACCAAAAAGTCGTTCTGCGACAAGGCTGCCACAACAGAGCGAAGCGATTCCATGCGAAACTTTCGGGTGTGGACATGCCGATTCAATCTTTTGAGATCCAGGATGGGGCGAAACTTGTCCTCCTTTTTGGGGACCACAAAGAGATTGGAATAAAACCCTCTTCCCCTGTCCTCTGGGGGAACCGGTACCACCACACCCTTCTGCAGAAGAAATTAGACTTCTTGCAGTAAAGCGGCACATAGCTCGGGCTCTGACGGGATGCGAGATTGGCAAAAACTGTTCGGGGGTCGAGAAGAAAACTCTATGAAGTAGCCTGCCGACACAACCCGCGTCACCCAGGTGTCTGGGACACGGGAAACCCAAGTCAATTTGAATTGAAGCAGGCGACCCCCCACTCGAGAGCCCTCGAGCGGGACCCTGGCGTCAATCTGCCTTAGCGGGCTTTTTGTCAGATTCCCTCTTGTCTTGACGGAAACTGTGTTTCCAGGGAGTGCGGGATTACTGAGCGGTCTTTTTTCCCGAAAAAGAGGGACGACCCGACCCCCAAGAGGGCTGACCGAACCGTCCCCTGGATCGAAAGGACCGCCGACCACTACTGGTACCAGGCCTGCTCGACGTAGACGCCACAGTTCTTCGCTGTGGTAAAGCTGCTTCTTTTGCCTTTGCCTTGGCAATCAGCTCCGTGAGGTCAGACCCAAATAGCTGACCACCCTTGTAAGCAAAAGATAGCAAACCTTGCTTGGAAACCGCATCACCGGTCCACTGTCTAAGCCACAATGCTCTCCTGACTGTGACCGCCGAGGATTGCGTCCTGGACAGCAGTGACGCCGTATCCAGGCCTGCATCATGGCCATATTGAATTGCACTCTCCAACAATTCGAACAGTCCGTCCACCTCGGGTACCTGAGGTTCACATTTCCTCCGCAAACGGTCCAACCAGACCAGAGAAGCTTTATAAGCACACATGGAGCCTAGCACTGCTCTGAAACCATGACCCGCGGCCTCGTAGATGGATTTTGCCGCCGTCTCCGCTTTTCTGTCTAGCGGGTCCTGCAGACTTGCCTTCCCTTTAATAGGAAGTAAAGAAGACTTGCTAAGCTGAGATAAAGGGACATCCACTTCAGGAGAAGGAATCCAATTATCAATCAATTCCGTAGCACACGGATACAGTGACTCAAATAGACGCGTCCCCTGAAAACGTTTGTCTGGACACAGACGCTCCTTCTCCACTGCTTGGCTAAGCTCAATCAGAGATGGTAAAGTCGAGAGTGACCTATGCGACTCCTGAAACATCCGGGCCGACTTACCAGGGCGAGTAGTTACTTCCTCCTGTAACTGTAACGCCTCCCTCATAGCTTCAATAAAAGCTTCTAAACGGCCCGAAAAAGAGGCAGAGTGCCTTTGCCGATCCTCTTAATCCGAATCGGATATCCCTCTGAACTTAAAGGGGAACCCTCCATATCAGAACTCTCTGAGTCGCTACATGGGAAAGACGTTAACTGTGTGAATGGGTTTGAGATGAGTTCTGAGCAGAGGCTCCCTCTGGTGGTTACAAGCGGTACTAGTGAGGATTGGGAATCAGGTGTTACTGATTGGTCTTATTTAAGGGAATCATTTTCCCATCAGGGTTGCCGGTGATCAATTGTTCTGGTCTGAATCCTTCTTTCCAGTTTCCCTTGTGGCCTGCTGTGTCGTGTCTGCATCTCCTGCTATCAGATAAGACAATTTCTTATTTTGTGTTTTTGCTATATTTTTGCATTTTGTCCTGCACTTCTGTGGGGGCCTTCTGGGTCCCCTCCGGGGGCTTTTGCCCTCTCAGTTTAGTCCAGCCACTGTGTTTTCTACTTTTGCTTTTTGCAGTTTTTTCAGTGGCTGCTGTTTTTGTTACACCAGAGAACTAATTTGGGTGGTAGAGGTCGTGTGATCTCAGGTGATTTTGAAATTAGTAGAGTTGGTGTTTTCAGGGTTTTCTGGATTGCAGTAAGTACCCTTCCTGTCCTTTTCTATTTAGATAGTTTGGGCCCCAGCGTTTGCTCATACTATTTTCTTTCTGTGTCAGTATTTCCTCTTGTCTAACCGCCATTACATGTTTGGGGGCTTTCTATTATCTTTGGGGTTCTGCTCCGGGGCAGATAGCTTTCCTATTTCTATCTTTAGGTGTAGTTAGTTTCTCAGGCTGTGACGAGGCGTCTAGGACCATCGTAGGAACGCTCCACGGCTGCCTCTAGTTGTGGTGGTTAGTCAGGGTACTGCAATCTCATAGATTCCAACTGCTCTGGTGTATTGCCTTTTTTACCTGCACTCCTCAGCTACCGTAACATAACAGTATCACCGGCCATAAAAATTGTATGGTACTCACAGAAGGGAAAAAATATTTTGAAGGAAGAAAAGTTGTCAGAGATATTTTTCTGTTTGTTGCATTTTTTTTTTTTTTTTCCCTCTGTATCTCTGGGTGCTGGGGAGGATCTTTTCTCCCAATGGAGTTTGCACAGTTGTCTGGCCGTGTGGATCAGCTTGCCACTGAGGTTCAGAGTATTGCTGCATATCTTGCTAGGTTGCCTGTTGTGGAACCTAGGATCCCCATGCCAGATTTGTTTTCAGGGATCGAGCTAAGTTTCAGAATTTCAAAAATAATTGTAAATTGTTTCTTGCCTTAAAATCTAAGTCCTCAGGAAACGCAGCGCAGCAGGTTCAAATTGTCATCTCTCTCCTGCGCGGCGATCCTCAGGATTGGGCTTTTTCCCTGACACCTGGGGATCCTGTTTTGAGTGATGTTGATGTATTTTTTCAGGCTTTGGGGTTATTGTACGATGAGCCTAATGTCACTGATCAAGCTGAAAAAGCCTTGTTGGCATTAAATCAGGGGCTTGATGACGCTGAGTTATACTGTCAGAGATTCCGTAGGTGGGGCAGTCCTGACCAAATGGAATGACGACGCTTTGGCAGCCCTTTTCCGGAAGGGTCTGTCGGATAATGTAAAGGATGTTATGGTGGGATTCCCTGTCCCCTCTGGTCTCAATGATTCTATGTCATTAGCGATTCAAATTGACAGACGTTTGCGTGAGCGGAGAAGTATGCGTGGAGTGGTGTTGCCTTGTGAGCCAGCTGCTGAGCCCATGCAGTGTGATGGAGTGGTGTCTGGGGCACAGCGTCATGAGTTTCGAAAGCGCAATGGGTTATGTTTCTACTGTGGTGATGCCTCTCATGCTATTTCAGTCTGCCCTAAGCGGGGAAGACGTTTTGCACGCTCAGTTGTCTTGGGTAGTGTTCAGACTAAGTTTTTATTAACTGTCACTCTGATATGCTCTCTGTCCTCATTTTCTGCTCAGGCTTTCGTTGATTCTGGAGCAGCTATTAACCTGATGGATTATGATTTTGCTAAACGTTGTGGATTTCCCTTGATACCCCTACAGAAGTCTATTCCCCTACTGGGGATCGATTCTACCCCTTTGGCTGAGAATAAACCCCAGTTTTCTACCCAGGTGATAATGAGGGTTGAACCTGATCACCAGGAGTGCTGCAAATTTTTGGTTCTATATAATCTGCATGACATTATCGTGCTGGGTTTCCCTTGGTTACAGTCTCATAATCCTGTTTTGGATTGGAAATCTGTGTCTGTAACCAGTTGGGGCTGCCAATGTGTTAATACCAACACTCCTGTTTTTTCTGCCTCCCCCCAGGCTGAGGATGTTCCTGACTTTTTGTTTGATTTTTCTGATGTGTTTAGCGAAAGTAAATCTGCATCCTTACCTCCCATAGGAGCTATGACTGCGCTATTGAATTAGTGCCAGTAGTAAATTCCCTAAGGGTCGCCTTTTTAACTTGTCTGTACCTGAACATGACGCTATGCGGTCTTATATCAAGGAATCATTGGAGAAGGGTCATATCAGACCATCCTCTTCACCCTTAGGTGCCGGTTTTTTCTTTGTGGCCAAAAAAGATGGTTCATTAAGGCCGTGTATTGATTATCGTCTCTTGAACAATATTACTGTGAAATATCAATACCCGTTACCCTTGATTTCTGACCTGTTTTCCAGGGTGAAAAACGCTACTTGGTTTACCAAGCTTGACCTCAGGGGGGCGTATAACCTTATTCGCATTAAGCACGGGGATGAATGGAAGACGGCATTTAACACCCCTGAAGGGCATTTTGAGTACCTTGTGATGCCCTTTGGGCTCACTAATGCTCCTTCCGTCTTCCAGTCCTTCATGAATGACATTTTCAGGGATTTTGTGGACAAGTTTCTGATTGTTTATTTGGATGATATCTTGATTTTTTCTAATGACTGGGACTCTCATGTGAAACATGTTCGAACTGTATTCCAGATTTTGAGAGAGAATGCTCTGTATGTGAAGGATCAAAGTGTCTTTTTGGCGTACAGAAGATCTCATTTCTGGGATTCATTTTGTCCCCATCTGTTATTGAAATGGACCCGGTCAAGGTTCAGGCCATCTGTGATTGGGTCCAACCTACTTCATTAAAGGCTCTTCAGAGATTTTTGGGTTTTGCCAATTTTTATCGTAAATTTATTGGTAATTTCTCTGTTATTGTTAAACCATTAACTGATTTGACCAGAAAGGGTTCTGATGTGGTGAATTGGCCTCCTGAGGCAGTCTCTGCGTTTCAGGAACTTAAGCAGAGATTCACTTCTGCTCCTGTTCTACGGCAGCCTGATGTTTCTCTGCCATTTCAGGTGGAGGTTGATGCCTCTGAAATTGGGGCAGGTGCCGTTTTGTCCCAAAAAGATCCAGAGACCTCTAAAAGTAACCCTTGTGCCTTTTTCTCTCGAAAATTTTCTCCTACTGAACGTAATTATGACGTGGGTAATCGGGAGTTATTGGCCATGAAGTGGGCTTTTGAAGAGTGGAGACATTGGCTGGAGGAGCCAAACATCAGGTGGTGGTCCTTACTGACCATAAGAATCTGGTCTATCTGGAATCTGCCAAGCGACTCAATCCTAGACAGGCCAGGTGGGCCTTGTTTTTCACACGTTTTAATTTTGTGGTTTCCTTTCTTCCTGGCACTAAGAATGTTAAGGCGGATGCCCTCTCGAGGAGTTTCCTTGCGGACTCTCCTGAGCTATCTGATCCCTCTGTTATTTTGAAGGAGGGTGTAGTTCTTTCCGCCATCTCGCCCAATTTGAGACTTGCTCTGGAGGGGTGTCAGGAGGATAGGCCCGAGCGCTGACCTGTTGGAAAATTGTTTGTCCCGGACCAATGGAAAAAGAGTGTGATGTCTGAGATTCATTGTTCCGCATTGGCTGGGCATCCCGGAATTTTTGGTACCAGAGACTTGGTTAGTCGGTCCTTTTGGTGGCCTACCTTGTCTCGCGATGTCAGGGAATTTGTGCAGTCCTGCGGGACTTGCTCTCGCTCCAAGCCTTGCTCTCGCTCTAGTGGTTTGTTGATGCCATTGCCTGTGCCCAAGAGACCATGGACCCATATCTCTATGGATTTCATTTCCGATCTTCCTGTTTCTCAGAGAATGACCACCATCTGGGTAATTTGTGATAGGTTTTCCAAAATGATACATCTTGTGCCATTACCTAAGTTGCCTTCCTCCTCTGAATTGGTGCCGTTGTTCCTTCAGCACGTGGTTCGTTTACACGGCATTCCTGAGAACATTGTGTCTGACAGAGGAGTCCAGTTTGTTTCCAGATTTTGGAGGACTTTTTGTTCTAAACTGGGTGTTCAATTGTCTTTCTCCTCGGCATTTCATCCTCAGACCAATGGTCAAACTGAGAGAACAAACCAGACATTGGAGACTTATCTAAGATGCTTTGTGTCTGCTGATCAGGATGACTGGGTCTCTTTTTTGCCTTTGGCTGAGTTTGCTCTTAATAATAGGGCTAGCTCTGCCACTTTGATGTCTCCGTTTTTCTGTAATTCTGGGTTTCACCCTCGATTTTCTTCGGGACAGACGGAGGCTTCTGTCTGTCCAGGTGTTGACTCTGTTGTTGAGCGTATGCAGCAGATTTGGGACCAGGTAGTGGAGAGGTTGTCCCTCTCTCAGGAGAGGGCCCAGCGGTTTGCTAACCGGCATAGGACTGATGGTCCTCGGTTTGAAGTGGGGACTTGGTCTGGTTGTCCTCAAAGAATATTCCTATGAGAGTAGCATCTCCTAAATTTAAGCCTAGGTTCATTGGACCTTATAAGATCATGGAGATTATTAATCCTGTTTCTTTTCGTTTGCTTCTTCCAGGGACATTTAAGATCCATAACGTGTTCCACAAGTCCTTGTTGAAGAGGTTTGTTGAGCCAGTGGTTCCTGCTGCTGTGCCTCCTGACCCTGTTTTGGTTGAGGGCAATCTGGAGTATGTGGTTGAGAAAATATTGGATTCTCGTTTTTCTAGACGAAGACTCCAGTATTTGGTTAAATGGAGAGGTTATGGTCAGGAAGATAATTCTTGGGTGTTTGCTTCGGACATCCATGCTAGGAGACTTATCCGTGCGTATCATAGAACTCATCCTGACCGACCTGGTTGCTCAAATGAGGGTTCGGTGACCCCTCCTCAAGGGGGGGGTACTGTTGTGAATGGGTTTGAGATGAGTTCTGAGCAGAGGCTCCCTCTGGTGGTTACAAGCGGTACTAGTGAGGATTGGGAATCAGGTGTTACTGATTGGTCTTATTTAAGGGAATCATTTTCCCATCAGGGTTGCCGGTGATCAATTGTTCTGGTCTGAATCCTTCTTTCCAGTTTCCCTTGTGGCCTGCTGTGTCGTGTCTGCATCTCCTGCTATCAGATAAGACAATTTCTTATTTTGTGTTTTTGCTATATTTTTGCATTTTGTCCTGCACTTCTGTGGGGGCCTTCTGGGTCCCCTCCGGGGGCTTTTGCCCTCTCAGTTTAGTCCAGCCACTGTGTTTTCTACTTTTGCTTTTGCAGTTTTTTCAGTGGCTGCTGTTTTTGTTACACCAGAGAACTAATTTGGGTGGTAGAGGTCGTGTGATCTCAGGTGATTTTGAAATTAGTAGAGTTGGTGTTTTCAGGGTTTGCAGTAAGTACCCTTCCTGTCCTTTTCTATTTAGATAGTTTGGGCCCCAGCGTTTGCTCATACTATTTTCTTTCTGTGTCAGTATTTCCTCTTGTCTAACCGCCATTACATGTTTGGGGGCTTTCTATTATCTTTGGGGTTCTGCTCCGGGGCAGATAGCTTTCCTATTTCTATCTTTAGGTGTAGTTAGTTTCTCAGGCTGTGACGAGGCGTCTAGGACCATCGTAGGAACGCTCCACGGCTGCCTCTAGTTGTGGTGGTTAGTCAGGGTACTGCAATCTCATAGATTCCAACTGCTCTGGTGTATTGCCTTTTTTTACCTGCACTCCTCAGCTACCGTAACATAACAGTTAACGGCCTGTGTCGCTTCCTGCCATGAGGAGGTTTGGCTGACACCCAATAACCTATAAGGTTAGACAGGCTATCAATCGAACGAGTGAGAGCCTCCATCTTTACATCACTGGGACCTCCGGCCGCTGCACTCGACGCGGTCAAGGTCTGTGTGTCAGATATGCGAGACTGATCTCGTAGCGGAGCCGGGAGATGGTCCGCACCTGGGCCCTGATCTGACATGTCTTTACCCAGTACAATGGCAGGTTAAACCTGACAGTAACTAGAAACAGTGTGGTTTCTAAGAGAAAAAACAAAACGAACGCTGAAGGGTTAAGCTCTTAAAGAGAGAGCTACCCCAGCTGTCCCACCATTAAGGGTTAACCGCCTAATAAGGGGTTAAAGTTACAAGCTCTCCACAACCTGTATTAATGTGACAGATGTGCGAGCCCCAGGTGCCTCTTATGAGGTAGCAGGTGCAGACAGAAGAGTCCTCAAGGAATGCCACACTAAATGAAAAAATCGCTAAAATATTGCGCTATTTTGCGCATCTCATAAAAACTTATGCGACTTAAAAACCGTCGCTAACCTGAACTTAGCGACGTTCAGTGTGGCAGACCAGTGCCCTGCGCTGCGGGGGAGAGAAGTTTTTAAGCTTCTGCCCTGATAGGCAGAAGCGACTCACAGAACTTCGCGGTGCTGTCTTCTTTATTCTTGTGCGGGAGGAACGAAGAGTGAGGAGCCCGAAGCGCTGCAATGGCCGCCGCACTGAGGAGGCAGCCGGAAGAGAAAGCAGAGGAAAATCGCGCTCAGTGAGCGCTTCCTGCTCGGGAAGCGTGAAGCCACGCCCCCGCCTTCAAAAAAAGCGCGGGACTCCTCCATTCTCCGGTCCCCGTCCTGCAGGCATCCACCTGCGGACAAAAATACAACAGTCACCACATGTACTGTAACAGCGGCTGCCGCAGCAGCCGCTGGATCACTCACACACATTATAAAAATGTGGAGTACTCACCCCGCCGAGCGCCACAGGGACCCCCAGGGGTTTCTGGCGCTATGCCCATGCTTCCCCCCAGGGCGGGGAACGTAGTGATCCCTGCAGCGCGGTTTGTGTCCCCGCCAGGGAAGCCATCCTCATCCCCCCGGGCCGGCAGGGTTCTGCAGGGACCACCATATAGGGTAATACAGATCCGCCAAGGGAAAGGTTGGGGTCCAGCAGCGCTGAGACCCCTGAGACCTCTAGACCACATTTGGTGATCCAAGTCTCTTGTCCGATAAAAAATAATAAAATCTTCTGAGGAGCTGCTTCCAGCAGCGACTATCCTCTGAGACCTCAAATTGAAAACTGGAGAGCTGAGTAGGAGGAGCCCGAGCTGGAGGGGCCGGTCAACACTCTTTTTTAATCTGAGGTGTCTATCCCATCTGGGCTCCGCCTACCCACTAGTTATGACTAGTGTGTCTCCTTTCCTTCCGTTCTGCTGCTGAAATAAATGCACCCTCCCTCGACTATTATTATCTGCCCCCACTCGCTGGCTTTGTCTGTCTGGTTGAGAAAATAGTGCGGGAGCCCACACATTTTTATTCAACGAAATTACACCTTTAATTAACCCCTAGCTGTATGAAATTTTGCACACATACATTCATGTAATTGTTAGTGAAAACCATATATCAAACTACATGAAATTACATGGTTAACTGTATGTAAACCATGTGTCATTTCATGTCGAGTTCTGTAATTTCACAAAAGCCGGCAATTGAATTAACGGCTATTACAGTATGTAGAAGTGTATGAACTATAAATAAATATATATATATATATATATATACATGTCACAATGACATGTATATATATATAATGTATTCTATGTGTATATATCTATTCTTTCTTTTGTGATTTAAAAACTATTCTTTTGGATCCATTATATGTCGGTTTTGCAAGCCTGCGAGAAAATCTCGCAAGTCGGATGTAAATCGGATGTTACAAGTACGGTTAGATGCGACTAAATCGAATCATTCCCAGAAAATCGGATGCCAGACGGATGACTGTTCATGACATTTTGCTGCGATAATCGACCGACTAAAACGGTCAGATTTTTTAGTCGGTGTGTGTGACCCCGGCCTAACTCTTTAAACTGAACCTGACAGCTGATCCATGCTGCCTAATCCACAGACACCATGTATCACTGGCAATATAATTTCAAACAGGTATATTTGACTATGAAACGCTGCGGTGTTTTAAAGAAAACATACTTTGAAAGTCGCCGGGAACCAAGCTACAGGTGCTTCTCACAAAATTAGAATATCATCAAAAAGTTAATACATTTCAGCTCTTCAATACAAACAGTGAAACTCATATGTTATATAGAGTCAATACAAACAGAGTGATCTATTTCAAGTGTTTATTTCTGTTAACCCCTTTCCGACATCGGGCGTACATTTAAGCCGATGTCGGACTCCCTCCTTTTGATGTGGGCTTCGGCGTTGAGCCCACATCTTTCCCGAGACATGTCAGCTGTTTTGAGCAGGTGACATGTGCCCGAAATAGCGGCGGTTGGAATCGCTGACAGCGGCATTTAATAAGCGATACCGGCAATCGCGCCGGAAATACACTCACCGGTAACCCGTGTCACGTGATCGCAGATCACCGGTTCGTTGGCATGACCGCCAGAGGTCTCCTAGAGACCTCTATGGTTGTCAGTGCCAGCTTGCTGTAAGCGCCACCGATTGGACGGCGCTTACAGCAAGTGAGTAATTCTGCTAGAGGCGATCTGACCTCTATGTAGCAGAGCCGTCGGGTAGTGACAGCTTCTAGTCTCCCATGGAGACTATTGAAGCATGCCAAAAGTGGAAAAAAAAAAGTTTTTAAAAATATACATACACACATTTGGTATCGCCGCGTTCAGAATCGCCCGCTCTATCAATAAAAAAAAAAGGATTAATCTGATCGCTGAACGGCGTGGCGAGAAAAAAATTAAAAACGCCAGAATTATGTTTGTTTTGTAGATGCGACATTGCATTAAAATGCAATAACGGGCGATCAAAAGATCGTATCTGCACCAAAATGGTATCTCTAAAAACGTCAGCTCGGCACGCAAAAAATAAGCCCTCACCCGACCCAAGGTCACGAAAAATGGAGACGCTGCGGGTCTCGGAAAATGGCGCAATTTTTTTTTTTTTTTTATAACAAAGTTAGGAATTTTTTTCACCACTTAGATAAAAATGGACTTTGACATGTTGGGTGTCTATGAACTCGTAATGACCTGGAGAATCATAATGGCAGGTCAGTTTTAGCATTTAGTGAACCTATTAAAAAAGACAAACAAAAAACAAGTGTGGGATTGCACTTTTTTTGCAATTTCACCGCACTTGGAATTTTTTCCCCGTTTACTAGTACACTACATGGTAAAACCAATGGTGTCGTTCAAAAGTACAACTCGTCCTGCAAAAAACAAGCCCTCACATTGCGATATTGACAAAAAAATAAAAAAGTTATGGCTCTGGGAAGAAGGGGAGCGAAAAAAGAAAACACAAAACCTGAAAAAAGCTTCAGGGGTTAAGGGGTTAATGTTGATGATCATGGCTTACAGCCAATGAAAACCCAAAACTCGTTATCTCAGTAAATTAGAATAATTTTTAACACCAGCTTGAAAAATGATTTTAAAATCCGAAATGTTGGCCTACTGAAATGTATATTCAGTAAATGCACTCAATACTTGGTCGTAGCATGGAGGCGACCTTGATTTCCAAATGAAATCCTAAATTTACTTTAATCTGAAAACCACACCTTGGACCACTGACAACAGTCCAGATCTTTTTCTCCTTGGCCCAGGTAAGACGCTTGTGGCGTTGTTTATTGGTCATGAGTGTCTTGATACAAGGAATGTGACACTTGTAGCCCATGTCCTGGATGTGTCTGTGTGTGGTGGCTCTTGAAGCAATGACTCCAGCAGCAGTCCACTCCTTGTGAAACTCCCCCAAATTTTTGAAAGGTCTTTTCTTAACAATCCTTTCAAGGCCACGGTTATCCCGGTTTCTTGTGCACCTTTTTCTACCACACTTTTTCCTTCCACTCAACTCTCCATTAATATGCTTGGCTACAGCACTCTGTGAAATATATCACTCTCGTCTGTAATGACTCTATATAACATGAGTTTCACTTTTTGTATTGAAGAACTGAAATAAATTAAGTTTTTGATGATATTCTAATTTTGTGAGAAGCTCCTGTAATGTCTGATACATGCTGTCCATGTATCGGAAAGCATGGATCAGCTGTCAAGTTCACTTTAAATGCATGTATAAAAATATACAGAGATTGAAATGGTAAAAGTAGAAACATGGCTGCCTTCTGATATCAAAAGTATTTAGGTGTAACAAATGTTTGTTACACCTAAATGTGCAAATATTTGAATAAGTATTCTCTACAGAGGCATGTAAAAGTGTGGGCATCCCTGCTCAAAATTACTGTTATTGTGAACAGTTAAGCACCTTGAAAATGAAATTATCTCTAAATGGGCTAAAGTTAAAGATGACACATTTTCTTTGTTCTTTAAGGCAAAAAAGGTCATTTTTACATTTTAAAAATTACAAAATGGAAAATGGGCCAATGCAAAAGTTTGGGCATCCTTGAAGATTTGTGTACTCATATGATTTTGACCAAGGTTTCATACATAATTAGCCTGTTATGGTTATGGTTTGTTCACTATCATCATTAGGAAAGGCCAGGTGATGGAAATTTCCCAGCTTTATAAAAACCCAAGCTCCTCCTATAAGCTTGTGCAAAAAAACAGCAGCCATGGGTTCTTCTAAGCAGGTGCCTAGCTCTCTGAAAATGGTGGAGGCCCACAAAGCAGGAGAAGGCTATAAGAAGATAGAAAAGCGTTTCAAGTTGCCCTTTCCTCATTTCAAAATGTAATTAAGAAATGGCTGTTAACAGGAACAGTGGAGATGAAGATAAGGTCTGGAAGACCAAGTAAAATGTCAGTGAGAGCTGCTCATAAGATTGCTAGAAAGGCAAATCAGAATCCCCGCTTGACTGCAAAAGACCTTCAGAAAGTTTAAGCAGACTTTGCAGTTGTGGTACATTGTACTACTGTTCAGAGACACCTGGACAAATATGGCCTTCATGGAAGGGTCATTAAAAGAAAACCTCTCCTGCATCCTCAACATAAAATTCAGTGTCAAATATATGCAAAAGAATATCTAAACAAGCCTGATGCATTTTGGAAACAAGTCCTGTGGACTGATGAGGTTAAAATAGAACTCTTTGGCCACAATGAAAAAAGTTATGTGTGGAATAAAAAGGGCACAGAATTTCAGGAAAAGAACATCTTGCCATCCATTAAAGCGAATCTGTCACCTCATTTTTGCGATATAAGATGCGGCCACCACCATTAGGGGCTTATTTACAGCATTCTGTAATGCTGTAGATAAGCCCTCGATGTAACCTGAAAGATAAGAAAAACAAGTTAGATTATACTCACCCGGGGGGCAGTCCGGTCCGATGGGCGTCGCAGGTCCAGGTCCGGCGGCTCCCATCTTCATGCGATGACGTCCTCTTCCTTGCTTCTATTGCGGCTCCTGCGCAGGCGTAATTCTCTGCCCTGTTGAGGGCAGAGTAAAGTACTGCAGTGCACAGGCGCCAGGCCTCTCTGACAACAGGGAAGAGAATGAGTATAATATAACTCGCTTTTCTTATCTTTCAGGTTACATCGGGGGCTTATCTACAGCATTACAGAAAGCTGTAGATAAGCCACTAATGGCGGTGGCCACAGCTTATATCCCATAAATGAGATGACAGATTCCCTTTAAGCATGGGGGTGGATCAATCATGCTATCAGGTTGTGTTGCAGCCAATGGCATGGGGAACATTTCACTGCTAGAGCGAAGAATGGATTCAATGAAATTTCAATAAATTCTTGATGCAAACATAACAACATCTGTAAAAAAAAGTTTAAGTTAAAAAGAGGTTGGCTTCTTCAAAAGGATAATGATCCTAAAACACGTCAAAATCCACAATAGTCTACCTCAAAAGAAGCAAGCTGAAGGTTTTACAATGGCTCAAATAATCCCCTGATCTGAACATCATTGAAAATCTGTGGCCAGTTTTCAAAATAGCAGTGCATGCAAGGCAACCCAGGAATCTCACAGAACTGGGAGAATTTTCCACGGAAGAATGGATGAAAATCCCTCAAGCAAGAACTGAAAGACTCTTGGCTGGCCACAAAAAACATTTATTTACAAGCTATGATACTTGTAAAAAGCGGTGCTACTAGGTACTAACAATGCAAGCTGCCCAATCTTTTGCATTGGTCTATTTTCCTTTTTTTGTATTTTTTAAAATATAAAATATGAAAAT
This sequence comes from Oophaga sylvatica, assembly GCA_033576555.1. NCBI lineage: Eukaryota > Metazoa > Chordata > Amphibia > Anura > Dendrobatidae > Oophaga > Oophaga sylvatica. The sequence continues at coordinate 133,665,034 of JARQOD010000003.1, forward strand.
ATATTTTGTTGGCCTAAAATACAAAGGAAATGTGTCATTTTTAACTATAGGCCTTTTAGAGATAATTTCATTTTCAATTTGCTTAACTGTTCACAATAACACTAGTTTTGATTAGGGGGTGCCTAAACTTTTACATGCCACTGTATATAGCAATGTATATAGCACTCTTTGCACATACCTTTTTCCTTTCCTTCTCTAGAGCTCGACAGTGGTCGAAACATTCATCCAGACGAACGTGGAGTTCATTTCCAGGAATACTTCTAGGCTTTACTGACCTCTGCGTGCTTAAAATAGCGGAAGCATCACCATGTAAGAGGTCATTGATCTGTGACCATGCTTGGCTCTGGTTTTCATAAGAGTATAGATCATGGCTGTCTATCATTGGGTGGACACTGTGACCCAAATTATTAGAAATCGGTGACCTGAAGTTACTCGATGAGTTTAAGTTGAAGTTTCCCATACCACCCATCATCAATCCATTGGATAAAAACATACTCTGTGGGTGGGTTAGTTTGCTGCTATTTAGTGGCTTATTATCAACACTTGCATTTCCCAGATTACTGTAAGCCAGAGCGTTGCTAAAAAATTCTTTGTGGTTTTGGACTATGCTATCAGGATTATCCTGGATGCTAAATGACATGTTTTGCTTCTTCTCTAGAATGGCCTTCTTGACATTTCGGTCTGAAGAGCTGTATAAGCTTGACACATTCTCACAGATGCCATTTAAAGTCTTCATTCTTTTTTCAGCCACAGACTTAAACTTGTGGTCCTCTTTGGCTTTCTGAAAATCTCCCAGTGTCTTGTCAGCACTATTGTAACCATAGTCTATGGATGAGTATGTGGGATTTTCACTGTGAATTTTTTGGGCACTGCTACTAGGTATGACTGGAGAACGTAAATTTTTATAGTTAGAAACAACTGCAGGATTTTCTGCGAGGTTAATAACTTCACATGATTGTTGTACAAATTTTGAGAGTTTCTTTCCATCTGGCCATTTGTCCATGATAACTTGTCTGAACTACTGTTGGAAATAGAGGACAAAAAGCTGGACAATTTAGTTAAGTCTGAATTTTGGAGTTCCTGTTTGCGTGTGTGTCTTTGAAAATGATCAGTAATAGCCATATTATTACTATATGGAGTTTTAATTCCAAATTCTGGCTTGTGATCATACTGAGAAACATAAGAGTCTTTCAGGAAAGATCTATCTGATACTGCTGGTGTTGTCATTGGGATGGTAAATGTTTGGTCTGGAATATAATCATCAATTGTTTGGCAATTTTGTTTTGCTTGGAAAAAATTACTGCATGTATCCGCATCTAAGACAGGTAATTCAGGTAAAGTATTTATGCACCTTTTGACATCCTGGAAGCCAGTCACAGTGCGTTTATTGTGCATGGTCTTACCATGAGTGCTCATATCATACCTACCAACATTTTCAAAGTTACTCTTGCTTAATGGTGACAGGAATGTATCTCTCTTCTGAAAGGCGTCTTTGATTGCTTCAGATGCTAAAAAGTCATTGAGATGACAGTACCCTTGTGGATTTATATTGGCATGAATATTATAACTGCGAGGGGTATCAGCCTGGCATTGATATAGCCAATGTTCTTCTTGTTCCAAATCATCTAAATCCTCCAAATATTGTGATTCTATACTGAGAACAGGCTCTGTACCATATAAATTCTGTTGCAGATTGATCAGATGATCAGATTGTTTAAAGTCTGGGAACAGGTCATAGTTCTCAGACAGCCTGTTTACATGACATGGCAACGCAGATTTCAAAATGGAAGAGCAAAACCTAACAAAAGCAATAAAACAAATTAAATGGCTTTGAATTAATCTTTTTTTACTTACACAATTAAACTATAATTCTTAGTACTCTAGAACCCATATAAAAGACTGGAGAACATGTTACTAACACAATCATTGAATACAATGATTACCCTTCAAAGTTATTCACCGGTTAGTAGTTTTACAGTTATGGCTGATCAATGTATATAAGCTACACTTTAATTCATAGGTTTTGTACGAAGTGATGAAAGACGGATTTTAGTAAGAACTTACCTGTAAAATCCTTTTCAGCGAAGAAGGAAGGGAGACACACTAGTCATTACTAGTGGGTAGGCGGAGCCCACACAGGATAGAACACCTCAGATTAAAGAGTGTTGACCGGCCCCTCCAGCTCGGGCTCCTCCTACTCCAGCTCTCCAGTCCGTACACAAGCTAAGGAAGAGCAAATATCACCAGCGGAGCAACATAACCCCTTCTGAAGAACTTCAGAGAAAGAACAAGAAGATAGGTTATGCATATAACAGAAAAAAACACACAGTCCCAGGTACTACTCACTGAACCTGACCACTGCGATGAGCTGGCAATGCTGGAACAGAGCCTTAGCGCGCCGACCTCAGCCCAGATAATCGCTATCAGAGAAGGGTCACGCCGCATCTGAAAACACAACAACACACTTCTGCCATGGGAGGGATGTGTGTCTCCCTTCCTTCTTCGCTGAAAAGGATTTTACAGGTAAGTTCTTACCAAAATCCGTCTTTCAGCAGCAGATGAAGGAAGAGAGACACACTAGTCATTACTAGTGGGACGTCCCAAAGCAGTCCAAAAATAAGGGTGGGAAAAAAAACCAACAGAGGCAGATACCCAACAAACCAAATAAATGCGCAACTAGCGCTAAATACAAGTTCACAAGAACTTTAAACTACAGCCGCCTGCAGGACCCTACGTCCTAAGCACTGACGTCCACCTTATAAAATTTCGTAATTGTGTGGACGGAGCGCCAGGTCGCCGCCCGGCAGAGCTGAGCTGCCGAGGCCCCTTGATGAAAAGCCCACGATGAACCCACAGCCCTCGTGGAATGAGCTCAAATCTTAATCGGGCAAGGTTCGCCCTAAAGTCGGTAAGCCTCTAAAATGGCCGACCGAATCCAACGAGCTATAGAATCCTTGGAAGCTCGTTGACCACGTCGACGACCTGCTGGGATCACAAACAGAGAATCCAACTTCCAAAAACTTTGAGTAATAGACAAATAGAACTTCAAAGCCCGCACTAAATCCAATGTGTGCAAGGCCCGTTCCTTCGCATTCCTCGGCTCCGGACAGAGCGAGGGCAACACAATATCCTGGTTAACATGAAATTGTGACACCACCTTAGGCAGAAAATCACCCCGAGTGCGAAGCACTACGCGATCCGGTGAAACTCCAGAAAAGGGGGCAAGCAAGAAAGAGCCGCCAACTCAGAAACCCTTCTCAAAGAAGTGACCGCCACTAGGAAGGCAACTTTCCAAGAGAGCAAAGAAAGACTAACAGAGTCCATAGGCTCAAAAGGCCCCTGTTGAAGAGCCTCCAAAACAAGATTGAGCCGCCAAGGAGACACAAGTGCCTTCCGCGGTGGAAACTGACGGGTTACTCCGCGAAAAAAGGAACGTACGTCCCTACGCGAAGAGATAGCCTTCCAAAATAGCAAGGACAGAGCAGAAACCTGCCCCTTCAGAGTGCTAACTGCCAAACCCTTGTCCAGCCCGTACTGCAAAAAGGCCAACAAATTGGGAATGGAAAAAATCCTCGGGTTCCTTGAAGAATCCGAACACCACGAAAAGAAGGCTTCCCAAGTCTTGTGGTAAATCCTAGAAGTAGCCGGACCTCTGGCAGCTCGCAGAGTGGCAATGACTTCGGCTGAAAAACCTTGACGGGTCAAAATTTCGGTCTCAAGAGACACGCCGTCAAACGCAGAGACTTCAGGTCCGGATGGCAAAAGGGCCCTTGAGTTAACAGGTGTGGGCGAAGAGGGAGTGGAAGTGGAGGCGCTGCCAGAAGTGACACCAGCGTCGAGAACCACGTCCTCCTTGGCCAATCTGGGGCTATCAACATAGCCGTGACTCTCTCCAGTCTGATCCGACGCAACACCAGAGGGAGTAAAGATATCGGCGGGAACACATAGATTAGCTCGAATTGGTCCCACGGAGCCACTAGAGCATCCACCGCCACAGCCTTCGGGTCTTTGTACCTGGACATGAACGTTGGTAACTTGGCATTGACCCTGGATGCCATCAAATCCACTTGGGGAGTTCCCCAACGGAGCACAGCATTGCAAAAATCTCCGGATGAAGACTCCATTCTCCGGAATCCATCTTTTCGCGACTGAGAAAGTCCGCCGTGACATTCCGAACTCCTGGAATGTGAATCGCAGAGATGGCTGGCACCCTGGCCTCGGCCCACACCAGGATCCGAGACACCTCCATCATGAGCTTGAAGCTCCTCGTTCCACCTTGATGGTTGATATACGCGACCGCCGTCGCATTGTCTGTCTGTACTCGGACTGGTAGACCGCTTAAAGGGACCGTCCAGTGTTGGAGGCAAAGAAAAATCGCCCTCAATTCCAGAATGTTGATCGGCAGGACAGACTCTTCCGACGACCATACTCCCTGAGTCCAGAGATTGTTCCAGACACCCCCCCAGCCCCTCAGGCTGGCATCGGTGGTTATGACCGACCACCTTGGAGGGAGAAAGGACTTCCCCAGGGATAACACTTCCGGACGTAACCACCATCCTAGAGACTCTCGCACCCTGCGGGAGATGATGACACTGCAATCCAGTGAAACCTGCGATCGATCCCAACGGTTCAAAATGAGCCTTTGGAGAGCCCTGGAATGAAATTGGGCAAACGGGATTGCCTCCATCGACGCCACCTTCAAACCCAGAAGGCGCATACACCTTCGAAGAGACATTGCTGTCGAAGACTTCATAACCTGTACATGTCGAAGAAGACTCGCTTGCTTGTCTGGAGGCAGAGACACCACTGCTCGTACCGTGTCGAAATGCATCCCCAAAAACAGGATTGACTGCGACGGTTCCAGAGACGACTTTTCCCAATTGACCAGCCACCCGAAGTCCTCCAGGAGCTGAAGGGATAGATTGCGAGCCGTCACCGCCTCCTCCTTTGAGGACGCCACAATCAAAAGGTCGTCCAGGTAGGGAAGAATCGTAACCCCCTGTCTTCGAAGAATTACCATGAGAGGTGCCAGAATTTTTGAAAAAACTCTGGGTGCTGAGGCCAACCCGAATGGCAGGGCCACAAGTTGGTAGTGGTCCTGACCTATGGCAAAACGGAGGAAGCGTTGGTGGGCTCTTCCGACGGGGACATGCAAATAGGCGTCGCGAATGTCGATTGACACCAAAAATTCGTTCGGCGACAGGGCCGCCACAACTGAGCGCAGTGACTCCATGCGGAATTTCCGGGTGAGGACATGCCGATTCAATCTCTTGAGATCCAGAATGGGGCGAAATTTGTCCTCCTTTTTGGGGACCACAAAGAGGTTGGAATAAAACTCTCTTCCCCGGTCCTCCGGCGGAACCGGTACCACCACACCCTTCTGCAGAAGGGAACCGACCTCCCGCAGTAGAGCGGCAAATAGCTCGGGCTCTGACGGAACGCGAGATTGGCAAAAACTGTCTGGGGGTCGAGAAAGAAACTCTATGAAGTAGCCTGTCGACACAACCCGCGTCACCCAAGCGTCCGACACGCGGGAAGCCCAAATCGATTCGAATTGGAGCAGGCGACCTCCCACTCGAGAGCCCTCGAGTGAGAACCTGGCGTCAGTTCGTCCTGAAAAAGAGGGACGACTCGATCCCCAAGAGGGCTGACCGAACCGTCCCCTGGACTGAAAGGACCGCCGATTACTACCGGCACTAGGCCTGCCAGACGCAGAAGTCACAGCTCTTCGCTGCGGTAAAGCCGTTTCTTTTGCCTTTGCCTTGGCAATCAGCTCTGTGATGCTTGGAGACCGCGTCCCCGGTCCACTGTCTAAGCCACAGTGCTCTCCTGACTGTGACCGCTGAGGATTGCGCTCTGGACAGCAGTGACGCAGTATCCAAACCTGTATCACTGCCATATCGGGCTGCATCCTCCAACAACTTGAAAAGCCCCTCTACCTCGGATAGTGGGGATCCATCTTGCCACGCCGTCCGTAGACGGTCTAACCAGCTTAGGGAAGCTTTACAAGCACCCATGGACCCTAGTACTGCTCTGAATCCATGACCCGCGGCCTCGTAGATGGATTTCGCCGCCATCTCCGTTTTTCTGTCCAGCGGATCCTGCAGACTCGCCTTCCCTTTAACAGGAAGTAATGATGATTTGCTAAGCTGGGATAAAGGGACATCCACTTCAGGAGAAGGAATCCAATTATCAATCGACTCCGTCGTACACGGATAGAGCGTCTGAAAAAATCGTGTCCCCTGAAAACGTTTATCTGGACACAGGCGTTCCTTCTCCACTGCCTCATTAAGTTCATCCAGAGATGGTAATGTTGATCGCGACCTATGCGAATCCTGAAACATCCGGGCCGACTTACCAGGACGTCTAGTTACTTCCTCCGGTAACTGCAACGCCTCCCTCATGGCTCCAATAAAAGCCTCTGTACGGCCCAAAAGAGAGGCAGAGTGTCCCTGCCGATCCTCCTTATCTGAATCGGACAACTCCCCATCCGAGCTTGAAGGGGAACCCTCCATGCCCGATATCTCCGAGTCGCTACGCGGGAAAGATGGCACCGGCCTGTGACGCTTCCTGCCATGAGAGGATCTAGCTGATACCCAATGACCTAGAAGCTTAGACAGGCCATCAATAGAACAAGCGAGGGCCTCCATTTTGACATCACTGACACCTCCGACCGCTGCGCTAGACGCCGTCGAGGTCTGCGTGTCAGATACGTGAGACTGATCCTGTAGCGGATCTGGGAGACGGTCCGCACCTCCTGGACCCTGATCTGACATGCCCTCACACAGTATATGGCAGGTTAAACCTGTCAGCAACTAGAGCAGTGTGTTTTTTTTTTTTTTTAAAAGAAAAAACGCACGCTGAAGGGTTAAAGCTCTAAAAGAGAGAGCTACCCCAGCTGTCTCCCAATTAATGGTTAACCACCTATGAAGGGGTTAATGTCGCCGACTCCCCATAATTTCTTGTTAAATGAAGAGAGTGTGCGAGCCCCAGACAAAAAAAGGGTGCCTCTTATGAGGGGACAGCCGCAGGACAGCGCTGTCTGCCACCTTATTGTGCTTCAGAACAGGTGCCCTGTGCTGTGGGGGTGAGAGGGTTAAGCTTCTGCCCTGACAGGCAGAAGCGACTCACTCAGCTGGCCGCGGTGCAGTGTCCTAGAGCTTCGGTCGGGAGGAGAGGAGAGTGAGGAGCCCAGAGCGCCGATAATAATGGCCGCCGCGCTGCATGAGGGAGCCGGAAGAGAGAGAGAGCAGGCGAAATCGCGCGCTCAGAGCGCTTCCCGCTCGCACGAGAGCGGGAAGCGCGAAGCCACGCCCCCGCCGGCTTCAAAAAAAGCGCGGGACTCCTCCACTCTCCTCCTGCCCCCCGCCCCCGTCCACAACGGAGCGATAGTGATTGTATGTCCTGCAGGCATCCACCTGCGGACAAAAGTAAAAAATCACCACACTGACACATGTAACAGCGGCTGCTGCAGCAGCCGCTGAAGCACTCAACACATTATTAAAAATGCTTTTTTGAGTACTCACCCAGCTGAGCGCCACAGGGACCCCCAGGGATTTGTGGCGCTGTGCCCAGCGCTTCCCCCCCAGGACGGGGAACGCAGTGACCCCAGAAGTGCGGTTTGCGTCCCCGCCAGGGAAGCAACCCTCATCCCCCGGGGCCGGCAGGGTTCTGCAGGGACCACCTTAAAGGGTAATGCAGATCCGCCAAGGGAGGGGTGGGGGTCCAGCAGCGCTGAGACCCCTGAGACCTCAAGACCACGGGGGTCCAAGTCTCCGTCCGATAAAAATAAAAAATTCTTCTGAGGAGCTGCACCAGCAGCGACTATCCTCTATGACCTCAAATTTTAGACTGGAGAGCTGGAGTAGGAGGAACCCGAGCTGGAGGGGCCGGTCAACACTCTTTTTAATCTGAGGTGTTCTATCCTGTGTGGGCTCCGCCTACCCACTAGTAATGACTAGTGTGTCTCCCTTCCTTCATCTGCTGCTGAAAGAAAAGTTTTTCAATCCAGCAAAGCAAATGAAAAGCAAACAATTTTCATTGTGACTTCATTAAAATAGTGTCATGGGCATAAAAAAGTCACACATTTAGAGTCCGTCTGACTCTTAATTGTAGATACAGTATATACGTAACTATATCTACGATTAAGAGTCAGCCAGACTCCAAACACTTCAGTATTTTTCTATGCCAATGCTACTGTTTCGATGAAGTAATAATAAAAAATGCTTTGCTTTTAACTCGCTTTACTGGATTGAAAAACCTTTTTCAACACTTCGAACAAAACTGCTTGATACCTCACAAGACTTATATATGTACAGTGGAGTGAATTGCTCAGGAACCAGACTGAACAACATAGATATATTGGATGGGGTGAGCTACATCCACTAACTTTCTTATACTACTATAAGCTTTGTACTTTAGATTTACATCTATATACCAACATACTCGCTTTACCATAGTTACTGGGAGAAGGTGGAATAATCATTACTGAAAGGACTAATAAAATAGTATATACACTGCTCAAAAAAATAAAGGGAACACTCAAATAACACATCCTAGATCTAAATGAATGAAATATTCTCATTGAATACTTTGTTCTGTACAAAGTTGAATGGGCTGTCAACATAATCACACAAAAATCATCAATGGAAATCAAATTTTTTAACCAATGGAAGTCTGGATTTGGAGAGACCCCCAAAATGAAAGTGGAAAAAAGTCAAAATTAAAATCAAAACAAGACAAAATTAAAGTGGAAACAAGTCAAAATGATGCTCAGTATTGTGTTTGGCCTCCACGTGCCTGTATGACCTCCCTACAATGCCTGGGCATGCTCCTGATGAGGCGACGGATGGTCTCCTGAGGGATCTCCTCCCAGAACTGGACTAAAGCATCTGTCAACTCCTGGACAGTCTGTGGTGCAACGTGACGTTGGTGGATGGAGCGAGACAAGCTTTCCCAGATGTGCTAAATCGGATTCAGGTCTGGGGAACGGGCAGGCCAGTCCATAGCTTCAATGCCTTGATCTTGCAGGAACTGCTGACACACTCCAGCCACATGAGGTCTGGCATTGTCCTGCATTAGGAGGAATCCAGGGCCAACCACACCAGCATATGGTCTCACAAGGGGTCTGAGGATTTCATCTTGGTACCTAATGGCAGTCAGGCTACCTCTGGCGAGCACATGGAGGGCGGTGTGGCCCTTCAAAGAAATGCCGCCCCCCACCATTACTGAACCACTGCCAAACCGGTCATGCTGAAGGATGTTGTAGGAAGCAGATCGCTCTCCACGGCGTCTCCAGACTCTGTCACATGTGCTGAGTGTGAAACTGTTGCGTCGCCATCTTGTGAGTGCAGCTTCTGACTGGTCAGACGTCAGAAGCTACATCACAGGCTCTCAATTCAAGTCTGAGTGCCAGAACGAGGCTCTCATAGACTTGTATTCAAAAGTAATCTCCGCACTGCTTCATCATGAAACACTGCTGGCAAGTCACTTTTTCCCAGAGAACGACGGGAATCGATGAAGGTGGCGGCAGGTGCGTATGAGACGAGGCATGGGAATTACATTTAAAGAACCACTCCAGCGGTGCAATAAAAAAACGCTTTAAAATAAGCGGAGTAATGCTTTAAAATAAGATTAAGAGTCAGATTTCCAGGGAGATCTTTGTTCGGCAGATATTAAAGCATCATTTTATTCAGTGTTCTATGACCTACATGCCCATATTGATGGCTTGGGAAGATAGATCCTACTGACAGATTCCTATTAAAGAGAACCTGTCAGGTTCCTGAATGCCACCACTAGGTTGTACAACCTTATTCATGCATTGAAATGACGTGTTTAAAACACGGATTTTGGTAAAGACTTACCTGTAAAATCCTTTTCAGCGAAGGAAGGAAGAGAGACACAGTATTCATTACTGATGGGTAGGCGGAGCCCCAGATCAGGATGTTACCTCAGATCAAAAGAGTGATGACTGGCTGGCCCCTCCAGCTCGGGCTCCTCCTACTCAGCTCCAGTCGTACCAAAGCTTTTAGGAAAAGAGCCAAGATCACCAGCGGAGCAACATAACCCCTTCTGAAGGAACTTCAGAGAAAAAACACAAGGATACAGGTTATGCATGCAAAGAAAGCCAAAAACCACAGAGTTCCAGGTACTACTCACGGAACCTGACTACTGCGATGAGCTGGCGATGCTGGAACAGAGCCTTAGCGCGCTGACCTCAGCCCAGATAATCGCTATCAGATAAGGGTCGCGCTGCATCTGAAAACATCAACACACTTCTGCCGTGGGAGGGTGCTGTGTCTCTCTTCCTTCCTTCGCTGAAAAGGATTTTACAGGTAAGTCTTTACCAAAATCCGTGTTTCAGCTGCAGATGAAGGAAGAGAGCCACAGTATTCATTACTGATGGGACGTCCCAAAGCAGTTCAAAAATAAGGGTGGGAAAAAACCAACAAAAGGCAGAAACCCAACAACCTTAACAACAAAGCGCAACCAGCGCTAAACACAAGTTCATCCAGAACTTTAAACTACAGCTGCCTGCAGGACCCTACGTCCGAGGGCTGCATCAGCGGAAGCACTGACGTCCACTTTATAAAACCTTGTAAACGTGTGGACAGAGCGCCAAGTCGCCGCTCGGCAAAGCTGCACTGCCGAAGCACCTTGATGAAAAGCCCACGATGAAGCCACAGCTCTCGTGGAATGGGCTCGAATCTTAATCGGGCAAGATTCACCCCGAAGACGGTAAGCTTCCAAAATAGCTGACCGGATCCAACGAGCTATAGAACCCTTGGAAGCTCGTTGACCACGCCGACGACCTGCCGGAACCACAAACAGGGAGTCCGTCTTACGAAAACCTTGAGTAATAGATAGATAAAACTTCAAGGCCCGCACTAAATCCAATGTGTGTAAATCTCGCTCTTTCGTATTCTTCGGATCCGGACAGAGTGAAGGCAACACAATATCCTGGTTAACATGAAATTGTGACACCACTTTAGGCAAAAAATCACCCCGAGTGCGAAGCACTACACGATCCGGAAAAAACTCCAGAAAAGGAGGCGAACAAGAAAGAGCTGCCAATTCAGAAACTCTCCTCAAGGAAGTGACTGCAACAAGGAAAGCCACCTTCCAAGAAAGTAAAGAAAGGCTAGCAGAAACCATAGGTTCAAAAGGTTTATGCTGAAGAGCCTCCAAAACAAGGTTGAGCCGCCAAGGAGACACGGGTGCCTTCCGCGGCGGAAACTTACGAGAGATACCTCGGAAAAAGGAGAGCACGTCTCTATTCGAAGCAATGGTTCTCCGGAACAATAAGGACAGAGCAGAAATCTGACCTTTCAGAGTGCTAACTGCCAAACCCTTGTCTAGCCCATGCTGCAGAAAAGCCAACAGGTTGGGAATGGAAAATTTTCTCGGGTTCCGAGAAGACCCCAAACACCACGAAAAGAAGGTTTCCCAAATTTTGTGGTAAATCCTAGAAGTAGCCGGACATCTTGCAGCACGAAGGGTAGCAATGACCTCGGCTGAAAAACCTCTACGGGTCAAGATTTCGGTCTCAAGAGCCACGCCGTCAAACGCAGGGACATCAAGTCCGGATGACAAACGGGCCCCTGAGTCAACAAGTCCGGTTGAAGAGGGAGTGGAAACGGAGGTGCCGCCAACAGCGACATTATTGTCGAGAACCACACCCTTCTTGGCCAGTCTGGAGCTATCAGAATAGCTGGAATTCTCTCTAGTCTGATCCGACGCAGCACTAGAGGAAGTAAGGATATCGGCGGGAATACATAGATCAGCTCGAACTGATCCCACTGAGCCACTAGAGCATCCACCGCCACCGCCTTCGGGTCCTTGTACCTGGACATGAATGTCGGTAACTTGGCATTGGACCTGGATGCCATCAAATCCACTTGGGGGGTTCCCCAGCGAGAGCACAGTAGTGCAAAGACTTCCGGGTGGAGGCTCCATTCCCCGGGATCCATCCTTCTGCGACTGAGAAAGTCCGCTGTAATATTCTGAACCCCTGGAATGTGAATCGCCGAAATGGCTGGTACATTGGCCTCTGCCCAAATCAGAATTCGGGACACCTCTACCATGAGTCTGGAACTCCTTGTCCCACCTTGGTGATTGATATACGCGACAGCCGTCGCATTGTCTGTCTGCACACGGACTGGCAGACCGCTCAAAGGGACCGTCCAATGTTGGAGGCAAAGGAAAATCGCCCTCAATTCCAGGATGTTGATCGGAAGCACAGACTCTTCCGGTGACCATACCCCCTGAATCCAGAGATTGTTCCAAACACCCCCCCAGCCCGTCAGGCTGGCATCGGTGGTTATGACTGACCACTTCAGAGGGAGGAAAGACTTCCCCAGGGAGAATGCCCCTGGACGTAACCACCATTCTAGAGAATCCCGCACCGCGCGAGAAATGGTGACACTGCAATCCAGCGATTGCGACTGATTCCATCGACTCAAGATGAACCTTTGAAGAGTCCTGGAGTGGAACTGGGCAAAAGGAATTGCCTCCATGGACGCCACCATCAGTCCCAGAAGACGCATACACTTCCGTAGGGACATTGCCGTTGAGGATGTCATAATCTGTACATGTCGAAGAAGACATGACTGTTTGTCTGGTGGTAGGGAAACTACCGACCGAAACGTGTCGAGATGCATTCCCAAAAAGAGAATTGTCCTCGATGGTTCCAGGGACGACTTCTCCCAATTGACCAGCCAACCGAAGTCTTTCAGAAACTGAAGAGACAAATCCCGAGCCGTCAACGCCTCCTCCTCCGAGGAAGCCACGATCAAAAGATCGTCCAGATAAGGGAGAATCGTAATCCCCTGTCTTCGAAGGAGTGCCATGAGGGGCGCCAGAATTTTTGTAAAGACCCTTGGCGCTGAGGCTAAGCCGAACGGCAGAGCCACGAACTGGTAATGATTCTGACCTATGGCAAATCGAAGAAAGCGCTGATGAGCCTTTCCGATGGGAATATGCAAATAGGCGTCGCGAATGTCGATTGACACCAGAAAATCGTTCTGTGACAGAGCTGCCACAACGGAACGAAGCGACTCCATGCGAAATTTCCGGGCATGGACATGCCGGTTTAATCGCTTGAGATCCAGAATCGGGCGAAATTTGTTCTCCTTTTTGGGAACTATAAAAAGGTTGGAATAAAAACCTTTCCCTCGGTCCTCTGACGGAACCGGTATCACTACACCCTTTTGTAGTAGCGATTCGACCTCTCGCTGTAGAGCGACAACAAGCTCGGGTTCCGACGGAACGCGAGATTGACAAAAAACATTTGGGGGTTGAGAAGCAAACTCTATGAAATAGCCTGCCGACACTATCCGCGTTACCCAGGAATCTGGAACGCGAGCCATCCAAGTCTCCTTGAAAAGAAGCAGGCGACCCCCCACTCGAGAATCCTCGAGTGGACCCTGGCGTCAATCCGACTTTGCGGGTTTCTTGTCAAGTTCCCGCTTGTTCTGGCGGAAACTCTGCTTCCAGGGAGTACGAGTTTTCTGAGAGGATTTCTTTCCTGAGAAAGAAGGACGACCCGATCCCCACGAGGAGTGACTAGATCGTCCTCGGCCCCGAAAGGACCGCCGACCACTATAAACACCAGGCTTACTGGACACCGAGGCCATGGCCCTTCGCTGTGGTAATGCTGATTCCTTCGCCTTAGCCTTGGAAATCAGCTCTGTGAGGTCGGATCCAAAAAGATGGCCACCCTTGTAAGGTAAGGCCAACAACCCTTGTTTGGAAACTGCGTCCCCGGCCCACTGTCTGAGCCATAAAGCTCTTCTGACTGTGACCGCTGAAGCTTGCGCTTTGGCCAGCAGAGATGCCGTATCCAGACCGGCATCAAAGATATAACAGGCTGCCGTTTCTAACCATTCACAAGTTTCCCGTATCTCAGATAACGGAGATTCATTTTGCAACTCCGTCTTCAGACGTGCCAACCAGCTTAGAGAAGCTCTAGCAGCACACATGGATCCTAGCACTGCTCGAAATCCATGACCCGCAGCCTCATAGCTTGCTTTTGCCGCCAATTCTGCCTTTCTATCCAAAGGCTCCTGTAAGCTCGCTTTTCCCTTAATAGGGAGTAGAGAGGATTTACTAAGCTGAGACAAAGACACATCCACTTCAGGAGCAGAAGTCCAATTAGCCTTTAACTCCGTAGAGCAAGGATAAAGTGTATCAAAGAAATGCGTTCCATGAAAACGCTTATCTGGACATAGACGTTCCTCCTCTATTACACCATTAAGCTCATCCAGAGCTGGCAATGTTGTGCGCGAAGCACGGGACTCCTGGAAAATGCGTGCTGATTTACCAGGACGACTAGTTACCTCCTCCGGTAACTGTAGTATATCTCTCATGGCTTCAATTAATGCCTCCGTACGCTTCGTCATAGAGGAACGCCCCTGCGGCTCGTCCGCATCTGAATCGGATATTTCTCCATCCGAATTTAAAGGGGAACTCTGCCCAATATCAGATACATCTGACTCGCTCCGTGTAGAGGCCGGTAACGGCCTGCGTCGCTTCCTCTGAGAGGAATTAGCAGACACATATTGACCTAAAAGGTCAGATAAGTTATTAATCGATCGAGCGATATCATCCAATTTTCCACCGCTGTCGACCGCAGCGCTAGACGCTGTGGAGGTCTGCGTATCTGATTGCCGCAATGGCACTGGGACGTGATCCGCGGCATCTGAACTCTGTTCAGACATGTCTCACCTGTATGAGCAGGTCAAAGCGGTAATACCAGCAAAAAACTATGCGGTTTTTTTTTTTTTCAAACGCTGAAGGGTTAACGCTCCACCAAGCAGAGTTACCCCAGCGGTATTCAGTCAGCAAATTTAGCTGGTAGAAATAACCCTCAAAGGGGTTAATATTGCAAACTCACCAAAATATATATATATATTTGTGAGCCCCAGCCAATTTTTATGTCTCTGATGAGACTGCAGCTGCAGGATAGCGATCGCTGCGCTGCGGGGTGAGGAATCCGCACTCACCCAGCTGGCCGTGGTGTCTATATGAGGAGAGGAGCGGTCCGAGGAGCCCAGGAGCCTGAGTAATGGCCGCCACAGTGAGGGGGTCGCAGGAGAAAAGCCAGAGCGCGCGTCTTCCTGCTCAAAAGACCGGGATAGATAGGCCACGCCCCCTGCTAGCTCAAATAATGAGCGCGAACTCTCCCCGCTCCTGCTCCCTCTCTGTCCTGCAGCTATCTGCCTGCGGACAAAAAATCACCACATCTTCTTGTAACAGCGCTGTCACAGCAGCGCTGAAGCATACTGACATTACATGTAGTAGCGCTGTCACAGCAGCGCTGAAGCATACTGACATTACATGTAGTAGCGCTGTCACAGCAGCGCTGAAGCATACTGACATTACATGTAGTAGCGCTGTCACAGCAGCGCTGAAGCATACTGACATTACATGTAGTAGCGCTGTCACAGCAGCGCTGAAGCATACTGACATTACATGTAGTAGCGCTGTCACAGCAGCGCTGAAGCATACTGACATACATGTAGTAACGCTGTCACAGCAGCGCTGAAGCATACTGACATTAGTAATAGCGCTGCTCATTCAGACGCTAAAGCACTCACACATAATTATTATTAAAATTTGTGTGGAGTACTCACCAGCCAAGGCGCCACAGGGACCCTCAGGGGTTTCTGGCGCAGTGCCCATGCTTCCCCCAGGGCGAAGAACGCAGTGACCGCACGTGTGGTTTGCGTTCCCGCCAGAGAAGCTCTCCTCATCCCCCAGGGCCGGCAAGGATTCTGCAGGGACTTTGAGTAAATACAGATCCGCCAAGGGAGAGGTTGGGGTACAGCAGCGCTGATACCCCTGAGACCTCTAGACCAACTAGTGATCCAAGTCTCCTGTCCGAATATTAAAATAATAAAATCTTCTGAGGAGCTGCATTAGCAGCGACCATCCTCTGGACCTCAAATCTTAGACTGGAGCTGAGTAGGAGGAGCCCGAGCTGGAGGGGCCAGCCAGTCATCACTCTTTTGATCTGAGGTAACATCCTGATCTGGGGCTCCGCCTACCCATCAGTAATGAATACTGTGGCTCTCTTCCTTCATCTGCAGCTGAAATGCATCTATTTGTAGAAGATCAAATTTATGCTGCCATTGGCAATATACTGCGCAAGTTAACTAGTCTCGTAGAACGTTTAATCAACCAGTAGCTTCAATCACTCCCTATTGGGTGTAATTAAAGTTCCCTACGTCATCTAGTTATCCATTGAACTCTCAGGCAGTGATGCTGGGTGTACTGCCCCTGGCATCATCAGCTTAGTGCGCATGCTCTGGAGGCAGTGCTCACACCCAGCGGACTGCTGCAGAGGAGCTGAGCATTGCACCCAGAGTAGGCATGGGCACTAATGCAGCCATGTTATGTTCACAGTTATAATAAATCTGATCTGTTCTCCATCAATGTTTTCTTAGTATGTAAACACATATGGGTTCAGTGCTAAGCTACTCCATGGAAGTTGGCAGGGCAAGAGAGCACCGTCTCCACATGCACAATGAACTAATGAGGCCTGGTGGCACTACACCCAACTTCACTGCGCAAGCTCCCGCATTTAAGACATTGTGTGTATGCACAAGAATTGAGGAACCAACGATAGGATGCAGGAAGTAAAGGAAACTTCAATTTCACCCAGAGGAGGGAGCATGAAGCTACTGTGGGAGGATTAATAAGAGGGAGTAAAAAGCCCCAACGGACTATTCCACATTTGCATAATGACTGCGTGGGCATAAAAGTTGATTTTGTAAAAATTGGTGCATTAATATGGTACAATAAAGTAGAAATTAGTCCTACTGGTAATGGTGTTTCCAGGAGTCCATCATGAGACCACCACCAGGAGGTAGTCCTTCGTATACTTGATAGGGACAGGAACACAGAAGAGGTTAAATAGCCCGTCTCCACCATCACCTTTCAGTGATTTTGCCAAGTAAAACACCAGGATGGATGCAACAAATATTTTATTGAATTTCCTCTCTACACACATTCACATCACATAGTAGACAGGAAATCCAAGGGAAGGCACATAAGGGATGCTGTCATGATGAACTCCTGGAAACACCATTACCAGTAGGACAAATTCCTTCTTTCCATGATGTCCCTCCTGACAGCACCACCAGGAGAAATACCAAATAACTCCTAGTAGGGCAGGATCACTGCTTGGAGGACTTTTCACCCAAAGGCCGTCTGTTGATTTGACAGAACATCCAACCTATAATGTCCGCAAAAGGTACTTAAATTTGACCAAGTGGCAGCTCTGCTGATCTGATCCACAGACGCCCCTGCGCTCTCTGCCCACGAAGTCGAAATCGCCCTCAGTGAGTGAGCCTTGAGGTTTTCCGGCGGAGTCTTTCCCGCCGAGACGTACAATGCGCTAATTGTCGACTTTATCTATCTAGCCAGCATAGATTTTGATGCTCTCCTGTTCTTTCCTGCCATCTGGATAAAGAGGTTTGAGTCCACTCTCCAGCTTTCCTTGAGCTTTAAGTATTGTAGAACTGTCCTCCTTACGTCCAAGGAGTGGTAAGAGAGTTCCTTCTCGTTACTATAGTTCTGTCAGAAAGCAGGTAACACAATTTCTTGGCTTCGTTGAAAGTCAGTAACTACTTTGGGAAGCAACACCGGATTCATCCTTAGGATGATACAGTCCTCTTGAATCTTTAAATATGGATCTCTTATGGAAAGGGACTGAATTTCGCCTATACACCTTGCTGAAGTTATCGCCACCAAGAAGACAGCTTTAAGCGACACAGACCTTAGGTCTGCTTGGTCCAACGGTTTGTATGGACTTTTGCACAAGTCGTTTAAGACTAAATTGAGATACTAGGGGGGGCACCGAGTTTCGTATTGTAGGTTTAATTCGTTGAATAGCTTTAACGAATGTCATTATCCAGGGATGGTTGGCCAGCAGATAGTCAAAGAATGATCCCAGGGCTGATATCTGTACCTTCAATGTATTAGGTCTCAGATCCTTGTTGAACCCGGACTGAAGGAAGTCTAGAATATGAGGAATATCTGGACCTTGAGTGACAGAGATTGGGACTCTACTTTGCAAACAGAATTTCTTCCAGATCTTGAGATATACAGCCGAGGTTACCGGCTTCCTGCCTTTTTGGATAGTAGAGATGACTGACTCTGACAGACCTTTTGATCTCAGGATCTCCCTCTCAGGATCCAGGTTAACAGGTGTGACATCTTTAGATTTTGATGGAAAGAGGGCCCTGCCTTAGAAGGTCCTGTCTTGCAGGTAGGAGAATTGGATCTTCTAAAGCCATCCACCTCAATAGGGAAAACCAGCTTCTTTTGCGCCAGTAGGGGACTATTAGGATCACAACCTCCCGGCTCTCATGGATCTTCCTCAATACTCTCGGTATTAATGCGAGTGGTGGGAAAGCGTATGCCAGCTCCATATTCCAGTTCTGTGCCAAGGTGTCCACCCGGTCAGATTGACTCCCGGATTTATTGAAAAGAATTCTCGTGTCTTGGTATTTTTCCAGGAGGCGAATAAGTCAATTTCTGGGGTACCCCAAAGCTGTGTCAGCTGAAAAAAGGCTTCCTCGTTTAGAGACCACTCCAAGGGTTGAACCTTTTCTCTACTTAGAAAGTCTATCTGATTTTTTGAGCCTCTCAAGTGCACTGCAGTGATTGATATGGCCGTGTTCCTGCCCAGGAAAATATTCTTCCTGATATCTCCTGTAAGTGACGGTGCCTCGGACCTCCCGGATGCAGGAGGAAGGATACTGTGGTAAAATTGTCCAAAAAGACTCTGAAGTGTCGATCTTTTAGCTTCACCTGACATCTCTGCACTGCTTCCCAAACTGCTCTGAGCTCCCTGTGATTCAAGGAGCTCTTGCACACTGATGGAGACCATGTTCCTTGGCGGTAACGTCCTTCTATGTGGGCTCCCCAACCCCTGAGATTTGCATCCGTAGTAATGCTCACGCATGGTGATACTTTCCAGGGTCTTCCTTTCCGAGGTTTGCTATTCTGGTCCACCAAGACAGAGATGGCTTTACTTCTTCGGATACTAACATTTTGTTCTCCAGTGAGGCCTCTTATTCATCCCAGGCTGAAAGGACCTCCCGCTGTAGGATTCTTGAATGGAAGGACTCCATAGGATGCTGGGAATGCATAAAGTCATCAAATCTAGGATTCTCATGGCTTTCCTGAGTGGGATATACTTTTTAATAGCCTGTATCTCTTCTCTGATTGTCTGCTGTTATGTTTCGGTAACTGAGGAGAAATGGCAAAAAATAGCAAAAGCGGTAATACACCAGAGAGGCTGGAACCTATTGGATTGCAGTAACCTGAACTAACCACACAACTAGAGGTAGCCGTGGAGCGTTCCTACGTTGATCCTAGACGCCTCATCACAGCCTGAGAGATAACTACACCTAAAGGCAGAAAGATGAAAGCTATCTGCCCCGGAGCAGATCCCCAAAGAAAATAGGAAGCCACCAAACATGTAATGGCGGTTAGACAAGAACAAAGCACGGACACAGACAGAAAATAGAATGAGCAAACGCTGGGGCCCAATCTGTCTAGACAGAAAAGTACAGGAAAGAATTCTGACTGCAATCCAACAAAAACCCTAACAAAAATACCAACACTTCTGATTGCCAAAAAACCTGAGATCACACGACCTCTTCCACCTAAATCAGATCTCTGGTGTAACAAAACGCTATTCAGCAAATTAAAAGTAACAAAAGAGCAAAGCAAAAGTGCAGACACAAACGGAGCACAATTGCAGCGCCAGACCCCCAAAAGGGGACAGGCTGCAGTCCACTGCAGGCAGCAAACCAGCAGAGAAAATCAAACAGAGAAAAAAAAAAAACGCAAACACTTATCTGAAGGAGAGCAGGAAACTAGCAGTGCTTCAAGCCAGACCAGAAGAACAATTGATAACCGGCAAGGCTGCTGGGAAATCAGGCCACTTATATCCTACCATTCAGCGCCAGCTGAAGGCCATTCATTAATCAGTTCATTACCCTCAGCAACCACCGGAGGGAGCCCCAGCTCAGAAGCCGCCTCCAGCATATTCACAACTGTCTGCTGTTTGTGCAGCGGAAGGAATGAGTATTCCAGCTCTGAATCTAGAACTCCCAGAAACATTTTCTTTCCTTCTGGTCTGAGACTTGAATTTTTCAGGTTTAATAACCACCCCAGCCTCTGCAGGACTGTAATGGTTGTTGTTAGATAGTCCTCATTCTGCTCTGGCGAGTCTGCTACCAAGAGTACATTGTTCAAGTATGGGACGATGACAATCTTCTTTTCCCTTAGGAAGGCCACCATGAGCTTCGAGAAGTTCCGCGGCCCAGAGGAGAGACCGAACGGAAGACACCAAAATTGGAAATGCTGTATCTTTCCTTGGTTCTTTCTCGCAAACATGAGGTATTTTTGGTGCGAGGTATTGATGGGTTCACACGTGGTCAAAATTGTTGGTACCCCTCATTTAGTGACAGAAAAACCCACAAAGGTCACAGAAATAACTTGAATCTGACTAAAGTAATAAATAAAAAATCTATGAAAATGAACAAATGAAAGTCAGATATTGCTTTTCAACCATGCTTCCACAGAATTTTTTAAAAAATAAAACAGACTGGAATAGTGTCCATGAAATTGTTGGGAATGTGGCACCTGAACTATGACCTGCAAGTATATAAGTTCTTTATATCCTTTAGGAGTCTCTGGTGGACCGCTGGAGACTAGGTAAATTTTAAGACAGTATCTTTGGAGATGTAACTGGGTGAGCTCTAACCTGTATCCTTGAGCCACTGTCTGCAGAATCCATGAATTTATGAAAATTTCCTGCCAGCCCCCCAGGAAGTACTGAAGTCTCTCCCCGACACCCTTGGTGTAATTGTCTGCTGGGTCTTGGGTCCTTGGTCATGAAAGGAGCCTCTACCTCTGCCACCCTTAGGGTAGCTCCACCTGCCCGACTTCCCCTTCCCTCTATAGCCCTGCCTGGGATGAGGGCGAGACTTTTAAAGGCCGGCATCATCCTTGGTTTTTCTTCAGGGAAGCCCTTCTTTACATCAGATGCTTTTACAAGCAACTCATGCAGGACTGGTCCGAACAAATGTAGGCCAGAGATGGGTATCAGGCATAATTTATTTTTTGACTGGGTATCCCCTGTCCATGATCTTAGCCATAAAGCCCGCCTTGCCGCTTTTGATAATACATTATTCCTTGCTGCAAACAGGTGTCACTCTGCTGAAGTGTCTGCCAAGAAATCGGTCGCCATGTTAAGTAAAGGTAGCGATTTCAGGATTTCTTCCCTGGGAGTCTTGTTTTTTATATGACTCTCCAGCTAGTCCACCCATAGATTCATTGACCTGGCTACCGAGGTGGCTGCTATGTTTGATTTTATAATAGCTCCAGACGATTCCCAGGCTTTCTTAAAGTCTTCTGATCTTTTGTCCATCGGATCCTTAAGGCCAGAGGAGTCCTCGAAGGGAATAGCTGTTTTCTTGGAGACCCTTGCTACCAGTATGTCAATCTTTGGGACTGTCTTCCATACTTTGTTTTATTTTTGGATCAAAGGGAAGACGGTATTTAAAATCTCTTGGGACAACCAGCTTTTTATCCCACGTCTTCCCAATCTTCCAATATCGTTGCTGTTATATGATTATTAACTGGGAAGACTCTGTTACTATAGGGCCTTAGACCCCCCAAACATTTCATCCTGGACCGTCAGTGGTTCAGTGGAGTCATTAATTCTCATGGTGCCCCTAATAGCTTGTAAGAACACATCCATGTTTTCAGAGGGAAACAAGTATCTTTTCTTTTCCACAGGAAGCACTACATGGTCTTTATACTGGTTAGCAGAGGTTTCTTCCTTAAGTAATTTAGAAATGCAACCTTCACAGAGCTTCTATCATAGCTCTCTGGGAATCTGGCATTACATGTGGCACATCTGTTAGCCTTTCTTTTGGACCCTGAGGTGGACCGTCTAGGCATCTCTTTGTCCTAAAAGATAATATATGAAGAAGGCTCCTGTAGCTATTTGATCTAGTGCCCAGTAACGTGATATACTACACTTTACTCACTTGATCCAAGGATGGCTGTAAGAACTGGAAGTCAGAACGTCTAGCACTCTTCATATTAAGGCAGGAGTGCTGCTAGCTGTCCCTCACCCTTAAGTAGTCTGCCTTACCCGGCTTCAAGACATCTGATTCCTCATCCTTCCGAGCCCCAACTGCTGCCAATTCCAGTTGATGCACTGCAGGTGTTCGGCAGTACTGCGCGTGCTCCACCTGAAACGCACATCGGCCGCAGTAGAAGCGCCAGCATTTGGTGTCATTTTCCCGGTCTGTTACCTGATGTCGCGCGGACACGCCCCCGGAAGCTGCGTCACCGCCGCGCCCAGATGACAGGGTGCGATGGAAGTTCGGGGAAGCGCACTATCGGCCGGAAGCCGATCCCACACACGAGGTCTGGAACCAGCCTGACTGGACATGTTCTCCGAAACCCCAGAGCCCTCTAGAGAGGGATGCGGCTGTGCCCGGGAGCCCACAGCTCGACCGGACGCTGACGCCTCAAAAGAACGTCGGCGAGGTTCTCAGGTATGCAGAGCCTATCCCAGAATCTTCGCACCTGTGTGCTCCACTTCTGCGTCTGTCCATGAGAGGGACCGGAAAAACACTGAAGGGTGGTGGTGAGAGGGGCTATTTAACCTCTTCCGTGTTCCTGTCCCTATCAGGATACGAAGGACTATCTACTTGTGGTGCTGTCAGGAGGGACGTCCTGGAAATACACCATTTTAACTCTGGAATAAGGTTGTATAACCTAATGGAGGCAGTTTAATAGCATTTAGGGACCTGACAGGCTCCCTTCAACTGCAAACTAAATCTGTCCAAACACGTTAGAATAACATGGTCATGGCTTATACAGAGAATAATGTAATTCCTACCATAAACTATACAAACTGGTGCCAACGAGTTCTGTGACCATATAAAAGCACCACGTCACAGGCCATAAAACTTCTTGCATTTTTAATAATTTAAAGTAGAGGGCATTTAGTACACAACTTAGCTCTGACTCAACCTGCTGGTTTGTTATTAATTACATGAATTCTATAGCAACTAAGGAGTGTAGATCCACTGAGAGGTGCACCTAAGACATAATTTTAACAGGAGAAAGTTTTTGAATAAAGTTAGATAGCCAACACAAACTTGATATTTCTTCTCTTAGGGGACATACAGTGGGTTTGGAAAGTATTCAAACCCCTTTACATTTTTCACTCTTTGTTTTATTGCAGCCATTTGGTAAATTAAAAAAAGTTCATTTTTTTCTCATTAATGTACACTCTGCACCCTATTTTCACTGGAAAAAACAGAAATGTAGAAATTTTTGCAAATTTATTAAAAGAGAAAAACTGAAATATCACATGGTCATAAGTATTCAGAAGCTTTGCTCAGTATTGAGTAGAAGCACCCTTTTGAGCTAATACAGCCATGAATCTTCTTGGGAATGATGCAACAAGCTTTTCACACCTCGATTTGGGGATTCTCTGCCATTCTTCCTTGCAGATCCTCTCCAGTTGCGTCAGGTTGAAGGTGAACGTTGGTGGACAGCCATTGTCAGGTCTCTCCAGAGATGCTCAATTGGGTTTAGGTCAGGGCTCTGGCTGGGCCAGTCCAGAATGGTCACAGAGTTGTTCTGAAGCCACTCCTTTGTTATTTTAGCTGTGTGCTTAGGGTCATTGTCTTGTTGGAAGGTGAACCTTCGGCCAAGTCTGAGGTCCAGAGCACTCTGGAAGAGGTTTTCATCCAAGATATCTCTGTACTTGGCCGCATTCATGTTTACTTCAATTGCAATCAGTTGTCCTGTCCCTGCAGCTGAAAAACACCCCCACAGCATGATGCTGCCACCACATTTCACTGTTGGGATTGTATTTGGCAGGTGATGAGCAGTGCCTGGTTTTCTCCACACATACCGCTTAGAATTATCACCAAAAAGTTCCATCTCATCAGACCAGAGAATCTTATTTCTCTTAGCTTGGGAGTGAATCTTATTTATCTTAGCTTGGGAGTCCTTCATGTGTTTTTTAGCAATCTCTATGCAGGCTTTCATATGTCTGGCACTGAGGAGAGGCTTCCGTCGGGCCACTCTGCCATAAAGGCCCGACTTGTGGAGGGCTGCAGTGATAGTTGACTTTGAAGAACTTTCTCCCATCTCCCTACTGAATCTGTGGAGCTCAGCCACAGTAATCTTGGGGTTCTTCTTTACCTCTCTCAACAAGGCTCTTCTCCCACGATTGCTCAGTTTGGCTGGACGGCTAGGTCTAGGAAGACTTCTGGTGGTCCCAATCTTCTAAAATTTAAGGATTATAGAGGCCGCTGTGCTCTTAGGAACCTTGAATACTGCAGGAAAATTCTTTTAGCATAGCTTGGTTGCATTATCCTTTGTATGCCAGAGTGCAAGAGCACCTATCAGGTGCTTGGGAAAGTTGAGCGGTGTGTGTGCTAGTGTGATCCAGTGAAGTTGTCTTGCTGGCTTATCAAAACAGTGAGTGGTAGTGGGGAAAAACATAGCATGGATGTGTGAACTGACTGTGGAGTGCTCTTAGCTCATTGTCAGACTATTTCAATAGGTGTCACAAGCAAGTGGTGTTACTGTCAAATTGGTGACAGCAGTGGGATGATCCTTGTCAACCTTCATACAAGTGAGCAGAATTTACAGAAACCGCATAGCTCAGACATACTCTGCTGTTTCCGTAGTCCTGACCACTTGTTTAGAGAGACATTCCCATCTCTGGCATGAATGACTGAGAAGAGAGTATCACTTCTTCAGCTATTACATTGTTACGTATTCATCATTTGCTTCATATTGATAATTAAATTTAGCCAACACTTGGAGCTGCTCAAGAAAACTCAAAACCAACAATCTTAAAGAAATATAACTCAAAGTGTAGAACATAAATTCCCTCTAAAACTAAATTTTATTTGATAATCGTAAAAACACCAACCCAGTGAAAAGGTAAAATACAATTACCAAAGATAAATATCTATACTGGTTCCGTGGTCTATATATACTCCTATATGATCCTACCTGACCGTGGGGGTTGGCACCACTAGAGATTCGACTTGGCGCCCCCACTCAGCGTAGGCTAGCCCTCACTGCCTGTTGTACCCTACACTATAGGTAGGAAAACAATATGTGGATAGGCAGGAGTGAAGTGAGTCTTTGAACTAGGCACACGTAAAATTAAAAGAAGACACTTGTACCCCTAGATAAGATGATATACAATATATTTGGGAAATAATAATGAGTTCCATAGGGCAGAAGGATATACCCCTAATTGTCTTTATACCATATTATGAATTGGTCCCGTAAAGAAATTACTGGCCAAAGGTAAAGAGGACAAGTAGTATACTACAATTCATTAGAAAGATATCAGCATTAAATCCCTATGGGATCAAATATATGGGGAGCTAAGACAACAATATGTCATGCTCTATGAATGATTTATTATATGACCAGCACAATTTAATGCTGATATCTTTCTAATGAATTGTAGTATACTACTTGTCCTCTTTACCTTTGGCCAGTAATTTCTTTACGGGACCAATTCATAATATGGTATAAGGACAATTAGGGGTATATCCTTCTGCCCTACGGAACTCATTATTATTTCCCAAATATGTTGTATATCATCTTATCTAGGGGTACAAGTGTCTTCTTTTAATTTTACGTGTGCCTAGTTCAAAGACTCACTTCACTCCTGCCTATCCACATATTGTTTTCCTACCTATAGTGTAGGGTACAACAGGGCAGTGAGGGCTAGCCTACGCTGAGTGGGGGCGCCAAGTCGAATCTCTAGTGGTGCCAACCCCACGGTCAGGTAGGATCATATAGGAGTATATATAGGCCACGGAACCAGTATAGATATTTATCTTTGGTAATTGTATTTTACCTTTTCACTGGGTTGGTGTTTTTACGATTATCAAATAAAAGACGGATTTTGGTAAGAACTTACCTGTAAAATCCTTTTCAGCGAAGGAAGGAAGAGAGACACAGTCATTACTAGTGGGTAGGCGGAGCCCAGATAGGATTGACACCTCAGATTAAAAAGAGTGTTGACCGGCCCCTCCAGCTCGGGCTCCTCCTACTCAGCTCTTCAGTCGTACCCAAGCTTAAGGAAGAACAATATCACCAGCGAAGCAACATAACCCCTTCTGAAGGACTTCAGAGAAAAAACATAAGAGTACAGGTTATGCATGCATTCGGCAAAAAAAATCACACAGTTACAGGTACTACTCACTGAACCTGACTACTGCGATAAGCTGGCAATGCTGGAACAGAGCCGTAGCGCGTCGACCTCAGTCCAGATAATCGCTATCAGAGAAGGGTCACGCTGCATCTGTAAATACAACAACACACTTCTGCCATGGGAGGGAGCTGTGTCTCTCTTCCTTCGCTGAAAAGGATTTTACAGGTAAGTTCTTACCAAAATCCGTCTTTCAGCTGCAGATGGAAGGAAGAGAGCCACAGTCATTACTAGTGGGACGTCCCAAAGCAGTCCAAAAATTAGGGTGGGAAAAAACCAAAATAGGCAGAAACCCAACAACCTAGATAAATGCGCCACAGGCGCCAAATACAAGTTAACTAAAAACTTTAAATTACCGCTGCCTGCAGGACCCTACGTCCTAAGGCCGCATCAGAGGAAGCACTGACGTCCACCTTATAAAACTTTGTAAATGTGTGGACGAAACGCCAGGTCGCCGCTCGGCAGAGCTGAGCTGCCGAAGCCCTTGATGAAAGGCCCACGATGAAGTCACAGCCCTCGTGGAGCGAGCTTGAATCTTAATCGGGCAAGGTTCGCCATTAAGACGGTAAGCCTCCAAAATGGCCGACCGAATCCAACGAGCTATAGAGTCCTTGAAAACTCGTTGATCACGCCTATGACCTGCTGTAATCACAAACAGGGAATCTGACTTTCGAAAACCTTGAGTAATAGACAAAATAGAACTTCAAGACCCGCACTAAATCCAATTTGTGCAAGTTCCGTTCCTTCGCATTCCCTGGGCCCGGGCAAAGCGAGGGCAACACAATATCCTGGTTAACATGAAATTGCGACACCACCTTAGGTAGAAAATCGCCCCGTGTGCGAAGCACTACTCGATCCGGGTAAAACTCCAGGAAAGGAGGCGAGCAGGAAAAAGCTGCCAACTCAGAAACCCTTCTTAAAGAGGTTACCGCCACTAAGAAGGTAACCTTCCAAGAAATTAAAGAAAGGCTAGCAGAACCCATAGGCTCAAAAGGTATATGCTGAAGAGCCTCCAAGACAAGGTTGAGCCGCCAAGGAGACACAGGCGCCTTCCGCAGTGGAAACTGACGGGTTACTCCGCGAAAAAAGGAACGTACGTCCCTACGCGAGGCGATAGCCTTCCGAAATAGCAAAGACAGGGCAGAAACCTGACCTTTCAGAGTGCTAACTGCCAAACCTTTTGTCCAGCCCGTACTGTAGCAAAGCCAACAAATTGGGAATGGAAAAAAATCCTCGGATTCCTTGAAGAACCCGAAACCACGAAAAGACCAAGTCTTGTGATAAATCTTAGTAGTAGCCGGACCTCTAGCAGCTCGCAGAGTGGCAATGACTTCGACTGAAAAACCTCTACGGGTCAAGGTTTCGGTCTCAAGAGCCACGCCGTCAAACGCAGAGACTTCAAGTCCGGATGACGAACGGGCCCCTGGGTTAACAGGTCCGGGCGAGGAGGAAGTGGGAATGGCGGTGCCGCCAAAAACGACACCAGTGTCGAGAACCACGTCCTCCTTGGCCAATCCGGGGCTATCAACATAGCCGGAATTCTCTTCCAGTCTGATCCGACGCAGCACCAGAGGAAGTAAAGATATCGGCGGAAACACATAGACTAGCTCGAAATGGTCCCACGGAGCCACCAGAGCAACCACCGCCACAGCCTTCGGGTCCTTGTACCTGAACATGAAGGTCGGTAGTTTGGCATTTGAACCTGGATGCCATCAAATCCACTTGGGGAGTTCCCCAACGGAAGCACAGCAGCGCAAAAATTTTCGGATGAAGACTCCATTCTCCAGGATCCATCTTCTCGCGACTGAGGAAGTCCGCCGTGGTATTCTGGACTCCTGGAATGTGATCGCAGAGATGGCTGGAACCTTGGTCTCGGCCCATAGCAGGATCCGAGACACCTCCATCATGAGGCTGGAGCTCCTTGTCCCGCCTTGGTGGTTGATATACGCAACGCCGTCGCGTTGTCTGTCTGCACTCGGACTGGTAGACCGCTTAAAGGGACCGTCCAGTGTTGTAGGCAAAGGAAAAATTGCCCTTAACTCCAGGATGTTGATGGTAGAACAGACTCTTCCGATGACCATACTCCCTGGATCCAAAGATTGTTCCAGACACCCCCCCCAGCCCGTCAGGCTGGCATCGGTGGTTATGACCGACCACCTCGGAGGGAGGAAAGATTTCCCCAGGAATAACGCTCCTGGACGTAACCACCATCCTAGGGATTCTCGCACCCTGTGAGAGATGATGACGCTGCAATTCAGAGAAGCTTGCAATCGATCCCAACGACTCAGAATGAGCCTTTGGAGGGCCCTGGAATGAAATTGGGCAAACGGAAGTGCCTCCATGGACGTCAAACCCAGAAGGCGCATACACTTCCGAAAGGACATTGCTGCCGTAGACCTCATAATCTGTACATGTCGAAAGAGACATGCCCGCTTGTCTGGAGGAAGGGACACCACCGTCCATACAGTGTCGAAATGCATTCCCAAAAACAGGATTGACTTCCAGAGACGACTTCTCCCAATTGACCAGCCACCCGAAATCCTCCAGGAGCTGAAGGGATAGATTGCGAGCCGTCCCCGCCTCCTCCTTTGAGGACGCCACAATCAGAAGGTCGTCCAGGTAGGGAAATCGTAACCCCCTGTCTTCGAAGAATTGCCATGAGGGGCGCTAGAATTTTTGTAAAAACTCTGGGCGCCGAGGTCAAGCTGAATGGCAGAGCCACAAACTGGCAATGGTCCTGACCTATGGCAAAACGAAGGAAGCGCCGGTGAGCCCTTCCGACGGGAACATGCAAATAAACGTCGCGAATGTCGATTGACCAAAAACACGTTCTGCGACAGGGCTGCCACAACGGAGCGAAGCGACTCCATGCGGAATTTTTGGGATGTAAACATGCCGATTCAATCTTTGAAATCCAAAATAGGGCGAAATTTGTCCTCCTTTTTGGGGACCACAAAGAGGTTGGAATAAGAATCCTCTTCCCCGGTCCTCTGCGGAACCGGTATCACCACACCCTTCTGCAGAAGGGAATCGACCTCTCGTAGTAGAGCGGCAAATAGCTCGGCTCTGACGGAATGCGAGATTGGCAAAACCTGTCCGGGGGTCGAGAAAGAAACTCTATGAAGTAGCCTGCCAACCCAAGTCGGTTTGAATTGGAGTAAACGACCCTCCACTCGAGAGCGCTCGAGTGAGACCCAGACGTCAGACCGCTTTAGGGGTTTTTTGCCAGCTTCTGTCTTAATGGAAGTTCTGTTTCCAGGGTATGGGGAATTTCTGAGAAATTCCCCCTTTTTTTTTTTTTTAAAAAAAGAGAGGAACGACCCAAACCCCCAGAGGGTTGACCGGATCATCCCCTGGACTGAAAGGACCGCCGACAACTACCGGCACTAGTCCTGCCAGACACAGAAGTCACAGCTCTGCGCTGCGGTAAAGCTGTTTCTTTTGCCTCAGAAATCAGCTCTGTGAGGTCAGATTTCAAATAGCTGACCACTTTGTAAGCTAAAGATAGCAAACCCTGCTTGGAAACCGCGTTCCACTGTCTAAGCCACAGTGCTCTTCTGACTGTGACTGCCGAGGATTGCGCCCTGGATAGCAGTGACGCAGAATCCTTCAACTTGAAAAGCCCATCTATCTCGATAGAGGGGATCCATCTTGTCACGCCGTCCGTAGACGGTCCAAACGGCTCAGGGAAACTTTACAAGTACACATAGATCCTTAATACTGAATCCATGACCCGCGGCCTCGCAGATGGATATTGTTGCCATCTCCATTTTTCTGTCCAGCAGGTCCTGC
Source organism: Oophaga sylvatica (assembly GCA_033576555.1). NCBI lineage: Eukaryota > Metazoa > Chordata > Amphibia > Anura > Dendrobatidae > Oophaga > Oophaga sylvatica. The sequence continues at coordinate 133,695,122 of JARQOD010000003.1, forward strand.
CGACTCGCCTTCCTTTACCAGGATAAAGGGACATTCACTTCAGGAGATCCAATTAACAATCAACTCCGTAGAAAACGGATACAGATTGTAAAGCCGTCGCGACCTATGCGACTCCTGAAACATCCGGGCCGACTTACCAGGACGCCTAGTTACCTCTCTCTGGTAACTGTAACGCCCTCATGGCTCCAATAGTACGGTCCATGAGAGAGGCAGAGTGTCCCTGCTGATCCTACTTGTCCGAAACGGACATCTTCGCTACGCGAGAAGGAAGGCACCGATTTGTGTCGCTTCCTTGAGAGGATCTAGCTGACACTCCATAACCTAGAAGGTCAGACAGGCCATCATAGAAACTAGCGAGGGCCTCCATTTTGACACCACTGGAACCTCCGACCGCTGCGCATGACGCTGTCGGGGTCTGCGTGTCAGATAGTCCGCATCTGACATGTCCTTGCACAGTATATGGCAGGTTAAACCTGTCAGTAACTAGAACAGTGTGTTTCTTAAAGAAAAAACAATCGCTGAAGGGTTAAAGCTCTTAAAGAGAGAGCTACCCCAGCATTAATAGTTAACCGCCTAAGAAGGGGTTAAAGTAGCAGACTCCCACAACCTTGATAATGAAAAAGTTGTGCGAGCCCCAAGTGCCTCTTATAAAGCAGCAGCTGCAGGACAGCTTTTTATGCCACACTAACAGAAAAACGTTCCACAAGATCGCTAAAAATTGCGCTGTTTTGTATATCGCAATGACCGCCAAAGTTGTTAAGGGGATCGCTAACCGCTTATGCGATGTTAATGAGATCGCCCAGATTGGCAACTACTAGCGACATTAAAAAATGATCACACAAACGATCGCATTAGTATGCGTCGTTATCAGGATCGTTTGAGGGAACGTATAGTGGCAGTATTAAAATCGCAGACTCCCCACAAACTCTTTAATATTATTGAAAAGAGTGTGCGAGCCCCTTATGCGATAACAGCCGCAGGACAGCGCAGTCTGTCACTCATTAGTGCCCCAGAAGGCGCCCGCGCTGTGGGGGTGAAGGGGTTAAGCTTCTGCCTGCGGGCTAGAAGCGACTCACCCAGCTGGTAACAGTTAACATCTTGCCGGGAGGGGAGGAGGGAGAAGAGCCAGAAGAAGCTTTCAGCCTGCTTCTTTAATGGCCGCCGCGCTGTGCCTCCATGTGGTCCATGAGGGAAGCCGGAAATGGAGACAGCAGTAAAGCGACGCTCAGAGCGGCGCGAAAATTCAAATAAAAAGGCGCGCACTCCTCTCCTATGTCCTGCAGGCATTCACCTGCGGACAAAAAACACAGTCACCGACATGTAATGTACAGCGGCTGCCGCAGCAGTCGCTTAAACACTCACACACACATTAATAAAAATGTGAGGTAAAAATGTGAGGTACTCACCAGCCGAAGCGCCACAGGGACCACCCCAGGGGTTTCTGGCGCTATGCCCATGCTTCCCCCCAGGGCGGGGGACGCAGTGACCCCTGCAGCGCGGTTTGCGCCCCCGCCAGGGAAGCCATCCTCATCCCCCGGGCCGGCAGGGTTCTGCAGGGACCACCATTAGGGTAATACAGATCCGCTGAGACTCCTGAGACCTCTAGACCACATTTGGTGATCCAAGTCTCTTGTCCGATAAAAAATAATAAAATCTTCTGAGGAGCTGCTTCCAGCAGCGACTATCTTCTGAGACCTCAAATTGTAAACTGAAGAGCTGAGTAGGAGGAGCCCGAGCTGGAGGGGCCGGTCAACACTCTTTTTAATCTGAGGTGTCAATCCTATCTGGGCTCCGCCTACCCACTAGTAATGACTGTGGCTCTCTTCCTTCCATCTGCAGCTGAAATTTAGTTTTAGGCCGGCGTCACACTAGCGAGTTTGATGCGAGTTAGTCGCACGACTTACTCGCATCAACACCCGGCACGGCCGCCCGCTCTCGGACCAGAGTGCGCGGCGGCATAGAAATACATGCAGCCGCGCACTCTGGTCGAGAGCGGGCGGCCGTGCCGGGTGTTGATGCGAGTAAGTCGTGCGACTAACTTGCATCAAACTCGCTAGTGTGACGCCGGCCTTAGAGGGAATTTATGTTCTACACTGATTTGATTTCATTCCTATATGTATATATGATTTATGTGCTATATAACTCAAAGTGGTCAATTAAATTAGATTTTTCAACAGACATAAGTTATTAGTTTCCTAAGAAGCATTATACATACCCTCCATCTAAAAATGACTGTGCTTTGTCTTTCTCATCTAGAATATTAGCTACTAGGCCATAAAGATCAGTCTCACTTCCATGCTTGTTCCTTTCAGTTTGAACTCTAGCGGGTTAAGAATATGCTAATTAATAAATGTAAAGTTTGACATACGTTAACACATAAAAAAAGATAGTCACTGCATTTTTATGATTAATACCCAACAAGACACTCAGAGCAGTATGAAAATAGGGACAATAACCAAATCTTCCAAATATCAGAATAACAAATAGTTCAATCACAACTTTTAGTTTCCACAAAATCATTTTTAACAAGGTTTATCCTCTTTATGAGATCTTTGCCCCTTGGTGCATTTTGGTATGAAAAAAACCAAAACCGTGCTATATTCACTGTCCATGGATCAAGGACTAAAGGCCCCTTTACACTAAGCGAGATCGCTGAAACGTCACCGATTTTGTGACGTAGCGGCGACCTAGCCAGCGATCTCGCTTAGTGTGACACTCAGCGACGATCAGCCCCCCTGCTGGATGTCGCTGATCGTCGCTGAATGTCCTGAACCATTTTTTGATCGCTGGTCTCCCGCTGGCCAGCGAGCATCTCTGCGTGACAGGCGGGAGACCAGCGATCAGCCAGCCGGAGCTGGTAACCAAGGTAAACATCGGGTTTCCATGCGCCGGGCGGCGCCTGGAAACCCGATGTGTACCTTAGATACCAGTGCGCTGATGCAGGGGAGCTGGTAACCAAGGTACACAGCGGGTTTCTAAGCGCCGAGCGGTGCCTAGAAACCTGATGTGTACCTTGGTTACCAGCTCCCTGCACCAGCACACTGGTATCTAAGGTACACTGCCGGTAACTAAGCGACGTGCGTCGCTTGCTACCGGCATAGTCGCTGTCCTGATCGCTGCCTGTTTGGCAGCTCAGCAGCGATCATGTATCGACACACCAGCGATCCTGCATATCGTTGTCTGGATCGCTGGTGAGTCGTTATGTGTAACGGGACCCTTAGTCTCTGCGTCTGTTCTCTGTCATGGACTGTGGCACTGACATCACATTGACAGCCAATCAGCGGCACGGTAGCTCTGCCAGTGTAGATGAAATTCCCTGTTTAGAGCTGCAGAGCTGAAAGATTGGCTGCTTTGCTATCAAAGTGACAGTGGCACCAACGGCAAAGTCAGGCACCAACCGAAGCAAAATGTGCAGGGGGACAAAGATTGCTTAAGGGTCTGTGCACACGTTGCGGATTTGACTGCAAAATTTTCTGCACCAAAACAGGACCTCTTGGCAGAAAACGCAGGTGCTTTTTTGATGCGTTTTTTCATGCTTTTATTCCTCATGCGTTTTTGTCAGCTAAATAAAGATATGTTATTTAACAAAAAAAAAAGATTTGTGATGTCATTTCTTGTCCAACCTCCTCTTTTACATTTGTCCAACCCACACTCCATTACACACAGACAGATAGAGATAGATAATAGATACCAGTTGATAGATAGAAAATACATAGATAGATAGATAATAGATAGTTAGAAAGATATATAGATAGATAGATAATAGATAGATATATAGGTAGATAGATGATAGCTAAAATGGTACATAAATATTTAAAGAGACACACACACACAAAATCTTAACGCAATAGTTAATAAAAAAAAAAAAAAATGGGAAAAAAAATGGCGTAGGCTCCCGCGCAATTTTCTGCGCCAGAGGGGAAAAGCCGAATGTCGGGGACAATATTTCTAGCCTGGGAAGGGGTTAATACCCATGGAGCTTCCCAGGCTATGAATATAAGCCCACAGCTAGCCTTTACTGGCTATTAAAATAGGGGGACCCCCAAAAAAAATGACGTGAGGTCCCCCTAAAATTTATAGCCAGAAAGGCTAGGCAGGCAGCTGCGGGCTGATATTCATAGCCTAGGAAGGGGCCATGGATATTGGCGCACCCCTGGCTAAAAATACCAGCACCCAGCCGCCCCAGAATTGGCGCATCTATACGATGCGCCATTTCCGGCACTTAGCCCTTCTCTTCCCACTCCCCATGTAGCGGTGGGATATAGGGTAACAAGGGGTTAATGTCACCTAGCTATTGTTAGGTGACATTAAGCCCGGTTAATAATGGAGAGGCGTCAATAAGACGCCTATCCATTATTAATCTTATGGTTTGAAAGGGTTAAAAAAACACACACACACACACATAAGAATAAAGTATTTTAATGAAATAAAACACAACCGGTTTTCATATTTTTATTACACGCTCAGATCCAAGCGACACCATCGGTCTCCTGTAATAAAAAGTAAAAAAATAAAACAACCATATACTCCTTGTCCGACTTAGTCCAATTAATAACGAGTGTCCCACGATGATCTCCCCTTTAGAACAGTGACATCAGGTGATGCCACTGCTCTTTAGGGCCTCCTAGGGATGTTCTGACAGGAGACAATGGCTTCTGCAGTGCATCACTGAGGTTACCTGAGTTCATTCTCTCACTTTATGGCAATGCTGCGTGGGAATTTTCTCACCCAGCATTGCCGGTGAGAGAATGAACTGTAGTGACGTCATTCTCTCCCGGCGGAGTGATACACAGGAGTGTATCGCAGGAGCGGTGTAGAGCGCTGACATCACCCGATGTCAGTGTTCTACACGAAGATCGCCGTGGGACACTCGGTAATAACTGGACTACGGCGGACAGGTGATGTATAGGTTGCTTTATTATTTTACTTTTATTACAGATCGATGGCTTCTGGGATTAGGTGATTGGTGAGTATGTACTCTATGTTATGTATTGTATGTCATGTGTATGTTCTGTATGTTATGTGTATGTAATGTATGTGTTTGTTTGTTTTTTTTACATTCAACACATTAGCCGGATGATGGGACTACTACTGTCCCATCATTGGCTAATGTGTTAGTCACTGTCAGTGTAGCAGGCATAGCCGGATGGGACTTGTAGTCCCTTCCGACAATGCCTGCATACGCAGAGACACAAACACAGTCTCGCAGACCCCCACACATACACAGATCACGCACACAGGCCCGCACATACACAGATCACGCAGACACCGGCACACACATACACGCACACAGTCACCGCCCACACACTATACACGAACACAGTCACCGCCCCCACACAAAGCGCCGTACACTATACATGCCCGCACTCAGCCCACACACTTCCCTCCTCAAAAACTGCAGCGTTTCACCCGCAGCAAAACCGCAGATCTTTTTTTAGACCTGTGGTTTTACTACGGAAGTGCCTGACTCAATGTAAGTCAATGGCGCAGAAATGCTGCAGTTCCGAACAAAGAATTGACATGCTGCGGAAAATAAAACGCTGAAAATCGGCGCATTTTTTTTCCGCAGCATGTGCACAGCAAACCTGCGTTTACCATAGAATTACATTGGATGTGCACTGTGCTGCGGGTTGGATGCGTTTCCGAACGTTGAAAAACGCAGCAGAAACGCATCTAAAAACGCAACGTGTGCACAGGGCCTAAGGGTATGTTTCCACGGTCAGGATTGGCTCAGTATTTGCTTAGGATTTGACACAGGTAAAATCTGCACCAAATCTGCATTAGAGGTCACTGGCAGGTCACCTGCGTTTTTTACATGCGTTTTTGATGTGTTTTTTTTCATGCGGATTTGTATGCGTTTTTTTAAGCAAAATAAAGAAATATTATTTAACAAAAAAAAAAAGGTTTTGTGATGTCATTTCTGGTTTAACTTCCTCCTTTACATTTGTCCAACCCACACTCTATTACACAAAGATAGATAGATAGATCTATAGATAGATATGGGATAGATCTATAGATAGATATGGGATAGATCGATATGGGATAGATAGATCTATAGATCTATATACCTAAAGATCTATCTATAGATCTATATATAGATCTGTCTATCTACACTCTAGTTTTCACGGTCAGCTGACCGTGAGAACTAGCCTAGTGACCGGAGATAACACCTGGTTACGTGCACAACATAAGCTAAGTTATCGAGAAAACTGTAGTGGACGGGGACTTCCAGCCTCAGGAGGAGGTAAGACCTTATTTAAGTTAGTAGACATGCGTAGTAAGCTGCGTTTACGCAGTTACTACGCATGTGACTAATCATTAGATGCGGTTTTACCGCATCTAATGATTGTCTATGGGAAATTTACAGTGCGGCGACAGAGAGTCGCCGCATTGTAAATACACATGCTGTGTTCTGAAGAGACTTCCGTCTTTTAATGCATAGTGGAGACGGGAATTCATGAAATACCCTCCACTATGCTGTAACATCTGGACGCTGCGGCTGTACGCAGCGTCAAACCCGCAGTGTTTCCTGACCATGGAAACATACCATAATAGTGAACAACTCCTTTAACCCCTTCATGACGCAGCCTATTTTGACCTTAAAGACCTTGCCATTTTTTGCAATTCTGACCAGTGTCCCTTTATGAGGTAATAACTCAGGAACGCTTCAAAGGATCCTAGCGATTCTGAGATTGTTTTTTCGTGACATATTGGGCTTCATGTTAGTGGTAAATTTAGGTCGATAATTTTTGCGTTTATTTGTGAAAAAAAATGGAAATTTGGCGAAAATTTTGTAATTTTCAAATTTTTAATTTTTATTCTGTCAAACCAGAGAGTTATGTGACACAAAATAGTTAATAAATAACATTTCCCACATGTCTACTTTACATCAGCACAATTTTGGGAACAACATTTTTTTTTGTTAGGAAGTTATAAGGGATAAAAGTTGACCAGCGAATTCTCATTTTTACAGCAAAATTTACAAAACCATTTTTTTTAGGGACCACCTCACATTTGAAGTCACTTTGAGGGGTCTATATGGCAGAAAATACCCAAAAGTGACACCTTTATAAAAACTGCACCCATCAAGCTACTCAAAACTGCATTCAAGAAGATTATTAACCCTTCAGGTGCTTCACAGGAACTAAAGCAACGTGGAAGGAAAAAATGGACATTTTAATTTTTCCAACAAAAATTTTCTTTTAGCATCAATTTTTTCATTTTTACATGGGCAAAAGGATAAAATGGATCCTAAAATTTGTTGGACAATTTCTCCTGAGTACACAGATACCTCATATGTGGTCATAAACCACTGTTTGGGCGCACTGCAGGGCTCAGAAGGGAAGGAGCGCCATTTGACTTTTTGAATGGAAAATATGCTGGAATATTTAGCGGTTGCCATGTTGCATTTGGAGAGTCCCTGTGTGCCTAAACATTGGAGCTCCCCCACAAGTGACCCCATTTTGGAAACTAGACCCCCTAAGGAACTTATCTAGATGCATAGTGATCACTTTGAACCCCCAGGTGCTTTACAAATTGATCTGTAAAAAAAAGAAAGTACTTTTTTTTCACAAAAATTTTCTTTTAGTCTCGGTTTTTTCATTTTCACATGGGCAACAGTATAAATTGGATCCTAAAATTTGTTGGGCAATTTCTCCTGAGTACACAGATACCTCATATGTGGTCATAAACCACTGTTTGGGCACACGGCAGGGCTCAGAAGGGAAGGAGCGCCATTTGACTTTTTGAATGGAAAATATGCTGGAATATTTAGCGGTTGCCATGTCGCATTTGGAGAGTCCCTGTGTGCCTAAACATTGGAGCTCCCCCACAAGTGACCCCATTTTGGAAACTAGACCCCATAAGGAACTTATCTAGATGCATAGTGAGCACTTTGGACCCCCAGGTGCTTCACAAATTGATCCGTAAAAAAAAGAAAGTACTTTTTTTCACAAAAATTTTCTTTTAGCCTCAGTTTTTTTCATTTTCACATGGGCAACAGTATAAATTGGATCCTAAAATTTGTTGGGCAATTTCTCCTGAGTACACAGATACCTCATATGTGGTCATGAACCACTGTTTGGGCGCACGGCAGGGCTCAGAAGGGAAGGAGCGCCATTTGACTTTTTGAATGGAAAATATGCTGGAATATTTAGCGGTTGCCATGTCGCATTTGGAGAGTTCCTGTGTGCCTAAACATTGGAGCTCCCCCACAAGTGACCCCATTTTGGAAACTAGAGGCCCTAAGGAACTTATCTAGATGCATAGTGAGCACTTTGAACCCCCAGGTGCTTCACAGAAGTTTAAAACGCAGAGCCGTGAAAATAAAACTTCATTTTTTTTCTGAAAAAATGATTTTTTAGCCCACTATTTTTGATTTTCACAATGGTTACAGGAGAAATTGGACCCCAAAAGTTGTTGTCCAGTTTGTCCTGAGTATGCTAGTACCCCATATGTGGGGGGGAACCACTGTTTGGGCACACGTCAGGGCTCGGAAGGGATGTAGTGACGTTTTGAAATGCCGACTTGATGAAATGGTCTGCGGGCATCTTGTTACGTTTGCAGAGCCCCTGATGTGCCTAAACAGTAGAAACTCCACACAAGTGACCCCATTTTGGAAATTAGACCCCGCAAAGAACTTATCTAGATGTGTGGTGAGCACTTTGAAGCCCCAAGGGCTACACAGAAGTTTATAACGCCCGGGCATGAAAATAAAAAAATCATATTTTTTCCACAATCAGGATCTTTTAGTCCCCAATTTTTTTATTTTCCCAAGGGTAACATGAGAAATTAGACCCCAAAAGTTGTTGTCCAATTTGTCCTGAGTATGCTGATATCCCATATGTGGGAGAAAACTACTGTATGGGTACACGTCGGGGCTCGGATGGGAAGTAGTGACGTTTTGAAATGCCCACTTGATGGAATGGTCTTCGGGCGTCATGTTACGTTTGCAGAGTCCCTGATGTGCCTAAACAGTAGAAACTCCCCACAAGTGACCCCATTTAGGAAACTAGATCCCCCAAGGAACTCCTAAAGATGTGTGGTAAGCACTTTGAATCTCCAAGTCCTTCACAGAAGTTTATAACGCAGAGCCGTGAAAATATAAAATCATTTTTTTTCCACAAAAATAATTTTTTAGTCCCCAATTTTTTTTCCCAATGTTAACAGGAGAAATTAGAACCCCCAAAGTTGTTGTGCAATTTTTCCCGAGTACGCTGATACCCCATATGTTGGGATAAACCACTGTTTGGGCATACGTCGGGGCTTGGAATAAAGGGAGCACTGTTTGACTTTTTGAATGCAAAATTTGCAGGAATCAATGGTGGCGCCATGTCGCGTATGGAGACCCCTGATGTGCCTAAATAGTGGAAACCCCTCAATTCTAACTCCAACCCTAACCCCAACACACAACTAACCCCAACCCTAACCCCTACACACACCTAACCCTAATACAAACCCTAACCATAACCCCAACACACCCCTAACCCTAATCCCAACTCTAACCATAAACCTAACCACAAGCCTAACCCTAATTCCAACCTTAACCCTAATTCCAACCCTAACCCAAATTCGAACCCTAACCCTAATTCGAACCCTAACCCTAATTCTAACCTTAACCCTAATTCTAACCCTAATGCTAACCCTAAGGCTGGGTTCATATTGCGTTTTACCAGCCCGTTCAACATGTAGCGTTGACCGGCTGGTAACGGTATAGCATAATGCGATCGCGTTGTGCTATACCTGCTAGCGCAGATGAATCAGCAGATGATTCATCTGTGCTAGCGGTGATGGAGCCCAGACACTGCAGCCCGTGTCCGAGGCTCCGTCACTGAATGACGGCACGTCGCGAAAGCATGCCGCTTTACGGCATGCGTTGCGATGCGCACACAAATGGGGTGAATGGCAGCGTTAACGGACTGCGTTACACCGCGTTATACCGCGGTGAAACGCAGTCCATCTAACGGACTGCCATAATGCAATATGAACCCAGCCTAACCCTGAGGCCCCGTGCACACGTTGCGGATTCACTTGCAGATTTTTCTTAAATCCGCAGGTAAAATTACCTGCGTTTTACCTGCGAATTTAGCGCGGATTTGCTGCGGTTTTACACCTATAATGGAATAGGTGTAAAACCGCTGCGGAAACCGCACAAAGAATTGACATGCTGCGGATTTAAAACCGCAGCAAATCCGCATGTGCACAGCGTTTTTTTTAACCATTTATTTGCATTGTACTGTACATGGTTTCTGGATCTGCTGTGGATCCGCAGCGCCAAAACCCGCCGCGGATCAGCAGCAAAATCCGCCGCGGATCAGCAGCAAAATCCGCCGCGGATCCCCAGCAAAATCCGCCGCAGATCCCCAGCAAAATCCGCCGCGGATCCGCAGCAAAATCCGCCGCGAATCCGCAGCAAAATCCGCCGAAGATCAGCAGCAATATCCGCCGCGGATCAGCAGCAAAATCAGCCGCGGATCCCCAGCAAAATCCGCCGCGGATCCGCAGCAAAATCAGCCGCGGATCCGCAGCAAAATCAGCCGCGGATCCGCAGCAAAATCAGCCGTGGATCAGCAGCAATATCCGCCGCCGATCCGCAGCAATATCCGCCGCGGATCCGCAGCAAAATTCGCCGCGGATCCGCAGCAAAATCAGCTGCGGATCAGCAGCAAAATCCGCTAGGAAAAAAAAAAAAAAATTCTTTATTTTATTATTTGTCCCTACCTATGACAGGGGGGGGTTCATTTACTTTTTTTAATTTTGATCACTGTGACAGTTTATCACAGTGATCAAAATAAATTTTTGAACACTGGAGGGTGCACTGCGCATGCGCCAGCCGGCGCACTGCGCATGCGCCCGCGATTTTCCAAGATGGAGGCGCCCATGAAGAATCCCGGGCAGCCACCGGGACGGATCCAGGGACGTCGGTGGACCGGGAGAGGTGAGTAGGGGGGATCGGAAGGTGGGGGCAGCGGATCGCAGGAGCAGGGGAGCAGATAGTGACGGCAGTGACCGATCACTGCCATCTTTCGGTGGCGGCGGCCGATCACCGCAGTGACTCGATGTGAGGGGGTCAGATCGCGGGTCTCCAGCCATGGCAGATGCTATTGCAGCATCGGCCATGGCTGGATTGTAATATTTCACCAGTTTCATTGGTGAAATATTACAAATCGCTCTGATTGGCTGTTTCACTTTTAACAGCCAATCAGAGCGATCGTAACCACGTGGGGGTTAAGCCACCCCCACTGTGGTGATGCGCAAGGGGTCCAGTGCCTGCGGGTCGGGTGACCTTTCAGTGACCCCGGTCACACGGCCCGCAGCAACATGATTTATAGCATGACGCCTACGTTGGCATCATGGGTCGGGATGGCACAGGTTTTCATGACGCCAACGTAGGCGTCATAGGTCGGGAAGGGGTTAACTTTTATAACCAAAGGAGCATAACCAGTTTTTTGTAATAATTAGTTGTTGTAAAAACAACGTTTAATACAGTAGTTTTATTGAAGAAAGTACAATCGATATTTGAGTTTTCACAAGAAACCAAGACAGGGAGAAGGTAACTCGACAGCACATCTTTAAGGCACATGATGCGGATTTCTGCAGCGTTTTTCACCCATTGACTTCCATTGAGTCAGTCAAATCTGCACCAAAAACGCAGGTGTTAAAAGGTTTGCGGATTTGCTGCGGATTTGAAAACAGTAATTATGTCAGATGGAGGAAGAGTGTGTGGGCAGAGAATCTAGATACAAGCCTATCTTGGTAGAAACACATCAACAATGGAGGTTGGACTTGAAAATTACATTTTTTATTAGTTTTTTTTTACAGTCATATGAGCTAACAAAACCGCAAAGACAGCTACATACAAATCCACATGTAAATTCCGCATCAAAAATGCATGAAATCCGCACAAAAAACGTGCGGAATTTACACTGCGTTTTCTGCCAAGAGATGCAGAATCTGCGCAGAAAAATCCACAAGCAAATTCGCAATGTGCGCACATAGCCTTAGTCTCATCAAAAATACTACTGATGTATTTAAAATGAGTAGGTAATTAGAAATGAGCTGTAAATACTTACATACAAATAAATAAGGTCTGAGTCATTCTACGGACTTACTTAAAGTCATGTGGCTGTTGAGTAGGAAGTATAAGCCTAATATTAAATCTGCTACAAATTCTAAACATGTGCACATACCCTTAAAGAATAGAACATTTTCTGATGACAAATTCCCTTTAACAATTTCAAATTATATGCAGCATACACTTTTGCAGCATCCCGGATACAGCCTGTTTACATGACAAAAAACAAATGTTTTTTCCTCAGTTAATTCATTGGGGTGCACAGGCACCATGGTATAGGCTGCTACCACTAAATAATAAAAAAAACAACTCTGCTCCACCTTCCCAACCTAGGCACTGAACTGATCAGTTTTACCTAATTGTCAGTAGGAGGCACAAAAAGTGTTAGTTTTCCAATACCTTTTTGTTACTTTTTATTAACACTTTATTCTTTCAGCCTGTGGAATCAGAGAGGTATATACCTTTTCATGCTCTCTGCCCACAGCCTGTCTCCTCTTCCCAGTGCATGTGCAATGGAAGCAATTTTCTCACTGTTCCTGGGACTTTGATCCAGAAGTCTTTGGACCCTCCTCCACAGTGGGATATGCATGGCCCTAGAGACTGGACTGGCACTACACACAATGTTCTCCTGAACCCACTATCTTCCTCCATCTCTTCATTTGCTTACATCATCGGGAAGCATAAGTTACCCTCTGAACACAGAAGCCATTACCCTTTCTGTGCCCATCTGCAAGGAACCCCCTCTGTACAAGGAAGCACTACTGTCACGCTGTCTAATGATATGTATACAATGTCAGTAAACTATTAATACAGGAACAACACTCTATACAACAACTAGTATAGCAACATCAGCATGTAAGTATAGAATAGATTTACCTGACATGATATCTGCTGAACTCAGGGTTAATCTTGAGGACTTGATGAGCTGAAACAGGAAAGAGGTGGACCGGGATCTAACCTGACCCTAAACTGGGGTCCTAACTAATCCCTCACCTTGGAGGTACTGATAATGGTTCAGAGGTCCAAGTCTCCAACCTAACCCTGTCTCCTATCAGACCCTGAACCCTGTAATCAGTCCTAAGAAGGATCCTGACTACCACCAAAGGGATATGGGCTGATCTCAGCTAAATACACAGATTAGACATATAAGACAGACAGGATAACACTCGCTTGCATACACACTCAAACACCAAAGGAACATAAATGGTCTGGGAAATAAACTCTAACCAAGTTGAGCTTAGAACAACTAAGGAGCTCACAACTAAAGTCTATACAGATTCATTCCTATCTGTGGTCTGCATGAAGGTTTCACTGGCAACTCCCCAAGCAGACAACCAGGAATTTAAAGGAAACCAATCAACAAATAATCAATTGCAGCCGGGAGAAACTGCACCCAGTCCCAGCACCGAGCACAGACAGAATTAACTCCCTAGCTGCCAAACAAAGAAACAGCAGCTCAGCTGTGAGAAGTCAAAATGTGCAACCGCGACGATCTTCGTGGCAATGCACACATGACAGTACCCCCCCTTCTAAGAGGGGCCTCCGGACCCTCAGGGCCAGGCCTGCCCGGGTGAGTTCTGTGGAAGGTCCGAACCAAACGATCTGCGTTAACATCAGACGCAGGGACCCACGTCCTCTCCTCTGGACCATACCCCTTCCAATGCACCAAGTACTGAAGGGACCGGCGATTCAGACGTGAGTCAATGATTTTTGATACTTGAAATTCCAAGTTACCATTGACCAACACTGGAGGAGGAGGTAGAGGTGACGATATGACTGGTGCCACATACCTTTTAAGTAATGACTTGTGGAACACATTATGAATTTTAAACGTAGGAGGGAGGTCCAGACGAAATGCCACAGGATTAATTATGGAACTGATCCTGTACGGCCCGATGAATCTGGGACCCAGTTTCCAGGAGGGCACTTTAAGTTTTATATTCCTGGTAGACAACCATACCAGATCGTTCACATTCAGATCTGGACCAGAAACTCTCCTCCTATCAGCCATACGTTTGTAACGGTTCCCCATCGCACTCAGATTATTCAATACACCTCTCCACACAGAAGCAAGTGACGACGAGAAACGCTCCTCCTCAGGAACCCCAGAAGGGCCCCCCCCATTGAAAGTACAAAACTGGGGATGGAAACCATATGCCCCAAAAAACGGGGACTTACCAGTGGACTCGCTCCGCCTGTTGTTAAGAGCGAACTCTGCCAGAGGCAAGAAAGAAGACCAGTCCTCTTGGTTCTCTGAGACAAAACACCGGAGATATGTCTCTAAGCTCTGATTCAGACGCTCTGTCTGACCATTGGTCTGCGGATGAAAAGCCGAGGAAAATGACAATTGCATCCCCCGACGTAAACAAAATGCCCTCCAAAATTTGGACACAAACTGAGACCCCCTATCTGACACCACATCAGAAGGCAACCCATGAAGTCTAACGATCTCCCTAATGAACACCTGCGCCAGAGTTTTAGCATTAGGGAGTGCAGGAAGAGCAACGAAATGTGCCATCTTACTGAACCTGTCAACAACCACCAGTATGACAGTATTCCCTGACGACGGAGGAAGGTCCGTAATGAAGTCCATAGATAAATGAGTCCATGGACGCTCCGGAAGTTTCAAGGGTAAAAGGGTCCCAGACGGACGGGTATGAGGGGTTTTAGAGCGAGCACACACCCCACATGACGCGACAAAAGTTATAACATCTTTATTAGCATTAGGCCACCAAAACCGGCGAGAAAGGAGATCTAAAGTAGCCTTACTCCCTGGATGTCCTGCTAGAGCAGAATTATGATGTGCCTCAATAACCTTTTGTCTCAACAGATTTGGGACAAACAGTCTCCCTGGAGGTCCTGCAGGGGCGTCCCCCTGAGCCTCTAACACCTCCTCCTCAAGCTCAGAAAATACAGCCGACACTACCACCCCCTCCTGAAGGATAGGACTCGGGTCATCCGTTTTCCCGGCCCCTGGGAAACTGCGAGACAAGGCATCAGCCTTTACATTCTTAGACCCGGGCGATAAGTGACGACAAAATTAAACCTGGTAAAAAACAACGACCATCGAGCTTGTCTGGAATTCAGACGCTTAGCGGATTCCAAATACAACAGGTTCTTGTGATCAGTAATAACGGTAACCGGGTGGACTGCCCCCTCCAAAAAGTGACGCCATTCTTCAAAAGCTAACTTAATGGCCAAAAGTTCCCTATTGCCGATATCATAATTCCTTTCGGCGGACGACAATTTATTAGAAAAGAAAGCGCACGGATGCCATTTACCAGGGGACGGACCCTGGGACAATATAGCACCCACCCTACGTCAGACGCATCCACCTCCACAATGAACGGCTGAGATGCATCTGGTTGGATGAGAACGGGTGCCGAAGCAAAACATTTCTTCAAAGAGGAAAAGGCTTGGCAAGCTTTGTCCGACCATTTAGAAAAATCCGTCCCTTTTCTTGTCATGTCAGTGAGAGGTTTGACGACAGATGAGAAATTACAAATAAATTTCCGGTAGTAGTTAGCAAACCCCAAAAAACGCTGCAGAGCCTTAAGATCCCCTGGCTGATCCCATTCAAGCACTGCTCTCACCTTTTCAGGGTCCATACGGAAACCGGAGGCTGACACCAAAAAACCCAAAAACTGAAGTTCCTGTACGGCAAATACACACTTCTCCAGTTTGGCGTATAATTTATTGTCTCGCAAGATCTGCAACACCTGTCTCACATGCTCCTGATGAGACACAAGATCTGGCGAGTAAATTAAAATGTCGTCCAAATATACAACCACAAACACCCCCACAAGGTGACGAAAAATGTCATTAACAAAATGTTGGAATACTGCTGGTACAGTAGTCAGACCAAAAGGCATGACTAGGTTCTCATAATGTCCCTCCGGCGTGTTAAACGCCGTTTTCCACTCATCCCCCTCTTTTATCCTAATCAGATTATACGCCCCCCTGAGATCCAATTTAGAAAACCATTTGGCGCCAACAATTTGATTGAAGAGATCAGGAATAAGAGGGAGTGGATACGGATCTCGAACAGTAATCCGATTAAGTTCGCGGAAATCCAAGCAAGGGCGTAGGCCTCCATCTTTCTTCTTCACAAAGAAGAACCCCGCGGCTACTGGGAAGATGAAGGTCTAATATGCCCTTTGGCCAGACTTTCAGAAATATAATCTTTCATAGCCTGCCTCTCAGGACCAGAAAGATTATACAACCTAGCTTTAGGCAACTTAGCATCAGGAAGGAGATTAATAGAGCAGTCATACACGCGATGAGGAGGCAACTCCTGACACCCCTCCTCAGAGAAAACATCCCCAAAATCCTCCAAAAAAGGAGGCAATGTACTAGGCACGACCGCACTGATGACTGTGTTCATGCAGTTGCTTTTGCAAAACTCAACCCATTGGCTTATTTCTCTGGACTGCCAATTAATCACAGGGTTATGTTTAACCAACCAAGGAAGTCCCAACACAATGGGAGTAGGTAGACCCTCCAACACATAACAAGATAATTATTCCCTATGTATTGCCCCTACCCGAAGGTCAATGTTATGAACCTCATGAACAAAGCTACCTTGGCCGAGAGGCCTGGCGTCAATGGAGAATATAGGATCGGTTTGACCAATACACTCAGATGCATACCTTGAGCCTGAGCAAACTGAGCGTCAACCAGATTAGCCCCGGAACCACTATCAAGAAGAACAGACAATCTCTCCACTCTCGTACCAACTACTACCTCCACTGGTACAAGGAACTGAGAAGAACTGGCGGATGAAATACATACTCCCAGGTTGTCGTCCACCCACAACCTGGGATTAACAGTTTTCCGGCGACTTTTGGCTCAACAAGGCACGGGATGGACATTCTCCAACAAAATGTCCCTCTTTCCCGCAGAAAAAACATCTTCTAGTCCTGCGGCGTACCGCCAATCCCCTCCTACGAAATGATGTCCCTCCCAACTGCATAGGCTCATCCGAACAGACAAGGAGAACCTCAACATAAGGGACTTTAGTGGTAGGTGGAGAAACAACAGGGAGTGGGGTTACCTCACCCCTCTCCCGAAGCCGTCTATCAGTACGGATAGCTAAGGCCATAGCAGCCTCCAGAGAAGGAGGAGACTCATACTGAGCCAAAACGTCTTTTAATTTATCAGAAAGCCCATGACAAAACTGGCTCCTAAGAGCTGGGTCATTCCACTGAGTATCTGTGGCCCATCTACGAAACTCAGAAGCAAATTCCTCTGCCGGACGATCTCCCTGCTGTATCTTACGTAATTTTGTCTCAGCAAGAGAGACCCGATCTGGGTCATCATATACCAATCCCAGGGCAGTAAAAAATTGATCTACAGACAGTAGAGCCGGGGATCCCGGAGGAAGGGAAAATGCCCAGGATTGAGGGTCCCCTTGCAGAAGTGAGATAACAATTCCCACTCTCTGCTCCTCACTCCCTGATGATCGAGGCCGAAGCCGAAAATACAATTTACATGCCTCCCGGAAGGTGAAAAAATTTGTCTCGCCCACCAGTGAACCTGTCCGGGAGAGCTACTTTAGGTTCAACTCTGGTTTGCTCCAGGGGAGACAAAACTTTGGACTTAATGTCCGTCAGCTCCATGGATAATCCCTGCAACTGCAGAGCCAGCTGGGCTACTGGATCCATGGTAACTGGAGATAATTTTTATGGCCAGTGAAAATGTCACGCTGTCTAATGATATGTATACAATGTCAGTAAACTATTAATACAGGAACAACACTCTATACAACAACTAGTATAGCAACATCAGCATGTAAGTATAGAATAGATTTACCTGACATGATATCTGCTGAACTCAGGGTTAATCTTGAGGACTTGATGAGCTGAAACAGGAAAGAGGTGGACCGGGATCTAACCTGACCCTAAACTGGGGTCCTAACTAATCCCTCACCTTGGAGGTACTGATAATGGTTCAGAGGTCCAAGTCTCCAACCTAACCCTAACAAATATGCAAGCAGCTGACAGCACTCGGGAATTATCAAGGATGCACGTTCAGACGTTCGGGGATCCAAACGAACAAAGTCCAACAGAAAAATAGGAACAGCATCCAGTCCAGGTAGAAGTATGAAAAAACTTTATTCAGCCACCATAAAACACGACGTTTCGGCCATTATTAGGCCTTTATCAAGTATACAAAATAGGGCAAAATGGTGTCCTTAAATGGTGTGGAGAAGCCAATCACCATCCAGGAACCGCCCACAGTGCAAATAGACATATATAACATTTTATACAGCAATATACAATTTAAAACAGTGATCAAAGCTGAAATAGTGACATCACAAAGAAAATACTGCAAAGTACAAAAAAAGCATGAAATATTCAAGCGATTACTACATGTAAACAGTATCACAATATCTGTCTGCCAATAGATGATCTGTTCTTATACACACCCATCATAATGCTGTACCAATCATGTGCTCACTAACTGCATCGTCCTCCATGTCCAATCAGTATCTGTTCATCAGCACTTACTCAGAGCTCTCTTCCAATCGCCCACAGGAACACAGTTCAGAAGACACACTTAGCACACCCCCTTCTGTGGTAAACAAAGGCACATGTTCAGAGGTCGTCACAGCAGAACGCTGAGTGGATCATGTGACCACCAGCGTCAGCAGACATCCGACCATGTGACCGCCAGCATCATCAAAGGTCCCGTCGCATGATGACCACATCATAGACCTCCATTTAAAGAAGTCACGGCCAAAATATCACGTGATCACAGGCATCATCCGACACCCGGTCACATGACTTGATATGGGCAAAAAAAAAAAACGGGGCATGCGCAATGGGTTGTACCAGGGCTTCAGCTGGTCACATGACCATCAATGTCACAAAACCAACGGAACTATAATCAGAGCTGGCTAAAAGTGTATACCTGCGGTTTGTGTGTGGTATACACTTTTAGCCAGCTCTGATTATAGTTCCGTTGGTTTTGTGACATTGATGGTCATGTGACCAGCTGAAGCCCTGGTACAACCCATTGCGCATGCGCCGTTTTTTTTTTTTTGCCCATATCAAGTCATGTGACCGGGTGTCGGATGATGCCTGTGATCACGTGATATTTTGGCCGTGACTTCTTTAAATGGAGGTCTATGATGTGGTCATCATGCGACGGGACCTTTGATGATGCTGGCGGTCACATGGTCGGATGTCTGCTGACGCTGGTGGTCACATGATCCACTCAGCGTTCTGCTGTGACGACCTCTGAACATGTGCCTTTGTTTACCACAGAAGGGGGTGTGCTAAGTGTGTCTTCTGAACTGTGTTCCTGTGGGCGATTGGAAGAGAGCTCTGAGTAAGTGCTGATGAACAGATACTGATTGGACATGGAGGACGATGCAGTTAGTGAGCACATGATTGGTACAGCATTATGATGGGTGTGTATAAGAACAGATCATCTATTGGCAGACAGATATTGTGATACTGTTTACATGTAGTAATCGCTTGAATATTTCATGCTTTTTTTGTACTTTGCAGTATTTTCTTTGTGATGTCACTATTTCAGCTTTGATCACTGTTTTAAATTGTATATTGCTGTATAAAATGTTATATATGTCTATTTGCACTGTGGGCGGTTCCTGGATGGTGATTGGCTTCTCCACACCATTTAAGGACACCATTTTGCCCTATTTTGTATACTTGATAAAGGCCTAATAATGGCCGAAACGTCGTGTTTTATGGTGGCTGAATAAAGTTTTTTCATACTTCTACCTGGACTGGATGCTGTTCCTATTTTTCTGTCCAACCTAACCCTGTCTCCTATCAGACCCTGAACCCTGTAATCAGTCCTAAGAAGGATCCTGACTACCACCAAAGGGATATGGGCTGATCTCAGCTAAATACACAGATTAGACATATAAGACAGACAGGATAACACTCGCTTGCATACACACTCAAACACCAAAGGAACATAAATGGTCTGGGAAATAAACTCTAACCAAGTTGAGCTTAGAACAACTAAGGAGCTCACAACTAAAGTCTATACAGATTCATTCCTATCTGTGGTCTGCATGAAGGTTTCACTGGCAACTCCCCAAGCAGACAACCAGGAATTTAAAGGAAACCAATCAACAAATAATCAATTGCAGCCGGGAGAAACTGCACCCAGTCCCAGCACCGAGCACAGACAGAATTAACTCCCTAGCTGCCAAACACAAAGAAACAGCAGCTCAGCTGTGAGAAGTCAAAATGTGCAACCGCGACGATCTTCGCGGCAATGCACACATGACAACTACCCCCTCTAAAATGAGTCCTATCCCTGTTTCACTCAGTGGTAGAGATAACCTACATCTTTCAGACTCGGCGGTTCCGATAAGCATTGTAGTCAGTAACCGTCACTTGTGAATAGCGGTCACTTTACTGCTATACTGTTGTGAATGAGCAGAGGCTCCCTCTGGTGGTTACAGACAGTACTGAACCTTCCAGTGAGGAATGGCAATCTGGGATCACTGACTGGACTGATATAAGGGAGGTTCCCTCCCATGATGGTCGCCGGTGATCAATTGTTCTGGTCTCAATTGTGGTTCCTGGTTCATTTGGAAGTTTGCTGGTGTCTTGCCTGCGTCTGCTGCTTTCAGATAAGATATTTTCTGCTTTTCTTTTTGTGCTTGCTATTTGCATAGTTTTCTGCACATTTGTGGAGGACAGCCGGGTCCCCTCCTGGGGCCTGTGCTCCTCACAGTTTGTCTGTAGCCACTGTTGTTTTTTCATTTGCTTTTTCCTGCTTTTTCAGCGGCTTGGTTTTGTTCACACTGAGATCTGATTTAGTGGGTGGCGAGATCGTGTGATCTCAGTATTTTTGTAATCAGAATTGTTGGATTTTTGTAGGGTTTTCTGGGTTGCAGAAAGTAATCTCTCCTGTCCTATCCTATTTAGTCAGCTTGTGGCCCCTGCGTTTGCTCATTCTATTTTCTGTCTGTGTCCGTGCTTTCTTCTTGTCTAACCGCCATTACATGTTTGGGGGCTTCCTATTTTCTTTGGGGATCTGCTCCGGGGCAGATAGCTTTCATCTTTCTGCCTTTAGGTGTAATTATCTCTCAGGCTGTGACGAGGCGTCTAGGATCAACGTAGGAACGCTCCACGGCTACCTCTAGTTGTGTGGTTAGTTTAGGAATCTGCAACCCATTAGTTACCAACATCTCAGGTGTTCGGCTGCCAGGATGTTGTTCCTGTCCTCCTCAGCTACCTAACATAACACTATACACACTTGCCGGAGCCAGATTCAAGGAACGTGGAGCTTCATGGAAATGTTTTGGGTATAAAACTGGCTGGTTGACTTCCGGGTCAGGCCCTGGCTGGGAGGCTGTGAGAAGAAATAGCTCCGCAGCCCCGGCAGATTTCACCCCCTCAAAGCTGTTAAATCTGATAAGAAAACTAAGGATCAAAGGCACAGAGAAGTGAGAAGCAGATAATCCAGCCGATGGAACTTTATCTCCTCCGCAGCAGTAAAACCCCGGTGAGTGATATGACAGGGGAGACTCAGGAGATATCCAAAATGGCCACCAATGAAGCCTTGCTGTTATCACCAGCACAGGAGCAAAGAGGGGAGGATTTGTGTACAGACTATCAGCAGGAGACGGGGGCGAGAGAAGATGGGGAGAATCTGACCAGCTGAGGGAAGAGATGCAGGCAGACTTCAGCAGTATAAACTACAAAGAACTTACTGGTGTGAATATTAGATAATTTTCTGGTTAGCCAATAAAGGTATCACCTTAAGAATGCTCTTGTCATAATTGGACGGAAAAGTATTCACATCGATTTTTCTGGCTAACACGGTACCACAATATAATTTATTATTGTACACCAAAGAACTTACTGAATCAGTAATCGAACACCTCACCCCACAGATAAGAGTCTCCCTTGAGAATGCAATGAAACAGACACTGATGGGTCTTAAAGAAGACATCTCACAACATGAAGTGAGAATAGAGGAGGCAGATGGCAGAATTGGGCGGTTGGAAGATATTAATGAACAGGCTGATAAAGACATCAGTTTAATGCAGAAGCAAGTTCATATTTTGAAAGATCGCATTGAAGATCTTGAAAACAGATCACGTAGGAATAATTTAAGGGTCGTTGGACTCCCAGAGACTATCAAGCCCAGACAACTTCAGAGAATATTCGAAGATGATCTACCAGAGGCTCTGGGAATAGCCTCTCACAGGAGGGTAGAAAGGGCGCACCGAATAGGCCCTCAAAGACCGAACAATACACCAGAGAAAAACCAGAGACCAAGGCAAGCAATAGCCAAGTACTTGGACTTTAACGATAAGGAAAACATTCTGCGAGCGTTCAGACGTCGAAGAGCGCCGTTAACTTTTCAAGGACACAAAATTATCATTTTCAATGACTATTCTGTGGAAGTTAATAAACGACGCAGAATGTTCAGTGACTGTTGTTCCAGACTATTTAAAAATCATATACAGTTCCAGTTACTGTACCCGGCCATATTGAAAATAAGGCACACAGATGGCTCAACAAAAAGCTTTCAAAATCCGAAGGATGCAGAATACATACTGAAGCTGCTGGAAAAACGGACAAGATGAAACAGAGGTTGGAACATTGCCGAAGCAGGGGAGAAAAGCAGAACAAAGTACAGAGAGAGAAGAGGAATCAGGAAATAGGAGGATGAGCCCACAGACCCAAAAACAAAGAACACCCCGACATCACATGACACTCCAGGAAGTGGATATTGAAGCAGATAAGTAATACACTCTGGAGGGGATAAAGCAGGGAGAAGGACACTTTAATATGACTGGCAATCCAAGGACTTTCCTATTTGTAGTCACTTGAGGGGGTGATCACTTAAAGAACTTAGAGATTGCTTAACGAAACAAATATTGCCGGGGAGGAGAGTTTGGGGGAGTAAGCCAGAAAAAGGAAGTCACAGAAAAATGCTATTGAGTGATTGTTTATTGTTGGTTGTTAATTTGTTTTTGTTCAAAGGGGAGACATGCAGGAACACAATGTACCGTATTTTTCGGACCATAAGACGCACTTTTTTTCCTCCAAATTTGGGAGGAAAGTGTGGGTGCGTCTTATGGTCGGAATGTAACATGTGGGGAGGGGGCAGAGGGCAGCGGTGGAGTGAGATCGCAGGAGGCAGGAAAATATCCCCTCTGCTGCAGGAAACAAGCGCTGGGGAAACCACTGGTCCAGATACTTAAGTGCAGTGAATATTAATCAGCCGCTTCCCCACCCACCTATCAGCTGAGCAGTGAGCAGGGAGCAGCTAATGACAGAGCCACATGGTTCCCCAGCGCCTGATTCCTGCAGTAGCTGGGCAGATCGGTGTCTGAAGTAGAAGGAGGCAGCAGGAGCAGAGTGCAGCAGGAGGCATCACATACCTGACAGCACAGGGGCTGTGCTGATGCTATGCTGAATGCTCCTGTGGAGGACCTGTGATGAGGTCATGAAGAGGGCGGGCTGGAGCATCACATGACCAAAGCCCTGCCTCTTCATGATGTCATCACAGGTCCTTCATACACACTGTATAACAGAGAATTAATTAAAAGGTTAGGCTACTTTCACACTTGTGTTTTTTTGCGCAGCGCATCGTGCGCACATGAAACGCATTAAAAAAACGCATCTCTGTCTCTATCATCTGTCTCTATTATCTCTGTCTCTATCATCTGTCTCTATCATCTCTGTCTCTATCATCTGTCTCCATCATCTGTCTCCATCATCTGTCTCCTTCATCTGTCTCCTTCATCATCTGTCTCCATCATCATCTGTCTCTATCATCTCTGTCTCTATCATCTCTGTCTCCATCATCTCTGTCTCTATCATCTCTGTCTCTATCATCTGTCTCTATCATCTCTGTCTCTATCATCTGACTCTATTATCTCTGTCTCTATCATCTCTGTCTCTATCATCTCTGTCTCTATCATCTGTCTCTATCACCTCTGTCTCTATCATCTGTCTCCATCATCTGTCTCTATCATCTGTCTCTATCATCTCTGTCTCTATCATCTCTGTCTCTATCATCTCTGTCTCTATCATCTGTCTCTATCATCTGTCTCTATCATCTGTCTCTATCATCTGTCTCTATCATCTCTGTCTCTATCATCTCTGTCTCTATCATCTCTGTCTCTATGCTATTATCTATAATATAACGGAGGGAGCGTCACTCTGTCTGAAGCTTTTATAGACTGCGCAAGCGCGACACGCCTGCGCAGTCTGGCTCCAGACAGAGTGAGGCATCCAGAGCGGTGAGCACTCTGTATAGCGCCGGAGATCGCGGTATGCGTACTGGATGCATACCGCGATCTCCGGAGCCATACTCACATACTTACCTGACCGGGAGGAGCGTTGCCACGGCGCTTCTCTTCTCCCGGGGCAGGAGACCAGGAGTGCGCGTCGGATCGCGCATGCGCAATAGCGCTATCCGGTGCCATTTTGCTGAAGACACATTTACAGTGTGTCTTCAGCAATATGGCGCCGGACCGCGCGGTATGGGCATGCGTCGTACTCCGGCGCCGCTCTCCTCCCCCGGCGTCCAGCTGAATGGAACAGCGCTGGAGCACAGGGATGAAAGGTGAGTATAAATGTTTTTTTTTTTTTTTTGGGGTATCTGTGCAGTTTAATAGCGGTGAGAGGGCCATGCACATCAGGATAAGGGGGGCGTGAGGGGACCATGCACATCAGGATTGGGGGGTGAGGGGACCATGCACATCAGGATTGGGGGGGTGAGGGGACCATGCACATCAGGATTGGGGGGTGAGGGGACCATGCACATCAGGATGGGGGGGGTGAGGGGACCATGCACATCAGGATTGGGGGTGAGCGGACCATGCACATCAGGGTTGGGGGGTGAGGGGACCATGCACATCAGGATTGGGGGGGTGAGGGGACCATGCACATCAGGATTGGGGGGTGAGGGGACCATGCACATCAGGATTGGGGGGTGAGGGGACCATGCACATCAGGATTGGGGGGGTGAGGGGACCATGCACATCAGGGTTGGGGGTTGAGGGGACCATGCACATCAGGATTGGGGGTAAGGGGACCATGCACATCAGGATTGGGGGGTGAGGGGACCATGCACATCAGGATTGGGGGGTGAGGAGACCATGCACATCAGGATTGGGGGGTGAGGGGACCATGCACATCAGGATTGGGGGGTGAGGAGACCATGCACATCAGGATTGGGGGGTGAGAGGACCATGCACATCAGGATTGGGGGTGAGGGGACCATGCACATCAGGATTGGGGGGGTGAGGGGACCATGCACATCAGGATTGGGGGGTGAGGGGACCATGCACATCAGGGTTTGGGGGTTGAGAGGACCATGCACATCAGGATTGGGGGTGAGGGGACCATGCACATCAGGATTTGGGGGTGAGGAGACCATGCACATCAGGATTGGGGGGTGAGGGGACCATGCACATCAGGATTGGGGGGTGAGGAGACCATGCACATCAGGAATGGGGGGTGAGGGGACCATGCACATCAGGATTGGGGAGGTGAGGGGACCATGCACATCAGGATTGGGGGGTGAGGGGACCATGCACATCAGGATTGGGGGGTGAGGGGACCATGCACATCAGGATTGGGGGGTGAGGGGACCATGCACATCAGGGTTGGGGGGGTGAGGGGTCCATGCACATCAGGATTGGGGGTGAGGGGACCATGCACATCAGGGTTGGGGTGAGAGGGGACCATGCACATCAGGATTGGGGGTGAGGGGACCATGCACATCAGGATTGGGGGTGTGAGGGAACCATGCACATCAGGATTGGGGCGTGAGGGGACCATGCACATCAGGGTTGGGGGGTGAGGGGACCATGCACATCAGGGTTGAGGGGGTGAGGGGACCATGCACACCAGGATTGGGGGGGTGGGGGGCCATGCACATCAGGATTGGGGATGAGGGGACCATGCACATCAGGATTGGGTGGGTAAGGGGGCCACGCACATCAGGATTGGGGATGAGGGGACCATGCACATCAGGATTGGGGTGAGCGGACCATGCACATTAGGATTGGAGGGTGAGAGGACCATGCACATCAGGAATGGGGGGTGAGGGGACCATGCACATCAGGATTGGGGGGTGAGGGGACCATGCACATCAGGATTGGGGGGTGAGGGGACCATGCACATCAGGATTGGGGGGTGAGCGGACCATGCACATCAGGATTGGGGGGTGAGCGGACCATGCACATCAGGATTGGGGGGTGAGCGACCATGCACATCAGGATTGGGGGGTGAGCAGACCATGCACATCAGATTGGGGGTGAGCAGACCATGCACATCAGGATTGGGCGATGAGGGGACCATTCATACCAGGATTGGGGGGTGAGGGGACCATTCATACCATAATTGGGGGTGAAGGGACCATGCACTCCAGGATTGGGCGGGAGGTGACCATGCATACCAGGATTGGTGGGTGAGGGGACCGTGCATACCGGATTGGGGGGTGAGGGGACCGTGCATATCAGGATTGGGGGGGTGAGGGGGCCATGCACATCAGGATTGGGGATGAGGGGACCATGCACATCAGGATTGGGGTGAGCGGACCATGCACATCAGGGTTGGGGGGTGAGAGGACCATGCACATCAGGGTTGGGGGTGAGGGGACCATGCACATCTAGATTGGGGTAGTGAGGGGACCATGCACATCAGGATTGGGGGGTGAGGGGACCATGCACATCAGGATTGGGGGGTGAGGGGACCATGCACATCAGGATTGGGGGGTGAGGGGACCATGCACATCAGGATTGGAGGGTGAGCGGACCATGCACATCAGGATTGGGCGATGAGGGGACCATTCATACCAGGATTGGGGGGTGAGGGGACCATTCATACCAGAATTGGGGGTGACGGGACCATTCATACCAGAATTGGGGGTGAGGGGACCATGCATTCCAGGATTGGGCAGGAGGTGACCTTGCATACCAGGATGAGGAATGGGGTGCCATGCATAGTAGATTTGGGTGGGGGTGAGGGGACCATACATACCAGGATAGGGATGAGTGGTGCCATGCATACCAGAATAGGAGGGGGGAAGCACATAGCAGAATGGGAGACCATGTACCTATAAAAATGCTTGCCACCCGGGTGTAGAACGGGTTCATCACTAGTATATAATAACACCACATATAATAGTATGTTATTTATGTTATTAAATATTTTACCACATTTTTTGCTTCAAATATATTTTTCCCTATTTTCCACCTCTAAAACCTGGGTGCGTCTTATAGTCCGGTGCGTCTTATAATCCGAAAAATACGGTAAGTCAGAACAAAATTGTGATTATTTGGTGTGAGCACCCAACATATAACTCAAAAATGAAAATATCATAGTATGCACATTGTATCATGGAATGTAAAGGGGCTTAGAGCCCCGACTAAAAGAATGATGGTTCTGCGTCATTTAAAGAAACTAGAAGCAGATATTCCATTATTGCAGGAAACACATCTGAGAAATGAAGATATGTTTAGGATGAAAAAACTGTGGGTGGGAGAGGTGTTTGGATCAGAGGGGGTGGGAAGAAAGGCAGGTGTTTTAATATTGCTGCACAAAAATCTACCGTACAAAGTAACGCAGGTAGAACGGGATACAGATGGAAGGTACATAATGCTAAAGCTAGAAAGAAATGAGGAACAAATCTGTGTAATCAATATATATGAGCCCAACACAGACCAAAAACCTTTTTTTGAGCAACATTTCAAAATATTGCAAAACACAACAAAGAACATGATAGTAGGAGGAGATTACAACAACACACACTCTATCGAGGAAGATCGATTGAGTCACTTGGGGACAAGAGGGGAAAAAACTAGTGGAAATCAACTCTATTGGCAGAATTAATAGAGGACTCAGATTTATCGGATGTTTGGAGGTTGGAATCACCCAATGAACGAGAATTTACACACTTTTCCCACCCACATCAAACTTGGTCTAGAATTGACTATATATTGGTGAGTAGAGGGCTACTAGACAGATGCAAAAAGTCGAAAATTGAGGAAATGGTGATTTCGGATCATGCGCCAATCTCTCTAAATTTACTTGAGCGGTTTCCAAGGGGAACAGATTACATATGGAGATTCCCATCGTTTCTCCTTGGGGATGGGCAATTTAAAGTGATATTGCAGCAATGGTGGGAGTATTCTTACCACAATTCAGCGGATGATCTGAAACCACAAACATACTGGGAAGCAGGAAAGGCGGTCCTGAGAGGGAAACTAATAGCGTATGTGCATACATTAAAAAAACAAACAAACACTAAATATGAGGAATTTAGTAGGAAATTAAGGGAGAAATGCTTGGACTTTCAACAACAAAATACAGCAAAAACTAGGGATGAATGGAGGGAGGCCAAAAGGGATTTTGATGTATGGGCGGAGAAAAAAAGAATTATTTAGAAAGACGCAAATGGAAATAGAGCTGAGGAGATATGGGGATAAAGCAGGAAAGCTATTAGCAAACTTGGCAAAGGGCAGGAAGGGAAAGAATAATATCTTAAAGCTTAAGACTAGAGAGGGTTTAATGGTAGATAACCCTAGGGAAATAAACTCAACCCTGCGGGAGTATTATGCTAACTTATATTTAGAAGAGTCCAAGGGCACAAATAGGGGTGGGGACTTTCTAAAAAAAATTAACATGCCTTATGCCACAGAGTCACAGTTAAATATGCTAAATGCTCCCATTACAGAGGAGGAAGTGAAGAGTACCATTGGGGGATTGCCAGCTGCAAAAGCACCTGGGCCGGATGGGTTCACGGGCGATTTTTATAAGGTCATGTCCCAACAAATAACCCTTACTTTGACTGTATGGTATAATGAATTGTTACAAGGGGGGGGGGGAGATTTGTTGGTGGGCACTAATGTAGCTCATATTAGCTTAATACCAAAAGAAGGGAAAAATGTGGAGGACCCAGCATCTTATAGACCTATATCCTTGATAGATCAGGATGTTAAAATAATATCCAAACTCATGGCAAACAGATTAGCAGAGATACTCCCAACATTAGTAACACCTGCACAGGTGGGCTTTGTGAAAGGTAGGAGTGCAGTTACAAATGTAAGACGTACATTGTTAGCCATTGATGCAATAATTAAAGAAGAAATCAGTCGAGGTATGCCGGCTCTGGTTACACTAGATGCAGAGAAGGCTTTTGATAAGGTGAAGTGGAGTTGGGTAGGACAAGTTTTGGACAAAATTAGGCTTGTGGGAAATTTTATAAAAGCCTTATATGCTAACCCCACAGCAAGAATTCAAACACCAGGTCATTTATCGGCAAATTTCCCTCTGGAAAAGGGAACACGTCAGGGATGTCCTTTGTCCCCGCTAATATTTGATCTGGCATTAGAACCCCTTGCACGATACCTAGAACAACATGAAGTATTTGAAGGGATACCAGTAGGGGACATGAAGCATAGGGCCTCGTATTTTGCAGATGATATCATTCTCTACATGGCTGAGGTGGCAAGAGATCTGCCGGGGGTCCTGGATCTTATGGCAAATTTTGGTAGGTATTCGGGATTCACTCTAAATAAAAGCAAATGTGAAATTCTCCACTTAACAGATAGAGGCAGAAGTAGTATGGTGGAAAAGGAAATATGCAGTATTCCAATATCCAAAACACATATAACATATCTGGGGATCAAGCTGGGTAGAAAACCAGAGTCAATATATAACTTAAACTTTCCTCCAGTCATCTCCAAAATTCAACAGGAATTAGATAGGTGGCAAAATTTGCCTTTGAGTCTATTGGGCAGGATTCACCTTTTAAAAATGATGAGTTTCTCGAAACTCATGTATCCGTTGCAGACCATCCCTGTTCTCCTAAAGCATGTTGATGTGCAGAAAGTTTACTCGGCTATCAGGAAATTTATCTGGAGAGGTCGAAGACCCCCATATAAAACTGATTACACTAATGGCTTCCAGGGAAGAGGGAGGGGTAAACTTGCCAGACATAAGAGGTTATAATCTAGCGTGTATTTCCCGGCACATAGTAGATTGGTTTAAAGACACTAGTGGGTTTTCTGATACGGCCCTGGAAAAATCATATGCGTACCCGTGGAACTTAGTTGCCTTATTACACACGCCACAAAGCCTACTGCCTAAAAAAAAAAAAATTCAATAGTGTATCGGCATACAATAGCTACATGGAAGGAATTTAGGAGAAAACTTAAATTATCTTGGAGAATATCGAGAGATTTACCTATATGGGGAAACCCTGCGTTCCAACAAATAGCAGAGAACAAACTATTTCAAGAATGGAGGGTGAAGGGGATCCAAAAAATAGCTAATCTACTGCATGAAGAAGAAAATAGGTGGCTGAGTAGGGAAGTGTAATGTATGTAGTACAGTTCATATAGCGTCTTGTGCTTGGGTGCGATGAACATACATGAGACACAGGTTTGATATAGAAAAGTCCTGTATTACTTCATACAAGTTGGCAGAAATAGTCACACAGTTTGCAGACACAGAAACAGGAGACACAGCAGGCCAGAGTAATCCAAGCTCAGCAATCACTCTCCAATACAGATTCAGGATCTTCTTCTCTGTTACCGTAAGTCCATGCAAACGTGGGTCTTTCAAAGAGCAGGGTTCAGAGTCCACAAGTGCTTCAGAGTTCCTCAGTAGGAATAGCTGGAGTACAAGGCTTACAGGAGTCAAGTCACAGGTTCACTGCAGGCTAGATTCTGAAGCACTGATTGCTCAGCTGTGGCTGCTTAAGAAGCAAAGGAGAGAATCAGGGCGGGAACATGCAAGCTGGAAACTCCATTTTGACTGAGGGCAAGATAGCTGCAGCAAGACAGAAGGAAAAATGGCTGACGAACAAACTGAGTTTCAGGAATATATACATAGAACCTTACATTACTCCCCCCTTAAGGACAACCTCCGGATGACCTCAGACCAGGCTTGTGTGGGTACCTCTGATGAAACTGACGGAGCAAGCGAGGAGCATTAACGTTATTGACCGGTTCCCATGAGTTGTCCTCCACTGGGTAGCCCTGCCATTTAATCAGATATTGTAACTGATTTCTATACAACCTGGAATCTAAAATCCTTTCCACCACAAATTCTTCCTGACCATCGACTAGCACTGGGTCAGGGCAAGGAGAAGAACGTCCAGGAAACGTATTGGGTGTCGCAGCCTTTAGTAGGGATACATGAAAGACAGGGTGGATTCTCATAGTTCTGGGCAGTTGAAGACGACAAGCAACGGCACTTATAATTTTACTGATTTTATAGGGTCCAATGTACTTATGTCCCAACTTAGACGATGGAATCCTTAAATTAAGATTTCTGGTTGACAGCCAGACCAAGTCTCCTACCTTGAAAGCTGGTGCAGGTTTACGAAATTTATCTGCTGCTTTCTTGTACCTTTCTTGAGCCGATTCCAGATTTTCCTTTAGAAGATCCATATTCTTCTGTAAAGACGTGATTCTTTCAGCCACTGCTGGTAAAGGCGTTTCTATGGGAAATCGTGGTAGAATGTTAGGATGATAACCTAGATTAGAGTAAAAAGGAGACTGTTTAGTGGAGGCACTCTGAGAGTTGTTATACGAGAACTCAGCTAATGGAAGTAGATCCACCCAATCATCCTGTAGGTGGCAGATAAAGCAGCGGAGATACTGCTCCAGGGTTTGATTGGTTCGTTCGGTCTGTCCATTAGTCTGGGGATGAAAAGCAGAAGAAAGGTTTACTTTAATGTCCAATGCTGCACAGAAATTTTGCCAAAACCTAGAAGAGAATTGCACCCCTCGATCCGAAATAACCTCATCCGGTACTCCATGTAAGCGAAACACATCTTTAATCATCAAATCTGATGTCTGTTTTGCAGTGGGTAAGCCGACACAAGGGATAAAATGAGCTGCCTTTGTTAGACGGTCAACCACCACTAGAATGGTGTTCTTCCCCTGAGAGGTTGGTAACTCCACAATGAAGTCCATAGAAATGGATCCCCACGGGCGGGTACGGGGTGGGAAGAGGCTGTAACAGACCAGTTGGTGAGGAGCGAGGTGTTTTGCATCTTGCACAGACCTCACATGAAGTGACATAATTCAAAACATCCTTCCTGCAAGTGGGCCACCAAAAGAAACGAGAAAGAAATTCCTGTGTCTTTAGAATTCCTCTATGCCCAGCTATCTTGGAATCGTGAATGAGTTGCAATACTCTCAATCTGACTGTTTCAGGAATATACAGGCGTTGTCCCTGAATCCACACACCATTCTTAAAGACAAGACTTACGTCCCTTGGGGGTTGTGCCAAAAAGGAATCCGCATGGTATGCTTCCTTGATGTCCTTAAGTAGGTCTTGATTATGAATTACTCCTAGGAATCTAGAGTCAGGAAGAATAGTCTTAGGAGGAGTAATTGGACGTGTCTCTGCTGAGTAAATCCTAGAGAGTGCATCAGCCTTTCCATTGCGCGATCCTGGTCTATAAGAGATGATAAAATTAAATTGGTTTAAGAAAAGATTCCAGCGAGCCTGGCGAGGAGTCAGGCACTTAGCCGACCTGATAAACTCAAGGTTACGATGGTCTGTCAGGACGACTATTTGCTGTGCAGCTCCCTGAAGGTGTCTCCATTCTTTGAAGGCGGCAATAATGGCCAACAACTCTCTATTGCCCACATCGTAGTTCCTCTCAGCCGAAGACAAC
This sequence comes from Oophaga sylvatica, assembly GCA_033576555.1. NCBI lineage: Eukaryota > Metazoa > Chordata > Amphibia > Anura > Dendrobatidae > Oophaga > Oophaga sylvatica. The sequence goes on from JARQOD010000003.1 coordinate 133,727,847, forward strand.
TGCTGGGAAAAGAAGGCACAGGGATGCAAGACATTCTTCTCACCTGTTCTCTGAGAGAGTATAGCTCCAACGGCACAGTCTGAAGCATCCACCTCTATTATGAAGGCAAGCTCGGGGTTGGGATGTACTAGGATAGGTGCAGTGGTAAATTTATCTTTTAGACGGGAAAATGCTTCCTGGGCTTGGGGAGTCCAGGAAAACCTAGACTCTTTCCGGGTAAGTTGAGTGATAGGTGACACTACCTCAGAGAAATTTCTAATGAAACGTCTATAGAAGTTGGCAAACCCGATGAAGCGCTGTACCTCCTTCACATTTCTAGGACTTGGCCAATCCTTGATGGCTTGGGTTTTGCTTCCATCCATACTAATTCCTTGTGTAGACAGTACATACCCCAGAAATTGAATTTCGGTCCTATGGAATTCACACTTTTCAAGTTTGATGTAAAGATGATTTTGTCTTAGACGTTCCAAGACCATTCTCACATGTCCATGATGTTCCTCTGTGGAGTTAGAAAAAATTAGAATATCATCCAAATAAATTACCACGAATGTATCTAGGAGATCCCTGAAGATGTCATTCACCAAGTGTTGGAAAGTGGCTGGGGCGGTACTCAGACCAAAAGGCATAACTAGATATTCAAAGTGTCCATAGCGTGACCTGAATGCAGTCTTCCATTCATCCCCAGGTCTAATACGGACTAAGTTATAGGCCCCACGAAGATCTAGTTTAGAAAAAATTTTGGCATGTCGCACTCTCTCCAATAACTCAGGGATTAAAGGCAATGGATAACGGTTTCTAATAGTAACCTTATTGAGTTCCCTATAGTCTACGCATGGTCTCAGAGATCCATCTTTCTTCTTTACAAAGAAGATGGGTGCACCTGCAGGAGATGAAGAGGGGCGTATGAAGCCCTTGGCTAGATTTTCATCTATGTAATCCTTTAAAGCCTTTAGCTCGGGCCCCGCCAGGGGGTAGATCTTACCAAAGGTATCTCTGCTCCAGGCAATAATTCAATTGGACAATCATATGGACGGTGAGGAGGAAGCTGGTCAGCGTTCTTCTTGTCACATAAATCCACATAGTCCTGGTATACAGCTGGTAGTTCAGGGACTGACATGATTCCTTTAGGAACAGAGCAAGATGAAACTTTTGGACTCATCTGTTTCTCTGGAAAGTGTAATTCCTTGGTCTCCCAGTTAATGGTAGGATTCTGAGCCTGCAGCCATGGTAGCCCTAGAATAATGGGAAAGTGGGGAGAAGAGATAAGCATAAAGGACAGTTTCTCTTGATGATCTTTACCCATAAGAACCCTCAAAGGCTCTGTTTCCTGATCCACTGGTCCAGAGGTCAGCAGGGAGCCATCCACAGTTTCCATCTGTACTGGAGTAGCCTTTTTCACTGAACGTATTCCCTGTTTCAGAGCAAAGGAGACATCCATAAAATTTCCACTTGCCCCTGAGTCGATCATAGCAGAGCTAGACACCCAAGCTGAGTCAACCCAGAGTTTGATGGAAAGAAAGCAATGAGAATTGTTTTTCTTACAACTCAGCTGGGACACCGCTGAGGAAACTTGAAAAATGGCAGCGTTTACACAGTCAACGTCCTCAGAGGTAACGGAGTTTAAGTCCGAGAAATCAAGATCTGTTGCTGCAGATCTCTCTGGAGCCTGAGGCTCGGACCTGACAGATCCCCTCTCGCAACACTCACAATGAATGAGTGCTGCAGTAGTCTTACGAGAACGGCTGGGGCAGTTTATAATGAAGTGCCCTGACTTACCACAATAGAAACATAGATTCTCCTTAAAACGATGTTCCTTGCGTGCATCACTAACCCGTCGTTGTAAAGAGTCTACTGCATGGGTTCAGGTTCAGGTTCCGTGTAATCCTACTCAAGGTTCCTTAGCTGGAGAGGAAGGTAGGAAAAGGTTAGTA
>JARQOD010000003.1:133729877-133796064 GCA_033576555.1 Oophaga sylvatica
TTTAAATTTAGGGGTTTTTTTTAAGTTGGAGCGCACGCTAAAAGATTTTTTTTAAATTAAAAAAATAGTTTTTGCCATCCTTTTTGAGAGCTTAATTTTGCATTTTTTGGCCACAGATTTTTTAGGTAAAATTTTTTGAAAGGTTAGTTTTTATGTCCCTTTTTGAGACGGCTTTTTGATCGCTTTTTATTTCGATTTTGGGAGGTTAAAATGAAAAAAAAACACCCAATTCATGAATTTCTTTTGGGGAGGGTTTTTAACCTTCCGGTTTGTGGAAATTTTGAAAAAGCATTTTTTTTCTGGGGCGCTTATGGCGATACCTCATTAAAAATTTTTTTCATGTTTTGGGCTTTTATAGAAAAAAAAAATTTTTTATATAAAAAATAATTTTTTTTTGCACGTTTTTTCGCGAGCTATAACTTTTTATTTTTCCCTGAATGCTTTTTGCGGCTCGTTTTTTGCGGGACAAGATACGTTTTAGCGGTCCCATGTTTTTTTATATCGGTCTTTTTGACGCTGTTTTCCATTTTTGTTCGGCGTTGATGATAAAGCATTGTTTTTGCTTCTTTTTTTTTTTTTTGGGGTTCACAAAGGGGGGTTAACTGTGGGACAATTTTTATGGGGGGGCCGTTCGGACGCGGGATAAAATATGTGTATTTTATTGTTTTTTTTTTTATTTCGGAAGAAGTAAATTTATTGGGGAAATTTTTTTTTTTTAATTTATTTTGGATTTTTTTTTTACAATGTTTTTTTTTATTTTTTAATTTTTATTTTTCCCCAGGGGGGGGCATCCTGTTTTTTATAATCGTGGTTGCGGTAAAGATCTGTCACCCCGCGTCCCCGGGGCAAGATGAGGACTTCTCTCCTGCTCTCGCAGGCATGAGGTACCCCTCCCCCAGGCCCGGCCCTTTGGCCCCGGGGCCCTTTGGGGGGGGAACCCCTCAAACGGCAAATCGCGCTGCCTGAGGGTCTCAGGGGGGTGGCAGGGAGCCCCCCCCTGCGCCTCCCCTGTCCCCCCAGTACACCGCGTCATGTTGATCGGGGTTAAAAGGGGTTAATGTGGGGGGGGGCCCCGTGACCGCCCTGACACACATAAAGGGTGTATGTATAAAATTTGAACCCCCGGGTTTACTCGCCCCCCTCGGAGCGAGTGATGCCTTTTACGTACTATCCCGTCCCCCCGGCATGGGGGGCCCGGTCCTGGAGGTTTATCCATGGCAAAGGGGTTAAGAAAAAGGGAGAATCAGGGGGGAAAGCAACGGGGAAACCCTTTTGACGGGGGCAAGATAGCGCACAAGACAAAGGGGAAAAAGGCGCGAAAAACTGATTTAGAATATAAATAGAACCTTTCGAAAAGTAATATAAAATTCAAGCTAAATAACAATTCCCCAATTTGGCAAAAAAAAGGGAAAAAAGAATTTAAAAAAGTAGGGAAGAACAGAGGGAAGCAATGGGGTTTTTAAAACCCCCCAAAAAAAAAAGCAATAAAAAAACCCACCCTTGGGAAAAGGCATGGAAAAATTTTTGGGCCCAAAAAAAGGGGTGAAAAAGGGGAAAAAAACGGGTTTCGGTGTTCGTAAAAAAAGGGGTTTTGGGAGACCCAAAATTTGGGGTTTTCCGGGTAAACTGGCCTTAAATACCAATCTAAAAAGGGGACCCGGAATTGCCCAAAACAAATAAAAATCGTTGTTACATTTTGGGGGGGCCCTAAAAAAGGTTTTAAGCCAAAAAATTAGGAAAAATTTATGGGAAAAAAAAACCCTTTTCCCCCCCCCATTAAAAAAAACCCAAACAAAAAAAACAACCCCAATTTTCCTAATTTTAGAAACCCCCCAAAAACCTTTAAATTTTTTACATTATAAATGAAAAATTTTGGAAAAAATTTTTTTTAAAAAATTAACCCAAAAAAGTTTTTAAAAAAAACCCCTAAAAAAAAATCCCCCAAATAAACCTTTTTTAAATTAAAAAAGGGTTGGGAAAAAAAATTTTTTAAAAACCTTTAAACAAAATTTTTTTTAACAAAAAAAAATTACAAAATTTGGAAAAAAAAAGGGGTTAAGGATTTTTTAAAAGGGAAAAAATTTAAAAATGGGGGGAAGGGAAAAAAAAATAAGAAAAAAAATTTTTAAAAGGAAAAAAAAAAAAAAAAAATTTTATATTTTTTTTTTTATGTTTTTGATGTTTTTTTTTGATTTAGACCATACAATGGTAGTGTGATATCAAAAAATAAAAATGTTGAATACTTAAGCAAAGAACAATGCTTTGAATGTACATTTACATACTTATTTTATATGCTAAAATTAAATAAAAATTATTATTTAAAAAAAAAAAAACTGGCTGGTTATGAAAATAAGGGAGTTCCCAAGTCCTTTTTTTGCTAAAATACACGTACAGTAAATTACACAAGTAAAGTATTATTATAATATCTCGCCGATATCTTTGAATCTATCTACACCATATCTATCTCTGCACATATAAAATCTAAACATCTGTCATTTCTATTCTGCACTCCATTCAGGTGCGTGTCACACAGATGGCACTTTGTTATCTGTGTATAGGACATAGCCACGTGTAGATCACACTGTCATTGTGAGCACACGAACATGTGCGCAACTCTATAGACTATAATGGAGGTGCGTGGGTAAGCGTCTTCATTAGATGTGAAAACGTTATAAAACAGTCACGATAAACATATTCCTTCAAGAGTGTAGTTTCCTAAAGAAGGAAACTTTTTTTTTCTGCTGTTCTGGTTACTAAGGAGGTCATGTAAAATGTGGCAAAGCACATGTAAAATATTTCACTAAAATACACTCCTTCCTTCTGGACATTGCAATGTGCAAAAACAGTAATAAACATCCACATATAGGACGTGCCATACCTGGAGAAATTGTGGACAAAATACATATTCTGGTGTGAATTTTAGTCCCACTTCTCCGATTATTCAATCCACTTTTGTAGCTCATGAAGGAGCTAAAAGGTAACCAAACGTACTAAACACTAATTTTAATACCGTATATACTTGTATATAAGCAGAGTTTTTTAGCACATTTTTTGAGCTTAACCCCCGCCCCTCAGCTTATACACGAGTCAATTGTCCCAGAAAGACGGCGGGTCATAGAGGCAGAGCCGGCGGCTGCGACTAAAGCCTTTGCCGCTGCTACAGAGAACTAAATATTCATTTCTCTGTAATAGCGCAGTGACAGCCGCCGGCTTCCAGCACACATCCTACTTACCTTCCTGCGCGCCCTCGCTGCATCTCGTTTGTTCCGGCGCCAGCAGCTCTTCCGGCCGAGCGATCACGTGGCCCCCGTTCATTAAGGTAATGAATATTCACTCCTCTCCACTCCTATAGGCGTGGTAGTGCGCTATCGGTCGCATGCGCAATGTTCCCCTATCTTTAACATGGCGGGCGCAGGGTCTAGCGCTTGCACGCGTTCATCAGCATTGTCGTGAGCTGCGCATTTTCCAGGTGTGCGCCCAGACGCGCTAGACGCTACATGTTGCATTTTTGGTCCGCCCAACCACTTAAGAAAAAGCGCATGCCACGTGTGCGCACGTTTATTGTCAAAAAATAACATTACAGTCTATGGAGGCAAAGGCATGCGCATGGCTGCGCGCTCGTCAGCGCTTTTGCGGCACGCGATTTTTGAGTAAACAATGTCTAGACACTTGTTTTAAACCACCCCCTACACAAGCAACATTGTTTTTGTGGAGTGTAGATAAAAGGTTGTCTGCAGTGCCAGACAGACCTGTTATGTTTTTGGTAGCTGAAGAGAGCAGCAAAAACGGCAATACACCAGAGAGGTTGGAATCTACTGGATTGCAGTACCCTGACTAACCACCACAACTAAAGGCAGCCGTGCAGCGTTCCTACGTTGGTCCTAGACGCCTTGTCACAGCCTGAGAGGATAACTACACCTAAAGATAGAAAGAGGAAAGCTATCTGCCCCGGAGCAGATCGCCAAAGAACATAGGAAGCCCCCAAATGGCGGTTAGACAAGAGGAAAACAGACACAGACAGAAAATAGTATGAGCAAACGTTGGGGCCCAATCTACCTAGACAGAAACGGATAGGATACTTGCTGCAATCCAAAAAAACCCTAAAAGAAAAACAACGCTACTAATTGCAAAAAACACCTGAGATCACACGACCTCTACCACCTCTACCACCTAAATTAGCTCTCTGGTGTAACAAAACTCAGCCGCAGCCACTGAAAAAAATTGGAAAAGGCAAATGAACAAACAACAGTGGCTCCAGAGGAAACCGAGAGGGGCCCAACCCCCTCGGGAAGGGGAAACTGGCCAACCTCACAGAAATGCAGAGAAAAATGCAAATGGCAAGCACAAAAACAAAAAACAGAAAATATTTATCTGAGGAGAAGAGGCAAGACTCAGCAAGCTTCCAAGTGAACCAGGAAACAAACGTTAAAACAGAAACAATTGATCACCGGCAACCATGATGTGGGGGAAACCTCCCTTATATCCAGCCAGTCTGTAATTCCTGATTGCCAATCCTCATTGAATGGTTCAGTATTGTTTGTAACCACCAGAGGGAGCTTCTGCTCAAAATTCATTTCTAAAACATTCATAACAATACCCCCCCCCTTGAGGAGGGGTCACCGAACCCTTATTTGTGCAACCAGGTCGGTCAGGATGAGCTCTGTGATACGCACGGATCAGTCTCCTAGCATGGATGTCGAAGCAAAACACCCAAGAATTGTCCTCTTCACCATAACCTCTCCACTTAACCAAATACTGGAGTTTCCGTCTAGAAAAACGAGAATCCAATATTTTCTCAACCACATACTCAGATTGCCCTCAACCAAAACAGGGTCAGGAGGCGCAGCCATAGAACCACTGGCTCGACAAACCTCTTCAATAAGGACTTGTGGAACACGTTTATGGATCTTAAATGTCCCTGGAAGAAGTAAACGAAAGGAAACAGGATTAAGAATCTCCATGATCTTATAAGGTCCAATGAACCTAGGCTTAAACTTAGGAGATGCAACTCTCATAGGGATATTTCTTGAGGACAACCAGACCAAGTACCCCACATTAAACCGAGGACCATCAGTCCTATGCCGGTTGGCAAACCGCTGGGCTTTCTCCTGAGAGAGGGACAACCTCTCCACTTTCTGGTCCCAAATCTGCTGCATACGCTCCACAACAGAGTCAACACCCGGACAACAGAAGCCTCTGCCTGTCCCGAAGAAAATCGAGGGTGAAACTCAAAATTACAGAAAAATGGAGACATCAAAGTGGCAGAGCTTGCCCTATTATTAAGAGCAAACTCAGCCAAAGGCAAAAAAGAGACCCATCATCTTGATCAGCAGACACAAAGCATCTCAGATAAGTCTCCAATGTCTGGTTTGTTCTCTCAGTTTGTCCATTGGTCTGAGGATGAAAAGTAGAGGAGAAGGACAATTGAACACCAAGTTTAGAACAAAAAGTCCTCCAAAATCTGGAAACAAACTGGACTCCTCTGTCAGACACAATGTTCTCAGGAATGCCGTGTAACCGAACCACGTGCTGAAGGAACAAAGGCACCAATTCGGAGGAGGAAGGCAACTTAGGTAATGGCACAAGATGTCTCATCTTGGAAAACCTATCACAAATCACCCAGATAACGGTCATGCTCTGAGAAACAGGGAGGTCGGAAATAAAATCCATAGAGATATGGGTCCATGGTCTCTTGGGCACAGGCAATGGCATCAACAAACCACTAGAGCGAGAGCAAGGCTTGGAGCGAGAGCAAGTCCCACAGGACTGCACAAACTCCCTGACGTCACGAGACAAAGTAGGCCACCAAAAGGACCGACTCACCAAGTCTCTGGTACCAAAAATTCCGCGATGACCGGCCAACGCGGAACAATGAATCTCAGACATCACACTCTTCTTCCACTGGTCTGGGACAAACAATTTCCCAACAGGGCAGCGCTCGGGTTTACCCTACTGACACCCCTCCAGAGCCAGTCTCAAATTGGGCGAGATGGCGGAAAGAACTACACCCGCTTTCAAAATAACAGCAGGATCAGATAACTCAGGAGAGTCCGCAAGGAAACTCCTCGAGATGGCATCCGCCTTAACATTCTTAGTGCCAGGAAGAAAGGAAACCACAAAATTAAAACGTGTGAAAAACAAGGCCCACCTGGCCTGTCTAGGATTAAGTCGCTTGGCTGATTCCAGATAAACCAGATTCTTATGGTCCGTGAGGACCACCACCTGATGTTTGGCTCCCTCCAGCCAATGTCTCCACTCTTCAAAAGCCCACTTCATGGCCAATAACTCTCGATTACCCACGTCATAATTACGTTCAGTTGGAGAAAATTTTCGAGAGAAAAAGGCACAAGGGTTACTTTTAGAGGTCTCAGGATCTCTTTGGGACAAAACGGCACCTGCCCCAATTTCAGAGGCATCAACCTCCACCTGAAACGGCAGAGAAACATCAGGCTGCCGTAGAACAGGAGCAGAAGTGAATCTCTGCTTAAGCTCCTGAAACGCAGAGACTGCCTCAGGAGGCCAATTCACCACATCAGAACCCTTTTTGGTCAAATCAGTCAATGGTTTAACAATAACAGAGAAATTACCAATAAATTTACGATAAAAATTGGCAAAACCCAAGAATCTCTGAAGAGCCTTTAATGAAATAGGTTGGACCCAATCACAGATGGCCTGAACCTTGACCGGGTCCATTTCAATAACAGATGGGGACAAAATGAATCCCAGAAATGAGATCCTCTGTACGCCAAAAAGACACTTTGATCCCTTCACATACAGAGCATTCTCTCTCAAAATCTGGAACACAGTCCGAACATGTTTCACATGAGAGTCCCAGTCATTGGAAAAAATCAAGATATCATCCAAATAAACAATCAGAAATTTATCCACAAAATCCCTGAAAATGTCATTCATGAAGGACTGGAAGACGGAAGGAGCATTAGTGAGCCCAAAGGGCATCACTAGGTACTCAAAATGCCCCTCTGGGGTATTAAACGCCGTCTTCCATTCATCCCTGTGCTTAATGCGAATAAGGTTATACGCCCCCCTGAGGTCAAGCTTGGTAAACCAAGTAGCACTTTTAACCTTGGAAAACAGGTCAGAAATCAAGGGTAACGGATATTGATATTTCACAGTGATATTGTTCAAGAGACGATAATCAATACACGGCCTTAATGAACCATCCTTTTTGGCCACAAAGAAAAAACCGGCACCCAAGGGTGAAGAGGATGGTCTGATATGACCCTTCTCCAATGACTCCTTGATATAAGACCGCATAGCGTCATGTTCAGATACAGACAAGTTAAAAAGGCGACCTTTAGGGAATTTACTACCAGGCACTAATTCAATAGCACAGTCATAGCTCCTATGGGGGGGCAAGGATGCAGATTTACTTTCGCTAAATACATCAGAAAAATCAGTCAAAAAGTCAGGAACATCCTGAGTCTGGGGAGAGGCAGAAAAAACAGGAGTGCTGGCATTAACACATTGGCAGCCCCAACTGGTTACAGACACAGATTTCCAATCCAAAACAGGATTATGAGACTGTAACCAAGGGAAACCTAGCACAATAATGTCATGCAGATTATACAGCACCAAAAATTTGCAACTCTCCTGATGATCAGGTTCAACCCTCATTATCACCTGAGTAGAATACTAGGGTTTAGTCTCCGCCAAAGGGGTAGAATCAATCCCCAGTAGGGGAATAGACTTCCGGAGGTATATCATGGGAAACCCACAACGTTTGGCAAAATCAAAATCCATCAGGTTAATAGCTGCTCCCGAATCAACAAAAGCCTGAGCAGAAAATGTGGACAGGGAGCAAATCAGGGGAACAGTCAACAGAAATTTAGTCTGAACACTACCCAAGACAACTGAGCGTGCAAAACGTCTTCCCCGCTTAGGGCAGACTGAAATAGCATGAGAGGCATCACCACAGTAGAAACATAACCCATTGCGTTTTCGAAACTCCTGACGCTGTGCCATAGAAGCCACTCTATCACACTGCATGTGTTCAGAAGCTGGTTCACAAGGCAACACTATTCCACGCATACCTCTACGCACAATCAAACGTCTGTCAATTTGAATCGCTAATGACATAGAATCATTGAGACCACAGGGAGCAGGGAAACCCACCATAACATCTTTTACATTCTCTGACAGACCCTTCCGAAAAAGGGCTGCCAAAGCATCATCATTCCATTTGGTCAGGACTGCCCACTTTCGGAATTTCTGACAGTACAACTCAGCGTCCTCAAGCCCCTGATTTAATGCCAACAAGGTTTTTTCAGCTTGATCAGTGACATTAGGTTCATCGTACAATAAACCCAGAGCCAAAAAAAATGCATCAACATTACTCAAAAGAGGGTCCCCAGGTGTCAGGGAAAAAGCCCAATCCTGAGGATCGCCGCGCAGGAGAGAGATGACAATTTGAACCTGCTGTGCTGCATTCCCTGAGGACTTAGGTTTTAAGGCAAAAAACAACCTACAGTTATTTTTGAAATTCAGAAATTTAGCTCGATCCCCCAAAAACAAATCCGGCATGGGGATCCTATGCTCCACAACCGGCAACCCTGCAAGATAGGTAGCAATACTCCGAACTTCAGTGGCAAGCTGATCCACACGGCCAGACAACTGTGCAAACTCCATTGAGAGAGAAAAAAAATTAAATTCATTCTCAGCACCCAGAGAAAAATAGGGAAAAATGCAACAAACAGAAAAAAAAAAATTCTGACAACTCCCCTTTTTTTTTTTTTTCCTTTTTACTATTTTTCCCTTCAGTGAGTACCATATAATTTTCAGTTTGGCCGGTGATACTGTTATGATTTGGTAGCTGAGGAGAGCAGGCAAAAACGGCAATACACCAGAGAGATTGGAATCTACTGGATTGCAGTACCCTGACTACAATGGGAAGCAATCAATGAAGCTTCACACAGTAATCACTTCCTCTCCTGTTGCCGGGAGAGGAACTCATTCATTCGGGGGCTTTCAGCTCAGCGGCAAGCATTAGCTGTGCTGCTTGGCTGAAAGCTAGTTAACCCTTTGTGAAGGATTACAGCGTGGTGTTATGATTTGGTAGCTGAGGAGAGCAGGCAAAAACGGCAATGCACCAGAGAGGTTGGAATCTACTGGATTGCAGTACCCTGACTAACTACCACAACTAAAGGCAGCCGTGGAGCGTACCTACGTTGGTCCTAGACGCCTCGTCACAGCCTGAGAGGTTAACTACACCTAAAGATAGAAAGAGGAAAGCTATCTGCCCCGGAGCAGATCCCCAAAGAACATAGGAAGCCCCCAAACATGTAATGGCGGTTAGACAAGAGGAAATACAGACACAGACAGAAAATAGTATGAGCAAACGTTGGGGCCCAATCTGCCTAGACAGAAAAGGATAGGAAGGATACTTACTGCAATCCAAAAAAACCCTAAAAAAAAGCCAACGCTACTAATTGCAAAAACACTGAGATCACACGACCTCTACCACCTAAATTAGTTCTCTGGTGTAACAAAACAAAGCCGCAGCCACAGAAAAAACTGGACAAGGCAAATGAACAAATAACAGTGGCTCCAGAGGAACTGAGAGGAGCCCAAGCCCCCGGGGGGGGGGGGGGGGGGGGGGGGGAAACCTGGCTAACCTCACAGAAATGCAGAAAAATATGCAAATGGTAAGCACAAAAACAAAAAACAGAAAATATCTTATCTGAGAGCAGGAGAAGAGGCAAGACTCAGCAAGCTTCCAAGTGAACCAGGAAACAACGTTGAGACAAGAACAACTGATCACCGGCAACCATGATGGGAGGGAACCTCCCTTATATCCAGCCAGTCTGTAATTCCTGATTGCCAATCCTCATTGAATGGTTCAGCACTGTCTGCAACCACCAGAGGGAGCTTCTGCATAGAATTCTTTTCTAACACATTCACAACAGCGTGGGACCTGACAGAGCACAGGATAGGTAAGAAAGTTGTTTTACTATTTTTTCTTTATTACAGGAGACCAAGGGCTTTGCAAGGATTACCAGTTAAATAAACGATGGTCAAAAAAATGTGTTTATTTCATTAAAATTATCTATTCTTCATGTGTGTGTGTTTTTTTTATTTCCTTCAATAGGATTAATAATTGATAGTTGTCAAATTGACAACTCTCAATTATTAACCTGGCTTAAAGTCACCTTTCAATAGCAAGGTGGCTTTAACCCATTATTAACCAATTCGCCACCGCTACAGGGCAATGGGAATAGACGGACAAAGTGCCAGAAAGGGCGAATCTAATTATAGATTTGCCTTTTCTGGGGTGGCTGGGGGCAGATGGTAGTAGCCAGGGGGGGCACAAAATAAATGCACCCTCCCTAGGCTATTATTATCTGCCCCCACTCGCTGGCTTTGTCTGTCTGGTTAAGAAAATAGTGCGGGAGCCCACGCATTTTTTCAACGAATTTACACCTTTAATTAACCCCTAGCTGTATGAAATTTTGCACACATACACTCATGTCATTGTTAGTGAAAACCATATATCAAACTACATGAAATGACATGGTTAACTGTATGTAAACCATGTGTCGGCTCTGTAATTTCACAAAAGCCGGCAATTGAATTAGCGGCTATTATACTATGTAGAAGTGTATGAACTATAAATATATATATGTGTCACAACATGTATATATATATATGTTAGGGCTGGCGGAACACACAAAATAAATATAAATAAGTGCGTTCGCAGCCCCGGGTCCACCGTGCAGGCAGAGCCTGCTGCTAGTAGGATGGCGGAATGGCGAACTCTATTACTTCACAGAGTCGCAACTATGGACACTGTGGCCCTATATGGCGGTCTAAGCGAACTCTGTTACTTCAAATAGTCGCTAAGGTAGAAACGCAGAAATATGGACTGTGTCCTGTTAACTCCACAGGTACGCACAAACAACTGCTGTGTGGACAGCAGTCCGTAGTAACGCAATCAGCAACGCAATCAGACAATCTCATCAAGGGAGAAGCCCGGATTCTAGTGCCTTATTTCAGCCGAGCCCTAAACACGTGCATACAATCTCCTCACTGGAGGTGCCGGTATTCTAGGGGCTTATTTCACTAGAGCCCTAACACATGCGTGCAAGATCACCCTGGCGCAAAGCACATAATGTGATTGATACTAGCGCATGGCGGCACGACCATGCCACCCTTTTATAGTAGCAACTACAGGACCTGCCAGATAAGGACCAATAGGAAACTGCTCCAGAACACAAGTGGTTTCAGGACCTTCCTGGCGGACCAATAGAAGCTGCTGCAGTACCTGAGCATGTGACCCCTGATCTCCAATGAGAGGTCTTACTCTGGGCATGCTCAGAAGGGAAAGCAAGGACTTTGTCCTAAAGACGTCTGCTCGCCGCTAACCAGTACTGGCTACAATAGCAGAGCCTGGAGGAGCAGCAGTAATCCTCTGCACAATGTTAGACTGGGCGAGACGCTGGGACCGACGTCTAGGCTGAGCAGAGTCCACTGCGGCCGGAGACGGATGGGAGACCGCAGCAGGGACGGCTCGAGATTCCCTTGTGCAAAAGCGGGAACTCGACCCCTAACATATATATATATATATATATATATATATATATATATATATATATATACAGTACAGACCAAAAGTTTGGACACACCTCATTAAATGATTTTTCTGTATTTTCATGGCTATGAAAATTGTAGAATCACACTGAAGGCATCAAAACTATAAATTAACACATGTGGCATTACACATTACACTTTACAAAAAAGTGTGAAACAACTGAAAATATGTCTTATATTCTAGGTTCTTCAAAGTAGCCACCTTTTGCTTTGATTACTGATTTGCACGCAGAAAAGGTGAACGGATGGACTCTACATGCCTAGTTCAAACCGTGAAGCATGGAGGAGGTGGTTTGATGGTGTGGGGGTGCTTTGCTGGTGACATGTTGGGGATTTATTCAAAACTGAAGGCATACTGAACCAGCATGGCTACCACATCATCTTGCAGCATCATGCTATTCCATCCGGTTTCCGTTTAGTTGGACCATCATTTATTTTTCAACAGGACAATGACCCCAAACACACCTCCAGGCTGTGTAAGAGCTATTTGACCAAGAAGGAGAGTGATGGGGTGCTACGCCAAATGACCTGGCCTCCACAGTCACCAGACCTGAACCCAATCGAGATGGTTTGGGGTGAGCTGGACCGCTCACCGCTTCAATTTTGAATAAATCCCCAACAGTGTCACCAGCAAAGTACCCCCACACCATCACACCACCTCCTCCATGCTTCATGGTGGGAACCAGGCATGTAGAGTCCATCCGTTCACCTTTTCTGCGTGCAAAGCAGTAATCAAAGCAAAAGGTGGCTACTTTGAAGAACCTAGAATATAAGACATATTTTCAGTTGTTTCACACTTTTTTGTAAAGTATAATGTATAATTCCACATGTGTTAATTCATAGTTTTGATGCCTTCAGTGTGATTCTACAATTTTCATAGTCATGAAAATGCAGAAAAATCTTTGAATGAGGTGTGTCCAAACTTTGGTCTATACTGTATGTATTCTATGTGTATATATCTAGTGTTTTGTGAGCTGTCAGTGTGATTTTACAGTAGCCGGGGATGATTTGCCAGCTTTTCAAAGGACACTGGTGCGTATAAATCGGACAGCACTCGCAGGGTGCGATTGCTGTCCAATTTTTTATTGCATCCATTGACTTGCATTAGCGATTATCATGCCAAAAGCGCTGCAAATCGCAGCATGTTGCGATTTTTTTTCTCAGACCGATATCAGCTGAGAAAAAAAATCGCAAATGAGAAGTCCACTATTGAATAACATTGGTCCGATTGCAATCCGATTTTTTATCGGCTTGCAATCGTCCGTTTTTGTCTCCAGTGAGTATGAGCCCATAGAGGGGAAACTGGAAGAATATACTACGGCGCACAACTACCTGGTGGACGCGCATATTGAGGCGGATGAAGAAATAATGGCCTTAAAACTAAAGCTTGCGGACTTGGAGGAACGATCTAGGAGCAACAACCTGCGCTTCAGAGGAATCCCTGAGAGCGTCACAGTGGAGGCACTAAAGGAGTTTTTAACAGACTTTTTTACAACCCTAGTGCCGTCGGCGGATCAGAGAGACCTGCTGATCGACAGGGCGCACCGGATCCCCAAGCCCAAGTCTGCTCACAGCTCCACACCACAAGACGTGATAGCCAGGCTGCACTTCTACCACTTCAAGGAGGCAGTTACCAAGGCGGCGCTAGCAAAGCAAGACCTTCAAGAGAGATTCCGGAACATCCTGGTGTTCACCGACTTGTCTGCGACTACCCTGAACAGGAGGCGGGAATTTTCATCAGCAACCAAGATTCTGCGGGACAATAATATCATCTACAAGTGGGATATCCAGTAAAGCTCATTGTGACGAAGAACGGAGTTACTCACGTCCTCGTGTCTCCCAGAGAGGCCATGACCCTGCTCCAGGAGTGGTCCTTGGCAACAGTGGATGAAGAAACCAGCTTCCCGCTAAAGAAGCCCCCGACGCTGAACAAAGAGAGGACCTAATCCTCACGCAAGTATTCTGTGACAATACGTACCCCTGTGTGCCTATGCCGGGACAACCCACTGCTAGTTTTTTTCTGTTTTGCTGGCAGGTTGAAGGGACAAGAGAATAGCGTTTTCCTTTTTTCTATTCTCACCCCCCTAATACTGGATAGGAACGAATATCCAGTTAGTTCACATAGAACTGGACTTTGAGTGGTACAAGTTGTACTTGTTGTTGTAGTTGATAACTTAACCCCTTTGCTTCCCTAATTTTTGTCCTATATTTGGTGACTTACTGATCCTGTTATATATTACTGTAACCGATGGTACTTCAGATTTCAAGTATTAATGCGAAAGGTCTAAATAGCCCCTTCAAAAGATCGTTACTATGGAAGGAAGACCAGAAACTTACGGCGGACATATTGTGTGTCCAAGAAACACATCTAAATCGTGAGGATGCGCATAGATTACAACATAAAAATTACCCCCATATCTACATGTCATATGCTGTGAAGAAGAAGAGAGGTGTAGCGATCACAATAAAAGACACCATAGCATTCCAGCTCATTGATAGTGTCCTGGATGAGGAAGGCAGATATGTAATATTAACCCCTTTCTGTCATCGGACGAACTATCCCGTCCATGTGACCTGGGACTTAATTCCCACGGACGGGATAGTACATCCAAGGCAATCAGCTGCGCTCCCCGGGGAAGCGCAGCTGATCGCCGTTGGGTGTCTGCTGATTATCACAGCTGACACTCGGCACTATGTGCCAGGAGCGGTCACGGACCGCTCCCGGCACATTAACCCCTGGCACACCGTGATCAAACATGATCGCGGTGTACCGGGGGCACAGGGGAGCATCCGCAGTCTCCCTGCGCACTCCCCTAAGGTCCTCAGAACAGCGCGAGAGCAGGCGCTGAGGAAGCCTGCAGCACTGCCTGTGAGATCGCTGGCTTCACAGAATGCTGTGCACACTGTGAGACCAGCGATCTGATAAAATACAGTGATGTCCCACCCTGGGACAAAGTAAAAAAGTTAAAAAAATGAAAATCAGAAGTGTAAAAAAAAAAATCCAAAATAAAGGAAAAAAAAATATTCAATAAATTCATTTCCAGTAAATAAAAAAAACAAAACAATAAAAGTACACATATTTGGTATAGCCGCGTCCGTAACAACCCCCTCTATAAAACTGTCCCACTAGTTAACCCCTTTAGTGAACCCCTTAAAAAAAAAAAACAAAGCAAAAAATCAATGCTTCATCATCATACTGCCGAACAAAAAGTGGAATAACACGCGATCAAAAAGACTGATATAAATAAACACGATACCGCTGAAAACGTCATCTTGTCCCGCAAAAAACGAGCCGCCATACAGCATCATCAGCGAAAAAATAAAAAAGTTATAGTTCGCAGAATAAAGCGATGCAAAAATAATTATTTTTTATATAAAATTGTTTTTATTGTATAAAAGCGCCAAAACATAAAAAAATTATACAAATGAGGTATCGCCGTAATCGTACTGACCCGAAGAATAAAACTGCTTTAATCAATTTTACCACACGCGGAACGGTATAAACGCCCCCCCCCCAAAAGAAATTCATGAATTGCTGATATTTGTTCATTCTAACCTCCCAAAAATCGAAATAAAAAGCGATCAAAAAATGTCACGTGCTCAAAAATAGTACCAATAAAAACGACACCTCGTCCCGCAAAAAATAAGACCTCACATGACTCTGTGGGCCAAAATATGCAAAAATTATAGCTCTCAAAATGTGGTGATGCAAAAAACTATTTTTTGCAATAAAAAAAATCTTTTAGCATGACAGCTGCCAAACATAAAAACACGCTATAAATAGTAAATCAAACCCCCCTTTATCATTCCGTTAGGGAAAAATAATAAAATAAAAAAAAATGTATTTATTTCCATTTTCCTATTAGGGTTAGGGTTGCGGCTAAAGTTAGGGTTGAGGCTAAAGTTAGGATTAGGCCGGCGTCACACTGGCGACAGAATCGGACGACTGCAATGCGATGAAAAATCGCATTGCAGTCGGACCTATGTTAATCTATGGAGCAGCTTCCAGTATCCGATTTTTTGTGGTCCGTTTTAAACGTCCGTGTACAATCGCAGCATGCTGCGATTGTCACCGATTGTCGGTCGACAATCGCCAATGCAAGTCTATGGGAGCGATGAAAAATCGGATTACAAACGGACCACACTGTGTGACTTGCGATGAAATCGCATCGGTGTCCTTTAGAAAAGCCGGCAATTCATCCCCGCTATACTGTAAAATCACACTGACAGCTTTAATAAAGACTAGAAAGAATAGATATATACACATAGAACACATATATATATATATACATGTCATTGTGACATGTATATATACATATATTTATAGTTCCTAGACTTCTACATACTGTTATAGCCGCTAATTCAATTGCCGGGTTTTGTGAAATCACAGAAGCCGACATGAAATGATACATTGTTTCCACACAGTTATCCATGTCATTTCCTGTATTTTGATATTTGTTTAAACTTACAATTACATGAGTGTATTTGTGCAAAATTTCAGACATGTAGGGGTTAATTAAAGGTGTAATTTAGTTGAAAAAAAATGCGTGGGCTCCCGCTGTATTTTCTCCACCAGACAGACAAAGCAAGCGAGTGGGGGCAGATAATAACAGCCTAGGAGGGTACATTTTTTGTGCCCCCCCTGGCTACTAACATCTGCCCCCAGACACCCCAGAAAGGGCAAATCTATAATTAGATTCGCCCTTTCTGGCACTTTGCCCGTCTATTCCCATTGCCCTGTAGCGGTGGCGAATGGGTTAATAATCTCACCTTACTGTCACCTTGCAATTGAAAGGTGACCTTAAGGTAGGTTAATAATTGAGAGCTGTCAATTAGATAACTATCAATTATTAATCCTATTGAAGTAAATAAAAAAACACACACACACTTTAAGAATAAATAATTTTAATGAAATAAAAACACATTTTTTTGACCATATTTTATTTTACACTTAATCCGTGCGAAGCCATTGATCTCCTAAAATAAAGAAAAAAAAATAAAACAACATTATTCTTACCTATTCCGCCGATCTCTCACGTCCCACGCTGTAATCCTTCACAAAGGGTTAACTAGCTTTGAGCCAAGCAGTGCAAGTAATCCTGCATGCTCAGCTCAAAGCTCCTGAATGAATAAGTTCCTCTCCTGGCGACAGGAGAGGATGTGTTTCATGAATGAAGCTTAATTGATTGTGTCCACTTTCCCTTTAGGTCAGGTCACTAAAGTTAAATTGCCAATAAATCAATTAAAGCTCCATTCATGAATCTATTCCTCTACTTTCGCTGGGAGAGGAACTTATTCATTCAGGGGAATACAGGTCTGAGACAGCATTATTAGCTCTCTGCGACCTGTAACCTGTTAACCCTTTCTGATGGATTACACCGTGGGACCTGACTGTACATCGGATTGGTAAGTATAATTTTGCTTTTTTATTTTATTTTTATTACAGGAAATGGTTTTAGCAGGAAAATAAAATATGGTCAAAAACTGTGTGATTATTTAATTAAACTTATTTTTTATTAAACTGTGTGTGTTTTGATTTTTCTTTCATACAATAGGATTAATAATTGATAGTTGTCTAATTGACAGCTATCAATTATTAACCTGCCTTAAGGTCACCTTTCAATACTAAGGTGACATTAACGCCAGATTATTAACCCATTCGCCACCGCTACAGGGCAATGGGAATAGACGGGCAAAGTGCCAGAAAGGGCGAATCTAATTAGAGATTTGCCCTTTCTGGGGTGTCTGGGGGCAGATGTTAGTAGCCAGGGGGGGCACAAAAAAAAAGTACCCTCCCTAGGCTATTATTATCTGCCCCACTCGCTTTGCTTTGTCTGGTGGAGAAAATACAGCGGGAGCCCACGCATTTTTTTTCAACGAATTTACACCTTTAATTAACCCCTACATGTCTGAAATTTAGCACACATAGACTCATGTAATTGTATGTTTCAAACATATATAAAAATACATGAAATTACATGGTTAAATGTGTGGAAACAATGTATCATTTCATGTCGGCTTCTGTGATTTCACTGAAGCCGGCAATTGAATTAGCGGCTATAACAGTATGTAGAAGTGTAAGAATTATAAATATATGTATATGTACATGTCACAATGACATGTATATATATGTATATATATATATATATTATATATATATGTGTGTTCTATGTGTATATATCTATTCTTTCTTTTGGCATTTAAATACTATTCTTTTGGATCCATTATATGTCAGTTTTGCAAGCCTGCGAGAAAATCTCGCAAGTCGGATGAAAATCGGATGTTACAAGGTACACACACATGCGATTAAATCGCATCTTTGAAGGAAAATCGGATGCCAGAAGGATGTGTGATGTTTTTATTTTGATCCGATTGTCGACCGTCTAAAACGGACCGATTTTTTGTGGTTGTGTGTGACTCCAGCCTTAGGGTTGGGATTAGGGGTGTGTTAGGGTTAGGTTTGTGGTTAGGGTTATGGTTGGGACTAGGGTTAGGGGTGTGTTGGGGTTAGGGTTGGAGTTAGAATTGGGGGTTTCCACTGTTTAGGCACACCAGCCAATTCTGCGTTGAAAAAAGTCAAATGGTGCTCATTCCCTTCTGAGCTCTGCCATGCGCCCAAACAGTAGTTTACCCCCACATATGGGGTATCAGGGTACTCAGGACAAATTGCACAATAACTCTTGAGGTCCAATTTCTTCTGTTACCCTTGGGAAAATAAAAAATTGGGGACGAAAATATCATTTTTGTAAAAAAAAAATAATATATATTTTTTTTTATGGCTGTACGTTATAAACTTCTGTGAAGCACTTGGGGCTTCATAGCGCTCACCACACATCTAGATAAGTTCCTTGTGGGGTCTATTTTCCAAAATGGGGTCACTTGTGGGGGGTTTCCACTGTTTAGGCACATCAGGGGCTCTCCAAACGCGATATGGCGTCCAATCTCAATTCCAGCCAATTTTGGTTTGAAAAAGTCAAACGGCGCTCCTTCCCTTACGAGCTCTGCCGTGTGCCCAAACAGTGGTTTTCCCCCACATATGGGGTATTGGCGTACTCAGAAGAAATTGAACAACAACTTTATCTGTCCATTTTCTCCTTTTACCCTTGTGAAAATAAAAAAAAGTTTGTAAAAGATCATTTTTGTGACTAAAAAGTTAAATATTCATTTTTTTCCTTCCACGTTGCTTCAGCTCCTGTGAAGCACCTGAAGGGTTAATAAACTTCTTGAATGTGGTTTTGAGTACCTTGAGGGGTGCAGTTTTTAGAATGGTGTCACTTTTGGGTATTTTCTGCCATATAGACCCCTCAAAGTAAATTCAGATGTGAGCTGGTCCCTAAAAAAAATGGCTTTGTAAATTTTGTTGTAAACATGTGAAATCGCTGGTCAACTTTTAAACCTTATAATTTCCTAACAAAAAAAAATTTTGGTTCCAAAATTGTGCTGATGTAAAGTAGACATGTGGGAAATGTTATTTCGTAACTATTTTGTGTGACATATTTCTCTGTTTTAAGGGAATAAAAATTCAAAGTTTGAAAATTGCAAAATTTTCGCCATATTTGCATTTTTCCAAAAATAACCGCAAGTTATATCAAAGAAATTTTACCACTAAAGTGAAGTACAATATGTCACGAGAAAAAAGTCTCAGAATCGTGAAGTTCCGTAGAAGCGTTCCAGAGTTATACCCTCATAAAGAGACAGTGGTCAGAATTGTAAAAATTGGCCCGGTCATTACCGTGCAAACCACCCTTGGGGGTTAAGGGGTTAATATGTAATATTAGTAGCAAGGTGTATACAATCACATCTATATACGCACCCAATTCAGGTCAAATCACGTTCATTAAAGACCTTATAACTAAATTATCTAAAATAAAACAGGGACCCCTGCTAATTTGTGGGGATTTCAACATCGCTCTGATCCCCAATATAGACAAATCCTGGTGTTCAAAGAAAAAGCCTCAATCCCATGCGTTAGCCCAGTGTCTTATGTCAGAAGAATTGTACGACACGTGGAGAGTCCTTCATGCCTCTGAACGGGATTATACGTACTACTCCCACCCCCATAAATAAAGTATACTCAAGAATAGATCTAATGGTAGTGGATAAATGGCTCCTGCAAAATATACAATCAGCCAAAATTGGGAACATAACATGGTCGGACCACGCTCCTGTAACATGCCAAATTAAAGAGACGTACAATAATGTAAATTATTCCCGTGGAGAATTAATAACTTTCTAATATACTCAGAAAATATTAAAACCCAAGTAAGTGACCTCCTCCAAGAATATTTCAATATTAATAGCACCCCCGACGTGTCCCCGACCAGTGTGGTGCGCTCACAAGGCCTATATAAGAGGGCGACTAATACAAAGAGCAGCGCAACACAAAAATATAAGAATGCGACAAATAGAAGAGCTTCATAAAAATATAGCAACATTGGAAGATTCCCATAAAAATAATCCTTCACCCACAATATATGGGAAATTACAAAAGGCAAGATACGAATTATATCAGCTACTACAGTATAAATATGAGCATAATTTGAAGAGAAACAAAGCAAAATATTACTGGCAGGGGAATAAGGCGAGTAAAATACTGGCTAACAAGAATAACCCCTTACTGCCATCGGACGTACTATCCCGTCCATGGTACCTGGGGACGGGATAGTACGTCTCGTGCGATCGGACGCGCTCCCGGGGGGAGCGCAGCCGATCGCGGCCGGGTGTCAGCTGATTATCACAGCTGACACCCATGACTGTGTGTCAGGAGCGGTCACGGACCGCTCCCGGCACATTAACCCCTTGCACACCGCGATCAAACATGATTGCGGTGTACTGGGGGCACAGGGGAGGATCGCGCAGGGTGGGGGCTCCCTGCGCGCCCCCCTGAGACCCTCAGAGCAGCGCGATGTGATCGCGCTGTTCTGAGGGCTTCCTCCCTCCCAGGACCCGGATCCAAGATGGCGCCGGGGTCCTGGAGGGAGGCGGCTACCTCAGTGCCTGCCGAGAGCAGGCACTGAGAGGCCTGCTGCACTGCCTGAGCGATCGCTGGTGTGACAGAGTGCTGTGCACAATGTCACACCAGCGATCTGATAAAATACAGTGATGTCCCACCCTGGGACAAAGAAAAAAAGTTAAAAAAATAAAAATAAACATGTTTTAAAAAAAAAATCCAAAATAAATAAATTAAAAAAAAATATATTCCCCAATAAATTCACTTCTTCCTGTAAATAAAAAAAACAAAGCAATATAAGTACACATATTTGGTATCGCCGCGTCCGTAACGAACCCCCTATAAAATTGTCCCACTAGTTAACCCCTTTAGTGAACCCCTTAAAAAAAAAAAAAACGAAGCAAAAAATCAATGCTTTATCATCATACCGCCGAACAAAAAGTGGAATAACACGCGATCAAAAAGACCGATATAAAAAAACATGGCACTGCTGAAAACGTCATCTTGTCCCGCAAAAAAACGAGCCGTCATACAGCATCATCAGCGAAAAAATAAAAAAGTTATAGCTCGCAGAATAAAGCGATGCAAAAATAATTATTTTTTATATAAAATTGTTTTTATTCTATAAAAGCGCCAAAACATGAAAAAATGATATAAATGAGGTATCGCCATAATCGTACTGACCCGCAGAATAAAGCTGCTTTATCAATTTTACCACACGCGGAACGGTATAAACGCCTCCCCCAAAAGAAATTCATGAATTGCTGATTTTTGTTCATTCTAACCTCACAAAAATCGAAATAAAAAGCGATCAAAAAACGTCACGTGCTCAAAAATGGTACCAATAAAAACGTCAACTCGTCCCGCAAAAAATAAGACCTCACATGACTCTGTGGGCCAAAATATGCAAAAATTATAGCTCTCAAAATGTGATGATGCAAAAACTATTTTTGCAATAAAAAGCGTCTTTTAGCGTGACAGCTGCCAATCATAAAAACCCGCTATAAATAGTAAATCAAACCCCCCCTTTATCACCCCCTTAGTAAGGGAAAAATAATAAAATTTAAAAAAAGTATTTATTTCCATTTTCCAATTAGGGTTAGGGTTGCGGCTAAAGTTAGGGTTAGGGTTGGCGCTAAAGTTAGGATTAGGGTTAGGGTTGGGATTAGGGGTGTGTTAGGGTTAGGTTTGTGGTTAGGGTTGGGACTAGGGTTAGGGGTGTGTTGGGGTTAGGGTTGGAGTTAGAATTGGGGGGTTTCCGCTGTTTAGGCACATCAGGGGCTCTCCAAATGTGACATGGCGTCTGATCTCAATTCCAGCCAATTCTGCGTTGAAAAAGTCAAACGGTGCTCCTTCACTTCTCAGCTCTGCCATGCGTCCAAACAGTAGTTTATCCCCACATATGGGGTATCAGCGTACTCTGGACCCCAAGAGTTATTGTGCAATTTGTCCTATTTCTTCTGTTACCCTTGGGAAAATAAAAAACTGGGGGCGAAAATATCATTTTTGTACAAAAAAAATTATTTTTTTGTTTTTACGGCTGTACATTATAAACTTCTGTGAAGCACTTGGGGCTTCATAGCGCTCACCACACATCTAGATAAGTTCCTTGTGGGGTCTATTTTCCAAAATGGGGTCACTTGTTGGGGATTTCCACTGTTTAGGCGCATCAGGGGCTCTCCAAATGCGACATGACGCCCCCAGACCATTCCATCAAAGTCTGCAATCCAAAACGTCACTACTTCCTTTCCGAGCCCTGACGTGCGCCCATACAGTAGTTTTCTCCCACATATTGGGTATCAGCGTACTCAGGACAAATTGGACAACAACTTTTGGGGTCCAATTTCTCCTGTTACCCTTGTGAAAATAAAATATTGGGGGCGAAAAAATCATTTTTGTAAAAAAAAAAAAAGGATTTTTTATTTTTACGGCTGTACGTTATAAACTTCTGTGAAGCACTTCGGGGTTCAAAGTGCTCACCACACATCTAGATAAGTTCCTTGTGGGGTCTATTTGCCAAAATGGGGTCACTTGTGGGGGGTTTCCACTGTATAGGTGCATCAGGGGCTCTCCAAATGTGACATGACGCCCCCAGACCATTCCATCAAAGTCTGCAATCCAAAACGTCACT
Source organism: Oophaga sylvatica (assembly GCA_033576555.1). Taxonomy (NCBI): domain Eukaryota; kingdom Metazoa; phylum Chordata; class Amphibia; order Anura; family Dendrobatidae; genus Oophaga; species Oophaga sylvatica. Next base: position 133,752,563 of record JARQOD010000003.1, read on the forward strand.
ACTTCCCTTCCGAGCCCTGACGTGCGCCCATACAGTAGTTTTCTCCCACATATTGGGTATCAGCGTACTCAGGACAAATTGGACAACAACTTTTGGGTTCCAATTTCTTCTGTTACCCTTGTGAAAATAAAATATTGGGGGCGAAAAAATCATTTTTGTAAAAAAAAAAAAAAAAAAGATTTTTTATTTTACGGCTGTACATTATAAACTTTAGTGAAACACCTGGGGGTTAAAAGTTCTCACCACACATCTAGATAAGTTCCTTGAGGGGTCTAGTTTCCAAAATGGTGTCATTTATGGGGGTTTCCACTGTTTAGGCAGATCAGGAGCTCTCCAAACACGACATGGCGTCCAGCCAATTCTGCGTTGAAAAAGTCAGACGGCGCTCCTTCCCTTCCAAACTCTGCCATGCACCCAAACAGTGGTTTACCCCCACGTATGGGGTATCAGCGCACTCAGGACAAATTGCACAATAACTTTTGGAGTCTTGTTACCCTTGGAAAAATAAAAATTGGGGTGAAAAGATCATTTTTGTGGAAAAAATATGGTTTTTAAATTTTACGGCTCTACGTTATAAACTTGTGTGAAGCACTTGGGGTTCAAATTGCTCACCAAAGATCTAGAAAAGTTCCTTAGGGGGTCTAGTTTCCCAAATGGGGTCATTTGTGGGGGGTTTCCACTGTTTAGGCACATCAGGGGCTCTCCAAATGCAACATGGCATCCAATCTCAATTCCAGCCAATTTTGGTTGGAAAAAGTCAAATGGTGCTCCTTCCTTTCCGAGCTCTGCCGTGCGCCCAAACAGTGGTTCCCCCCCACATATGGGGTATCAGCGTACTCAGGACAAATTGGACAACAACTTATGTGGTCCAATTTCTCCTGTTACCCTTGGGAAAATAAAAAATTAGTGACTAAAAGATAATTTTTGTGGGAAAAAAATAGGATTTTTTATTTTCATGCCCGGGCATTATAAACTTGTGTGAAGCACTTGGGGGTTCAAAGTGCTCACCAAAGATCTAGATAAGTTCCTTAGGGGGTCTAGTTTCCAAAATGGGGTCACTTGTGGGGGGTTTCCACTGTTTAGGCTCATCTGGGGCACTGCAAACGGAACATGACCCCCATCAACGTCTGCATTCCAAAACGTTACTACTTCCTTTCCAAGCCCTGCCGTGCACCCAAACAGTTCCCCCCCCCCCACATATGGGGTATCAGCGTACTCAGGACAAATTGGACAACTTTTGGGGTCCAATTTCCTTGGGAAAATTCAAAAATTTGGGACTAAAAAATCATTTTTGTGGAAAATTGTTTTTTTTTTTTCACACCCAGGCATTATAAGCTTTTGTGAAACACTTGGGGGTTCAAAGTGCTCACAACAGATCTAGATAAGTACCTTAGGGGGTCTAGTTTCCAAAATGGTGTCACTTGTGGGGGTTTCCACTGTTTAGGCGCATCAGGGGCTCTCCAAACACGACATGGCGTCCAATCTCAATTCCCGCCAATTTTAGTTTGAAAAAGTCAAACGGCGCTCCTTCCCTTACGAGCTCTGCCGTGTGCCCAAACAGTGGTTTTCCCCCACATATTGGGTATTGGCGTACTCAGGAGAAATTGCATAACAACCTTATCTGTCCATTTTCTCCTTTTACCCTTGTGAAAATAAAAAAAAAGTTTGTAAAAGATCATTTTTGTGGCTAAAAAGTTAAATATTCATTTTTTCCTTCCACGTTGCTTTAGTTCCTGTGAAGCACCTGAAGGGTTAATAATCTTCTTGAATGTGGTTTTGAGTACCTTGAGGGGTGCAGTTTTTAGAATGGTGTCACTTTTGGGTATTTTCTGCCATATAGACCCCTCAAAGTGACTTCAAATGAGAGGTGGTCCCTAAAAAAAATGGCTTTGTAAATTTTGTTGTAAAAATGAGAAATCGCTGGTCAACTTTTAACCCTTATAACTTCCTAACAAAAAAAAATTTTGGTTCCAAAATTGTGCTGATGTAAAGTAGACATGTGGGAAATGTTATTTCTTAACTATTTTGTGTGATATATTTCTCTGTTTTAAGGGAATAAAAATTCAAAGTTTGAAAATTGCAAAATTTTAAAAATTTTCGCCATATTTGCGTTTTTTTCCAAAAATAAACGCAGGTTATATCGAAGAAATTTTACTTCTAACGTGAAGTACAATATGTCACGAGAAAACAGTCTCAGAATCGCGAAGATCCGTTGAAGCATTCCAGAGTTATAACCTCATAAAGAGACAGTGGTCAGAATTGTAAAAATTGGCCCGTCATTAACGTGCAAACCACCCTTGGGGGTGAAGGGGTTAAAGCCAGATTAACAAAGCAAAAAATAGCTCACATACAAGACGCCCAAAAGAATAAAATTTACAACCCTAAAGAAATAGCGAACACCTTCGCAAAATATATTTTTCCTCACTCTATAATCTTGAGAATGATAACCTGACCCCGCAACCAAACGCTGAACTAATTAATAATTTCCTGAATAGCATATCCCTACCCCAAATCCCAAAAATAACAAATCCCCAGGACCGGACGGTATAACTAATGAATACTTGAAGTTATTCAACCAAATCTTGTCCCCACATGTATTATTAGTATTCCAAAATATATTAGAAACGGGCAAAATACGTGATGAAATGTTACAAGCGACTATAGTCCCCCTCCCTAAGCCAGGCAAAACCCCCGATCATCCAAACAATTTCAGGCCAATATCCCTCCTAAATACTGACCTCAAGCTCTACTCCAAAATTCTAGCAACTAGAATCTCTGATATAGTCCCTTCCCTGGTACAAAGGGATCAGGTTGGATTCATTAAATCTAGACAGACATTGGACGCCACCAGACGAATGATAAACCTCATTCAAGTGGCGGGGGGGGAACCGGACGCCTTCTCTGTGTAACGCTGGTATTATCTGTACCTTGTTTTCCAGCGTTACTTTGCATGTCTTTGCTTTAACTCTTTTGCTCTTTTTCCCCTAACCAGCTGGGATACTGTTGTCTGTTACCTGTATGAATGCTGCTCAGTTCCCAGCTCCGCTGCGTAGCCGTACTTGCGTGAGTGTCTCCACTGCGTTGCATGACCACCCGCATGTGCGATCCCTGGCTACTGCTGTAGAAGCTACCCGTAGGTTGCAAGGTCCTCTGCAGTGGTGCATGACTTACTACGTGTGTTTAGGCTGCAGCCATTGCCAGGTGTCCTTGCTGTGCTGATTTGTGTCTGGCTTTACATAGGGTGCGCGGGCCACACCTTTCCTGCTTTTATGAGGAATGGGTGTGCACTAGAATTGCTTCTCCAGCGTATCGCTGTGAGGCAGCTCCTATATAAAGTTCCCATGCCCTGTGGGGCATTGCTAGAGCTTTGCATTGAGTTCCTGAACCTAGCCATGTGTGTTTGTGTGTTCAGCTCCTGCTCTGAATACGATCAGCTCTGGGACCGCTGATACCCTTTGTCCTATATTGTGTTTCCGCCAGCTCTGGAGGCAGAATACCCAGATCGCCTTCCTGGAGGCTGCACATCCAGGCCTGTTCCTGTTGTGTCTTTTTCCTGAAACCTTGATCCTGGATCGGTTCCTGTACCTGCATGTCTGAACTGTGTCCTCTGTGTTATGTTCCTGAAGTCCTTCTGTGTCCTGAACCCTGTGCCCAGGGACTGTGATTCTTGCTATATGACCTGGGTTCATCTTGCAAGGAGGAGTCCGGTGTGTGCCGAGTTTCTGTTAATCTGTGCGCAGCTTGTTTTTGGTGCAATCCCCGGCCGGCTCCAGTTGAACCTGGCAGGGCTTGCACCAGACCGCTTGGGTTCCTTTTTAGATCGCATCCAGATGTCCGGATCCGATCCTTCCCTGCCTGATGCCCGGAGACTGCCGATCGTTGCCAGATGTCCGGTGTCCGATGCCTGATGACCCCGGCCTGATGTCCGATGCCTGATGACCACGGCCTGATGTCCGATGCCTGATGACCCTGGCCTGATGTCCGATGCCTGATGACTCCGGCCTGATGTCCGATCCTGATGACCACGGCCTGATGTCCGATGCCTGTTGACCACTTCCAGATGTTCGGATCCTATCCTTCCCTGCCTGATGCCCGGAGCCTGCCGATCGTTGCCAAATGTCTGGAGTCCGATGCAAGTGTTCCGATGTTCCTGAGATCCAGTCCGTGTTCCTGTGTCCGTGTTCCTGAGTCCGTGTTCCTGAGTTCTAGTCCGTGTTCCCCCGTGATCTACCCTGTGATGACGTCTGTCCTAGGTCAGTGTCTGATGTTCTCCTGCTGAGCCTGTGCTACGCCCGAGGCCTGAGAGAGAGGCCGTCCTAGTATGCCCGTGCCAGATGACCCTGGACTGCATCAACCCGTGATGACCCCGCCATCGTCTGACGCTCTTCCTGGGCTGGTGTCTGATGTTCTCCTGCTGAGCCTGTGCTACGCCTGAGGCCTGAGAGAGAGGCCGCCCTAGTATGCCCATGCCAGATAACCCTGGACTGCATCTACCCGAGATGTCCTCCTGCACTCGTCTGTAATCCTGAGCCGTGTACCCTTCGCTGATGTGCGGAATCGGGAGTCCGTCTAGTCCTGCAGGTCGCCATCTTGCCCACATGCTCAGCTGCCACGGATCCCAGTCACTGCCCTCCCCTAGTCAGGGCAGGCCCGGGTCTCCCTCTGTTGTCCAGTGGGCCCACATTCCCTTACCATCTGGGACGCATGCCTCACGTCGTCATGGTCTGGCGGCGTGGGAGCATTGGCTAGTTATGCAAGCTATGCCATGTCCCGACGCCCCACAGCCGTGGGAAGCATTACACTCTGCTCCTATTATTGAACGCGGAGAAGGCGTTCGATCGGGTGCATTGGGGTTACTTGTTTGAGGTCTTAACAAGATTCGGATTTAAAGGTAATATTGTTAAAGTAATTACTCTGTTATATTCCCACCCATCAGCGTCAGTTTCTATCTCTGGAATGATGTCGGATAGGTTTTTTATTACCAGCGGGACAAGACGGGGTGTCCGTTATCACCCCTCATATTCGCTTTGGCGATTGAGCCTCTGGCGGAGAAAATTAGGCTACATTCAGCGATAGCAGGAATCCAGGTGAATAAAACGGAACACAAAATAGGATTATTTGCGGACGACATCATCCTAGCGTTAACAAATCCCACAGAGTCACTGCCCGGCAGCAAAGCAAATAATTGAATCATTCTCTAGAATATCATATTATAAGCTGAACATGTCTAAATGTCAGGTATTAAATCTAATCCCATCTGTAAAATATCTCAAAAGCTTAGAGAATAAATATCCTTTTAATTGGGGGAATGATAATATTGAGTACTATCTGGGTATCCGGCTTACACTATCAGCAGATAAAATGTTATCATTGAATTATGAGGCTCTGAGGAAGAAGATTCAAGCTGACATGTTAAGCATGAAGAAACATGAACTATCATGGCTGGGCAGGATCGCGTCAGTGAAAATGTTTATTCTCCCACAGATATTGTATCTGTTCCGCAATTTACCAATCATATTCCCAATGAAAATATTAAAAGAGATCCAAGCAATGATCTTAAAATATATTTGGCAGGAGAAAAAATCCAGAGTACAAGCGAATACGCTTTACATCCCTATGAGTAAGGGAGGCTTGGGATGTCCCTCGGTGGTCCGTTACTACAGGGCCGCGTTATTCGAACAATTACGATTCATGTGGAATAACAATGATGATCGGCACTGGATAACAATTGAAAAACATTTGATGAGAACCTCCAATGTCTCAGCTTTTTACCATGCACACCACATTACAGTCCCTAATAGAAACCTAAACATATCCCCAACAATCGACGCGGCTCTGGAACTATGGAAAATGCTGACTAATAAAAGAGGCCTTATACGAACCACATTCACGCTGGAGCATTGTATCCCAGACCTCAAACTCCACAATTGGAAATCTTCCGGAGTCGCCTATGTTGGGGATTTGTATGAGGGAGAGGAACTAATTACTTTCTCATCATTAGGGGATAGATACAATGTCCCTCATAGGGATTTCTATAAATATTTGCAGATCCGGCATTTTCTAACTGAAAGGAAGGAACAGGTGCGTGTTCCACCAACTAAACTATATTCTATGCTAATGAACCCGGCATCACAAATTAGGGCGTTATCCATAGGCTACGATTGTATGTTGGAGAAACACCGCCCTCACTAACTACATACCTACAAAAGTGGGAAAAAGACCTTAACTGCACATTCACACCAGATCAGTAGAGGGCATCCTACTTAATTATTGGAAGCCAATCTAAGTGAACTAATCATTTAGAAAATGCAAGGAAAATATTGAACAGGTGGTACTTCACTCCCTATAGGCTGTCTGGGATGTTCCGTGGTTCCCCAGAAACGTGCTGGGGATGTGGAGACCCTGGAGCAGACATGTTACATATATGGTGGAGCTGCGGTAATGCCGGGCGCCTGTGAGAAGCTATAGACCAATTAATATTCCAAATTTGTGGTATTTCAGTGTCTCTGAACACACAGCAGGCGCTACTCGCTATTGATCTGGACTCGTTTCCCTCTGAGTTTCGTACAGTAATTGTACATATTATTGTGGCGACAAGAATCAAAATTGCTAGTTATTGGAAAAACCCCAAATGCCCCTCATTGTCCGAAGTAGTCTCACTGATTAACGAGAATTGGTTGTCAGAAAAAATAATTCCTGCATCTAATAACAATATATCTCAATTTCATAAAAAATGGAACAATTGGTTATCCTTCCATTTAAATACTGTAGTCAAGTAAATATGTAGATTCGCATTTAAAGAGTGTGATTGGATTGTAAATGTAATGTCACCATCTTCCCCTTTCTCCTTCCCTCCCCCAACCCGTATAACAATGTGTTACTCACTAAGAAATTACTGTCAATATCATGTAATGTTTGACACATTTTATTAATAAAAATTTATGGTTCAATTTCCCTGACTCCGACTCCACAGCACTGGTCACTACTAAGCATGTACATAAAGTGCAGCACAGATTCATCTCATCTACGACTCCACTGCACTGGTCACTACTGAGCATGTACATAAATTGCAGCACAGATTCATCTCAACTAAAAGCCAAGATCCTTAGATCAGGAATAGAACAGACATTTATAGGACATTTCATATCTGCATCGAATTACTGTACCCAATTTATTATATATTTTAGGAGTTGAAGTACCATATTTTTTTTGGAGTATAAGACGCACTTTTTTCCTTCCAAATACCAGGACCAGGATGGGGCCAATCATACCAGGACTGGGATGGGGCCATGCATACCAAGATAGGTATGAGGGAGCCATGCATACCAAGATAGGGGTGAGGGGCCATGTGTATCAGGATGGTGATGAGGGGACCATATTTACCAGGATATGGGATATTAAGTATACAATTGACCACATTTTTTTGCTTCAGTTTTTTTCCCTAATTTCCTCCTCTAAAACCTAGGTGCGTCTTATGGTCCGATGCATCTTATAGTCCAAAAATACGAATTTTGGTAAGAACTTACCTGTAAAATTCTTTTCAGCAAAGGAAGCAAGGGGGACACTTCATTACTTCTGGGTAGGGCGGAGCCAGATAGTAGGACTAACCTCAGGTTCTAAAAATGGGTGTTGTCCGGCCCCTCCGGCTCTGGCTCCTCCTGCCGTACACTCCAGTTTTGTACACAAGCTAAGGAGAAAGAAATCACCAGCGGAGTGCCATAACTAATCTGAAAGGGTTCAAAAGACCAAAGTTATGCACATAACATGAATACCACACAGCTCAGGTACCACTCACAAAACCTGACCACTGCGATGAGCTGGCGATGCGGAAAGAGCCGTAGAGCGCTGACCTCAGCTCAGAAGCTCACTTATCAGAGCGAGCCGCGCTGCATCTGAAACAACACCTTCTGCCTTATGGGAGGGAGAAGTGTCCCCCTTGCTTCCTTTGCTGAAAAGAATTTTACAGGTAAGTTCTTACCAAAATTCGTATTTCAGCTGCAGATGGAAGCAAGGGGGACACTTCATTACTTCTGGGATGTCCCAAAGCAGTACAAAAACAAGGGTGGGAAAAAACCTTAAACAGGCAGAAGCCAACACCTTGATACATGCGCAACAGGCGCAACATAAACTTAACTAGAAGTTTTCAAAATACAGCCGCCTGAAGGACTCTGCGTCCTAAGGCCGCATCAGCGGAGGCACTGACGTCCACCTTATAAAACTTTGTAAAGGTGTGAACAGAACGCCAAGTCGCTGCTCGACAGAGCTGGGCTGCCGAAGCCCCTTGATGAAGAGCCCACGAAGAGCCCACAGCTCTCGTGGAATGAGCCCGAATATTAATCGGGCAAGGTTCGTCCATAACACGGTAAGCTTCCAAAATAGCTGACCGGATCCAACGAGCTATAGTATCTTTAGAAGTTCGTTGACCACGACGACGACCTGCTGGAATCACAAAAAGAGAATCCGACTTCCGGAAACTCTGCGTAACTGACAAGTAAAACTTCAATGCCCGCACTAAGTCCAATGAGTGCAAGGCCCGCTCCTTCGCATTCTTTGGTTCTGAGCAAAGCGAAAGCAACACAATATCTTAATTGACATGGAATTGAGATACCACTTTAGGGAGAAAATCATGTCGCGTGCGAAGAACAACACGATCCGGGAAAAATTCCAAGAAAGGTGGCGAACATGAAAGAGCCGCCAACTCGGAAACCCGTCTCGAGGAAGTGACCGCCACTAGGAAGGCAACCTTCCAAGAAAGCAAAGAAAGATTAATAGCATCCATAGGCTCGAAAGGAGCACTTTGAAGAGCTTTCAAAACCAGATTAAGCCGCCAAGGCGACACAGGAGTTTTCCTTGGAGGAAACTGACGGGCTGCTCCGCGAAAAAAGGCACATACGTCCCTACGCGAGGCAATAGCTTTACGAAAAAGCACCGACAGGGCAGACACCTGACCCTTCAGGGTACTGATTGCCAAACCCTTATCCAGCCCGTGCTGCAAAAAAACCAACAAGTTGGGTAATGAAAATTTCTTTGGATTCCTGGAAGAACCCAAACACCATGAAAAGAAGGATTCCAAATCCTGTAGTAAATCCTAGTCGTAGCCGGACTTCTTGACGCTCTCATGGTGGCAATGACCTTTTCTGAAAACCCTTGACGGGTTAAAATCTCGGTCTCAAGAGCCAAGCCGTCAAACGCAGAGACCTCAGGCCCGGATGACACACGGGACCCTGAGTGAGCAAGTCCGGTCGAAGAGGCAGAGGAAAAGGAGGCGCCGCCAGAAGCGACGTCAGTGTGGAAGACCACGTCCTTCTCGGCCAATCTAGGGCTATCAGAATAGCCGGAACCCTCTCCAGCCTGACCCGACGTAACACAAGCGGCAGCAAGGATATCGGTGGGAATACATAATATCAGAATCCGAGATACCTCCGACATGAGTCTGGAGCTCCTCGTCCCGCCTTGATGGTTGATATACGCAACCGCCGTAGCGTTGTCCGTCTGAACACGAACTGGTAATCCGCTCAAAGGGACCGTTCAATGTTGGAGGCAAAGAAAAATTGCCCTCAATTCCAGGATGTTGATCGGTAACACCGATTCTTCCGGTGACCAAACTCCCTGAATCCAGAGATTGTTCCAAACTCCCCCCAGCCCGTCAGGCTGGCATCGGTGGTCAAGACCGACCATGACAGGGGAAGAAAAGATTTTCCCAGGAAAAACCGTTCTGGACGTAACCACCAGTCCAGAGACTCTCGCACTTTGCGGGATTAAAACCCTGCAATCCAGTGTTTCCTGTGCACGATTCCATCTCTTCAAAATGAAGCTTTGAAGCGTTCTGCAATGGAACTGAGCAAACGGAAGAGCTTCCATCGAAGCGACCATTAACCCCAGAAGGCGCATACATCTTCGAAGGGATACTGTCGTTGAGGACTGCACAGTCTGTGCCAGACAATGGATACTGGTTTGCTTGTCCTTTGGCAGAAAAACTACCACTTTCGCTGTGTCGAAAATCATGCCCAAAAACAAGATTGACTGAGAAGGCTCCAGGGATGACTTCTCCCAGTTGATCAGCCACCCGAAATCCTCCAGGAGCTGAAGGGATAAATCGCGAGCCGTCACTGCCTCCTCCTTTGAGGATGCCACAATCAGAAGATCGTCCAGATAAGGAAGTATCATGATCCCTTGTCTCCGAAGCATTGCCATAAGAGGTGCCAGCACCTTTGTAAAAACTCGGGGTGCCAAAGCCAACCCGAAAGGGAGGGCCACAAACTGGTAATGGTCCTGACCTATGGCAAAGCGCAGAAAGCGCTGATGAGATCTTCCGATGGGAACGTGTAAATAGGCGTCGCGAATATCTATGGACACCAGAAAATTGTTCTGTGACAGGGCAGTCACCACTGAGCGAAGCGACTCCATGCGGAACTTTTGGGTGTAAACATACCGATTTAACCTCTTGAGATCCAGAATGGGACGAAACTTTCCCTCCTTTTTGGGGACCACAAAGAGGTTGGAGTAAAATCCCCTTCCCCGGTCTTCCGGAGAAACTGACACTACTACACCCTTCTGTAGTAAGGAATCGACTTCCTGCCGCAGAGCGGTCAATAAGTCGGGATCTGACGGCACGCGAGACTGACAGAATCTTTCTGGAGGGCGAGAGAGAAACTCTATGAAATAGCCTGCCGACATTATTCGTGTCACCCAGGAGTCTGAGACGCGGGAGACCCAAACCGCTTGAAACAGGAGCAGGCGCCCCCCCACTCGAGAATCCTCGAGTGAACTTCTGGCGTCAGTCCGTTTTGGCGGGCTTTTTGTCAGATTCCCGCTTGTCATTGCGCGGGTATTGTTTCCAAGAAGCGTTAAGACTTTTGCCCCCTGCCACGAAAAAACCGCCGGTTACCGTAGGAACCGGTCCTGCCAAAAGCAGCCGTAGCTGCCCTACGCTGAGGCAACGCTGACTCCTTAGCCTTAGCAATCAATTCCGTGAGGTCAGAGCCGAAAAGCTGACCACCTTTGTAAGGCAAAGATAGCAAACCTTGTTTGGAGACCGCATCTCCAGTCCACTGTTTAAGCCACAACGCTCTTCTAACAGTGATTGTAGAAGCCTGAGCTCTGGATATTAGGAAAGCCATATCCAAAAGAGCGTCACAGACATATTGGTCTGATTCTTCTATTAACTTAATGATCTCATCTATTGCCTGTAAAGACGACCCATCTTGCAGGGATATCCGCAGGCGAGCTGTCCAACCCATGGAAGCTCTAGAAGCACAATAGGAAGATAAAGCCACTCTAAAGGCCTGACCAGCAGCTTCATAGCCGGCCTTGGCCGCCATCTCTGACTTTTTGTCCAGCGCATCCTGCAAAGTAGCTTTCCCTTTGACGGGAAGCATAGTAGCTTTGTTAAGCTTAGATAAAGAAATATCCACCTCAGGGGACGGAATCCAGCTAGCAAATAGGTCTGCTGGACAAGGATACAAGGTTTCAAACAACCTTGTCCCCTGAAAACGCTTATCTGGACAAACGCGTTCCTTTTCTACTTTCTTAGAAAACTCACTCATAGCTGGCATCGCTAAACGTGATCTTTGCGACCCATGGTACCATCTGGGTATACCTTCATCATCATTCATCTCCTCAGGTACTTGCAGTACCTCTCGTATGGCCCTGACAAAAGCATCTACACGGCCCGACAAGGAAGCAGAGTGCTCCTGAAAATCCTCTCTGCCCGAATCAGAACATTCTCCCTCAGAAACTGAAGGAGAACTCCCCCTCGCAGACAAATCTGAGTCACTTAGTGGGGAGGGCATAGCAAACCTGGGACGCTTTTTGCTATGAGAAGGTCTAGAGGATACCCACTGACCCAAGAGGTCAGAAAGCCCACTAATAGCAGTAGCGAGCATATCAAACTTGGCATCATAGCGACCTCCAATAGCAGCGCTAGAAGGTGCAGAGGATTCCATCATGTCAGAAACGCGGGGCTGGTCCTGGGGAAGACGATCAGCCTCCTCACTCAAATCTGACATGCCGGTTATTGAGATGGTATAGTGATGAGAATAACCAGAGCAGTGTGGTCTCACACAGTAGCAAAACGCTGAAGGGTTAACTTCTTTTAAAAGCAAAAGAATACCCCAGCAGTGAAAAACGGTGCCCCCCCCCCGCTGCAGACAACTCACAGACCGTTACTGAGGGATACAATGTCCCAATGATCAGAAAACTGCAGCGCTGCGCTAGAGAGCGCAAACAGCAAAAACAAATGCTGCGGGAGGCTAAAGGGTTAAGCTGCTACCTAAGCGATAGCAGCGACTCACCCGGCTGGCTTGGTGTTGTCTCAAATGCCTGTGTACAGAAACGGAGGAGAGGAGACCAGGAGAGCTGTAATGGCTGCCGCAGAGAGCAGGAAGAGAAGGAGCCAGTCACTTCCTGTAATCAGAAAGCCGGGAAAGCCCGAAGCCACGCCCCCTCTCTGCTCAGTCAAAAAAGTGCGGGAAATCTTATGCACTCCTCTCCCTGTACACTGTAACGGCGCTGCAGCGCCGAAAACACACAGCACATATTAAATAAAAAATCGCTCTCTTTTTTTTTTTAAAAAAAATGCCCAATCATGAGCAAATAGTGGGAAACACCAATAACAGTCAGCGCTGTCACCGCAGACGCTGTAATCACTCGCACATATCAAAATATAATGCAGAGTACTCACCAGCCAAAAACGCCACAGGGACCCTCCACGGATATGTGACGCTGTGCCCATTGCTTCCCCATGAGGACAAGGAACGCAGTGACCCAGAACGTGGTGTGCGTCCTGTCAGGGATAGCCACCTCTTCCCCCCGGGCCGGCAAGAAAATGCAATGACCACCATTTAGGGAATACATTTCTGCCAGGGGAGAGGATGGGGTCCAGCAGCGCCGGTACCCCTGATCCTCTAGACATAAAGTCCAGGACCCTGTCCGAGTAAAATAATAAACTCTTCTGAGGTGATTTCTGAGGAGCTGCATTAGCAGCCGTCCTTCCTACTTGGACCTCAAGTCGAAACTGGAGTGTACGGCAGGAGGAGCCAGAGCCGGAGGAGCCGGACAACACCCATTTTTAGAACCTGAGGTTAGTCCTACTATCTGGCTCCGCCCTACCCAGAAGTAATGAAGTGTCCCCCTTGCTTCCATCTGCAGCTGAAATAGGGATTTTTGTGTACTCATCGTAAAATCCTTTTCTCCGAGCCAATCATTGGGGGACACAGACCATGGGTGTTATGCTGCTGCCACTAGGAGGCTGCCACTAAGTAGAGTCAAAAAGAGTTAGCTCCTCCCCTGCAGTATACACCCTCATGCTGGCTCCAAGAAAACCAGTTCAGTGCAAAAGTAGTAGGAGATCATTAATATCCTTTGTTTCATGTGTTGTACTCTGATATGATAAGGCTGGTTTCACATTAGCGTTTTTTAGAGCAGCGCATCGTGCTCATCCGATCGCATGCGCCCCTATGTTTAACATGGCGGACGCATGGTTTAGCGTTTGCATGCAATCACCAGTGTTTTTGTGCGCATGCATTTTTTTGAGGTGAGCGCCAGGTCACGCACGACGCAACATGTTGCATTTTTCGGTCCGCCCAAAATTGTTAAAAAGACGCATGCGTTCGCTGTGCGCACGGAATGCGCCAAAACAACACATTAAAGTCTATGGGATCGCTGGCATGCGCTTGGGCATGCGCAGGCCAGCATATTAGGACGCATGCGTTGTCAAAGATTACACATGTCTAGAAACTGGTTTAAATCACCCACTAACCAAAGGAACATTGTATGGGGGTAGTGTATATAAAAGAAGGTGTTGGAACTTCAGTTCACTACTCTACAGCGTGCTGCAGACACCTACACAAGGAGCTTACCAACTGGGATAATGTGAGTACAAAAACCTAAAGTCTGTCTGTCCTTTTTTCTCAATTTATTATGTACTAATGTCTTTTTTTATTGCAGCATGTCTTCTGGAGAGGAGTACCAGCCGGCCCCTGGTGAACTGTCACAATCAGAGGGTGAAGTGAGTACCTTCCTTCCATACTGATTGGTAAGTATTTGCTGTTGCATGGACACGTGGCAAATTATTTTTTTTCTTTTTCAGTCCACATCGTCCACGGCAGCGGAGGAAGAACGGGAGCAGCCAGTCCGAGTGCAGGCGGGGAGACGGCCTGTAAGTATAGACTGACAGATTGTACTATTTTTTTTCCCCTGACTTTTTTCTTGCCTGTTTTTCCTATTCAATCTTGCTTCTATTCTCAATCTTTCTTCTATTCTGTCTTGTTTTCTATCTTTCTCATTTCCAAATCTTTCCAAGATTAATGTTTTGCTTTCTTTTCTAGGCTTCACAACGGGATGAGGAGCTCGCCCTGGACAATGACGCCCTGATAGGGTTGGTCCAGGAGCGAGTCCAGTTGTGGGACAGCCGTGACCAACTGAACTGTGACGTGGTGATCCGGCGGCTCCGGAATGAGGTGGCCGCAGCGCTGATGGATGACTGGAACAACGCCTCTCCCGGGTCCGCAAGGAATTTCGTAAGTGTGGCCGGGATCACACAACTGTGTGTAATGCTAGTAACTCCTGTGAGTTTCAAGCATCACACACATTTGTGTTATCCCGGCCTACAGTGCATTGTCTAAATTGTATTTTTGGTTTTCCACAGTGAACAAGGTCAAAACCCGTTGGCGCTCGATGAAGGACCGTTTCAACAGGGACCTGAGACAGGTGAACTGGATTGCCAGTGGTGCTGCGGCAAAGACCACCAGAAAGTACCGCTACCATCGGGCTTTGGCGTTCTTAAGACCGGTCCTTGCCACCACAGCGTAAGTATTTTGCTGTTGTAATGTATTGTGTTTACTCTGTGTTTTTCTATTCCACAGAAGTTGGCGCTTTTACTATTGTAAATGCATGATCCTAATTTTTTTTTGTTTGTTTTTTTTTCACAGCACCTGGAGCAGCACCCTGCAACCTGGTCCTGGAGCGGTCCTTCAGAGAGCTGCCTCGGAACCGTCCCAGCCATCCACCAGCCAAGAAGCACCTTGTGGGTCGGCAACACAGCCAGCTGGAGAACAGGAAGCTGGTCATTCAGTTGTGCCGCTGTCACAGGTCTCTGCCACTGGTTTTGCGGGCACTTCCCGCCAGCGGCAGAAGGCCTCGGACAGCAATCTCATGCCCGAGTTCATTCACTTGAGCACGGTTCTTCAAAATGGCCTCAAGGCGTTGGGCGACAGAATGGATAGCGGTTTTGCACTAATGGAAGTCTGTTGAGCGTCGCCTAGACCATCTTGAAGCCGACCTCAATAGACCAGCGCACCATTTTTTTTTAATAAAATTGAATGGGGCATGGCAGAACACCTTAGTCCTGATCTCCAGCTGACTGTGATGCAGGCCTGCAACACTGCTTACAGGCTATGCAGCGGAGTCGGTACGTGCAGCAGCAGCCAGTGGTGCCTTTCCCACACGTGCCACCACTGACTCGCTTCACCTCACTACCGACTTCTGCTGCATACCACTGCACGGCCACCAGCATTCCAAGCCATGCTGGACACCACTACACCACACCAAGTCACAGTGCAGCTGGACACTCCCCTGGCACCACCATGCCAGGCGCTGCTCCTGTTGGACATCCTCCACCCCTGCTTGGACCTCCTCTACCTCCAGGGTCGCCACCACCACCGAGCAGCAGCTGGGGGACCCTCATTCGATATTCAGGGCCACAGACCCTGGCAGGAGGTCCCCCAGCACCCAGAGGTCCCCAGCTCCCGGTGGTCCCCCCAGCACCCATAGGTCCCCAAGCACCCGGAGGTCTCCAAGCACCTGGAGGTCCCCAAGCACTATGAGCGCCAAAAAAAAAAAGGACGAAGAGTCCATAAAAAGTTAAAAACTTTTGTCCTCCCTCCCCCCTCACCTCTCACTGTGTGACCCGCTGCCTCCCCCCAACACTTTCGTCGCCCCTTCCCCTCGAACCCCTTCGTCGCCCACCCAATAGTCAATCCTCGTCCCTCCACACCCCCAAGTTCCCCCCATCTTCCCTCAAACGTCGGTCCCGTTAATTTTTTTTTTTTGTGAGTCTTGTAAACATAAATGTTATTTTTTTTTCCCAAACTGTTTGGTTTAATTGTGTCTTTCGCCGCCTAAACACACAGCGCCTTACACACACTGCGCCATACACTTTGTGATTTTGCCACCACATAGCTCCAGTACTGACACATGCTTCTTGTGTCAGTCCTGGAGCTATGTGTTGTCAAAACCACAAATATATGACTTGTATTTTCACCACCAGTCTCTTCAGTCTACAAATATTAGTTTACTGAATAGTGGATGTTTTTGAGTGCAAGGCATATCTATTCTCACCTTGCCAGGTATCATAAAGAGTGAATTGAGGATGGTGTGTTTTGCCCATCAACATTTCACTCTTTGTGACACAAGGCAAGGGAATTGTAGATATACCTTGTAATTAACCACATCCTATATTCAGTGTGTGGTTGAATAAACTGAAGAGATGATGGAAAAAAAACACGTCATATCTACAATACCTTGGCCTGGTATCATAACTATTTATCACACCTGGCCAGGTGACTATACCGACAGTACAGACCAAAAGTTTGGACACACCTTCTCATTTAACCTTTTTTTGTATTTTCATGACTATGAAAATTGTAAATTCACACTGAAGGCATCAAAACTATGAATTAACACATGTGGAATTATATACTTAACAAAAAAGTGTGTAACAACTGAAATTATTTCTTATATTCTAGGTTCTTCAAAGTAGCCACCTTTTGCTTTGATGACTGCTTTGCACACTCTTGGCATTCTCTTGATGAGCTTCAAGAGGTAGTCACCGGAAAATGTCTTCCAACAATCTTGAAGGAGTTCCCAGAGATACTTAGCACTTGTTAGCCCTTTTGCCTTCACTCTGCGGTCCAGCTCACCCCAAACCATCTCGACTGGGTTCAGGTCTGGAGACTGTGGAGGCCAGGTCATCTGGTGTAGCACCCCATCACTCTCCTGCTTGGTCAAATAGCCCTTACACAGCCTGAAAAATAAATGATGGTCCAACTAAACGCAAAAACGATGGAACAGCATGCCGCTGCAAGATGCTGTGGTACCCATGCTGTTTCAGTATGCCTTCAATTTTGAATAAATCCCCAACAGTGTCACCAGCAAAGCACCCCCACACCATCACAACTCCTCCATGCTTAAGGGTGGGAACCAGGCATGTAGAGGCCATCCGTTCACCTTTTCTGCGTCGCACAAAGACACGGTGGTTGGAACCAAAGATCTCAAAATTGGACTCATCAGACCAAAGCACAGATTTCCACTGGTCTAATGTCCATTCCTTCTGTTCTTTAGCCCAAACAAGTCTCTTCTGCTTGTTGCCTGTCCTTAGCAGTGGTTTCCTAGCAGCTATTTTACCATGAAGGCCTGCTGCACAAAGTCTCCTCTTAACAGCTGTTGTAGAGATGTGTCTGCTGCTAGAACTCTGTGTGGCATTGACCTGGTCTCTAATCTGAGCTGCTGTAAACCTGCGATTTCTGAGGCTGGTGACTCGGATAAACTTATCCTCAGAAGCAGAGGTGACTCTTGGTCTTCCTTTCCTGGGGCGGTCCTCATGTGAGCCAGTAGCGCTTGATGGTTTTTGCAACTGCACTTGGGGACACTTTCAAAGTTTTTCCAATTTTTTGGACTGACTGACCTTCATTTCTTAAAGTAATGATGGCCACTCGTTTTTCTTTACTTAGCTGCTTTTTTCTTGCCATAATTCAAATTCTAACAGTCTATTCAGTAGGACTATCAGCTGTGTATCCACCAGACTTCTGCACAACACAACTGATGGTCCCAACCCCATTTATAAGGCCAGAAATTCCACTTATTAAACCTGACAGGGCACACATGTGAAGTGAAAACCATTTCTCATCAAGAGAATGCCAAGAGTGTGCAAAGCAGTCATCAAAGCAAAAGGTGGCTACTTTGAAGACCCTAGAATATAAGACATAATTTCAGTTGTTACACACTTTTTTGTTAAGTATATAATTCAACATGTGTTAATTCATAGTTTTGATGCCTTAAGTGTGAATTTACAATTTTCATAGTCATGAAAATACAGAAAAATCTTCAAATGAGAAGGTGTGTCCAAACTTTTGGTCTGTACTGTATGAGTTGTCATCTGCAGCGTCGCTGCAGTCTGCATCATCTATTGCACGCAGACTGGAGAGATGCTGGAGTTTTAACTCATATGTGTATTCACCTGCCCAGGTGTCATTAAATTCTGAAGTCATTTTTTTTTTGGCATCTTCACTTCAGCATGACACCAGGCCAGGGGATTGTAGAAGTTGTATATACTTTATCATCTCTCCAGTGTGCGTGCATACTGAAGCCACAGTGGAGATACTACAAATAATATTTATACTCATAAAGAGTGAAGGATGCTAGTGCATCCCAAAATCACTATTTGTAACATGAGGCCAGGTGATAAATATTTGTTGTATCTCCACCGTCGCTGCAATCTGTTTGAACACAGACTGGAGAGATGATGAAGGTCATATAACTTTTCTCTGTAGACTTACCTGGTCAGGAGTCCTAGTAAACTCAGGATGCACAAAACACCGCATCCTGACTTCACTGGATCACCTGGGCAGGTGATTATTGTATTGGATGTATAAAGACAGAGTGCACTCGGTACAGGTATCAAAACTGGTTTATTATTAAAATACACACAATAAAATTATTTTACACCATTTGCTCTTGCCATTACACACGTCCCACATCAGATATAAAGTAGGACGCAAAGACTTCAGGGAGGCGGAGCCAAGGAATGGCCGCTTTTTAGCAGAGCTCTCCGCTGGCCTACTCTCATCCGTGGCCATCCCTCCGTTTGTGAGAGGAGAAACAACATTAATCAGCGGGGGGGGGGGGGGAATACCTGGACAGGGGGGCTCGTCTGTGGGGTCTGCCTCTCCAGGCTCCTCGGGAGGCAGGCGCAGGAGACGCCGTGCAGCGTGGTACAGGCCGCCGCCTGTGAGCTGTGACTATAGAGGGACTTGCACAGATAAGAGGTCCCGAGATAACAAGCGACCACCCACCGGGAGAGAAAAAACAAACAGTGAAGTCCTGAAGATGTGGCCGTTATCTCATCTAGGGCTGGAGGAGGTGAGTGCAGTGGCAATAGGGGGAGGGTTAACTACAACAGACGCCATCTTCCTGCCACTCACAGCCCTCAGCAACATCCCTGCACTACAGGCTTGTTTTAAGTTGCTGACCATCTCCTCAAAGGTGACAGAGGCAATAAAGCACTCAAGGGCTGTCTGATAAGGGTTTAACCCCTGAGACCCCTTTACAGAGCTCAAATAAATCAGCCTAAAGGGTATGCCACACTGAACAATATCGCTAACGGGATCGCTAAAAAACGTCACTATTTAGCGATCCCGTTAGCGATGTTGTTCAGTGCGGCAGCTGCCAGCGACGAGCTTCCTGCTGTGATCTCGCTCGTCGCTGGAATCGTTCCGGACCCTATTTTCTCGTCGGCGCTCCCGCTGGGTAAGTATATATCGCTAGTGTGGCACCTTTTCTTAGCGATTTAGCGGTACTTTTGTACCGCTAAAGTCGTTAAGAAGATCGCTAACGGCGATAGCGTCGTTAACTATATCGCTAAATGTGGCCGCACTTAGCGATATAGAAACAATCCCGCTAGCGATCGCATTAGTATGCGTCGTTATTGTGATCGCTAGCGGGATTGTTTAGTGTGGCAGTACCTTTAGAAGTCACAAGGGGATTTCCTCAGAGACTACACACAATACAGGACCTAGAGGACAGTTAATATTGACTTTATTAACCCTTTGGCAGCAGTCTAACCTGGTGAAGTCCTCACTCAGTGACACATTAATTTGCTTACAACTTAGAGGATTATATTAGTCCTCTCTGACTTTCAAGGTTATTTAACCTCTATAAATAAAGGTCAACAACAAGAGTCTAATATTCTATACGCTCCATATAGGAGTTACATGCTACATAGCAGATTCTAATGTAACGTTTCTTAACTGAGACATCACCGCCTTCTATCTTCTCACCAATGTCGCTGAGTATGGATAAATTGATGGGCAAACAAACTAAAGGAGGCCGTGCCTCTTCTCGAAATCAACAAGGCTCATCCTCGCCTAAATCTACCTCTGATACCAGTAGCGAGACTTCTCATTCAATAGCGGATGCCATCATGGAACGCCTTATGCCCGAAACAGACTCTACATTTGCCACTCTTCAAACCTCAATAGACTCTATAATATCACAAGTTACCGTATTTTTCGGACCAAAAGACGCACTTTTTTCCCCAAAATCGGGGGGAAAATGAGGGTGCGTCTTATGATCGGAACATACCTGTAAATGGGGTCCAGCGGCATCACAGGAACTCGGAGCCGGCGTCCGTGGAGCGGTAGTGCAGGAGCTGGGAGCCGCTGGCGGTGGAGCGGCACTGCGGGAGTCTCCAGCATGGCGGGAGCCGTTGGCGGTGGAGCAGGAGCCGCCGGCGGTGAAGGACTGCGAGAGCCGCCGGCGGTGGAGCAGGAGCTGCCGGCAGTGAAGCGAAAGCCGCCGGCGGTGGAGCTGCAGCCGCCGGCAGTGAAGAAAGCCTGCGAGAGCCGCCGGCGATGGAGCTGGAGCCGCCGGCGGTGAAGCGAAAGCCGCCGGCAGTGAAGCTGAAGCCGCCGGCAGTGAAGAAAGCCTGCGAGAGCCGCCGGCGGGGAGCAGGAGCGCTGCGGTGAGCGGAAGCCGCCGGCGGTGAAGCTGAAGCCGCCGGCGGTGAAGAAAGCCTGCGAGAGCCGCCGGCGGTGGAGCAGGAGCCGCTGGCGGTGAAGCGGAAGCCACCGGCGGTGACGCTGAAGCCGCCGGCGGTGAAGAAGGCCTGCAGGAGCCGCCGGCGGTGGAGCAGGAGCCGCCGGCGGTGAAGCGGAAGCCGCCGGCGGTGACGCTGAAGCCGCCGGCGGTGAAGAAGGCCTGCGGGAGCCGCCGGCGGTGAAGCGGAAGCCGCCGGCGGTGACGCGGAAGCCGCCGGCGGTGAAGACAGCCTGCAGGAGCCGCCGGCGGTGGAGCAAGAGCCGCCGGCGGTGAAGCGGAAGCCGCCGGCGGTGAAGCGGAAGCCGCCGGCGGTGACGCTGAAGCCGCCGGCGGTGAAGAAGGCCTGCGAGAGCCGCAGGCGGTAGAGCAGGAGCCGCCGGCGGTGAAGGGGAAGCCGCCGGCGGTGACGCTGATGCCGCCGGCGGTGAAGAAGGCCTGTGTGAGCCGCCGGCGGTGGAGCAGGAGACGCCGGCGGTGAAGATGGTCTGCGGGAAGCGGCAGACTCCACAGTGTGAGCCACCGGCGGTGAAGTTGCACCTCCACTGTGTGAGCCGCCGCGCTGTTAATATAGTGCGGCCACACTAGACAAGAGGTACAGGAGGAAGTTCTCCCAGCTGGTACTTCCTGTCTAGCGTGGCCACAGAAGTGAGTGTAATCTGGATTAAAAGTTTTAAAAACGGTGTCACCCCATTTTTGCTCTATGACACCGCCATCAGGGGCTTATCTACAGCATTCTGGAATGCTGTAGATAAGCCCCCAATGTCACCTGAAAGAAAAGAAAAATGAGTTACCGTATATTATACTCACGCAGGGCGTTCCGCCGTCCGGTCCGGAGGGAGTCGCGGTCCGGTTCGGCGCCTCCCATCTTGTAGCGAAGCCGGCCTCTTCTTTCCGTCCCATCGAGGCTCCTGCGCAGGCGCACTGATCTGCCCTGATGAGGGCAGAGCAGAGTACTGCAGTGCGCAGGCGCCAGGAAAGGTCAGAGAGGTCCAGCGCCTGCGCACTGCAGTACTCTGCGCTGCCCTCACCAGGGCAGATCAGTGCGCCTGCGCAGGAGCCGCGATGGGACGGAAAGAAGAGGCCAGCTTCACTACAAGATGGGAGGCCCCAGACCACGACGCCCATCGGACCAGACGGCAGACCGCCCCTGGGTGAGCATAATATACGGTAACTCGTTTTTCTTCTCTTTCAGGTGACATCGGGGGCTTATCTACAACATTACAGAATGTAAGATAAGCCCCTGATGGCGATGGCCGTATCTCGTAGTCCAAAAATGGGGTGACAGACTCCCTTTAAATATTTTACCACATTTTTTGCTTCAAATATATTTTTTCCCTATTTTCCACCTCTAAAACCTGGGTGCGTCTTATAGTCCGGTGCGTCTTATAGTCCGAAAAATACGGTAATAGTCAGGGCACTCGCCTGGATGAGGCTGAACAACTTATCTCTGATCTGGAGGATGTTACCAGGGAAATGGCAGAATGTCTAGAGGGAAAAGAGAAAGTCGTCACAGAGCTTCAATCCAAAGTGGACAACTTAGAAGACCGATCTAGACGCAATAACTTGAAACTGATAGGACTACCTGAGTCCATACATCCCTCTGAATTGCTAAAACTAACATCTGAGTGGCTGCCAGGAGACTTGGACATTCAACTAACATCCGGTTCAATGGCGGTTGAGAGAGCACACAGAATAGGTCCGCAGAGGGGAAAAGACAATGACAGACCCAGACCGGTGATATTCAAGGTCCTTGACTTTCAAGACAAAATTCGACTACTTACTGCTTACAGGAGAAAGCGCACCTATCCTACGAAGGGCACAAAGTTCTGTTGTTTCAGGACTATTCGGCCATGGTGATGACCAGACGCAGGGCCTTCAACCCGGTGTGTAAGTTGCTGGCTGACAAAAACATCAGGTTCGGCCTGCAATATCCTGCGACACTGCGCTTTAACCTTTCTGGGAAAAACTGGGCTTTCGACGACCCGGTGAAGGCTCTGGAGGTTGTCCGGGATACTCCCCAGCCACCATGAGCAAGATCCAGAGTGGCTTACTCAGTGACAATACCATGAATCACATAAGGTGATGTCAACTGACATCTGTTTGTTATGTTGTTGTTTTTTGCTGTATTTTTACTTCTGCATCTAACGTTAGGATGCGGGTTTAAGGGAAATGTTGAATATGGCACACAATTACAAATTTTGTGGGAGGGGGAGTTTTTTTGGGGAGAGGGTCTCTGCATTCAACTTCAGGTAATCAATAATCTAGGGATTCTAATGCCTACTCGCTGGGATGGGCAGGGATCCCATTATTATGTAACGGTTACATCTAATCGCATTTCCCGCACTGGAGTGGGTTAATGGTAGAAATCAATAGGCAAAAAATGTCCGCTGTGACATCTCTCCTTTGGTGTTCTTGGAATGTCAATGGCCTAAATTCCCCGGTCAAGAGGAAAAAAATTTTAAATTATCTGCATCGAGAAAATTTTCATATTGTACTTTTGCAGGAGACACACTGGGTGAAGGGCAACCATCCGGTGTTTTCTAGCAAAAAATTTATGTTATGTGCAGAAGCTTCTTTTACTAAAAAACAGAGGGGTGTCGCTATTATGATAAACAGGAATATTGACCATGAGATAGTGGATGTGTTAGAACATCCTTCAGGGAGGTTTGTCTGCGTTAAGCTGGTTATAGAGGGGACGACCTACAGTGTAATTAATATTTATGCGCCAAATTCGTCGGATCCGCTCTTTCGGGCTAATGTGCTAAAACAAATCGCTGGTTGGGACACCTCCCATATGATTGTGGGTGGCGATTTTAATGAGGTACATGACATTGAGATGGATAGATCTAATTCTCAATCTTCTCATATATCTATGCAAGGGAGACTAATACAATCTTTTTTAGATCACCTGGGATTGTTGGATGTTTGGAGAGTGCAACACCCTGTTGAGAGAGATTACTCTCACTATTCACATGTTCATAATTCCCATGCTAGAATTGACTACTGGTTGTTGGCTCCCTCACTCATGCCAAGAATCACACATACCAAAATTCTGGACGTGCACATCTCAGATCATGCACCGATAACGTTCAGCCTAAAACTAACTAACCCAATCTATTTTCATAGGAAATGGAGATTCCCGTCATATTTATATCACTCAGATGATTTAAAAAAATTCATACAATTCTCATGGGACACGTACAAATCTGATAACCAAATGCATTGTGAAACACCAATTCTTTTCTGGGATACCTCTAAAGCAGTGTTGAGAGGGCAAATAATCGCGCATATATGTCATAAAAAAAAAACAGTTGCAGGAGCGGACCCTGGCGGCGCAGAGGGCTTTAACTTTAGCATATAAAAATTTTAAACTTAATAATTCACCCCTCACGAATAAACAATATATTGAGGCAAAGGAATCGGCGGATGCACTAGCTCATGAATGGGCCACTTATAGTATTGATCTTCAAAAGCACAAATTTTTTAAATGGGGCAACAAACCTGGCAAATTACTTGCATCTCTTACTAGACCATATAGAAAGGCCACAAGGATTCACAAAATTCGGACCAAAGGGGGCAGAGTGTTGACAGAGAATGAGGAGATTGTAGAGGAATTTAGATCATTTTTTGGCTCCCTGTACAAAGCGGAGAAGAGAGAGGGGGACGATATTCTAAACTTTATGCAAGCGGAGGTGGCACCTTTACTAACAGAGGAACACAGGGAAATCCTTAATGCTCCTATTTCCCCTTCAGAAGTCATCCAAACTATCAGCTCCTTGAAGCTCTCTAAATCTCCTGGCCCTGATGGGTATAGCAATGAATTTTACAAAATATTGGGAGGAAGTATAGGGACACATCTTTGTGAAGTCTTTAATCAGTTGGTTCAATCAGGGCAGCTCCCGGATCGTTTCAATGAAGCAGACATAATAGTGCTCCCTAAACCGGGCAAAGATCCTTTACTAGTGGAAGGATATAGACCAATCTCGCTTTTAAACTCAGACTTCAAAATTTTCGCTAAAATACTAGCAAATAAGAGTGCAAAAAATAATCCCCAACCTGATATTGCCTCAACAAATTGGGTTTGTCCACGGTAAATCCATAACATACAACATACGGACGGCTTTGGGAGCTATCTCTTACGGAAAATCTCATGGCTGTTTAGAGTCTATTGTGGTCAGCCTGGATGCTGACAAAGCGTTTGACAGGGTTGCATGGGATTATCTCCTCGACATCCTGGAGTTTAGAAACTTTGGTCCATGGTTCTGTGAGGCGATAAAGTTTTTATATAAAAACCCGGTGTCCACGCTGGCCATAACTCTACTCTCTTCCACATTTGAAATCCAGAGAGGAAAGCGTCAGGGCTGCCCCTTATCGCCCTTACTTTTTAACCTTGCTTTAGATCCTTTACTTAGAACTCTCCAAAACTCTTCAACATACAGAGGCATAGAGGTAGGCTCCACATCACTCAAAATTGCGTCATTTGCCGACGATATACTCCTATTCATCTCCAATCCCAATGCGGCAATACCAGTTATCATGGAGGCCCTAAATCATTTTGGCAAATGCTCAGGCTTTAAAATAAATTATAATAAATCAGAGGCCCTGGCTCTGTTTGAGCAAGGGAAATTAAATAACTAGACACTTCCTTTCCAATGGAGCACATCATCTATCAAATATTTGGGTGTCCATCTCCCGGCAGATTTGACGTCCTTATACCACATTAATATTAGACCCCTAATGACGTCCATATTTAATCTTCTAAACTCCTGGAAACACTTTACTTTGTCTTTTTCCGGACGATGTCATTTAATTAAGATGATAATATTTCCAAAACTATTGTATATTTTCCAAACACTACCTATTTTGTTGACACGAGCTGATGTTAAAACTCTAAACACTGCTTTTAGGAATTTTATTTGGGGAGACAAAAAGCGTACACGCATAGATCTAATCAAACTACAAGCCCCAAAGGAGGAGGGTACATTGCAAAGTACAATCTAGCAGCAAATCTCAGATACACCATTGATTGGTTAAGAGGTAGATCACATTTCGCAAATGTACTTTTAGACCAACAATTAAGTCCCCATGTCTCCTTACCAGCATTACTACATATGGCCAACGATGACCTTATTGCAGACTTGCAGACTTAAGAAACCACCCCACCATATGGCAAACTATACAGATGTGGTGGAAATGCCGGAGACTATGTCATTTGAGAAGCGATATCTCTCCTTTTGTGCCCTTTCTGGGTAACCCGGGCTTTATGGGAGGTAAACCACCCTTATCTTACATTGAGCTGGCTGGGCAGGGTTGCATCTTGGCAGCTGACCTATTAGATGATAGATTCTCCATGCTTGCATTTGACATAGCAGCACAACGTTTCCCAACATTTGTAAATAAGCCTTTCCTATTTCTTCAAGCAAGGAGCTTAACTTTGAAAAGTATAGCAACTAGGGGTGGAGATAGAGGTAGGAACGCTTTGGATGGCTTCCTTACGACCGCCAGGGTGCAGATAGCCTCGACAAGCAGTATTTACACACTGTTGCGTAAGCAATGGTCATGGGAGGGCAAAAAGACAGGTCCAGCACGATGGGTTAATGATATACAGACCATCACAGTCGGGGAAATCTTAGATGCCACTTTGATGCAACGGAAGGTGATCCCCTCCAGTAGTTATGCAGACATGTCTTTATTACTCCTTCATAGAGCTTATATTACTCCACACATTAAGTCTAGGATGTCTCCAGGGGGCACATTCACATGTTCCAAATGCGGGACAGGAAACACAGACATATTTCATCACATGTGGGGATGCCCCAAAGTGCAAAAAATATGGCAGTCTATCCATGCCGAATTGCAGAATCTTGGTGGGATATTGTTTCCTTTGGGCAATATTTAATATTTTAGATAGCTCTCAACACAAATTCCCCAAACATGTTAAGGCCATGTTGATAATATGGGCCTCAGCTGCCAGGAAAAGTATCTTGCAGCACTGGCTAAATCCATTACCACCACCCAAATCTCTCATATACTCCAAAATAATGTATATTATTCGAATGGATTGGCTAGATACCCTGACAAATAAAGAGAAATTGACTGGGAAGTTTTTAAGCACATGGTCATTGTTCATCCCATCACTGTCTCAAGACACCAGGGACAAACTAAGGACACATTTTGAAAACACCCAGTGGTATCTTCTTCAGAAAATTAGCGGACATAATCCTATTCCTTGAGCATGTTGATTGTTAATCAAATGCAGAGTCGTTTAACCCCTCTCTGCCATCAGACGTACTATTCCGTCCATGTGACCCTGGACCTAATTCCCATAGACGGAATAGTACGTCATGGGCGATCAGCTGCGCTCCCGGGGGGAGCGTAGCTGATCGCGGCCGGGTGTCATCTGTATATCACAGCTGACACCCAGCACTATGTGTCAGGAGCGGTCACGGACCGCTCCCGGCACATTAACCCCTAGCACACCACGATCAAACATGATCGCGGTGTGCCGGGGGCACAGGGGAGGATCGCGCAGGGTGGGGGCTCCCTGCGCGCTCCCCTGAGACCCTCAGAGCAGCGCGATGTGTCGCGCTGTTCCGAGGGTCCGTCCTCCCTCCAGGTCCCCGGATCCAAGATGGCGCCGGGGTCCTGCAGGGAAGCCTGCAGCGATGCCAGAGCGATCGCTGGTGTGACAGAGTCCTGTGCACACTGTCACACCAGCGATCTGATAAAATACTGTGATGTCCCACCCTGGGCCAAAGTAAAAAAGTAAAAAAAATAAAAATAAAAAGTGGTAAAAAAAATTATAAAAAAAAAAAAAAATATTCCCCAATAAATTCATTTCTTCCTGTAAATAAAAAAAACAAAACAATAAAAGTACACATATTTGGTATCGCCGCGTCCGTAACAACCCCCCCTATAAAACTGTCCCACTAGTTAACCCCTTTAGTGAACCCCTTTAAAAAAAAAAAAACTAAGCAAAAAATCAATGCTTTATCATCATACCTGTCACGCTGTATAGCAGATATATATAACATGCGCATAGATATATGATAACATAGATTTACCTGACAGAATGTCCAGAGGGTCAAAACGGAATCCGTTATACGCTGTCTCCGGCTAGAGGGTGACCGGGGTCTAAGCTGACCCTAAACTGGGGTCCTAACTAATCCCTCAACCTGGAGGTACTGTTAAAGGTACAGAGGTCCAGGCCACCAGCGTAAACCCTGTCTCCTATCAATCCCTGCCAACTGTATTCTAGTCCTAAGAAGGACCCTGAATACCACCAAAGGGAATGAACAGGTAACGGTTAATGAACAGAAAGACAAACAACAAAGACAAGAAATAAAGTAAATAAAGTCTTACATACAACACTCACACACAGTAGGAACACCTAAGGTCTCAGAGAAAAACTATAAGCTGTAAGAGTAAAAACAACTAAGGAGCTCTTAGCTTAAATATTCTCAGAACCGATCCAGTCTGCTAAACTACATGAATGCTTTCACCGGCGTCTAACACCCAGACTGGCAGAAATATAAAGGAAACTAATTAGAACATAATCAAAAGCAGCCGGGCGAGGCTGCACCTAGCCTTAGCAAAGAGCTAGGAAAAATTAACTCTCTCATTACCAAAAAACAAAGAAACAGCAGCTCAGCTGTGAGAAGTCAGAATGTGCAATCGCGACGATCTTCATGGCGATGCACCCATGACAGTACCCCCCCTTCTACGAGGGGCCTCCGGACCCTCATGACCAGGTCTGTCCGGGTGAGTTGTGTGAAAGGTCCGAACCAATCGATCTGCGTTAACATCAGACGCAGGGACCCACGTCCCCTCCTCAGGACAATACCCCCTCCACTGAACTAAGTACTGAAGGGATCGGCGACTGAGACGTGAGTCAATGATTTTCGACCCATGAATTTCCACGTTATCATTGACCACCACTGAAGGAGGTAGAGGTGACGGTATGACTGGTGCCACATACTTTTTAAGTAATGACTTGTGAAACACATTATGAATTTTAAGGCTAAGTGCACACGATCAGGAATAATTGCGTTTTTTTCGCGGTTTTTCCGCGGTTTTCCGCGGTAAAAACGCGATAAAAACGCAAGCATTAAGCATCCTATACATGTTAATTGATTCCGCATGTTTTGGCCACATGTTGCGTTTTTTTCCGCGAAAAAAACGCTTTGCGGAAAAAATAGCAACATGTTCATTAATTTAGCGTAACCGCGGTGATTCCGCCGCCATAGGAATGCATTGAACCGCTTACTTTCCGCATGTGGCTATGCCCACTATGCGCAATGTAAGCGGTTCATGTGCGGATGGTACCCAGGGTCTGGAGCAGAGGAGACTCTCCTCCAGGCCCTGGGTACCATATCCCTGGTAAAACAATAATTAAAATAAAAAATAATGATATTCTCACCTTCCGGCGGCCCCCGCAGCCTTCCCGCGGCCCCCGCAGCCTTCCCGCCTTCAGCGACGCTCCCGGCAACTTCCGGTCCCAAGAGTCCTTTGCGAGAATCACCCAGATGGCGTAGCGGTCTCGCGAGATGCTACGTCATCGGTGTAATTTGTTGCAAAGCACTCCTGGGACCGCGAGTTGCCGGGAGCATCGCTGAAGGCGGGAAGGCTGCGGGGGCCGCCGGAAGGTGAGAATATCATTATTTATTATTTTTTTTATTATTTTTACATTAGATCTTTTTACTATTGATGCGACATAGGCGGCATCAATAGTAAAAAGTTGGTCACACTTGTCAAACACTATGTTTGACTCGTGTGACCAACCTGTCAATCAGTTTTCCAAGCGATGCTACAGATCGCTAGGAAAACGCTAGCATTCTGCAAGCTAATTACGCTTGCAAAACGCTATTATTCTGGCGGGAATCAGCATAAAAAAACGTGCGTATTTCCTGCGGGAGAAGTGCGGGATTGCCGCGGAAATTTCCGCGGCAATTCCGCAACGTGTGAACTTAGCCTAAACGTAGGAGGGAGGTCCAGACGAAATGCCACAGGATTAATTATGGAACTGATCCTGTACGGCCCGATGAATCTGGGACCCAACCTCCAGGAGGAAACTTTACGTTTTATATTCCTGGTAGACAACCAAACCAGATCGTTCACCTTCAGATCTAGACCAGAAACTCTCCTCCTATCAGCCATCCGTTTGTAACGGTTCCCCGTAACCTTCAGTCTTAAGCGATCTGGAACTATCAGTCTCCCTGGAAGTCCCACAGGGGCGTCCCCCTGAGCCCCCAATACCTCCCCCTCAAGCTCAGAGCATACAGCTGACACTACAACTCCCTCCTGAGGAATAGGAACCGGATCATCCGTCTTCCCGGCCCTTGGGAAAGTACGAGATAAGGCATCAGGAAGCAACTTTATTGAGCAGTCATATGCGCGATGAGGAAACTCTTTACACCCCTCCTCTGAGAACATCTCCCCAAAGTCCTCCAGAAAAGGAGACAAAGTCCTAGGCACAACCGCACCGATGACCGTGCTCATGCAGTTATTCTTGCAAAATTCACCCCACTGGCTTATCTTTCTGGATTGCCAATCAATCACTGGGTTATGTTTAGCCAACCAAGGAAGTCCCAACACAATAGGAGTAGGTAGACCCTCCAACACATAACAAGACAATTGCTCTTTATGTATTGCCCCTACTCGAAGATCTATGTTATGAACAGCTTGTACCAAGCTACCTTGACCAAGAGGTCTAGAATCAATAGAGAGTATAGGGACCGGTTTGGCCAATACACTCAGTTGCATACCATGCACCTGGGCAAACCGAGCGTCCACCAAATTAGCCCCGGACCCACTATCAAGAAAAACAGAAATCCTCTCAGTTCTAGTACCAATCACCACCTCCGCACGCACGAGAAACTGAGAGGGATTTGGGGACGAAATACACACTCCCAGGTTAACTCCTTGGCTCAAAGAGGTCCGGGATGGACACCCCCCAACAAAATGTCCCTCTCTCCCGCAAAAGAAACACCTTCTAGTCTTGCGGCGCACCGCCGATTCCCTCCTACAAAATGATGTCCCTCCCAACTGCATGGGTTCCTCAGAACAGACCAGGGGAACCTCAGTATAAGGGACTTTAGTAGTAGGTGGAGTCATCATGGGGGGCGGAGTTACCTCGCGTCTTCCCCGAAGTCGTCTATCAATGCGAATAGCGAGGGCCATAGCAGCCTCCAGTGATGGAGGAGAATCATACTGAGCCAACACATCTTTTAATTTGTCAGACAACCCTTGACAAAACTGGCTCCTAAGAGCTGGGTCATTCCACTGAGTATCTGTTGCCCATCTACGGAACTCAGAAGAATATTCCTCCGCTGGACGATTTCCTTGCCGTATTTACGTAACCTTGTTTCAGCAAGGGAGACTCGATCCGGATCATCATATACCAGACCCAGGGCAGTAAAAAATCGATCCACTGACTGGAGATCTGGGGAGCCTGGAGGAATAGAGAACGCCCAAGATTGAGGGTCCCCTTGTAAGAGCGAGATAACAATTCCCACCCTCTGCTCTTCACTCCCAGATGACCGAGGCCGCAGCCGAAAGTACAATTTACATGCCTCCCGGAAAGTAAAAAATTTGTCCCGCCCACCAGTGAACCTGTCCGGGAGAGCAACCTTAGGTTCAGATCTGGTTTGCTCCGGGAGGGACAAAACCTTGGACTTAATGTCTGCAAATTCCATGGACAACCCCTGCAACTGCCAGGCCAGCTGGGCTACTGGATCCATGACAGCTGGGGAGAATCTTTAGTTGGGCCGGTGAAAATGTCACGCTGTATAGCAGATATATATAACATGCGCATAGATATATGATAACATAGATTTACCTGACAGAATGTCCAGAGGGTCAAAACGGAATCCGTTATACGCTGTCTCCGGCTAGAGGGTGACCGGGGTCTAAGCTGACCCTAAACTGGGGTCCTAACTAATCCCTCAACCTGGAGGTACTGTTAAAGGTACAGAGGTCCAGGCCACCAGCGTAAACCCTGTCTCCTATCAATCCCTGCCAACTGTATTCTAGTCCTAAGAAGGACCCTGAATACCACCAAAGGGAATGAACAGGTAACGGTTAATGAACAGAAAGACAAACAACAAAGACAAGAAATAAAGTAAATAAAGTCTTACATACAACACTCACACACAGTAGGAACACCTAAGGTCTCAGAGAAAAACTATAAGCTGTAAGAGTAAAAACAACTAAGGAGCTCTTAGCTTAAATATTCTCAGAACCGATCCAGTCTGCTAAACTACATGAATGCTTTCACCGGCGTCTAACACCCAGACTGGCAGAAATATAAAGGAAACTAATTAGAACATAATCAAAAGCAGCCGGGCGAGGCTGCACCTAGCCTTAGCAAAGAGCTAGGAAAAATTAACTCTCTCATTACCAAAAAACAAAGAAACAGCAGCTCAGCTGTGAGAAGTCAGAATGTGCAATCGCGACGATCTTCATGGCGATGCACCCATGACAATACCGCCGAACAAAAAGTGGAATAACACGCGATCAAAAAGACAGATATATATATAAACATGGTACCGCTGAAAACGTCATCTTGTCCCGCAAAAAACGAGCTGTCATACAGCATCATCAGCGAAAAAATAAAAAAGTTATAGCTCGCAGAATAAAGCGATGCAAAAATAATGATTTTTTTTATATAAAATTGTTTTTATTCTATAAAAGCGCCAAAACATAAAAAAATGATATAAATGAGGTATCGCCGTAATCGTACTAACCCGAAAAATAAAACTGCTTTATCAATTTTACCACACGCGGAACGGTATAAACGCCTCCCCCAAAAGAAATTCATGAATTGCTGATTTTTGTTCATTCTAACCTCCCAAAAATCGAAATAAAAAGCGATCAAAAAATGTCACGTGCTCAAAAATGGTACCAATAAAAACGTCACCTCGTCCCGCAAAAAATAAGACCTCACATGACTCTGTGGGCCAAAATATGCAAAAATTATAGCTCTCAAAATGTGGTGATGCAAAAAACTACTTTTTGCAATAAAAAGGATCTTTTAGCGTGACAGCTGCCAATCACAAAAACCCGCTATAAATAGTAAATCAAACCCCCCTTTATCACCCCCTTAGTTAGGGAAAAATAATAAAATTTAAAAAATGTATTTATTTCCATTTTCCCATTAGGGTTAGGGTTGCGGCTAAAGTTAGGGTTAGGATTGGCGCTAAAGTTAGTATTAGGGTTATGGTTGGGATTAGGGTTAGGGGTGTGTTAGTGTTAGGTTTGTGGTTAGGGTTGGGACTAGGGTTAGGGGTGTGTTGGGGTTAGGGTTGGAGTTAGAATTGGGGGGTTTCTGCTGTTTAGGCACATCAGGGGCTCTCCAAATATGACATGGCGTCTGATCTCAATTCCAGCCAATTCTGCGTTGAAAAAGTCAAACGTGCTCCTTCACTTCTGAGCTCTGCCATGCGCCCAAACAGTAGTTTACCCCCGCATATGGGGTATCAGCGTACTCTATTTCTTCTGTTACCCTTGGGAAAATAAAAAACTGGGGGCGACAAAATCATTTTTGTAAAAAAAAAAATGATTTTTTTTTTTTACGGCTGTATGTTATAAATTTTCTGTGAAGCACTTGGGGCTTCATAGCGCTCACCACACTTCTAGATAAGTTCCTTGTGGGGTCTATTTTCCAAAATGGGGTCACTTGTGGGGGGTTTCCACTGTTTAGGCGCATCAGGGGCTCTACAAATGCGACATGACGCCCCCAGACGATTCCATCAAAGTCTGCAATCCAAAACGTCACTACTTCCCTTCCGAGCCCAGACGTGCACCCATACAGTAGTTTTCTCCCACATATTGGGTATCAGCGTACTCAGGACAAATTGGACAACAAATTTTGGGGTCCAATTTCTCCTGTTACCCTTGTGAAAATAAAATATTGGGGGCGAAAAAATCATTTTTGTAAAAAAAAAAAAAAGAATTTTTTATTTTTATGGCTGGTTCAAAGTGCTCACCACACATCTAGATAAGTTCCTTGTGGGGTCTATTTTCCAAAATGGGGTCACTTGTGGGGGGTTTCCACTGTTAGGCACATCAGGGGCTCTCCAAATGGACATGACGCCCCCAGACCACTCCATCAAAGTCTGCAATCCAAAACGTCACTACTTCCCTTCCGAGCCCCGACGTGCGCCCATGCAGAAGTTTACTCCCACATATTGGGTATCAGCGTACTCAGGACAAATTGGACAACAACTTTTGGGGTCCAATTTCTCCTGTTACCCTTGTGAAAATAAAATATTGGGGGCGAAAATATCATTTTTGTAAAAAAAAAAAAAGATTTTTTATTTTACGGCTGTAAGTTATAAACTTCTGTGAAGCACTTTGGGGTTCAAAGTGCTCACCACACATCTAGATAAGTTCCTTGAGGGGTCTAGTTTCCAAAATGGTGTCATTTGTGGGGGGTTTCCACTGTTTAGGCAGATCAGGAGCTCTACAAACACGACATGGCATCCAGCCAATTCTGCGTTGAAAAAGTCAAACGGCGCTCCTTCCCTTCCAAACTCTGCCATGCACCCAAACAGTGGTTTACCCCCACATTTGGGGTATCAGCGTACTCAGGACAAATTGCACAATAACTTTTGGAGTCTTGTTACCCTTGGGAAAATAAAAATTGGGGTGAAAAGATCAATTTTGTGGAAAAAACACGGATTTTGGTAAGACCTTACCTGTAAAATCCTTTTCAGCGAAGGAAGGAAGGGAGACACTAGTCATTACTAGTGGGTAGGCGGAGCCCAGATAGGATAGACACCTCAGATTAAAAAAGAGTCTTGACCGGCCCCTCCAGCTCGGGCTCCTCCTACTCCAGCTCTCCAGTCGTACACAAGCTAAGGAAGAGCAAATATCACCAGCGGAGCAACATAACCCCTTCTGAAGGACTTCAGAGAAAAAAACACAAGAATATAGGTTATGCATGCAACAGGCAAAAAAACCACACAGTTCCAGGTACTACTCACTGAACCTGAGTACTGCGATGAGCTGGCAATGCTGGAACAGAGCCTTAGCGCGCCGACCTCAGCTCAGATAATCGCTATCAGAGAAGGGTCACGCCGCATCTGAAACACAACAACACACCTTCTGCCATGGGAGGGAGCTGTGTCTCCCTTCCTTCCTTCGCTGAAAAGGATTTTACAGGTAAGGTCTTACCAAAATCCGTGTTTCAGCAGCAGATTGGAAGGAAGGGAGACACTAGTCATTACTAGTGGGACGTCCCAAAGCAGTCCAGAAATTAAGGGTGGGAAAACAAAACCAAAAAAGGCAGATCCCAACAACCTAGGTAAATGCGCAACAAGTGCTAAACACAAGTTAACGAGAACTTTAAACTACAGCCGCCTGCAGGACCCTTCGTCCTAAGGCCGCATCAGCGGAAGCACTGACGTCCACCTTATAAAATTTTGTAAACGTGTGGACGGAGTGCCAGGTCGCCGCCCGGCAGAGCTGAGCTGCCGAGGCCCCTTGATGAAAGGCCCACGATGAAGCCACAGCCCTCGTGGAGTGAGCTCGAATCTTAACCGGGCAAGGTTCGCCCTTAAGTCGGTAAGCCTCTAAAATGGCCGACCGAATCCAACGAGCTATAGAGTCCTTGGAAGCTCGTTGCCCACGTCGACGACCTGCTGGAATCACAAACAGAGAAACCGAGTTCCGAAAACTTTGAGTAATAGACAAATAGAAATTCAAAGCCCGCACCAAATCCAATGTGTGCAAGGCCCGTTCCTTCGCATTCCTCGGATCCGGGCAGAGCGAGGGCAACACAATATCCTGGTTAACATGAAATTGCGATACCACCTTAGGTAGAAAGTCGCCCCGTGTGCGAAGCACTACGCGATCCGGGTAAAACTCCAGGAAAGGAGGCGAGCAAGAAAGAGCCGCCAACTCAGAAACCCTTCTCAAAGAGGTGACCGCCACAAGGAAGGCAACCTTCCAAGACAGCAAAGAAAGGTTAGCAGAGCCCATAGGCTCAAAAGGCCCATGCTGAAGAGCCTCCAAGACAAGATTCAGCCGCCAAGGAGACACAGGCGCCTTCCGCGGCGGAAACTGACGGGCTACTCCGCGAAAAAAGGAACGTACGTCCCTACGCGAGGCGATAGCCTTCCGAAACAGCAAGGATAGAGCAGAAACCTGACCCTTCAGGGTGCTAACTGCCAAACCCTTGTCCAGCCCGTACTGCAGAAAAGCCAACAAATTGGGAATGGAAAAAATCCTCGGGTTCCTTGAAGAACCCAAACACCACGAAAAGAAGGCTTCCCAAGTCTTGTGATAAATCCTAGTAGTAGCCGGACCTCTGGCAGCTCGCAGAGTGGCAATGACTTCGGCTGAAAAACCTCAACGGGTCAATATTTCGGTCTCAAGAGCCAAGCCGTCAAACGCAGAGACTTCAGGTCCGGATGACGAACGGGCCCCTGGGTTAACAAGTCCGGGCGAAGAGGAAGTGGAAACGGAGGTGCTGCCAAAAGCGACACCAGTGTCGAGAACCACGTCCTCCTTGGCCAATCTGGGGCTATCAACATAGCCGGGATTCTCTCCAGCCTGATCCGACGGAGCACCAGAGGAAGCAAAGATATAGGCGGAAACACATAGATTAGCTCGAATTGGTCCCACGGAGCCACCAGAGCATCCACCGCCACAGCCTTCGGGTCCTTGTACCTGGACATGAAGGTCGGTAACTTGGCATTGAACCTGGATGCCATCAAATCCACTTGGGGAGTTCCCCAACGGGAGCACAGTAGTGCAAAAATTTCCGGATGAAGACTCCATTCTCCGTGATCCATCTTTTCGCGACTGAGGAAATCCGCCGTGGTATTCTGAACTCCTGGAATGTGGATCGCAGAGATGGCTGGCACTCTGGCCTCGGCCCAAACCAGGATCCGAAACACCTCCACCATGAGCCTGGAACTCCTCGTCCCGCCTTGATGGTTGATATACGCGACCGCCGTCGCGTTGTCTGTCTGCACTCGGACTGGCAGACCGTTCAAAGGGACCGTCCAGTGATGGAGGCAAAGAAAAATTGCCCTCAATTCCAGGATGCTGATCGGCAGAACAGACTCTTCCGACGACCATACTCCCTGAATCCAGAGATCGTTCCAGACACCCCCCCAGCCCGTCAGGCTGGCATCGGTGGTTATGACCGACCACCTCGGAGGGAGGAATGACTTCCCCAGAGATAATGCCTCCGGACGTAACCACCATCCTAGAGACTCTCTCACCCTGTGAGAGATGATGACACTGCAATCCAGCGAAGCCTGCGATCGATCCCAACGGCTCAGAATGAGCCTTTGAAAGGCCCTGGAATGAAACTGGGCAAACGGAATTGCCTCCATGGACGCCAACATCAAACCCAGAAGGCGCATACACTTTCGAAGGGACATCGCTGTCGAAGACTTCATAACCTGTACATGTCGAAGGAGACATGCTCGCTTGTCTGGAGGTAGGGACACCACTGCTCGTACCGTGTCGAAATGCATCCCCAAAAACAGGATTGACTGTGACGGTTCCAGAGACGACTTCTCCCAATTGACCAGCCACCCGAAGTCCTCCAGGAGCTGAAGGGACAGATTGCGAGCCGTCACCGCCTCCCCTTTGAGGGCGCCACAATCAAAAGGTCGTCCAGGTAGGGAAGAATCGTAACCCCCTGCCTTCGAAGAATTGCCATGAGAGGCGCCAGAATTTTTGTAAAAACTCTGGGCGCTGAGGCCAACCCGAATGGCAGAGCCACAAACTGGTAATGGTCCTGACCTATGGCAAAACGAAGGAAGCGTTGATGAGCCCTTCCGACGGGAACATGCAAATAAGCGTCGCGAATGTCGATTGACACCAAAAAGTCGTTCTGCGACAGGGCTGCCACAACGGAGCGAAGCGACTCCATGCGGAATTTCCGGGTGTGGACATGCCGATTCAATCTTTTGAGATCCAGAATGGGGCGAAATTTGTCCTCTTTTTTGGGGACCACAAAAAGGTTGGAATAAAATCCTCTTCCCCGGTCCTCTGGCGGAACCGGTATCACCACACCCTTCTGCAGAAGGGATTCGACCTCTCGCAGTAGAGCGGCAAATAGCTCTGGCTCCGACGGAATGCGAGATTGGCAAAAACTGTCCGGGGGTCGAGAAGAAAACTCTATGAAGTAGCCTGTCGACACGACCCGCGTTACAAAGGCGTCCGGAACGCGGGAAACCCAAGTCGATTCGAATTGGAGCAGGCGACCCCCCACTCGAGAGCCCTCGAGTGGAACCCTGGCGTCAGTCCGCCTTAGCGGGCTTTTTTGTCCGCTTACCGCTTGTCTTGACGGAAACTTTGTTTCCAGGGAGTGCGGGATTTCTGAGAGGTCTTTTTTCCCGAAAAAGAGGGACGACCCGATCCCCAAGAGGACTGACCGAACCGTCCCCTGGACCGAAAGGATCGCCGACCACTACCGGCACTAGGCCTGCCAGGCGCAGAAGCCATAGCTCTTCGCTGCGGTAAAGCTGCTTCTTTTGCCTTTGCCTTGGCAATCAGCTCTGTGAGGTCAGATCCAAATAGCTGGCCACCCTTGTAAGCTAAAGATAGCAAACCTTGCTTGGAAACCGCGTCCCCGGTCCACTGTCTAAGCCACAGTGCTCTTCTGACTGTGACCGCCGAGGATTGCGCCCTTGACAGCAGTGACGCAGTATCCAGACCTGCATCATAGCCATATCGGGCTGCAGTCTCCAACAATTCGAGAAGCCATCTACCTCGGATAACGGAGATCTATCTTGCCACGCCTTCCGTAGACGTGCCAACCAGCTCAGGGAAGCTTTACAAGCACACATGGATCCTAGCACCGCTCTGAATCCATGACCCGGACCTCGTAGATGGATTTCGCCGCCATCTCCGTTTTTCTGTCCAGCGGATCCTGCAGACTCGCCTTCCCTTTAACAGGGAGTAAAGAGGATTTGCTAAGCTGGGATAAAGGAACATCCACTTCAGGAGAAGGAATCCAATTATCAATCAACTCCGTCGAACACGGATACACTGCCTCAAAAAAACCGTGTCCCTGAAAACGCTTATCTGGACACAGGCGTTCCTTCTCCACTGCCCCATTAAGATCATCCAGAGATGGTAATGCTGATCGCGACCTATGCGACTCCTGAAACATCCGGGACGACTTACTAGGACGTCTAGTTACCTCCTCCGGTAACTGTAACGCCTCCCTCAAGGCTCCAATAAAAGCCTCTGTACGGCCCAAAAGAGAAGCAGAGAGCCCCTGCCGATCCTCCTTATCCGAATCGGACACCTCCCCATCTGAGCTTGAAGGGGAACCCTCCATGCCCGAGATCTCCGAGTCACTACGCGGGAATGAAGGCACCGGCCTGTGTCGCTTCCTCTGAGAGGATCTAGCTGACACCCAATAACCTAGAAGGTTAGACAGGCCATCAATAGAACGAGCGAGGGCCTCCATTTTGACATCACTGAAACCTCTGACCGCTGCGCCTGACGCTGTCGAGGTCTGCGTGTCAGATACGCGAGACTGATCCTGTAGCGGATCTGGGAGACGGTCCGCACCTCCTGGACCCTGATCTGACATGTCCTCACACAGTATATGGCAGGTTAAACCTGTCAGTAACTAGGACAGTGTGGTTTCTTAAAGAAGAAACGAAAGCGGAAGGGTTAAAGCTCTTAAAGGGAGAGCTACCCCAGCTGTCCCGCAATTAAGGGTTAACTGCCTAAGAAGGGGTTAATGCCGCAGACTCCGCACAACCCTTGTTAATGAAAAGGGTGTGCGAGCCCCAGGTGCCTCTTATGAGGTAGCAGCTGCAGTACCTCAAGGGTATGCCACACTAAAACAAGAACGCCAACGAGATCGCTAAAATATTGCGCTGTTTTGTACATCGCAATGACCGCCAAAGTCGTTAAGGAGATCGCTAACCACTTATGCGTCGTTAATGAGATCGCCAGAGTGGCAGCTACTAGCGACATTAAAACGATCACAAAAAACGATCGCATTAGCATGCGTCGTTATTTGATCGTTAGCGGGAGCGTTCAGTGTGGCATCTGCGCTGTGGGGGTGAAGGGGTTAAGCTTCTGCCCTAAGAGACAGAAGCGACTCACCCAGCTGGCCGCGGTGCAGTGTCTTTTCCCTTTGGTCGGTCGGGGGGAGCGGAGAGAGAAAAGCCCGAGGAGGCTGTCAGTAATGGCCGCCGCGCTAGAGGAGATAGGCCGGAAAAGAAGAGGCAGGAAAGATCGCGCGCTTAGAGCGCTTCCTGCCCGAGAAGACCGGGAAAGCGCGTTCAAAAAAAAAAATGCGCGCGAACTCCTCCGCTCTCCGCTCCTGCCCCGCTCCCATGTCCTGCAGGCATCCACCTGCGGACAAAAAGACACTAGTCACCGACATGATACATGTAGCAGCGGCTGCTGCAACAGCCGCTGAAGCACTCACATACATTAAAAAATGCAGAGTACTCACCCAGCTGAGCGCCACAGGGACCCCCAGGGATTTGTGTCGCTGTGCCCATAGCTTCCCCCCAGGGCGGGGAACGCAGTGACCCCAGAAGCGCGGTGTGCGTCCCCGCCAGGGAAGCAATCCTCATCCCCCAGGGCCGGCAGGGTTCTGCAGGGACCACCTTACAGGGTAATACAGATCCGCCAAGGGAGAGGTGGGGGTCCAGCAGCGCTGAGACCCCTGAGACCTCAAGACCACTGGGGCCCAAGTCTCTGTCTGATAAAAATAAAAAATCTTCTGAGGAGCTGCTTCAGCAGCGACTATCCTCTGTGACCTCAAATTTTAGACTGGAGAGCTGGAGTAGGAGGAGCCCAAGCTGGAGAGGCCGGTCAACACTCTTTTTTAATCTGAGGTGTTCTATCCTGTGTGGGCTCCGCCTACCCACTGGTAATGAATGTGTCTCCCTTCCTTCCATCTGCTGCTGAAAGGAATATTTGCTGGGCTGAAACAGTGGAAGACTTGCTTAAGTTTATAAGCTAGTCCAGACTATAAAGAGTATCGCAAGTGATACAAACGCACAATGCGAAGTACTGGAAGGATAGACCCTTGATTAGAAAATCGTCCAAGTAGGGCAGAAGGACCACGCCCCGAGATGCTATCAACAAGTGTGAATTATCCCATGATGAGTATTATACCCAGAGATGAATTTCCAGATATATTCACGCATGTAAAATAAAATGGATGAAGAACAAAGGGAGGGTTGCATTAAAAAAATAATTTTGGGCCCTCGCAATCTTGTTCCAACCCTAAATTTTGGGAGAGATGATTACAGATACAATCTCCACCTTCAGACTGGCTGAAAAATATGGTTTCTCTGCAAGATGGACATGACAGCCGCCATGACTTTTGAGGACACACTGAGAGCGGTAGCGAGACCGAAGGACAAGGCTGTGACTTGAAAATGCTGTTCGCGACCCAGAATGGGTCGAACCATTTCATATTTCTTTGTTTCAGAGGTAGAGAAGAAAAACTAACTTATATCCGGAAGACACCTAGTCTCTGGCCCATTCTAAGAACGACGGAGAGTCAGATAAGACGGAAATAGGAGTAGACGTCCGCCTATCCTACTGGAGTAGACTGGATAAGACATTTCTTTGGCTAAAAATCTGTGGGACTTGCATTCCCTAGATCTGACCTACTAAGCTTAGTCGGTTTTAAATGAGACCTGTGGTACTCCTGTCCCACGAAAGGAACATCCCGAGCCGGAAGAAGTGATGCAGTGGCTCGGCTGGAATTGCCACGAAAGAACTACTAATTAGTTTGGCAGGTGTGTCCAATGAAAGGCAAGACTACTTAAGAAGGCTGTCCCACATTATTATCAGCCTACATTTTCTGCCAAAATGGGAAAGAAAAAGGATGTGTCGGCTGCTGAGAAGCAACAAATTGTGGAGTGTTTAGGTAAGGCATGACTACAATCAACATTGCCAAGACACTTCATCGTGATCATCGCACAATCAAGAAGTATGTAGCTGATTCACAGTACACACGTGTGCGTGCTGATAAGGGAAAATTGAGGACTCTTTCCTACAGGCAATTACGTCAGGTTAAAAGAGCAGCGGCAAAATGCCTTGTCATAGCAGCAGACAAGTTTTAGAAGCTGCTGGTGCCTCCAACGTCCCCCGAACAACAAGATGCAGGGTCCTTCAGAGGTTTGCAGCTGTGCGTAAGCCATCCTGTCGACCTCCTCTATTCACTGCACACAAGCAGAAACGACTCCAGTGGGCCAAACAATACACGAAGACTGACTTCAAAACTGTTTTGTTCACCGATGAGTGACGTGCAACGCTCGAGGGTCCAGATGGATGGAGTGGAGGATGGCTGGTTGATGGACACCCCATGCAAACATGGCTACGGCGCCAACAAGGAGGAGGTGGAGTAATGTTTTGGGCTGGAATCATGGGGAGAGAGATTGTCAGCCCCTTTAGGATCCCTGAAGGGGTAAAGTTGAACTCCATAGTGTATGTTGAGTTTCTCAAACAGCACTTCCTGCCATGGTTCAAGAAGAAGAACCGTGCATTCCGCAGCAAGATCATTTTCATGCATGATAATGCACCGTCTCATGCTGCACATAACACATCTGCATCTCTGGCTGCTATGGGCATAAAAGGGGACAAACTTATGGTGTGGCCCCCATGCTCCCCTGACCTCAACCCCATTGAGAACCTCTGGAGCATCATCAAAAGGAGTGTCTATGATGGTGGGAGGCAGTTCACATCTAAGCAAAAGCTCTGGGAGGGTATTCTGTCCTCATGCAAAACAATTGAAGCAGAAACCATCCAAAACCTGACAAATTCAATGGACGAGAGAGTTCAGAAGCTCCTTTCGAACAAGGGGTCCTATGTGCAAATGTAACATCACCTAGAATAAAGTTTTGAGCTGAAAACTGTTTGATTTCAGTTTGTAATAACCTGCTAATGCTTATAATTTCAAAAATGACCATTTTTTTGTTCTTTATTAAAATGAAAAGGTAGAAAACTCTGCTGTCCATAATAATTTGGAACATGTATTTTGAGTGCAGTTTGAGTGTTTTATTTTTTTAAAAATATACTGTTATCATAGGCAGTTTGTACAAAAACCTTTCAATTGCACTCTAATAGTTATTTGACTGGAAAATTATAATGATTGCAATTCATATAGGTAATTTGGGAAAATCTGAGAAAATATTATTTGCATAATAATTTGGAACACAGTGTAGTCCTTAGCTGTGGAAGGAATTTACTCTTTCCTTCCTGTGGCGTCAGAGAGAAGCTGAACCAGCTTTTCTCTAAATAAACGCCCGCTCTGATAAGGCAGTTATGTCAAGGACCTTTTAGACTCAGAGGCCGCTCGTCATTCCCTGAATCACAGTACCCACCGATGGTGATGGCATAACGTAGTAAGTGCAGCACAGGTAGCCGCGCGCAGCAAATATTCTCCGTCTCTGGAGAACTGATTGCTGCTTTCGTAGGAAGGTGTCCATTGCTTCCGCAAAACGAGGGAAAAAAGACGGATTTTGGTAAGACCTTACCTGTAAAATCCTTTTCAGCGAAGGAAGGAAGGGAGACACAGTCATTACTAGTGGGTAGGCGGAGCCCACACAGGATAGAACACCTCAGATTAAAAGAGTGTTGACCGGCCCCTCCAGCTTGGGCTCCTCCTACTCCAGCTCTCCAGTCCGTACACAAGCTAAGGAAGAGCAAAAATCACCAGCGTAGCAACATAACCCCTT